>CM060911.1:295140745-295763482 GCA_030737875.1 Allium sativum | reverse complement strand
GATGAATCCCCTCCTTTGAGTTTTTCTGCTAACTCAACCAACTGCGGGTCGTCTCGCTGTGCCTCGCCAATCCGTCCCAAAAGCGTAGGTCTGACCTCCAAGGATGCTAGCAAACCGGGTACGAAGTCAACGGAAGGTCTAAAGTCATACATCCAAATGAATTCTAAACTTCGCCGCTCAACAAACAAAGGACTTAAGGATAATCTTTTTCTACTTAAGGCGTCTGCCACCACGTTACCCTTGCCAGGGGTATAGGCTATTTCGAAGTCTTAGGATGCCAAGAACTCCATCCACCTTTGCTGCCTTAAGTTCAAGTCCTTTTGAGAGAATAGGTATTTTAAAGACTTGTGGCCAGTGAATAATTCGAATTTCTCGCCAAGAAGATAATGATGCCAAGACTTAAGCGCGAAAACAATAGCGGCCAATTCTAGGTCATGTGTAGGATAATTTTTCTCATGCGCTCTCAACTGCCTTCCACCATAGGCTATTACCCTACCCTCTTGCATTAAGACTGCTCCTAGTCCTGTCCCATTAGCATCAGTATAAACGGTAAATGGCTTACTCCCGTCTGGCAATACTAAGACTGGGGCTGAAGTCAAAGCTCTCTTCAAACGTTGGAACGCATCATCACAATCTACGTCCCATGTGAAAACTAGGTTCTTCTTCGTCAAGCGTGTCAATGGAGCCGATATCTTTGCGAAGTCTTTGATAAACTTCCTATAGTAGCCAGCCAACCCCAAGAAACTTCTCACTTCGATAGCATTTTTAGGAACCTTCCAATCTTGGATGGCCACCACCTTCGCGGGATCTACAGCTATCCCTTCTTTGGAAACCACGTGTCCTAAGAACCGTACTTCCTTCCTCCAAAAGTGACACTTAGAAAATTTAGCTTTAAGCTTATGCGCTCGAAGAGTCTCCAACACTTCCCTAAGATGCAGGGCATGCTCTTCTTCATCCTTAGAAAAGATCAAGATGTCATCTACAAAGACTACCACGAATTTGTTAAGGTACTCCCTAAACACCCTACTCATCAAATCAACAAAATATGCTGGGGCGTTTGTCAAACCGAAGGGCATCACTAGCCATTCATAGAAACCGTCCGGAGTCCTAAAGGCAGTCTTGTCTATGCTATCCTCAGCCACTCTCAACTGATGGAACCCAGTGGCTAAGTCCAACTGCGAAAACACTGAGGCGCCAACTAACTGATCGAAGAGATCGTCAATCCTCGGCAGTGGGTGTTTGTTCTTCTTAGTAAGTTTATTAAGTTCTCTATAGTTTACACAAAGTCTAAGGGACCCATCCGCCTTCGTGGCAAATACTACTGGAGCACCCCACTCCGATATACTTCGTTTTATGAACCCCTTCTCAATCAACTCCTTCACTTGCTTATCGAGTTACCTCCTTTCACGAGGAGCCATGTGGCGTACTGGCAAAGATACTGGTTTCGCATTATCCACAAGATATATTCGAAAATCTATCTCCCGCTTC
Organism: Allium sativum; assembly: GCA_030737875.1. NCBI lineage: Eukaryota > Viridiplantae > Streptophyta > Magnoliopsida > Asparagales > Amaryllidaceae > Allium > Allium sativum. Next base: position 295,761,994 of record CM060911.1, on the reverse strand, counting down.
GGAGGCAAGCTCTTCACCTCCTCAAACACATCCGAATATTCTCGGACCACTCTAACAGATCGTAGATTTTCCTCAGACGCGTCAAGCGATTCAAGATAACTTAGCATAACCGAATTTATGGGATTACAAAAGATTTCGAGAGTGTTGCCAAGGCGAGTCACGAGCCTAACTACTCTCCTTTCGCAATCAAGAACGGCCCCATTTCTGGATAACCAATCCATTCCTAAAATTAGCCCATAGCCCGTGAAGCCCAACACATAAGCATCACATCTAAATTCAACGCTAAGTATGGAAATTTTCAAATCCAAACACATCATGGACAAATAAGCTGAGCCCCCTATTGGATTCGAAACAACTAAGGGATCCTCTACTAAACTGGTGTTTAAGTGCAGTGATTCAACTAATGATGTAGAGATAAACGAGTGTGATGCGCCCGAATCGAATAAGGTACGGATAGGATGATCAAACAGAAAAACTAAGGTTTCAACAGAAATGGTTCTACCTCGTTCTTGCAGCGGTGGGACCGCGAGAGCCTGAACTTGTCCCCTAGCCTGCCCTGGTGCCATAAGAGCCTGCACCTGTCCTCCCGAGGTAGCTCCTGCCCTCTGCCCCTTCTTTGGGCAGTCCTTCACTAAATGTCCCGCATCGCCACAATGAAAACAGCCTGTCTTCCTTTTCTTTCGGCAATCCTTGCTGAGATGGTCTGGGGTACCACAGTTAAAGCACTTCTTCTTTCCCTTGCCATTATTGTCTTTTCCACCCTTCTTGTTTTGCTGTTGTGGTTTCTTCTGATCCCCCTTCTTCTCGGGTGCCTTATCAGCTTTAGCGCTTTTCTCCTCATACATAAGCTCCATTTAGACTAACTTCTCAAAGGTGGACCCCATAGGGATGTGGGTCATAGCCAACCCTTGCAATGGTTCATTCAAGCCATTCATGAACCTCAGCGCCTTCTTCTCCGGCGTGTTCACTAAGTCCAAGCCAAACCTTACTAACTGATTAAATTTATTGACATATTCTTTCACTGATGAGCTTCCTTGCTTCAATGTCAAGAACCTTTCCATATATAGATTTTCTTCCGCCCTTGAGAGAAACTTCGCCTCGAACCTACGTCTGAAATCCGTCCAAGAGTCAACAGGACGCTCCCCATTAGTGACCTCCCACCAAAACGAGGCATCTCCCTTCATCAACCAAGCTGCTAATCGAACTCTCCTCCCTTCTTCTACTTCAAAGATTTCTAGCAATTCTTCCACCTCCTTAAGCCAATCTCTAGCTTCCACAAACGTTTCTGACCCTTGAAATGGTTTTCCACCCATAGCCTTGAATTCCTTGCACATCTTTGCAAAAGTATCTACGCGAGGAGGAGGAGGAGGAACGGGTGCAACTGGTGGTGGAGGAACATTGGCTGGACCTGCAGCGGCCCTAGCCTCCAATAGCCTCCTATACCATCCTGGTATCGTTACACCGTCGGGTAGATTAAGATCTTCAGTCATGCTGAAACGAAAAAGGAAAGATTCAAAATGGAGAATTCGAAAGATAAAGATATGTGGCTATTGGGGATTATGTTTTTCTTAAAAACTTTTCTCTTTAAATTTCTCATTAAAACATGTTTTTGAAAACACTTCTTCCAAAAATAACTATTTTTCTAACGTATATTTATCTGTTCTGGTAACCTTAAGCTCTGATACCACGTGTAACACCCCACGTCCATTAATGTCACTCACAAAGGGAATGCATTAACTTCCATGGAGGTTATAAGTGAATATAGAACAGAAAAATTACAACAAGACAGATAATAAATAGTACTTGGAAATCTAAAACTTCATTTTATTGCAGCGGAAACATGTTTATTACATCACAAAACCATTAATCAGAGTCAAGTACATTATCCATCTTCATAAAACAAAATACATAATCCCATTACACAAATAGCCATTAAAAAGATAACAAGCTGGACTTTACTTCAACGGTCCAAGCTTTCCAAAGAGAGATGAAGCAATTCAATCAAACTCCACTAGAGCTGGGCCCAACCTGAGGACCTGGAGGGGGAAAAAGGATAGAAATAGAGGGGGTCAGACATAAAGTCTGGCGAGTATGATAATTCTAACAATACTATTATCAAAATAACTAGACTAAGGCATAAGCTGGAAGACAAGTAAATGTCTATGAACTCTTAGGAAGATAAAGATAGCGTTTAAGATAACGTTAAAGATAACGGTAAAGGCACACCTAATTACTAACGAATGATTACTACACTGCACCACACCAGTCACCCTATTGTTTGATCCCACTTGCTTCACACAGAAACTTTATAAATAGCCTTACGTACCCCTAGCTGACTACATAGGTGCCGTCTGCCCCTATCTCCACTAGGTGTACCTCACTACCCACTTTCGATCGACTTCCTACTCGTAGATACCCGTGCTGGCCCCACAGTGGGGTGTATCACTCCCCCAAAGTGGCAACCCGATACAACTTGAGAATGCACGGCTTATACCTACACGGTGCTACAACGTCTTATCTACCAGCCCGGGTCCACACACGCATATGAAACCCGTTGGACTTGCGTTGCCACCGCTCCCCGTTTTGGCCTCTTACAGTCAAACCCAGCATGCGTGTCCCGTCCTCGACTTGGGTCGAGCCCACAAAGATACGTTTGGGATACTGGTCGAAATGGGCCCCCACAAGCTACCCACCTAAGCTTGTCACTAGTATATCCCACTTAACCCTCTTAGTCATGTTCATTTACATGTGTGTTTGGTTAAGTCTTACTAATCGTATTTCACATGCCACTAAGGGCACCCCCTAGATTCCTCATGCCACCCAAGGCACCTACTTAACCCCCATGTCCCACCTTACATGTTTATCTGGTTAGGTATTTCTTAATTCATTCAGGACCATAACCTCATAAAGACCTCTCACATTAGACTGGCATTTATGGCAGCTGGATTTGCCGGGCGGGTCCGGGCAATCTTACACCATAAAAGAGTCTAACCTCGTGTCTTTACAACCATTATGCTTTAGTTTAGGCCTAGGACCTCTCACATTGGGCTGACATTTGTGACCACTGGATTTGTCGGGCGAGTCCGGCAGGTTTACGTCACAAACGAGTCCAACCTCGTGTCCTAAGCATTGATTAACACTTAAAATCTTTTACCCCAGTTTTAATAATTCCCTATTCAAATTATTAATTAAGTCAACTTTTAATGATGTCCATAATTGACTCAATTATGGACATCCACTTATGGCATGCAAAATCATATCAATTGCACCCCAACTTTTTAATATTAAATCCTTAATATTACCCCTACCCCACGTTTATACGTTCACTTATTCAACACATAATATAGGCTAGACTTGTATCGTCTAACACCTAGCACAAAGATAAATTATCACAACATATAGACAATTAAAATAAATCTAATCATAATAAGGGTGAAACTTGCATAAACTACAAATGTTAAGGATCAAAAAGTGTCAACTTGTTAAATGTCTCAATTTATATGATATGATCATAGCCCAAATCTATACATAAACTTGCATATGGGGTTTTTAGGCAACATAATGATGGTGTGAACTAGCATAGGATATCACATATGTCATAGCATAATTCTAGATGTCATAATAGATGTCTTGGTATATGTTCATAACTTTTCTAATCAATCTAACTTGCATATGTGACTTGTCATATAGATCAACATATCCCAAACATGATGATTTAATTAATATGAACTAACTAGCATAGATGGTAACATCATGGCCTTTTTAACATGTATGATTCATCACAACTTAGCATAGAAACTTTCAACATACATAACATCATCATAGCATGATTTACAACATATAAGATATCATCATCACATAACATTGGATTTACAATATACATGATAGCAAAAGGGGTTTACAACAACATATATGATAATTCACATCATCTACTCATAACCCATTCATAACTCAACCTAATTAAAATGATAATAATCTTGTTAAGATCGTCATACTCATAATTTAGAGAAGAAAAGAGAGAGTTTTGCTTTGCTTTAGGGTTGAGAGAATTAGAATTGAATTTGCTTTTCTTCTTTCTTAGTTGGCGGCGGCTCCATTGATTTCCATGGCGACGGTATGACGGTAACTATTCTATTTTAATTAGGTTTTGGGTTAGCATTAGGATGTATTTATAGGTGTAGGAAGTTATTTAGGACCATTAGATTAACCCTGAACCATGAGAACCAATCAAATGCAAAATCTGCATTTGAGCGAATCGACCCACGGGTTGACAGCCAAACACCCTGGATTAACCCCTAGTCGACCCAGCAGGGCTCGGGTCGACCTCAAAAATGGGCCGGTTCGGTTATTTCCCCTCCCAATTCGCTTTTTTGAACTTTTTCGCATATTTATTTATTAATTTATATATATATATCAATATATATATATATATATTTCTCTGCACAACCCATTTCACTTAATTCTTTTCTAAAAATTAAGTATACTTTAATTTGTGAATTTTAATGTTGTAAAATTACGGGGTGTTACAGCTAGGCATATTTATAGAGGTTGAGTAAATCGCATCCACATTGAGCAATTATGCTCAATAACGCTCGTGAAAGGTACGCCGACGTTAAAATATAAAATTTTGGTTTTGATTTTTGTTTTCCGGCCATGTGGGTCGATGTATATATATTATTTGTTCCTACGATATCGCAGATGTCACTCCGTACAGGGGAGATTATGCCGAATTTTTCGGGGAATTTAAAGTGTTTGATTTTTTTTTGATATTTTAGAAAATATTTATTTATGATATTGAATTGGTTTTTGATTTAATATAAATTGGATTTGAAATTTAATGGGATTTGTAGCATTTTTCTAACCTTAGCAATTTCGGGGATGAAATTATTTTAAGGGGGAAAGAATGTAATGACCCATAATTTTGGCAGTCAAATATTTAATTTAATTTGTTTATTTTAATTACTTTATATGGAATATTAATGGATTTTAATATTGAATTCGTTATTTAAAATGAAGTTTGAACATTATATATTAAAACGAGCTTGAAATGGCGCGGTAGTTCGTAATATGGAGTTTTGAACTTCAACTGAATATACAGAATCCGTTTTAAGTCGGATTTCTATGAAACAAGAAACGTTGGAATTTTGTCGATTATAATTTTCATATGAAAAAGAAAAATTCGGATTTCGCGTTATAGATTGCTAATTATGGCCAAATCAAAATTTTAAATAGTCACTATGGAAATCGTTAATAAATTATAACGTTTATTTAATATATTAAAAAGGGTTTTAATATATTAAAAAGGGTTTTAATATAATTTGGACGTCGTTTAATTCAAAATTTAATGATATTGGGTTGTATAATTTATATTTAAAGCTATATGATATTTCCAGTGGATGTTTACGACAATAATAATTTATTATTATTTAGTTCGATTATTTTGGAATTTATATATTATTTTATTTAATATTATATAAGTGGTAGGAATAATTAATTTTCAAATAACCTCTGTTTTCAACGAAACAAGTTTTATCGGAATGCGTATATTTAATCGTTGCTAGATTTCCAGTTTGGAATCAATCAGAGTTATTTTGTCGGTAGACGGGATTTCAGTGTGAACCGATGAATATTTTGAAATTAAAATAACATCATTGTGTAAACGGAATCAGAATTCAACGAAATAAATTTTATTGCGACCAAAACGACAAGGCGTAGCGATAAATCCATTTTCTTATCGTTTGGGTTTTGTGAATGTCAGTGCCAATTTAGAACGTACAATGTAAATTAGCGGTAAACTAAATTAACGGTATAAAGTACGTAGCAACCAAAATAAAATTTATTATCATAACCAAACTTTCTCAACCCAGTTAAATACTTATTTCGCTCCCTAAGGAAAGTGGGCGGTTAAATCAAACCTAACCTGACCTATTTTCTTTTCCCTGTGCTTTACAATGAACATTTGCACGTGTTATGCGTGGAAATATAACCTCCTCTATGTTCCTATTTTTCCTACTGAAGCCAGCCTATTTTGTACGTTAGGAATAACATTTACCTTATTCCAATCCCTTCCATCTATATAAATACCATACTACCGTAACCCTAAAATGGTCAAAATTATCCCCTGGTCAACCAATAATAAATTGCACCTCCACAACGAAAACAAATGGCCAGGATTCTCACCGCTTCCTCCTCATATTCCTAACAATCCGTTCAATGACTCGAGAATCGTTCAATGACAAATGTGTATATCTCGATGGAAATTGCCTAACCATCGGCTGCGATGAAGTCTAACATCTTCTGGTGGTCGGGATACTCTCTGGAATACGGCGCCTTTGGAGATGAACTGCTGACGAGTTGGGGTGTCAAGCGCCACCGGTCTCTAGGCGGTGGTAGGAGGCAACGCGGACTTCGACATGGGGGCGTTTGATTGGACCCCGGTGGACTGAGGAGCGGCGGACGGTGAGGAAAAGGCAGTGAACTAGGTCGAGGGTGAAGGAGTGAGTACGTGAAATGGAGAATGGGTTCGGTTCTTCGGTTCCTTGCGAGGAATAGATGGAAACGAAATGGATACGTAGTAGAAGATTTTAGCCGATGTGGCGTGGGTTTGCTTTGGGGTTGGATGGAGGAATATTTGAGAGTACGGATCGGCCTCCTTTTCTTTAAATTAAACTGGTGATAGCAGCTATAACACGAAGAAGAAAGGAAGGGCTTTTTCTTTTTCTCAGATCCAACTTAAATGTGATCAACCAATTATATACAATTTGGTGATTAGGATTATATTAGTCTTTAATTTAGAAAAATTAATGGTTAATAATGGAAACGATAATTGCTGTAGGCGAGGTCAAAAGTGGAGCTTCACAGTGTACGGGTTCGACGAGCTAGTGAAAACCAGAAAGCGTCAGAGCGATTATCTTTGTGTCATTAAATTAGCCATAAATTAATAATTTAATTAACTAAGGCGTTTTGCTAATTTAATCATTGTGGAATGTTACAGGAAGTCGTTGAAGACATGATACTGCTAGCGAACAAAAGAAAATAAATTTATTTGGACTGTTAATTTTCCCCTTAACATGTAATTAAGCCTAACTAAATTGTAATTGAATGAGTTAACTATATTTACTAAACCAAGTACTGAAACGTGAATTGTTTTCAGGTACAACAGCTGAAGTAGATGGCGAGCAGGTGCTGCTTTGTTCGTGCAGAAGGAACGTGAACAAAGGGTTAAAAATAGTTAATAGGCCTTAAACATTAATTTGAATGTAATTAGTTTATTTTATTTTTAAATAAGCGAAATTAGTCAATTTAATTTAAACACGCACTCATAATTGCGCAACTTTTATCCACGTTGACATAATTGACTAAAACTAAAAGTGTAGGGACCGCATCGTAGAACTCTACATTCTGGATCCATTATGGAACAGATCTGGATGAAATTGGTATAAACCAGAATTTTATTAAATTAAACAACTATTTAATTTAATAAAAACGGGTCGTTGACAACAGAATGAAATCAAGGTGAGTTAAACTCACTCAGTTATCCCATATATATTTTATATAAATTGGGTTTTTATTTTGTGTGCTCTGGTTGCTGATGGTTGACTCTTTGCTAATTATATATTTATTTGTTGATTTAACCGATGAAATTAATTCATGTTTAATTTCAGTGGAATACAAATCGTTATTTTTAACGATTGGATCCAATGAAGGTAACTTACCATATTGGTCACGTTTATTTATAAACGTGTTTAATTGTTCAAATTGTTTGAATTGTTTTGCTGATTGATTGATGTTAAATGGTTGTTATTTGCTGTTATAGAAATTATCAGTTAAATGGAGTTGAATAATCTGATTTGAGATAACCAATTTGATACAGGGATAAACAGGTTAGAGGGATTCAACGGGATTCCTCAAATATATTTTTTATTATCATATGTGAACTGTCATGGTCGGTTGATTGATTTTATTAGTGATCATTGATAGAAAATTCAACCCGTGTTTTGTTTTAACCAATGGGCAATATTGGTTGGGTAATCGGCACTAAATGGCCTAAGAATAAATTGCTTTGTTTATTGATTTACCATAAGGTGGATCGATAGAACTGAAGTTATAAAATTTATTTTATAACTGGAAATAGATTTTGAAATAAATTATTTTGAATAAAAGTTTATAAACAAGAAATAAATATTTATTATTTATTAACTAAGTTTAATTAATTATTAATTGATCTAATAAAGAAAATTCCGATGTCAATCAGATTTATAGATACGAGAATAGAAATTAACCTAACGATTAAAATTTGGATAATTGTTTTGTTAAGAAACAATTAAATGAAATTATTTAAATTAGTTATATTATTAATTCGTTTAAAGAGAAAACAAATTGGAATGGGCTAATGAGGTAATCGGATTTGAGTTGGCTAAGTTAACATTTTAACTGGAATTAATTACTAAATTAGTCTGTATTGAATTAATCTAATAAAATAGTCTAATGAGTATTGTTTTAATTTTAATAAGAGTTTTGAAAATTAATTTATTATTTATTTTTGTAAATAAAGAAATTAACTACTGAAGTAGTTAATGATCGAAGTAAATTATTATATTAATTAATAATAAGTTAGAAAATTACTTTTCAATTGAAAATCATTTAAAAATAATCGAAGGGAAAATGAACTCTAATGGAATGGTGAAAGGAGTTATGAACATATTTTATTTTAAACCCGAGCTTTATAACGAAGATATAAAAGGGAAATTTAAGTGATTGCTTAAAATAAATGTGACTTAAATATTCAAATTAAGTAAAAGGGGAATTGAGAACAGAAAGGGTTAGATCAAACCATAATTTATTTAAACAAGGGTTATAAAAGCAATGAGGTGTTATATCGTTAATTATACATTAACGTTACTAAATAATGAGGTTAGGTAAAATTGGGGGAATTGAAATAAGAATTTAAAGGGGATAATGATTGAATAGATTTGAAAAGGGTTAGTAAAAGTGATTTTGTTAAGAGAAGTGGGTCGTAGGGTTTTGTAAATAAATCCGAATTATAAATGAGTTTGGTTAAAGAGGCTGAGTTAAGAGTGGTGTTACTTGAGTATTGAATTAGGAAAGAATGGTATATTCGAGAGAAAAGATTTTCCAAAGGATAAGAAGGTTGTATGAAACTGTATTTTGAATAGTATAGTTAAATGGAATTTGAGTTTATATTAGAATGAAATATTGGGTTTTGGGATTTCAACTTGTATTTATCTAGAGATATGAACGTTGTTGATCAAGGCCTGAGAGGTAACTAAAATACCCCAACTTGAACGACATCAGGATTATCTGCGGATGATATTAGTTGAAATGGTAAAAGAGGTTAGTAAATATGTATTATTTCCATAAGAGATATAATAGTGCAAGATTAATGGAAATGTGGGGAATATATAACGAGAGTTCCAAAGTAAAAGGGAAATAAAAAGGGGTTGTCGAAAATATAATGATATGTTCGAGTTAAAAAGGAAATGTAAAGTTGAGTTTTATTATATAAGAATAAGCATGAGTACTGTCAAGAAATGAATAAAAGATATTTCGTAATGTTATTTTTAGAATAAATAAGTTGAACTGATTTCCCCAATATTAGATAATAATGTGGCTAATGTTTTGAAAGTGAAAATAGGAAACTGGATATATAAAAGTGAATTTGTTTAAAGAAAAATATTATGTTAAACAAGTAGCGAAAAACTATATTTATTATCTCGATATATTTAAGAGTTTTAAATTTTACATTTGCTTTAATTAAAAGGCCAATTGATGCTGAATACTGAACCGGTGAACTCACTGGATTTATATGATTGAATCACTGTATATTTTGATAGTTAAATCACCGACTATCAAATCTGTCCAATACGATTGTTGGTACGGGAAGAGCGGGATCGAGTTTATATTCGAAAACCATTCAGACCGACAAATACGTGAAGATATCAGAAGATGATCGAGACGAAGAAACTGAAGACTGTGGATCTTCATAAAACGGTAGAATTACTTATAATCTTTGGTTTAGCGGCCAAAGATACACTGTGACTCTGTCGTGGTTGAAATCTACGAATTTGCAAGGACTACTCGCTACCAATCTATAGGGTGATTCCTTGGATGTAGTAGGAGGGTGCCTTCAGTTCATCCTATTCCTGGATGACTTGTGTGGATGGATGTCTGACAGATTATTTCCAAAGGGATCACGTACGTTGATTTCTTCAAACGTACCATAGTTGATGGCGGAGAAATGGTTTTTCTCTAGCTAAATAACTAGAGTATTTTTGTAGACGTCAATTAGTGATATCTGGCGGATCTGACAATGTGGCATTCAAAGTGAATGGTGACCAGATGTTCTAAGGATAAATCCTGACCTCAAGCTTCATCAATAGGGAAATGACAAAAATCAGGCAGGCAGCATGGATATGTGGGTCGCTCCCATTAGGGTGTATAATTACCTATTTAGAGAAATTTCTTTTTTTTCCTTAATCTATTTTGATGCTGTCCCTTTCGGGAAACGGTGGTTTGAGCCCAACCGTTGGTGATATACATTCGATACACTCAAGCGAAATGAGTGGTCGTTCATGTGTAGGCCGGGTTGCAAGACGTTCTTGTTGAACCCAGTGTATTCCCCTCTAAAGATACACTATCGGAAGGTGGTTCCATACCTTTTCATGGTCGGAATCCAATTTCCAATAAGCGCCCGTGGTTTTGATTGTATACTATATAAGTGGAGCGTGAGATGCAAGCATTCCACTAGATTAATATCTACTTGTATTTAGACACTATTATAATATCAGAAAAGATATTGATTTCAAAAATGTTTTGGGTTATCGTAAGGTAAAAACCGTCCGTATTTATGTGTGGATTTGGTCTTACGATTATCCTTTTCTTTCGAAAAGATTTTTGAACTTTAAAATCAAGTTGGATGATCCCCCTTAATACTGTGTGAGCTTTTCTCACTCTGGTTCACCAGACTGACCCGATGTTTTGTAAATGCTCGGGTTAGACCGGGTTGTACAGGTTCAGGTCATCGACTGCTATGAAGAAACGAGCTGGAAGAGTTCAGACGTATGATATTACATAACTACTATTCCGCTGTGTTGTATATGAGGACAGGTTATTATAACTGTCCAGATGTGTGATGTACTCTGATGATTGTAGTATTTTAAAAGCTCTCAGTAAAGTTTTATTTCTATATTTTATTTTGTTCCGCTGCAATGTGAGACTCCGATTCTGTGTTGTGGTGTTTCTTTTTTTTCTTCTTCTATTCTAACTTTCTTTCTTATCTCATCCTCTAATTTCTTTCCAGTAACTATCCAGTGTTTTCGGTGTTTGGAAGGTCGGCATGAGTAACGGTAAATGTATTTATGTCAATTTTCAAGGCCGAAAATTCTTGGGTCGTTACAGAGTGACTTTCCCTTGTACCTCTAAATACGACATAATGGAGAGAAAACATAGTCATATAGTTGAAATTGGGATTACACTTTTGGCCAAAGCCTCGCTTCCACTGAAATTTTGGTCTGAAGCATTTGCTACAGTAGTATACATGATTAACATATTACCAAGAAAAATGATTCAGTACATAACCCTTATAGAAGTCATATTTAAGGAAAAACCAAATTATCAAAATATCAGTACATTTGGTTGCCAATGTTTTCCTTGTCTAAGACCGTAAAATTCACACATGTTAGATCTTAGATCTACGCTATGCACTAACTTAGGGTATGGTGTAAATCAAAAGGGGTGCAATTATCTAGACAGTAAGGATAAACTATACATGTCCGCACATGTTTTATTTGATGAACAAACATTTCCTTTTGCTACACAAAGTGTAAAAACCACATAAAAAGTGTACAATCCAAAGGTGTCTATATCACCAGTGCCAACGCATGCCCACAATGATAAAATGCCTCAAACAAGAGAGGAAAGCAAGTTAGCTACTCAAACACACAGTGCCTACAAAGGAGCTAGGCCATGTAGAAACTGGCAAGGCAAAAGATGCCTTATCTTCACAAACAAGCATTCAGCAAGAAAGCAACACAGATAATGTTCAGAAAGAAATATTGATCACACAAATATAGATAATAAATAAAGGCATGGAGATCATCTTATGATAACAAGAGCGAAGTGAATTCAAACAAAAGGTGTACACAGCTCACATAACATATGATGAGCTACAAGCAATTGAAGAAGCACTGAACAATGTAAAGTGGAGAGATGCAATGTGTGATGAATAGAAGGTAATATTAAAAAAATATGACTTGAGAACTAGTGCAACTACCAGCAAATAGGAGTGTAGTGAGGTGCAAATAGACATTCAAACTAAAGAGAAATGTTGATGGAACTATTCAAAGACACAAAGTAAGGCTAGTGGCAAAGGAATACACTCAACAATATAGTGGTTCAGATTTTAATGAAACTTATTCATTAGTGATAAAACTAATAACTCTCAGAGTTCTCCTAAAAATTGCTCTAAATAAAGGATGGAATATCAGACAACTGGATGTAAACAATGCATCCCTAAATGGAGAGCTAAATGAGGAAATATATATGCAACAACCATTTGGGTTCAGTTAATCAAAGAAACAGAAAATTGTTTGCAATTTGATGAAAGCAATCTATGGCCTTAAGCAAGCTTCTTGAGTACGGTTTGATAAAATCAAACAGACGCTATCAAGACTAAACTATCATCAGGCTAAATCTTGCACTTCTTTATTCACTAAATTCAGTAATAACTCTACAACTTTTATCTTAATATACATGGATGATTTCATAATTACAGGTGACGATGAAAAGGAAATCAGGAATGCCATCCAACTGCTAGACCAACAATTTTCAATCATAGATCTTGGTGAAGTCAACTATTTTTCGGCAATAGGGTCCATAAATCAACAAGTTCAGAAATGCATTTATATCAAAGGAAATATATCAAAGAAATACTTATCAAGGCAAAAATGCATGAAGCAAAACTTCTACCTACTTCAATGATCAATAACTTACATTTATCCAAACATAAAAAAGAAGCTATCAGCAACACAAAAAAATTATAGATGTATAATGGAAGCTTTACAGCATGTTACTATTATCAAACCAAAAATTACATACAGTTTGAACAAAGTCTGTCAATTTATGCATCAACCTATATATCAACACTGGAAAGCAGTTAAGCAAATTCTACGATGTCTAATTGGGACAATCAATCATGGTCTGGTATTTAAGTCTTGCAAAGAATTGAACATTACTGGATTTAATGATGCTGACTGGGCACCGGATCCTAATGATCGTAGATCAACAATAGGATATTGTGTATACAATTAGGTAACCATCCTATTTTTTTGTGCTCGAAGAAACATCTTACTATATATAAATCAAGTATAGAATTAAAATACAGAAGCCTAGATAGATAGCATAATAACTTAAATAATGTGGATCAAATCATTACTTAATGAACTTCATATTCAAATGACAAAAAGACAATCATACGGTGTGATAATCTAAAAGTGCAGTATCATTATCCATTAATTTATCACTTCATATAAGAACTAAACAAATGGAACTCAATTTATACTTTGTTATATAACAATTCAACTGTAACAAAATCTAATCATATACTGGCATTATACCGAAAATTGACATCCTCATCAAGGCACTGTCAACAATGAACTTCAGAAAGATCAAATAAGTTCTGAAGGTCAAAAGCCTCGCTAAATCAGTCAGAAAGAAATTCAACTCATCTCAAATTTATCAGCATTCAAGCCAAGAACATGTCATTCCAGAGAGATCCAAAGATTTCTAGACGATTCCAGAAGCTTCTAGGAAAATCCAAAAAGCCAACCAACTAACGAACTTAGATCCCAGATCGTTGTAAATATCTCATCAATCGATGATGTTTACGAAAAAGTAGGAAGCTCTTTAGCATCTAAATGTCAATGTTTCCCTCAGATCTACTAGCTAAAAGCATGATTTCAAGCAATTGAGTGAAGGAATTGAAAAGGGCATTGTTATTGACACTCCAAATATTGTTAAGGGGAAGTCAAATTTTAAAAACACTCCAATCATAAAAAGAATGTTAAGGGGGGTCACATACTTAATTTTTAAATCGTCATGAAGAGGGTTAAGTCAGAAATCTTAGATCGATTTGAGGGAGAGGGAGTATAGTATAGCGGTCGCTCAAAAGTATCCATGAGCACATGGGCATTTTTGTACTTTTAATATTTCAAGTGATACATTTGATTTTTTTAGAGTTGTTTTGCGTTTGTGTTTATGTATATATAGTACAAATAATTATGTATTATTGTCCAAAGAATAATAAGTTCCGCTTGTTTATTTACAGTGTCTAAAACACAATTACAAGATCTACCTATCGACCTTGAACCAAATTCAAATGGCTCAAGGGCTTAGGGCTCCTTATCGTTTCAGTCATACTACGTAAGCTGATGGTCAATGAATAGAATGTAGTTAATTAATTTAAAAATGCGTCAGGTTATAATAATCTGGGATGGTTCGAAGTTTTAAATTGTATTAAAGGGAAGGAATGCTTGCAATTTATGGTCTAAAAGCTAAAACAAGTATATATTCAGTAGTATGTGGTTAATCACAGAGTTTGCCAGTTGAGCTTGATTTTTTTTTTTCAATTATTGGACTTGAAACATAAACGATGAAGTGTTAAATTTGTTGTTAAAACTTGGTGAACACGATTGCACGGAACAAGGCACCACCGTCTACTTTCTAGGGAAACAATAAACTAGTATTACTGCACAACGGTGGGAAAACCGACCGATAAGTTATCTGATATTAAAAAGAAAAATGTTTTATTAACTATATTCTTGAACAAAAAATTAATAAAAAATTCACTGTATTATTTAAAAAAAATGAAAATAAGTACAAATATGTAAATTCTATTAATTAATATAATTTGAATCATTGCCACTTTTACAAAATAAAATAAAAAATCAGACAAATATTTGCTTATAACACATCATTATATTTGTGAATTGTCAATTAAAAAAAATTCTAAATTTGAGCAACAAGCAATATGAATGTAAAAATATATTTATGTACCAAATAAAGAATGATGGGCATTTAAATTGTTTAAGGGGTTGAAACTACTAAAAAGTAGAAATATAAGCTCTACTGCAGATTTGAGTTTCTGAATTGATCCCGGAATATTAATTTAAATTTTACATTGAATTCTTCTAGCGGCTTTTTTTTTTCCTTTTTAGGTGGATATGGAACCTGATTACATAGCTGTTGGACATGCTATCAATCCTAGCTCAGTTTATCAGCTCAAATTTAGTGTTCCTCTTAAATATGGTGTTGTTATTGACACTCTAACTATTGTTAAGGAAGAGTCATTTTTTAAAAACACTCATCTCTTTGAAAAAATGTTAAGGGGCTAAACAATCATATTATTTCACACTACTTAATATTCCCGGATTGCCCCTTCAACTTAGATTAAAAAAAATTATTCGATAAGGGAAATCGAATTAAAATAAGCAGTTCATTGCCACTGCACCGAATGCAGCACATAATCAATTATGTATGTATTCGACAGTGATATGTCGAAAATTAATAATCATTTCGGTGCATTTCCTTCGTATATGTCGACAAAAATAAATAAATAGCTCGATCCTATTTCTCCGAAAACGCTTATCCTTTAGGGTTTAAAAAAATCGATACATGCGAATTGAAAAAAAAAAATACTATGGCCATTGTCATATTTGTTAAAGTAAAACTACCTTTATTTGTTAAGGGGTTAAATGGGTAATAAGGTAAAATTACCTTTATTTGTTAAGGGGCTACTTTCCTCATTGATACTCCGCTTAACAATTTTTGAAAAAATATAAAATTGTCCCCTCTAACAATATTTGGAGTGTTAATAACAATGACCCTTAATTCTTTTTTTATCAATGTAACACACAACATACTGACAATCCATTACTTTCCTCTTCGTTATAAATTCCTAAGAATTAAAAGCTTACCATAACTCCATAAATCAAATTACTGACCATCCATTTCCTCCTCTACTATAAATTCCAGAGAATTAAAAGCTTACAATAACTTCTCCATAAATATTATTATGTTAAACATGAAAGTGCACTCGAGCATATTAATAAAACTGATCAAAAATTAACCGATCTTTAAGTTTGAATATCAAAACTCATCTTATTAACAAAATTCAATCATACAGTCAGTGTGTATGGTCCTACCAAAAATAGATTACAACAAATAAGAAAATAACTAGCAATTGAATAAAAGCACAAAAACGGACAATTTAAAATCGAAAGAGCTGTGACATAGATGGAAAGCAGAAAGGTTCACATTTATGATGCATCACATGCATGTATTAAATATCAAGCCTAGTTTAACCCCCACACCTTTCTCTATATAACATTGTAAACCATTGCAGCAATTTGCAATAGATACAGACATACCATAGAATTCTCTATCTCTGCTCTTTCACAAAAAAAACCCACAAAGAATGAGAATTAACCAAAATACAAGAGGATGAAAAAAATAAGAACAAAATTTTTCTTAAGTTTGGATTTCTTGCTATTTTCCACTATATATTTAATTTCTATAAGTTCTACACTTATAACGATCTTCGTAAGCTGGACTTGTAAAATGATGCATATGTTAAGTCATAATGGACATTTGCTTTGAATAAAAAACATCTGAAACCAAAAACACATGTACAAACACCATGCAGTAAGCAAGAACTCTGAAGAAAAACATAATACATCTGAAAGCTAAAAAGGCCGCAAACAACAATTCAAATTGCTTAGAACTGGACCATAACAAATTGCACATCCCATGCCAACAAAACAATCAAACGCCATATAGTGACACCATAAAAACAAAAACTTATTGAATAAAAACCACAACAAATGCCAAGCTGCAAGATGATAACCCAAATTGTAAACCAAAACTCCAACTACCAACATGCTGAAACCCAGACAACAGCATCATGCAGAAAACATGACTAGGGACAAAATAATCAATCGTGGCATAGAAACTACATTGAAACAAATATATTTAACTTTAGTTTGTGTATTACCGTATCATAAACAACAAAATTCGACTGCCGCTGGCCTATAAATGTCATAAGGCCACAAAATAAAGGAAGAAAATAAACTAACAACAAACTCATCTTCACTTTGACTCCCTGTAGTTCTAGTAATATTTGCACTTTTGGTTTAATCCAACCGCTCTAGCAGTACTTCCAGCTTTTAAAAACATCCCAGACCTCCTTTATGTTTTCGCCTCTACAATGCCTGGAATGTTATGATTTCCTTGAGATCCTTGTCTCACCTCCAGCCTGACTTATGTTCAAAGATTAAATCATATAAAATATCAACATAAACTAATTATAAAATATGCGATGAAAGTTACTTTTCCGATGACTGGATGTTGCTAATAGGTCTCTAACATGCTCATTTGCATAACCAGATGTTGCCTTTTCTTTACTTAATCGGTGGCACCTGCAAAAAAAACCCTTATATTTCCTTCCATAAAAGAAAATCAAAGCGTCAAACTTTTATCAATAATGGTTAGAACTAAATGAACATTTAATTCTTTAAACAGTTAAAAGTAAGAATCTAACTGCATATACCTTTTGCCTCTTGGACTAGGTTATAAAGCATTTTCCTTTTTGCAATTTCTTCATTGTACTTCACTTCCTAATTATTGCATTGTGCAATTGTGTGCATGAAAAAATACATTCTCATACTGAAATATCTATAGAATAGTTTATCATACTGGATTACTTGTAAAATAGTTTATCATACCCATGGCCTAGACAACATTAATCATTTTATCCATATAAGAGATATAGCCGGCACATTCATGTGCTTCTTGTGCAATACTACAGTGTTGTTGCTTCAGTGCCTGGTTTATCCGACTTCAGTATATGAACACTAGAGCAAAGATAAAATTAAAGTTTAGTATATACATTAATCTTAATTTTTTTCATCTAAATATTTTATAGAAGCAATCCAGAGTTTCTTGTCATGCTCATGTTAGTTTGGTTATTCTTCTCTGTTTATCAGCTGTTGTTCTGTGACTTGTTCCAAATAAATATATAAACAAGATTTAGTTAAAGTTCCGATCTCTTATTCGAAAACAATTCTAACATGAAAATTGCTCATAAAAGCAAATCAAAGCATCAAACTTTTATTAATAATGGTTAGAACTAAATGAACATTTAATTCTTTAAACAGTTAAAAGTAAGAATCTAACTGCATATACCTTTTGCCTCTTGGACTAGGTTATAAAGCATTTTCCTTTTTGCATTTTCTTCATTGTACTTCACTTCCAAATTATTGCATTGTGCAATTGTTTGCATGAAAAAAATACTTTCTCATACTGAAATATTTATAGAATAGTTTATCATACTGGAATACTTGTAAAATAGTTTATCATACCCATGGCCTGGACAACATTAATCATTTTATCCATATAAGAGATATAGCTGGCACATTCATGTGCTTCTTGTGCAATACTACTGTGCTCTTGATTCAGTGCCTGATCTATCTTAGACTTCAGTATACGAACACTAGAGAAAAGATAAAATTAAAGTTTAGTATATACATTGATCTTAATTTTTTTTCATCTAAATATTTTATAGAAGCAAGCCAGAGTTTCTTCTCATGCTCATATTAGTTTTGTTATTCTTCTCTGTTTATCAGCTGTTGTTCTATGACTTGTTCCAAATAAATATATAAACAAGATTTAGTTAAAGTTCCGATCTCTTATTCGAAAACAATTCTAGCATGAAAATTGCTCATAAAAGCAAATCAAAGCGTCAAACTTTTATCAATAATGGTCAGAACTAAATGAACATTTTTTTAAACAGTTAAAAGTAAGAATCTAACTGCATATACATTTTGCCTCTTGGACTAGGTTATAAAGCATTTTCCTTTTTGCAACTTCTTCATTGTACTTCACTTCCTAATTATTGCATTGTGCAATTGTGTGCATGAAAAAAAATACTTTCTCATACTGAAATATTTATAAAATAGTTTATCATACTGGATTACTTGTAAAATAGTTTATCATACCCATGGCCTGGACAACATTAATCATTTTATCCATATAAGAGATATAGCTGGCACATTCATGTGCTTCTTGTGCAATACTACAGTGCTCTTGCTTCAGTGCCTAGTTTATCCTAGACTTCAGTATATGAACACTAGAGAAAAGATAAAATTAAAGTTTAGTATATACATTGATCTTAAAATTTTTCATCTAAATATTGGCATGTACATACCAACATGACATGAACGTTTGGATACTTCATAGCCAACTAAATATCTAAGTATGAAAATTGTTGACAAATTTCTGGATATCTATTTTGTGCCATAAGAACTATAGATAATAAATTTTGTTTAATTCTTTTTACTTTAAAAAAAACACTTAAACAAGTAAATAAACTTATGATTGATACAATTACAGATAACATGATGTCCTGATTACATTAATGCCCAAATATAACAAGAGCGGCGAAAAATAAAGAAAAAACCTAAAATTAAGGGGGCCAGAATAAAGAATGTCATACTTCAAACTCTTCTTCAAGCCGTTGAATTGGTGCACCAGCGCACTAGGTCCTTTGATAAGCTTAAATTTTTGGAATCAAGAGATGAAAATGATAAGCATATATATAATATTTCTAGGTCTTTTGAATTTCGGTACAGAAAATTCGGTGCCAAAGAAATGAAGTTACCTCTGAATAATTACATCTGAATATAACCTGTATATAGAATCATTTTGCACTGATGGTCGTTTGACCGCTTCTAGGGAATCGGATTGGACTCTTTTCTACAAAACCAAGTGGTGGAAAATTAACCAAATGAACGATTACAGCCTTTCATTCGCGACATGATTACATCTTGAGTAGACAATGAATATAGGGCAGTAGATATCCTAATTGGTATAGTAAAATTTTGCACCAACAGTTAAAAAACATAAGCTTTTACAAAAATCATACATCCAGTCCACAAACATATTTGTATATTTAGATCTAGTTTGTTTCTATTATTATAAGCACTAACTCCGTCTTGACCCTTTCACATGTATCATACACTACTGATCGAAAGGAAGTTAATATTCCATATTTAGAACCTATAGTAATCAAACAATATTAAAGTTGGAATACTTATTAAATTCATTCTCAGATGAATAAAAATGCATCCCATTACATAAAAATAATTTTGAACAATGCAGTTAACTCCAATTTGGTAAGAGTTTTAATGTTATACTATAGGTGTAACCGAGCAATAATTTTATACTACATATAAAACAGTACCCAAGACGCATGCATATAGATATAGCTGTATTGATAATATGTGTCTCGAAATAACATTAGGACTTCCAAAATATAAGTAATTTGCTTTAAAATTACCTTATCCTCGTTGCACTAAGAGGAACAATCAAAGACCTAGCATCTCCTGTAGCGCTTCTCCATGAGAATGGAAGACTGACCCCAAATTCGTTTAGCAAGCTGAATACCATAGACACGGTTGCAACCCACTTAGAAATTTCACACAACTTGATACTTGCAAATAAACCAAAAAATAATGCCTAAAAAGCTTCCTATAAAGGAACCCTAGAACGCAAGCTTTCTGGTCAAAACTCCAGTGCGTTTCTGATATTTGCGGTTAGATCTCCGAGTTGCAACAGAAGAAAATTTGCAGAAATAAGGGGTAGCACAAATTGGAGTTCTGATTTTGAATAGGTGTTCGAAATAGATGGATTGGAGATGCCGAAGGAGAAAGAGACGGAGAAAATTTTCATTTTAAATAGGGTTTCGAAAGAGATAGATTGGAGACGAGAAAATCTGCGTGAAAAAAAGGAATTTTCATAAGGAGAAAGAATCGAGAAAGAAGGAAACGACGGAGAAAATATCATTGATGAGCGAAAATTATGCCTAAATTTATTGGCTCTGACAAATTGTTTTTGGCTCTTACAGTAGAGAAACCTCTCTAACGGTCGGTTTGATTAACAGTCTTGATCTACAATGTAGTCTAATTATATAATATGGTATACTTTGTGTTTATGTTAAATCTCTTTATTTTTTATATCAATATATAATTAAAACTGGGTTGGTGTAATAGGGCGATGAGAGATCTGGAGTGCAAAAAAAAAAAAAAAATAGTTTTCAAATTATTATGGTTGACTTGAGAATCGCCTATCAAGGGCAGAGCCTGTTATGATTGTCTCGCATGTTGGTAAGATAGGAATGATGGTTTGAATATATAGTCAACATCACCAAATAAATTGAAGGAGTGATGTATAAATATGAGTTGGTAGACGCATAACATTAGGGATTCCTTTTGTTACAAGGATGTATGCCAACTCATATGCGTGCGCACTATGCAGAAAGAGGGGGGCTTTGTTCCGACCTATGTTACATAACAAAGTCGAGATCTGAAACTGCTAAGATGATTGGCTTGTATTTGATGATTTGACATTCATAGATAGTGAGGCCAGGGTCGCAAATCTAGTCTTTCAATATCAAATTGAGTTGTCAGATATTCTATGTACGGGTGAAAGGATGCTAAATAGGATTCACTAGTGCTTGCATTCCTCAACATCTGATGATCCAAAGACTCGCGATGCCGATGAAGCTGGTGGTGATGTTTGCTGCAATGGTGAAGTCCGAGTGGTCATGATGTTCGATCTGAATTTCATAAAATGAAGCTGCTTTATCTAGTTAATGTATAGGAGGAAATTCTATTTTCTTTGTTTCTTTATTCTATTTTTTGCCATGAGTATTGGCACTATTGAGTCAGAGATTACAGTCAGGACTCTATTCAACCGGCCCCGACCTTGGGCATAGGCCACTAGGCAGCCGCCTAGGGCCTCGGGTTGGAGAAAGGCCTCAAGCTTATATTTATATGTATTCTTACTATATTATAGCAATAAGTAATTGAAAGTGATTGTGGTTGAGTGGAAAGTGCATTGTGTTCTTGTGTTTATGGTTGCATGTTCGAGTGCCAGGTGGCCTCATTTTTTATTCATGTGAGTTTCTCACTATTGCTACTATGATTTTGCCTTGGGCCCCTGATTGTTCAGGACCGACCCTATGTTCAACATGTTGTAAGTAACAGTGGAAGTTTGAAGAAGATGCAGCAACAATTCATAAGTTGATATATGAAATGTTTGTCTTAAATTTTGTTACGAAAATGAGTGAATGCAAATGTATTCTATAGCAAGCTATTCTATGTTATTATAGATTTGCTATTGTATTATTTAACTAATGGACAAATTTTCATATTTCTCTCAATAAGTATGATGCTTTATTAGTTAATGCTAGAAAATTGTGGTTTATTTCCTGCATTTTGCATTAAAGTAGCTAGGGAAAAATTGTTAATATATTCTTGCTTCATTTTCTACTATATAATGTCATTTATGAGCTATTACATAAGTCGTTATATTTCAATATTCGATTATGAGATGCAGGCCTGTCCCTGGGCATAGGCCGGCTAGGTAGTGGCCTAGGGCCTCTGACCGAGGAGGAGGTGGTGGGGGGCCTCAAACTTTAGAACATTTTAATTAAAAATAGATATTTCTTTTCAAAACATGTAGTAGCTGTGGCTGAGTGGTAGCTGGACTCGTTCTGCAGCTGTGCAGCCAAAGTTTAATACCTAGCAAGTTTGTGTTGCGGCTTAATTCTGGATTTCCCCCCTACTACTAATTTTGTCTTATTTTTTCACACATATATATAGGCCTGCACAAAAAATTTCTTCCTAGGGCTACATTATGTCCAGGGCCGGCACTGATGAGATGCACCGTGGTTTATTTTATAAATTTTAGAAGGAACATATTCCATAGTCCAGAACACCAACTTCACGACCAACACTCTACCTTTGGCCCGTCCTTAAAGCATAGAGACCACATCCCTTTTCCTAACGCACTCTCCCTTTCAATGGTTGTTTCAATCGACTTCGTAATCATCAGAATCAAATGAATGAGTTGTTAATAAAGTCGAGCTCAAGTGTTTTGTTATCAATAATGTTTATTAACAATTATATAAGTCTTTGCAAAAAATAATAAATAGTAAAAAATACATGTTATCCGTCCTTTTGGCCCAACTATCAGAAGCAATCTAGGCTCATACGAACTCAGGCTAAATGTCAGAACTGACGAATCAAAAATCAACTCAGGTTGGATTGATCGCCTTCAAGCATCATCTGATTACTCAGAGAAGGCCTGATCGGCTCACAGGATCACTCTAACTACGCTGACCGATTATCACCGATATCAAATTTACCACTCTAGAAAACATGTGATCGGCATAGTCCGATCACCCAAAAATCATGAATTGATAAGCCTGATCACCAGAAACTCGTGAAGCTGCGCTTGCTCGATCCTTCATCATTAGATCGGTATGAATCAAGGGTGGGCACGGGTTGTCCAGTGTGGTTTGGAGGCCAAACCGCTTCTGCACCACATTAAACGGTTGATCAAAAATACAAACCATTATACTTACCATTTAAACGGTTGGTTTCAGTTTGATTTTGATATAATACAGTCTGGTTTTGACTCGTTCCTATTTGAACCCATATTAAATACAAATAAGAGAAAAACTTCCATTAACAATCAATTTAGGACTGTATAACGCTGTATCACTTAAAGTTTATAACATAGTATGTTGTCCTAAATTAAATGATTTATTTCTAACTGTATGAATAATTTAATTTTAAATTTAATGACAAGTGAGATTATTTTGGTATATTAACTAAATATCACGTTAATCAATGCATAAACATAAAGTAATATAACTCAAATAAGGTTATAGTTAGCATTTATCCAGAAAAATATGTGGAAAATATTATACTAAAACTATAGGTTTTCTTTTGTGATAACAATTATTATTAATATTACAACATCATAGCCTGAATATGGAACATACATAATATAAATCAAAAAATAGATAGGAATTAGTTATATTTTATATCATAAGTTACTAATGCAAGTACTCGGTTTGGTCAGGTTTAATATGGTTGGGTCAATAGTTCAAACCACAATCTAATCGCATTGTTGTGAGTCTGTCTAGTTTGGGGTACTTGCATGAGAGAGAAGATTCAGTTCAATTTTCCATATTGTTTATGCGGTCCGGTGTGGACAGTTTCCATTTAGCGGTGCGGTTTATTCCCACCCCTAGTATGAATCCTCCTCGAAGAATCGATTAACTGCCACAAAATGCAACTTCCTCAAGCCAGATCGATACAACTTCCACATTGTGGTTCGCTAAAAATACAACACAAATTAACAACATTCACTAATTCGTAAAACTAAGAAGGATAACTCAATGACTTCAAGTCAAGATGTATAAGACTTCACTTGATAGCTCAAAACAACAAGAGGGACCCACATAGAAATGTGAGCCTTATCTCACAAAGGCGAGGGATCGGTGTCGATCTCTATAAGAATCGGTACCAATCCGACTACAAAATAATTTAGGCCTTGGGCTCTACATAACTCTTTCTCTCCAACATTCCTCTGACTTCCCATGTTGAATGGCAACTATAAACAGCCCATAAACAAACAAAATAGGGGTCTTTTGGCACTTTTTTACTCAGAACTATTTTATTTGGTGTAAAAGCGATCTTAGCAATGTACTTTGTAATTTTCAGCAATAAAGTGATCAAATATTCTAAATGGGTATAGGTCGATCAACACCAAACCACTATACACCGGTATCTCTCTTTTATACCGTATTTCGATTATTCTATTCCTCATTTTTCATTTGTTTACTTATAATTGTCGTTTAACTCTTTGGATGTTAACCGAAAAAAGAGGGCAGCTATCTCTCTCCAATGGTGAATGAATAGTCGCCATATCTTCATCGCTTCTTTCTTCCACTCAAATCTGTGTTCCTTTTCCAATACATTTTCATGTCCTATCGCCTATTCTCCTTTCCCCCTCTTCATACCCTATTCACGTTTCATGATTGTAGATTTTAGATTTTTAGCCCCTTTTCCCTAACCTTAGTTTACTTCCAGATCTATTTTATGGGGAATCATACTAAACCTGGCCCTGCATCCGAAGAGTTAGCATATATATCATGTACTCCACTCTATGGCAATCACAGTACTGAGTGTAAATGGAAGTGTGTGTATGTCATAGTGATAGCAACTATCGACTCATAGTATGCATCCTCATGTTCACCCACTTAGTGCTTTGAATTCATGGCATCGTACATCTCGGCCACACCTTCCAAGTAGCACTCGTAGGTTTGAACGTAAACTGACTCTACCAATCAATTTGAACCCTAAATACTAGGTCAAAACGTCAATAGACTCTAGTAAATATTCCCTACACAGTCCATAACGTCAATGGGCTATAGGATCCGAGTAGATCAGGTCCAAATCGTCAACGGACTCTGATCTCCTCTTCATGCTAGTTATCCAAAGGTACACCAAAGTATCTAATGCTATTGACACCAAAAACTGGCACAACAACAAAAGATAGACTTATGTAGAGATTAAAATGAAGGTTAACAAATAAAAGGAACGTAAAACAAGAAAAATTGCACACAGATTTATAGTGGTTCGGCGTTAAAGAGCCTACGTCCACTTTATAAGCTTAATATATTGATTCAGCTATCAAATGGAGTGATTACAATAAGGAAATAAAGGACTTAGAGATACATAATGAACTCGTATTTGCTTTCGTGGCAATTCCTTCTCCTTTTTTCGTCCCCCCTTCTGAACTAAAAAAGGGGTATTTATAAGTGTTACAATACTTGGCCGTCTTCAACACGTGCCATCAGATCTAGAAGAATAGTTGTGGCTGAATGCGTAACAGCCCACATTTTATGTATCGGAAGATCGTAAAGTAATTTTATTTTATTCTCTGAGGGTTGGATCATTCTCATCTTTTAATATGTTGCTTATGGGGATGTGAGACATGTCCATAATTTTTACCGATTTTGTTTGTGACCATTTTCCCCCTGTCAGTTTTGTACAGGGCATAACTTTTGACTCAGGTCGAATCAGAGGGTGAGACCTGTGTTATTGGAAAGAAATTGATGATTATCTTTCCGTAGAGTGGTTACATTAAAGATTTGGCTCAGTGGTTTGGGAGAAATCGTTGTTTTAAGGTTTCTCAGTTGGCTGTCCAGGTTTTGGAAGGCTAATGGGCTGATTTGGAGAAGGCCCATTAGTGGGATGGTGGAGTCTATAAATAGAGCGTGAGGGGTATGGAGAATAGTTTACTTCTCCCATACTCTCATTTGAAGGCCTTGTGTTCCTTCTTCCTCTAAACACATTTCCACCATTAGAAATTCAAATCCAAGGCGGAAATCGAAGATCTACACCAATCAAGCCTAGATCTACATCATTTCAAGGGCGGATTCGTCGGATCGAAGAGTTTGGGTTGAATTGTTCGCTGTCCGGATTCACAATTCTATCATTTTAGCTTGTTTTGGAGAATCGGTGAGTGATTTACATCTCTCACATGAATGCAATGAAGTATATGAGTGTTTGTGCATGTTTTTCATCAATTGTAACTGTTTTCTCATGGATCTATACCATTATATGTCCATTTTCATATGAATCACCTTATGATCTAATATAGCAAGTTTACTTGGTTAATTCCATGCCATTTCATATGTTCATGTAAGTGAGATATCTCATTTTGATCATATGTTCATTTTAATGGTTCTGGTGACATTTACACCATTTTAGTGGTAATCATCATATTCACGTTGTTAGCAATGTTATAACATGCTTATGACTGTATTGGATGAGTTGGATTCGTCGAAGTTGTTGTTTGGCGAAGTTTTGGTCGAAATTGAAGTTTGAATGGAGTTGTACAATGGACCGATCAGTCTAAAAAACCTTTTCTTGGGGAACAATCCAGGACCGATCGGTGGGTGGAAGACAGGGGACCGACCGTCTAATTCGGAGGACCGACCGGTTGTGTTTCAGAGGAGGCAGACCAGTATGTTTCACCAAGGCCAATGGAAGTGCTTTAGACCGACCGGTGGGTGATACGTAAGGGCCGACCGGTAGGCAGAAGCAGAAGGCCGACCGACCGGTAGGAGTTGTGCTTTAGGGAACCGATCGGTGTAGTTCCTGGGAAGACCGACCGATATTGATCAACAGGGGACCGACCGGTGTGATTGGGAGGACCGACCGGTATGTTTTGGAGGACCGACCGGCTGGTGTTGATGTTCTGAATTTTTTTATTTTTCGGGTACGGTTCTGATTTTAATAAAAAGGGGACCGACCGGTATATATCAAGAGGGGACCGACCGATATATTTTGGGAGGTCTAAACCCGTGCCGCAACACAGTGGTGTAATATGGCTCGGTGATGGTGTAACTTCGAAGTAGTTCAAGTAGGAAGGTTCGAAGTGTTGAAAGATGCTCGTTGATCGGTGTAGAACAACGAATGAGATGGCAACTCAAAGGTCGTGAGTTGGTTGATAATGGTTGCTCGGGAAGGTTGCTTGAGCCATGAAAAGTCATCAGGTTGGGTGACTAGAGATGTGAAGGCCGAGAGATTATTGTTGTCGTAAGTTCTAGCTGGCTCGAAGCAGGGGTACACTAGAGACGTCTAAAAGACCGGTTGTAGGTCAAGTACCCTGCGTCTTGGGGAAAGGACTAGTTATCAAGGTTGGACATTGTCAAGGTTGGACATATGGAGTTTATACTAGAACCGGGGTTACTGTTAGCGCTTGACATATGACAAGTTGGCCGTCATACAATTAACGATGGTTTCAAAGCAGGATTGGCAGTGGTGGCCAGAGTCAGTCATGGATGATTGTCTGTTTGTACTATCTCACATAGATTATCCAAAGTTGAGGGAGATGTTCTTTGAGTGCTTAACTGATATTGGTTTACTAGGGAGAGTACTTGGGGAATGTTAAACTCGATTAGGGTTGTCTGTGTGAGACTTATATAATCTGGATGTTATGAGTGTTTTCAATGATTGAATGGGTGTTCTGGTTTCCATGGATGAATGGTTGAATTGTTTATAGTAAAGGCTATCATTGTCCGATGTGGGGAAGACAAGGTTGAGTTCTTCTCTGGTGTCATGGGTAGATTAGTATGTTTATCTATCCCTTCTCATACACTTTATTGTGGAAGTTTGTTAGTTGTTTTATCGCTCACTAAGACTGTTGTCTGACTCAAGGTTTTATGTTTCCTCTTATTACCTTGGGCTGTTCATCCGATTGTGGATGGGTAGACTAAGTAACAGGTGACAGGTAATGCTTTAATGAGGACGACGATGCTGATCGATGGCGTGCAGGAGGCTCACGTACTAGTTTTACTACTATCTAATAATTGGATTTCCGCTGTTTGCTTTTTTGATTGATGTAGTGAGGCAACTTTGTACAAACACTATTTCCAAGTTGTGGATATTACTTTCTGGTTGTATGAAAGTCTTGTGTTTTTGCTTCACTATTACTACCTGTTGTATATGTTCTATTATATTTTATCCTTGCGCTGTGAGTTTACGACAGGTTCCGCTTGTGTTTACCAAATCTGATGATCGTCCAAGACTGCCTGGCACACCCTTCAGTGCATTATTCCTCTTGTATAGTGCAGGGGGTTATGGGTGGTCGTCATAGTATGATTCAGTATCTGCTGAGGAATCGGTATCCTATTTTAAATCATCGGTGTGAGGTGGCATGTGATTCACCTGCCTTGGGTAACTTGAACGAAAAAGATCTGGAATGAGCTAGTATTTAGGCTAGCATTTCGGACTTCAACTGTACACACCATAGCTGATCATACTTGGTCATATCGGGCTCCTTCTAGGCCGCGCCATATTATTATGCCTTGATGGGCGGTTCGAAAGGCCCGTCAACACTTTGCCCCCCAAAGTATTGTTCGTTTGAAAGGAAGCATACTTTGTTGTCGTGTATCTTGAGTGAAATCCCCCACATCACACATCAGCTAGGCCCAATCGTATTATCCGAGTTTGAAAAGCCACTCTTTCTTGTTATAAAAGGAAAATCCCCTTTAACCGTTTCTTTTTACTTTCTACCATTGTGCGGACAAACTTGCTGCTCGAGAAGAAAGACGGTTGGAAAACATCATCTTCCCTTAATATCATCTTTTCAGGTATGAATTGTTTATCCATATCGAAACACCATTCTCGCACGGGATCTTTCTCTCCCTCATCACATTTTGAGGTTTGATTTGACCCAATTGACGGAGTTCATCTGCGCCAAATCGTTGAAGTCAGCGGCGATGCGGCTGCCCAAGGTGAAACCCACACCTTTTAGGTAGGATTTGTTGATGTCGGATCCGCCATTATGACAACATCGTGGATGCAAAAAGGGGTTTCCTGCCCTTTCCAAGCATTTAGTGCATCAGGGTGTCTTTGAACTCTAGGGCACGTGACAGTGCTGGAGGGGGCGGTGAAAAGATGCGAACTTTCGTACAACTTGGGTCGTATTTATCTGTAATTTACCTTTTATTGGAACTGTGCCTGAAAAAAGTTCTAACCTTCTTTATCCTCCCCCTTCTCTTCTCTCTTCTCTTTATTTTAGCTCCATAATCCCCTTGTATATCAATGTCCAAAGCACGTGACACCCATGAGCAAGGATCAGGTGAAGGATTATCGTTTTCCATTAGAGTGGACAGTTCTTCTGAGTCATCGGATCGGTCAGGATCCGCTCTTGATAACGACCCTCAAAATTGGTCAAAGGATCCACTACCTGTTCCGCCAATATCGATCGAGCTAACCGGAGCGATACCCATTCCTATAGCACCCGACATGCTTCCGGGTGCGAAAATTTTAGAGAGCCCACTGGAGGCAGAGAGGTCCAACATCACTCTCAAACGGGTACAACACTTGACAACAAAACACAACATTTTTTTGATGATGTCCTTGTCCCTAAAAATATCGATAGACCTCATGATCCAGCGGATGGTTACATGGAAATTTCTCTTTCGATGTGCAACGTGGGGGCCATCCCCCCTTTTTTCCCCTTTCATTGTCGACTTCTTACGTCGGATGAATTTGGCTCCGATGCAGTTTAACCAGATTGCCTATGCCAACTTGCCGTCGATCTATTATCTATATATGAAATACTTGGGTTGTCCTCCGACTTTTGATGACCTGGCCTTCCTTTTTAATTTTAAACACAATGAGAAACAGTCCCCCTCTCTGCTTTACTTCGAGGCCGTTCGAGGCTGGAAGATTATTGAAGAAATTCTGAGCAAGGTTGGCGACCCTAAGCGGGACTGGTTTTGGATTAAGCAACAACCCGGGTGTGCTCGATACTGGCTTCAATGTGATGGGGTTTTTGTTTTTACTTTGTTGCTCGATGCCCTTTCCTTCAAAGTCTCTTATACTGATTCTTTTTTCTATTACAGGGGACGAGCCAGCAAGGCTCGAGGAGGGAGTATTTAAACAATGTCATAGACGACTGATCGAGTTAAAATGGAAGCAACGATGGTTCTGGAACTGTCTGACCAATGAAAATTTACACCAATATGCTCTTCTTGACCGAAGTAAGACGATTGGCTTAGCAAAAGATGGATCTGAACCAACAGTACCGATCTAGGACGGGGTGCCGCTAGTCAAAAGAAAGCCGGGGGATGAACAAGTGACTCGTTCGTTTGGGGGATCCTCTGCTCATCACTCACTCAGGAAGAAAAAGAAATTCGGTCCAAAGCAGCCCTCTTTCAAAAGGCCGATTCGAGAGGTTGAGCGCCAAGAAGCCGAACGTCGACAAAGAGAGACGGTTCCTGCCAAGAAAGCCACAAAGATGGTGCAAGGAGAACCAAACAAAGAAAATCTTACTAAAACTCACCCGAGAGATTCGAAAATCGAGAGGGACTCTCCCGTAGCCCATGATCTACAGAAGGAGTGTGGTGCATCCCCCTTCTAGGTTTGGAAAAATTACAAATACCTGACATTATCCTCTCGCCACAAAACATAGACCCAAATCGATTTTTTGCCCATCAATCTGAGGGAATGTCCTTCCTAGACAGACATAAATATGGTTTCATCATTGGTATGAGGTTTATTGTACATCACAGTACCCTACTCTTCATGTATAAATTGAGGTTATTTATAGTTTTCACTTCCTTTGCAGATATTGACGAAGAGTTTTACAGAGACCTTTTCGCCTCCTTCCCGATGGACCTCAAACTGGATGAGCCCACTCTACCGCGTGCTGAAAGAGGAAACGACGATAAAAATGATAACAGCAAGAGGAAGGAGGGGACAAAGGTAGAGGATGCGAGGAAAGAAGAAAGCAGTGAGAGGGGGAGAGGAGAAAAGGAGAAGAAAAAAGAAAAAGAGAAACAGAAATAAGGAAAGGGAGAGTTGCCCGAGGATCATGATGGGCAAAAGAAGAAATGCTTGAGAAAACATGGGCGAGCATTGGGAGATACAGAAGAGTTGGGAAACACTCCCAAGAAAAGAAAGCAAGATAAGTCCCCCAAGCTCATCTTTTCAGAAATTAGACCTACCCCCGAGCTACAGCCATTAACTCGTAGCTTTTGCCGCCATATGCGCAATAACCTCGAATTCGCTCTTTATCAATATGACGCAATGCGTGAGTATGCTGGGTAGGTGAGCGGAGTGTTAAAGGAAAAGCTGGCCGAAAATCGTCGGTTTAAAAAGAGACATCGACAGTGGCAAGAAAACCTTTGGATTCCTTGAAAGAAAAATCAAAGATCAGGAATTGCAGGAAGTGGCCGACAAAGAAAAGTATGGGAGAGAATTTGAAGACTTGAACGCCCAGGTCCAACAGAGAGGTCAGGAGTGTGATTCAGTGAAGGGGAAGATTGAATCTTTGAAGGAGGGCGGGGCTCGACTAAATCTTGAAATACAGAATCTTAAAGCCACTCTTCATTCGTCCGAGCTAGCCAAAAATGAAGCTGAGGAAAATGCCGCTGTAGCAATTGAGTCTGCTAACAATTTGAAGCTTCAGCATGACGTTGATATCGAGGCTATTAAAGCCGAGCACGCCCAGGAGAAAGTTGAACTGAAAAAGGGTCATTCTTGCTAGGTTCTTTTATCTTGTGTGCGCTTCCTCTGTTATATGGATTTGTCTTGGATGCCAGGATACTCCAGGTCGTTAGGTGATATATGGAAGATAGTTTTTTTGGGAAGAGAAGTAGGTAGCACAGGGTCACCCAGTGGACGAGGCATCGCCGATGACCCGAATTTTAAATGACAATGGACGAGCTATCATGGTGGACGCGAAGAGTCAAGAAAGGAGTGCGGCAGAGGCAGAACACCGCAGAATGAAGGGGAAGTCGATCCCTAAGAGCGAAGTCGGTGGTAGTCAGCCCGAGACTCCCATATCTTCCACACATGTGGTTGTTGAAAAGGATTCATCATCTACTCTTCCATCTGATTCAATCAAGGTCGCGAAGGAGCAGGTGATCGACCCCTATGTTGGAGGTAAGTTTTTTACTAATTCTAAGCTGACCCATCCCATCTTGACTTGTTTTTTTTTTGTTTTCTTTGGCAGGAGTCCCGTTAGTGCTCGAGAGAGTAGAGGTAGAGTCTTTGGCTAAAGAAACGGGCAATGCTGAGGGAACAAGCAAGACCCCGAGAGAGGAAAGGATTAATTTAGCGTCTTCAGAAGACGATGACATCGAGATCATCGGGAGTCAAAAAGAGAGGATCGCCCATCCTTGGCTGAGATCAAGGACCAGAGAGATAGGGAAATTTCTGCTGTGAAGTGTTGATCTCGATATTGGAATCAACACCAAAGATGTGACCAAGCACTTCACCAGATTCAGTAAGGAAAAGTAGTGTAAGGCCGCAATCTAAGATATACCAAAAGCATAAGAGTAGGAACACAAAGTTTTTATAGTGGTTCGATCCAATGAGGATCTACGTCCACTTTCATAAGAGATTTCATTATCAATATGTAGAATACAAGTTAAATTTCACTCCTACAACTAGCTCAATCACCCTCTTACATAAAGATCCCATTCAAATTCTTCAAAAATGATGAAGGGATAGAATGTTCAGCGGAGATGTGGTGTGAGTGGAGAAGAATTGGAAGGTCTCCTCTAGATGCTTGAACTCAGACGATGAATCTTTATGTCTCAGGTCTTCTCGATGGATTTGATGGAGATCATGGCTAATTGATGATTTGATCTTCCTTTGATGTGTGTTGGAATTCTTAGAAGTGGTTGAATAAAAGTTTCAACAGCACCTCATGGCCATCGAAAACCATCCCCCTTAATAAAGGATTGTGGGGGATATTTATTGGTGGAGTTCAGACCACGTGGCAGTTATGTAAATACTATGCTTTTGCTTTAGGTCGTAAGCAGGTTAGAGTAAATGCTACGCGATCCAAAATAAGGTGAGACGTGTTAAACAAGGCGGAGCGGTCTGATTGATCTCGTTTCATATGAAAGTAGTGCGAGCCAAACGATGCGGAACCGGTTGGTTGAGACATTGCGGGCATGGACAAAGTGGAACGACCCAAATATGCTTGGAGCGGGCTAAACAAGAATGTCGCGGTTGGGGCTTTAATGAAACTGGCTAAAATCTTTAGCGAGCTAACTTCTGAGCGGACCAAGATGCCTCGATGACTTAAGATGTTCGAACAAGTCAAAGCTTTGTGAACACCACATATTATCTGAACGACCTAGGAAGCCGCAACGACCTAGGACATTTATGTGAGTTAAGGAACTCATTGAGCTAGAGGGGACACAACGACCCAAAGCGCCTAACGACCTAAAATCATAAATTAACCAAAACTTGCTAATTGCTTTCTAGAACATATTTTATGGGTTAACATTTGGCCCTCGAAGTTTGTATTTGTTAAAAATAATACGAGCTTCGAACTAGGCTAAATTTGCATGCAATTTAAGATTTTAAGTCGTTTGGGCCTTTTGATCGTGTGAGCCCTTAGAGTATTTTATTCCTAGGTCGCCTAGGTTCTTAGGTCATGGTAAAGTTTTAGCTCGTCATGGATTCTGGGTCGCGCATTAATAAGTGTCCATGGTATTCTTCTTGAGACTGGACGGTTGATTAGACCGATGTAGTGCCCTATGGGCTTGGTTTAATTGTTGAATTCTTCCCTCATTCCTTCATTAGGTCCTCATTCTCTTAAAACCCCCACTTAAGCTAAAAACCTTAATAATGGCGGCCAACATCAATTAAATCCACCAATTCACATCATCATCAAAGCAATTGAAGTTCGAATAATCTCGTAGTCTTATAATCAAGTTCAAAGCTCATCATCATCAGGATCCAGGTGCGACTTAGGGCTTTTACTTACTGTGTGTATATCTACCTTTTAAGTTGAACTTGATACTCCTAGACTTTGTGAGATTTCTGTTTAGTATAATTTCAATTGTGCGTTTGATGACGACGTTGATGAGTTTAGTGACTTTGAGCTTGCCTGTTTGTGATGATATTTAGCTTAACTTTCGTGTACAAGCTCTCACAATTAGGCCGCGGCTCTAACTACTAAGAATCATGTACCCTAAAATAATAATCTTTCCCAATTAGACAGCTTTCTGACATCCATATTTTACAACACCATGCCTTGCTGTCCCTGTTAATAGTTGAAGCGTCTCTGCTAATTGTATATCATAGGTCGCTATTTTGCAATGACCCACGTTGAATTAGGTCGCTGTAACCACTTTCAAGCTTTAGCCTGTAATCACACTCTAGACCGTTGTGATAACTCAAGGCTTTAGGTCGTCATCTCAATCCTAAGCTTTGGGTCACTGAGTCCTTGCTGTTTTCGGTTGTTCATGACTTAAAAACTTGAAGTAAAAAGGCTTCATGTGGAAGCAGACTGTTATAATGACTTAAAGCTTCTTGGTTGTGTGGAACGACCTTAAGTCGGATACCATATATAACGACCTAAGATTCTAGGGCTAGTGGGAACAATCTGAAATCTTTTGAATAAGCTGCCTTCTAATTCATTGTTTTCCTCTTAACATTGCTATTTTACAGGATGTCTAAAAGAACCAAAGGAACTTCAAGTGAGGAGGTGGCTCACAAGCACTGCAGGTTGAAAAAACTCCCGATGTCGGAGACTGAAGCCATCCCTGTTGCCCCCAGTTTGGCCGAGCTAAAAGCCATCATAGACAAACCTAGCTATGCTTCCAAACCACACACCTCCGAGCTTGCTGAACGTTTTGAACGCTGGTGTCTTCAAGGAGTGACCTTTGTCTAGTCTAGCATGGATATATATCCGTCTGATAATCGCACAGTCTTTGAAGATTTGGACATTATGAGGAATCACTTGTTGGCGCAACTTGACTCTATCAGGACTTGGACGGACAAGCGCCTTGATGAAATTGGTCATTATTATGTGCGCAAACTAGGAGCCTGGAACACCTTTGCTTACGACTCCAGAGATTGAATAGGGGGAACATTGAGCTCATCACCACCTTGGAGAAGGACAAGGCCACGCTCATTAAAGCCCTTAGGTCTCAGGATGAGATCATTGCTGAACTATCAAGTCCAGGTGGTAAGGCAGAGGTGACTGGTACTTCTTCTCCCGCTCAAGGTGGGAAATGATTCACTGAAGGAAGGAAGTGGTTTTCTTGTTCGTCTTTTGCTATTTACCTTTTATGCTTTCAAGTTATAGACCAGTTGTATATGCGAGTGCCGGTCCTTGCTTAATACACTTATGAAATTTTGCGTCCAATGTCCCCGTATTGGACTTGTGATGTAGTGACGTAACTGTATTTTGCCTGACGCACTTCAGACCTTTGTCAAAAATTATTTGCTATGCCAGCCTTTTGACTTTAAATTCGTCTATCTCATGCTTCTTATTCTGCACTCAAGGCAAATCTTTACATAAATTTGGACTTATACTCGTTATCAATCGTCCATGTTGATAACGGATTAGTCAGTGAAGAACTATAACGAACTTTGACGTGCGTTGAATTAAATGCTAGTTTGGGTCCATCTTAGTTGAAGGACCAAAACTCACTAAATATTTCTCGCATGGTCATAGTTTTATAATTCAAAATTGTGTTGATCGCTTAAAGTTAACCTGTCGGCTTAGGTTGACCGTAGGTCCTGGACGTTATCACTCTAATGGCTCATATGAGCGTATTTGACACTTTTTGCATCTGAGACTTTAGACGCTACATAGGTGAATTTTTTATTCTTCACATCTGACATTTCAGATGCTACGCGAATAATTTGACACTTTTCACATATGAGATTTCAGATGCTACGTAAGTGAATTTCTTATTCTTCACATCTGATATTTCATATGCTACGCGAATAATTCGACACTTTTCACATCTGAGATTTCAGACGCTACATAACTGAATTTCTTATTCTTCACATCTGATATTTTAGATGCTACGTGATTAATTCGACACTTTTCACATCTGAGATTTCAGATGCTACGTAGGTGAATTTTTTATTCTTCACATCTGACATTTCAGATGTTACGCGAATAATTCAACACTTTTCATATCTGAGATTTCAGATGCTATGTAAGTGAATTTTTTATTCTTCACATCTGATATTTCAGATGCTACGCGAATAATTCGACACTATTCACATCTGAGATTTCAGATGCTACATAGGTGAATTTTTTATTCTTCACATCTGACATTTCAGGTGCTACGCGAATAATTCTATACTTTTCACATCTGAGATTTCAGATGCTACGTAAGTGAATTTTTTATTCTTCACATCTAATATTTCAGATGCTACGCAAATAATTCGACACTTTTCACATCTGAGATTTCAGATGCTACGTAAGTAAATTTTTTATTCTTCACATCTGATATTTCAGATGC
The DNA here is from genome assembly GCA_030737875.1 of Allium sativum. Taxonomy (NCBI): domain Eukaryota; kingdom Viridiplantae; phylum Streptophyta; class Magnoliopsida; order Asparagales; family Amaryllidaceae; genus Allium; species Allium sativum. Next base: position 295,725,261 of record CM060911.1, on the reverse strand, counting down.
TATACGAATTATTCGACACCTTTCACATCTGAGATTTCAAATGCTACGTAAGTGTGATGAATTGGCTGTTTTACTATCTCGCGGGGTGGCAATTGGTCCCTTTACCATATGCTTGACTCGGCAAATTACTCTGGTTTAGGGGCCTTAGCATTAAATTCCTCACTTAGGGAGGTGCCCCCCTTTGATGAATGTTTCAGTTTTTCATCTATTTGTCGTGGCGCTTGCTCACTGTTCGAATCTTTGCGACTTTTTCTTTTACTTTTCAGGGTAGTGTTTTAGCCCTTGAACCAGCATTGTCAGAGTCGCTTTGATACAAAAGTAAGCATTCGATGACTAACTTGCAATATGACATTAACATTTTTACAAAAGTTTTGATTTGGCATGTAGCTTCGCAGGTGAAAAACTCATTCAAACATACACGCTCTTAGCTGTAGGGCTTAAGTTCAGTGTATCGCCTGTAGGTTATTACAGACTGTTTTACAATAAGTCTTGAATGCAATAGAAAGTAAAATGTGAGACAAAGCATGAACTAAGGCAAGAAGTAGAGCATAAAGTATGGATATAGCAATGTTGATGGCTCATTTCAAGTCACCCACGTTGGAGCACCCTCGATAACTATTTAGTTGATAATCAGTCTTGGATTGGCTTGGACAGAAGCCACATTGTTTGGACCAGACTGATCATTTGATTATCCAAGTCCGTGAGTAATTGCAAAAGGATTTAAAGCCTGCGGATTCTATACATATTGCTTCAACCTGTTTTCCTGATCAATTCTTCGATGAAGTTCCTCAAGTGTCGGCATTCGTTTGTGTTGTGACCAGGTTGATTGTGAAACCTGTAGAACTTTCCCGAGTTTGCTGCTTTGTTGCTTATCCTCACTGGGTTTGGCTCCGCATACTCCTCAGAATTTTTAGTTTCCATATATATGTTTTCAGGAGTGTCGTTCAAAGGAGTTAGCTCTGATGAATTAAAAAGGCATGACTTCTTAACAGCCTTGTTGTCGTTTCCACCATTGATTCGCTTCTGCCCCTGAATATTCTTTTGGTTGCATTGCTGCACTTGCGGGAGCCTCAAGAAGTGGGTTACCGTCAATGATCTGAAGGGGCACAGGATTTTCATCTATCCTCATGTATTCTTCTGCTTTTTTATAGAACTTATCGAGCGTGGTCGGTTCTTTCATCTTTATCCACCTTCCGAATTTACTCGTTTTGTCTATAGCATCGAGTAAAGCCATGAGGACTATGCGTGGCTCTGGGTTTCTCACTTCAGATAAGGCGATGTTGAATCGACTAAGGAAGGCTTTGACAGTTTGCCCTGACTTCTGTTTCATGGCGGAGAGTGTTATAGCGTCCTTGGCTTTGGTAGCATATAAGTGAAATCGCTCTTTGAACTTTTTGGTTAGATCGGAGAACTGATCGATAGATTTTGAAGGGAGCTTTGTGAACAAGAGGGATGCAGCTCCTTCGAGGTAGAGAGGGAAATATGTGCATCTCATCTAATCCGTTGCTTTAACCGCACTCATATGCCACTCATATTTGAACAAAAAGTAGTTCGGGTCAATAATTCCGTTATATGGGGGCAGAGTTGGTGGGTTAAACTTCCTTGGACACTCTGCTTTGAGGATTCTATCGGTGAATGGAGTCCTATCGGGAGAGAAGTCCCATTCCCTTTCTTCATATCTACTAGCTTGATTCTTTTTCATAGCCTGTCTATCATATCCGAGATGTACTCTTCGGTACTATGATGATCTGCGAAGCTGAGCTGTTTACCAAACGTTCGTCCAGGGATACGGTTGTGATTAAAGACCTTAGGTGCTTTGCCTTCTCGTCGGGATGGTGCCCCTACGACAGGGTTAATGCCCTTTTGGGCATTAATTTGAGAATGACTTTTAGCTTTCGATCTCGGTTCTTCGATATTAGCTTCATCTCTGTCACTTGCCCTATCATAACCGTCTTCCATATTATTGTTACGGTTATGATCGGAAGCGGGTGACTTGTCATTCCCCTCGAGATCTACATGCCTTTCGGAGGAATCGGATATATTCGAGTGCTAAGGATGGCGTCAAGTTTTTCCATCATTATTTCAGTAGATGCATCCATCCAGTTGTTGACGTTGGCTATGGCGACTTTTAATCCATTCATGGTGACGCCGACCTTGTTTTCTGAATTTTCGCCCACTTCAAAGCAGTTTGTGAGTAGGGTCTCTTCATTGACAACATCGTTGGCTTCTACCACGGTTTTGCTAGTGGTCTTCTTGGATTTGGCCATAACTTTGAAGGAGGATGCGGCTTAGAATTATAATGGCAAGGCACAAAAAGAGGTAGGAAATGTGAAATCAGCCCCACGGTAGGCGCCAAAATGTTAATCTCGATATTGGAATCAATACCAAATATGTGACAAAGCACTTAACCAGATTTTGTAAGGAAAAGTAGTATAAGGCCGCAATCAAAGATATACAAAAAGCATAAGAGTAGGAACACAAAGTTTTTATAGTGGTTCGATCCAATGAGGATCTACGTCCACTTTCATAAGAGATTTCATTATCAATATGTAGATTACAAGTTAAATTTCACTCTTACAACTAGCTCAATCACCATCTTACATAAAGATCCCATTCAAATTCTTCAAAAATGATGAAGGGATAGAATGTTCAGTGGAGATGTGGTGTGAGTGGAGAAGAATTGGAAGGTCTCCTCTAGATGCTTGAACTCGGATGATGAATCTTTATGTCTCAGGTCTTCTCGATGGATTTGATGGAGATCATGGCTAATTGATGATTTGATCTTCCTTTGATGTGTGCTGGAATTCTTAGAAGTGGTTGAAGAAAAGTTTCAGCAGCACCTTATGGCCGTCGAAAACCATCCCCCTTAATAAAGGATTGTGGGGGATATTTATAGGTGGAGTTCAGACCAGGTGGCAGTTATGTAAATACTATGCTTTTGCTTTAGGTCTTAAGCAGGTTAGAGTAAATGCTACATGATCCAAAATAAGGTGAGACGTGCTAAACAAGGCGGAGCGGTCGAATTGATATCGTTTCATATGAAACTAGTGCGAGCCAAACGATGCGGAACCGGCTGGTTGAGACATTGCGGGCTTGGATAAAGCGGAACGACCCAAATATGCTTGGAGCGGGCTAAACAAGAATGACGCGGTTAGGGCTTTAATGAAACGGGCTAAAATCTTTAGCGAGCTAACTTCTGAGCGGACCAAGATGCCTCGATGACTTAAGATGTTCGAACAAGTCAAAGCTTTGTGAACACCACATATTATCTGAACGACCTAGGATGCCGCAACGACCTAGGACATTTATGTGAGTTAAGGAACTCATTGAGCTAGAGGGGACATGACGACTCAAATGGCCTAACGACCTAAAATCATAAATTAACCAAAACATGCTCACTGCTTTCTGGAACATATTTTATGGGCTAACATGAAGCCCGAGCTTATGGAAGATTCTTTGAACATTAAATTTCGGGCCATCCCTCCGACCATCCTTTCTTCCGCCCCAGCTCTCGCGGTTCCTATCAATCTGCGGGTTCCTGCGTCAACTTCTCGCTCTTTTGGCAGTACGCTTGGGGGATCGATACGTAAGTTGAACACCAAGGAGATGCTGGAGATGATTAAGCAAAAAGAGCTAGCTGAAATGGTAGAACAAGGACTGATGCTACCTCCTTTTTAGAAGTTTTTCCTCTTCTGTAATTATTAGACGTTGCATCTCTGGTGATGATATTTGAATGGTACCTGACATGCAACAATATTTTGTAATGATGTCAGGGTACTTTAAATGAAAATCTACTTATTTTACAAATGCTCATAACATCTGTATGTAAAAAATGTCATATAAATTTCTTGCTTCATTTTACTTTAGATATTGAGTATGACTTGCATGTGACCCTGCCGAGGGTATTTATTAGTTCTTTTGCCCCTGGTGTCGGGGTAAGGCATTCGAATAGCGAGTTCTCCTGTCAAACTCAAGTGGATCCAACCTCGATCAGGGGTTGGATGTAATCGAGTAGCAGCGCCATTATGCTTTTATACTCATCCTTAAGTCAGTAAAAGGTAGATTTTTAGGTTTCGAGCGGTCTTTTGTCGGAGTGCCCCATTCACGCTCTTTTGTCGTTTATACTCACCACCAAATCATGAGGTCGAGAGTTGGGTCCTGATAGTCGATCAGTATATCTGGATAGGCATCGATTTTACTCTTAGTCAATTAGAGCAGAAGTCATAAAACCGGCCAACTAGTTAAAGTCTGAAACTGGTATCCTCGATAGGGTCGGACCCTTGTTTCTTCAATCGGGCCGTCCTGATCTATCTCTGTTCGTCCTATCAGAGTGTCGAGGCACGAGCTATAGTTGGTCGAGCACAATCTTTATCTTTTACAACAATAACAAAATTGAGCAAGAACGGAGACTTTTATTCACATGTTATTGCGACCAATGAAAGAATGCTTATTACAATAATGAAAACAAACTAAAGAAAAGGAATTTCAAAAAGTAATTTTTAAGAGAGGTAAAGTCGTAAAAGCTCCGCATTCTATGCACTTTGAAATGGCTCGCCATCCACGATTGTTAGCTTGAAACTTCCCTTATTGAGCTTTCGTTGAATGGCGTAGGTTCCTTTGCGAGTTTGGGCCCGACAATCAGGGCTTCATATTCGGAGTCATTGTTGGTGAAAAAACTGGTATGTTCCTGGTCGGGGGCGTGCATGGCAATCTGGTTGTATCTTGAGTATGCATCGATAAACAGAAGTAGCCCATGCCCAACAGTCTGGTCGACCAATTGATCAATCCTAGGTAATGGGAAGCTGTCCTTAGGGCAGGCTTTATTTAAGTCAGAAAAATCAGTACAGGTTCTCCACTTCCTATTAGCCTTCTTCACAAGTACCGGATTGGCTATCAATCGGGATAGGTTGAATCCCAGATAAATCCGTTGGCTCGTAACTTCCCGATTTCCTACTTCAAGGCCCTCGACCTTTTAGGACCCAACATTTTCCTTTTTGTTTTATAGGAGTATATTTTGGGTCTATGCTGAGGGAATGAGTTATAATGGATGGTGACATCACACACATGTCAGCGTGGGTCCAGGCAAATGCGTCTAAATTTGCTCGGAGGAATTCACTCAGTTCCCTCATCCGGAGGGAATCAAGATGGCATCCAATCTTTAGGACCTTGGTTGGATCACCCTTGTTGATTAGGACTTCTATGGTGGCCTTATTTGGGGCTACCTTCCTGCACCTTGACTCATCGTTATCTCGATGGTCGATGTCTTTGACCTCACATGCAGATGGTCCTGATCAGGGTGTTCTCTGTAATTGTTATGCTTCTTTCCCCTCCTCGGGGGGAGAGGATTTTTCAGGCTCCTTGCTGCCACTGCTCCGCAACTCCTTCCATTCTGCCAAATAACATGCTCGGCCTGTTACTTGGTCTCCTCGTACCATCCCAATTCCACTATCGGTTGTGAACTTCAAAAGAAAACACCTGGGGGCGATATATGCCCGGAATACAGGTAGGGTGGGTCGTCCCAAGAAGGAATTTTAGTGCAAGTTGATGTTCATCACAACAAACTGCAGAATTTTGACTCTTCGACGATCTCCGTCTCCCAATTCTACAGATAACTTGACCTGGCCGATGAGTTCCGTGGAAGCTCCATTGAAACCACGTACCTGGCCTTCATATGGCTCCAAGTTCTTTACTTCGAATTTCATTTGGTCGTAAGCCTGTTTGAATAGGATGTTCACTGAGCTTCCGTTGTCAACCAGGACCTTTCGGACCGTGGCTGGGCCAAAGATAGCTGTTATTACCAACAAATCGAACGTTGGGATTTCTATGCCGACCACTCCCGGTCGCGGAAGACGATATCATCACTCATCGTTCTTCTTTGTTTAATGGGACTTGAAGCCTCATGGGGATTTGTTTCTTCGACATTGAGGTGTTTCGCGGAGTTGACATATCGTTCCATGGTTCTGATACTATGACCTACCGGATGCGGTCCTCCCACAATTGCATTGATGACAATCCCATTTCCTTTCTCCTGAGGGGTGACGCGAGATGCAGCTTAATCCTTCTTGGGCATCAAAGTTCCTTGCCCTCTGCCCCTTAGGGTTGTCTTATACTCGTCAAGTTTCCCTTCTCGAATCAGTTTTTCAATGATGTCCCTAAGATTTTGACATTCGTTGGTCGTATGTCCGTTAATATCATGGAATAAGCAATATTTCCCAGTCGCTCATTCCTCCGTAGGCTCTCGTGGGGGCGATTTCTTATACTGCATCGCGTTGCAGGTGTCGAGATAGATATTCTCTAATGTATCATTTAAGGTAGTATATGTATCAAATACCTGAAAATGGGGGCGTTTCCGGGAGCTCCCTCTTTGTCTCGAACTCCTATTGCTCTCCTTCGACCCCTCATTACTTCGTTTGCCGCGGTTTTCAATATTTACTTCTAATTTCCCCGAGTTATCCCTAGATTGTTTAACTGCGACATTGTTTTGGGTTGACGGAGTAAAAGTGTTTTTCAGACCATCCTCTTCTTCTAGCTGTGCATCTTCTTACCTTAATCGGATGTGGGCCTTCTCGTAAAAAGACTCAATCGTGGTCGGTGGCTTTCCGATTAAATTTTTTCCGAACTTAATCCACTTGTCAATACCATCGACTATGGCCATCAAGACAGTTTCATGGTTGGGGTTGCTAACTCCAATAGCAGCCCGATTGAGATAATTCCTCAGGGATTCATCTCTTCCCTGCTTAACTGTTGAAAGAGCCATGACATGCTTCGATTTGGTTGCGTGAAGGCGGAACTGGGTCAGGAATCTCTCACTCAGGTCTTTAAAGCTAGGAACTGACCTTGCGAGCAAGTGTTCAAACCACATGAGGGCAATTCCGCTTAAAAAGATTGGAAAAGCTTTGCACTTAATTGTGTCAGGGGCCGCTGCCACTTCCATGTGCCAAGAGTATCTCATCAGATGCTGTTGTGGGTCTGAAGTTCCGTCATAATGATTCATCTGAGGCATATTAAATCTCCTGGGGAACTCTGCTTGCAAAATGTCGTCAGTGAATGGTGTATGACTTCGGTCGACTCCCCAATCTTCAGTCCTATGCTCATGACTGTCATTCATAATCTGCCGTACCATAGCGGCTGGATTCGATGGGATGACCGTGTCTGGGTCAGCTTCTTCAACGGACTGACTTCTTCTGGCCCCTTCACCAAGAAATGCCGTCCGGGCATTCCTCCTTCCCCTTCAGTTTTCTCGGTCAACCACAAGATTTTGAGGGTGATGAACGGGGGCCCGATCTCTCCGAGCAGCATTTTGATTCACAAGAGGGGATGCCTCCCGATCAATGGAGCCATGGGATCAACAATTTACACCTCGGTCTGGTCAGCTTGCTCTTGATTGCGTTCACTTGGTGGGCTTTGATGTCTCTCAAGACGGAGTTGCCAGACATTTTCAGCTCTCTCTAGTGGGCGTCGAGACTGTCACGGATCTCTGCCTTCCCTTGATGAAGAGGAGCTTCAGATACTTGATCCAATTGAGGAGGAGGGAGTCGATGGTCCCGGACCTCTTGGGCTTGATTTCTGAATTCTTCCCATTGTCTCGCCATGCGAGTCATGTCCTGTCGCTTCGCGGCATTCTCTTGGGCGTGGACTTTCAAGGCATCAGTAGGTTCTTTAAGTCGATATACCACCGCCATAATCTCGTCCCGGTTGGCGAAAGTAGGAGATGGAGCTGAGTCTCTCCTGGAAGGTAATGTAGGTTGACCCGGAATAGTTTTAGGAACGATCGACCCGCCGACAACTTCTGCAGAGGTTCCTACCTATGGATTTTTCTCCTGTATTGCGGACTGATTTTCCAGCCATTTCTAAAATAATGTGGCAATGAAAATGAGATTTTCGTCTCGGACTTGGTGATCTGAAAGTAGAGCGAAAATATGAATTGATCTGAGAAAATCAGTTCTCAGTGAAAGCACCAAAATGTTGACACGAAAAACTGACACAATACCAAAAGACAGACTTATATAGAGATTAAATTGAAGATTAACAAATAAAAGGAACGTAAAACAAGGAAAATCGCACACAGATTTATAGTGGTTAGGCGTTAAAGAGCCTACGTCCATTTTATAAGCTTAATATATTGATTCAGCTATCAAACAGAGTGATTACAATAAGGAGATAAAGGATTTAGAGATACATAATGAATTCAAATTTTCTTTCATGACAATTCCTTCTCCTTTTTTGTCCCCCCTTTGTAACTAAAAAAGGGTATTTATAAGTGGTACAATACTTGGTCGCCTTCAACACGTGCCATCGGATCCAGAAGAATAGTTGTAGTTGAATGAGTCGGTATCTGCTAAGGAATTGGTATCCTATTTTAAATCATCGGTGTGAACTGGCACGTGATTCACCTGCCTTGGTTAACTTGAACGAAAAAGATCTAGAATGAGCTAGTCTTTAGGCTAGCTTTTCAGACTTCAACTGTACACACCATAGCTAATCATACCTGGTCATACCGGGCTCCTTCTGGGCTGCGCCATATTATTATGCGTTGATGGGCGGTCCGAAAGGCCCATCAACACACACGTACTCGAAACAAATTCCAACTTGAAAGCCACCAAGTTGGTTCCCGTCTGGAACCTTGGTGGCAACTTCACACTTAGACTTTCTTCTCGTCTCTAGTTTTACTAGTTGTATTGGAGTTGGTCTTCAACAAATCTCTTCTTCACCATAGGGAAGTACTAAGCACGCATCTCCATCCAGGAACCCCCATTTACGTCCTTCTTCAGTGCTCCAAACGACTATAAACTTAGCCAAGAGCCTTTCGGGACCTTTCTTGTCGTCCCCACAAAATTTCATGCCAATCCGATAACATTTTCTTGATAAGGAATGTCAGATAGGGAATGCTAGATAGGCAATGTCGGATAGGGAATGTCGGATAGGGAATGCTAGATAGGGAATGTCGAACCGAGAATATTGAACCGAGAATGCTGAACAAATGTTGAACCAAACTTCAAAGCACCATAACTTGGTCTCCAGAACTCCAAATGACTTGAAACTTTTCCTAGAGCCTTCTCGGACCTTCCATGTCATCCCAAAAAAAATTGTTGTCAATCCGGAATTCCGACAACATTTTTTACTGATAAGGAATGTTGGATTGGGAATGTCAAACCGAAATGTGCTAAGTATGTTTAAGAGATTTTAACACCCTATTTTTCCACTCGATGGCGTTTTCATCCATCTTAGTGTTTCTAAGAACTGTCCTAACATACAAAACAACTTTAACAACATATAGATCAACAAAACAAGATCAAAGCACCTAAAAAGCACATTTGTCCCTCAATCCCCTAAATTTAGGGATTCAAAAATCAAGTCCAAATTAACCCAAACTTATATATATGTCATAATATTATTATTAATGAATTATAAGCATTTTTCATAGCTTTATTATCAACCCATATGCTAATCTACCCTAATTAGTCAATAATCATAATATTACTCATCTTAATCACCACAAATAGGTTAGATCTGAAAATAGAGAATCATTGGCTTGGTGGGCTGTTGGTTTGACTTGATATGCATTTAATTTGGTAATTAGATGCTTAAATGAGAGATTATAGGTTGGGGGAGGCCGTTAATTAGTGTATGTGAGCTTTTTGAGAGTTAAGAAAGTGAATAGGGGGGGGGGGGGTTCCCCTACTCCTTCAGCCTCCACTAAGTTATCCCACCCTAAATGGGTAGTGAACCTACCTACTAATGATCCAACTAGCCAATTTAAGCCTCTTAAATTTTATTTTAGCCAATTCTCCCAAATAGTAAGTCCAATTGCTTAATATGATCACTCTATGGAATGGGAAATCGTCTTTTGAATTCAATGTAAGTGGTTTCAGGTCGAAGTTGCTTACCAATTAAAATTTGTGGGTGAAACAAGATTCGTCAGGGGTAAAACGGTCACATTAAATTCAAAAAAAAAATGGTGAAGGTATGAAATGGCCTTATTAGTCATTTCCAAAAGTTATACATTCATATGACCTCATATAAAAATAATATAAATATTCTACGATACTCCGATTCATAGAATATGGGTCGTTACAATTAGACACGTTATCCGACCGTGATGTATAACCATCAGATTGAATGAGTTATTATTAGTTATCCAAAGGAAAAAACTGTGGGGTGTTAGATAAATAATCCACATTTATATTAAAATATTTAATTTAAGTAGATAATTTGATGATGAGTAGATAACTTGTTAATAAAGAAACTATATTGAAACCATTAAAGCATATAGTCAACATAAATGGGATGTGGAATCCACTATTGCATATTGCACATTATTACTGTTATTTTAATAGCCATTGAAGTGCAAAAGTATAAGGTTAGTTATGTTATTATAGCTTGATGCTAGTGATTAGCACAGAAATGTGTTTATTTTTATGCTTATATCTTATCTTTATTGTATATAAATAAATGCTACTTTGGGTATTTTGTGTGTTTTTACAGGTCATTGATTAATTGTCTCCTTCATTAAATAAAAGACCACTGATAAGAAAAAGAAGCTACTTTCCCATCTCAACAAGTTTTCAATCACAAAGGAAGCCGTAGCACATTGGTTAAGGCATGGAAATATGTACAGAAAGACCTGGGATCGATTCCCATCAAACTCTCTTTTTGCTGAAGAATGGAACGCGTTCACACTGCCTCCCTTTCTTTGAAGAATTTATGGATTAGTGATTTATGGTGTATATATATATATATATATATTCATATGTATGAATATATGATATACACTAATAAATATTTCAAGAATTGGAAGTATTCTTCAGAGATAAATCAAAGGGAATCTTTCATTTTTACTCTCCATAAAGATGAAGATTTGATTAGATAGATGTCAATCATGATGCCAATCAATTTACCAATCAACTTCAAATCTCTTGGAAAATGCCAATCAATTTGCCACATGGCCAATCAAAAGAGGAAAGCTGCATGGAAAATTTCAAGTTTATCTTATCTCTTTTATTTGTGAATATATTATTTTCAAGAGGTTGAGTCATGGCCCATTAGAGGATTAGGGTTTTTCAGTTCACCTATATAAGCACATGTATACCCATTGTAACGGGGATATCCATTATCCTATCCTATTTTCTCTTCTTCTCCATTAATAAAGTTTCTAGTTCTCTTTTATTTTCTTGCATCTTTCTTTTTCTTAGCAATTGGTGTTGTCTTCACAATTAGTTTTGGTAGAACACCAATTGTATTTTACATTTTTTTATTAGCGATTAGTCGTTTGATTAGTTTCAACGACAATCCTAACTTTATTTTTGTTGTTGTTCTTCTTTTCATGCAATTTTAATTTCTGCATTTTATTTCTGTTTTGCATTTTAATTTCCAATTGATAATTGTGATTTGATCGTCGGTTCAATTAGATTTGTTCTGAATCGGATCGCAGTTTCAATTTCGTTTGCTTTCAAAACCAACCTCAAAGTTTTGTCTAACTCGCCCAAGAGACTATTTAAATAATTTGATTGAATTTGCCTCCCTGTGTTCGACCTGTATGCTACACACCTGTGTGCTTGCAGTATTTAATTTAAAATTTGCGTTTTTCTAATTCATAGGAAAGCAACGATCAAGTTTTTGGCGCCGTTGCCGGGGAGGTAACAATTAAATTTTATTATTTATTTAATTTCTGATTCGTGTTAGTTTTATTTTATTTTGTTTTCATTTGTTTCCTGTGTATATAAAAAAAAATCTCAATTGGTTGATTTGGTATTGATAGCTGATACTGTAATCATCTAAATAAGAGAAGACAAAAAAAATCTTTCCATTTTTCTTTTGTTTCTTTCTTGTTTTCAATTTCTTTCTCCTTTCTTTCATTTATTTGTTTCCCTTTTACAAATCCATTCATCTCTTTCTTTTCTAAAAAAAAAAACTTGTCAATTTGTTTTTATTTCTCTCTTTTCGCGATTCTCTTTCCAATTTCTTTTACAATTCTTCCCCCTTTTCAACAATAAAAAAAAATCTTCTCATTTATTTCTTTCCATCATACAGTTTCTTTCCACATAAAAAAAAATCTTTCTGAATTTTTCTTTCCCTTCCTGTATATTTTCATTGCCCAATTTCTTCCTACAGAATCTCAATCTTCCACTTGAAACATACCTGTGACTTCATCCCCCCCTCATTTCACTCATAAACTCACAGACCTACCATCATCACTACGAACACAAACATCACCCTTCAGACCATACTCCACCTTCAAATTCAGCGTCCACAGATCCATCTCCTTCATCATACCCAAACCAAATTTTCAGTCCAGACTACAAACTCGCAGGCCATCACACGCACCCTCCTCACCTTCAACTCCCTCCATCCTTCATCATCAACCACTGTTCATCACACCACATCTACCATTACAGCAAACCCTTTCAACACCTACCATCGACACAGTTCTTTTCATCTGTCAGCCTTGCAAAGTTGCCACTTCTCTTCACCAAATCATTTTTCCACATCCGATCACCATAAAAACCCAATACGCAGTCTCCATCAGATCTACCTGACCATCTCAATGCCATCCTCTCCACCGAGCACTTCAGTTCATCGTACCAAAACCACACATCAGACCCCAAATCAGTTCCTCCACTTCCCTGCCAAGATCAGAAACCCAAGTCACCCTCTTCTTCAACCAACCCTGCCCACTGTCCTTCTCCTCAGTCCATACCCAGTTTGAAACCCCTACGCCCCAATCGCAAAGACCGAATCCTCAAGACCCGATTAGCAAACTCGAAGCTTCCAGAAATCAGAACCCACTACTCAACATCTGGAAAAAAAAGAAAAAAAATAGGGGTCTGATTTGATTTCGATTTCTGCGAGAATCAATTTCTGAAACAAAGTGGAGGCTTGCATTTAGTTTGGAGGATTATAATGGTGTAGTGGTGATTTGTTTCCTGAAATCAGAGGGGAGACTGATTTTTTTTTTTGGGTAGTTGAAATTGTGAGAAAACGTTCTGTTTTGGAAAGAAATAACGGGGAGAGATTTATGGTTTGAACGACATACTTGGGTCAAGTTTTGCATTGTGTTGTCCTTTATTCTTACAGAGTGCGTGCGTATTTTCAAGGTGGAAGAAAATTTAAATAGCTTGTATTGATTTAGGCCGTGTGAATTAGTTGAACGAGTGACCTTGTTTTGAATTAACATTGCATATTTTGGTTTGCATCCGTTCGAATTTGTGAAACTCCTGTTTTGTGATTTACTTCAGAAACCAATAGGTGGTATGACTATTCGATCGGCGTGTCTTACGTTCTAGTGGGGCGGCTTGACTCTTAGTTTTTTTGTTTTTCGTTTATTTTGGTTTTCTTTACAAAAAAAAAACAGAAGACCAAAATGAAGAAATAGTGTCGAGCTGCAAAACAAAAATATTCAGAGGACAAGCGGTGACAAATAGCTGAATTTTAATCGTTGAAGCGCTACTCAACTGCTCTAGACGGACAGCCATACCCCACGGCAATATTTTTCTAAACTCTACAGGTGTTGAAGCTGCTTTGAAAATATAGAAATTGCTTGTAAAAATCTTCTGTAGGGGCAGCAGCTTGCTTATACAAAATTTTCTTTTCAATTCAGTTATTATTCTGTGACTGTTCTGTGACTGATATTTCTGAATCTGTTTGTGAGGAACAAATTTCCATAACTAAAATCATCACTCTCATCGATTTTAACACTTGATTTGATTTGCAAAATAATATAATTGAAAAGTGGTGTTTTGTGAAGTAAACTGTCTCGTATAATTGGATCGCGGATATATAGTAGTTCAATTTATTGAACTATTAACAAAAGAGGTTGCATACTACCCGTAAAACATTGGTCGTATCCCTTAGTATCTATACTATATGTGAACGGCCATAAGACCCTCGTCCCTCTTCTAATTGAGTCAGTTAGTTAATAGAGCACAGCTTATTATTTTATATTATTTTGAAGTGAGAATACTTTCTGTCTTTCCGTGACTTCTTTAAAATGTCTAATTCAAAAAAATCATTGAGAGATATGTGGGATAATAATCGAAGTAGACGCCCTCTTGAAGAGTATGAGTACAAATTACAACTCATGAGGCAAGATTTTCCAAAATTTCGTGAGCCCAATGCCAACAATTTTCAAAATTTTCCAAATGACCAACATTTTAAAGATCATGGATATGATCGAAATTACGATTTCAACTCAAATTTCAATAATTTCGATTATGGGCCACATCCACATGAAAATAGCTTTGAATCTCAATATGGCTTTGATCCACATCATTAGTGGGTTGTAAACCAAAATTTTCAAAACTATAGCCCACATCAACATCTTGAAAATAACCAAAATCACTCAAATTTTATCAGTTTTGGTTACGAAAAAAAAAAATTATGATCAAAATGATTTCCAATATCATTGTCAGTTTTCTGAAAATTCAAACAACTACCACATTGGAAATAATATTGATTGTGAAATTGATGTGGACTATAATTTTGAGAATCAAGAAATCCAAAATGAGAGATCTCAAATCAACGATTCTGAAGAGTATCACCTTAACATTCTCACAGAGAGGGTAGAAAAACAAGATAGACAGCTTGGTGAAAAAGATAGACAGCTTGATGAACTTCTTTGTTTAATGACGTGTTTTAAAGAACAACTCAAGCAACAAAATCAAATTCAATGCGATGAATCAGGAAATAATTCATTCTTTACTGATAGTGAAAATTTTCAAATAACAACTTTCGAAATTGAGAATGACGATCTAAATGAAGTTGTTTACAATTCAGTAAATGATTTAGACTTCAACTCTTTTCAGGAAAAAGAATTAAGCTTAGATGTTGATCTCTCTCCTTCAGGCTGCGAGAAACTTGAAATTTTTGAAATTGAACAAAATGAAAATGTTGAATTTTTCAATTCAAATTTGGAAAAGGATTTTAATGAACATGAATTTTTTGGATTGAATGAGGATGAGTTGCCAAATGATGATGAAATTGAATCAAGCCACCAATCCAAGTTCAAAAATTTCGATTTTGAGGTTTCAAACGAAATGGAATTTATCAGTGTCGAAAATACGTTGTCAATTAATGAAATTGAGAAATGTGATCATATAATCTTGAATAACACTCAAATTCAAATTTCATTGAATTTATATACGATCACAAATTTTTGAATAATTACACTGATAAGTTTGTTGAACACATGAATTATTTTTGGAATGTTGGCTTGGTTGAAAAACTTCATGTTAGGATGACCCTGGACATTTATCTATTGGACTATAAATCTAGGTATAATGATGAGATGGTTTTCAAAAACCTTTGCTTA
The DNA here is from genome assembly GCA_030737875.1 of Allium sativum. Classification (NCBI taxonomy): domain Eukaryota; kingdom Viridiplantae; phylum Streptophyta; class Magnoliopsida; order Asparagales; family Amaryllidaceae; genus Allium; species Allium sativum. The sequence goes on along the minus strand of CM060911.1, from coordinate 295,709,954 downwards.
GTAGAAAACATGCCTAGACATAGTGGGAATCTGATTCATAGGGCTAGAACCAAGTGTGGGGGGAAAAGTTGGTGGAACTCTTTGCATCGCATGCATCGTAAACACATATATCATTGTACATATGGTCCATTCTTACATATAGCTAGACTGCATTTCATTCTTCAAATAATTTTGCATCTCATCCATCTATGGGTTTTATCATTCAAATTTAGGAAACGTGCTACAGTGTGACACTGTTTTGTCCAAGTGTGGGGGAGTCTGCATTTCATTTATTTTTGTTTTTTCTTTATTTTTCTTTCTTTTCATTTTCAGCCATTTAAATAGGACCATCATGCATTTTAGATTGTAGTAACATACCATTTTTTTTGAAAATACGACTCACTTTAGATTGATACAACAAAATAAGTTAAGGATTGTTAATCAGTTGATAGTATTTTTTCTCTCAGCTAAGATCAAATAAGAAATATAATGAAAAGTTGAATTTTGAGGGATAATAGTGTAACTTGTACATAGGGAGATTCTTAGGTGATGGCCATGAAGTTTATTCTATATTGTAGACTTTGTTTAAATAAGTGGAGGAGTTAAAATACTTATATTGGATTTTCAAAATCTTTAAAACTAAGTTGTGTTAAGTTGAATTCGCGTAACTCTCTTTTGTGCTTATAAATTCAATAATAATAATAGTAATCCAAGGGTATCCAACATTGCTTGTATATCAAGCGTTGGTGTGCAAACTCGCCAAGCTCTATCCGATATGTTGTTGACAAAGTCAGCGTTGGAATATCTTGGTCTCATTTTATGAGATTGGACACCTAAGGATTACCGACACGTTGTTGACAAAGTCAAAGTCGGCTTGCACAATCCGCCAAGCTCTTTACCCACTCTCCGTTAGTCCGCGAGGCAGTGCATGGGTGGTAAACCTTGGTCTTCTAAGTTAGGTGTATGTACTTAATCATAAATTTTAACTTTTATAGAGATAGAGAACAAGCGATGATGCCCAAACATTTCTTGACCTTATTGATTTGACTAGCCATACACAAGGAAATTAGAATACCACTTTACAAACTGTGCCAAGCAAACTAAGAATTTATTTCATGGCTGCACTATGTTATCGACCGAACTAACTGGCCAAACTGGAATTTAACATTTGAAAACTTGATTTATATTGAAAATTTGTGACAAGTTGAGGTATCTAAAATAAAATCAACTAACTAGAAATTGTTAATTTAATTTGTTGTACCACTTCAGAAACAAGTCTTGTTTTCATTTTTGTTTATATTTTGCATATGTACATTGCATTCATGTAGTTTCATTAGAATCATAGCATACTGCATTTAGATTTTGTGGGTAGTATCTGCTGAAAACCCTCACGAGATACCACTCGTCCTACTAGGGACACCTAGAGGTTTAACGGCTTGTTGCATACACTCAATGCAATCGTGTTTCCTACGAAAGTGTGATCTATCTAGTTTAGTTTTTTCATTTCTTGTTTTACTCGAGGACGAGTAAAAGATAAGTGTGGGGGTATTTGATTAGCACAGAAATGTGTTTATTTTTATGCTTATATCTTATCTTTATTGTATATACATAAATGCTACTTTGGGTATTTTGTGTGTTTTTACAGGTCATTGATTAATTGTCTCCTTCATTAAATAAAAGACCACTGTTAAGAAAAAAAAGCTACTTTCCCATCTCAACTAGTTTTCAATCACAAAGGAAGCCGTAGCACATTGGTTAAGGCATGGAAATCTGTACAGAAAGACCTGGGTTCGATTCCCATCAAACTCTCTTTTTGCTGAAGAATGGAACGCGTTCACACTGCCTCCCTTTCTTTGAAGAATTTATGGATTAGTGATTTATGGTGTATATATATATATATTCATATGTATGAATATATGATATACACTAATAAATATTTCAAGAATTGGAAGTATTCTTCAGAGATAAATCAAAGGGAATCTTTCATTTTTACTCTCCATAAAGATGAAGATTTGATTAGATAGATGTCAATCATGATGCCAATCGATTTACCAATCAACTTCAAATCTCTTGGAAAATGCCAATCAATTTGCCACATGACCAATCAAAAGAGGAAAGCTGCATGGAATATTTCAAGTTTATCTTATCTCTTTTATTTGTGAATATATTATTTTCAAGAGGTTGAGTCATGGCCCATTAGAGGATTAGGGTTTTTCAGTTCACCTATATAAGCACATGTATACCCATTGTAACGGGGATATCCATTATCCTATCCTATTTTCTCTTCTTCTCCATTAATAAAGTTTCTAGTTCTCTTTTATTTTCTTGCATTTTTCTTTTTCTTAGCAATTGGTGTTGTCTTCACAATTAGTTTTGGTAGAACACCAATTGTATTTTACATTTTTTTTATTAGCGATTAGTCGTTTGATTAGTTTCAACGACAATCCTAACTTTATTTTTGTTGTTGTTCTTCTTTTCATGCAATTTTAATTTCTGCATTTTATTTCTATTTTGCATTTTAATTTCCAATTGATAATTGTGATTTGATCGTCGGTTCAATTAGATTTGTACTGAATCGGATCGCAGTTTCAATTTCGTTTGCTTTCAAAACCAATCTCAAAGATTTGTCTAACTCGCCCAAGAGATTATTTAAATAATTTGATTGAATTTGCCTCCCTGTGTTCGACCTGTATGCTACACACCTGTGCGCTTGTATTATTTAATTTAAAATTCGCGTTTTTCTAATTCATAGGAAAGTGACGATCAGCTTGAAAGAAGGAAACCTATTCCGCTTTGCAGCATGATCTCATTAGATATCCATTGTGTTCGGTAGAAGGATTATTAGTCACACCAGTATTTTTAACAGACCTGTAGTTTTTTATTTTTCTCCTTAAACTCTCGGATACTCATTTGTTTAAGCTGAGGGTAAGGTCATTTCGGTTATCTTCTCCAAATAAGATTTTGAAGGCGAGCATGAGGCTATAACTATTTAGGAGGTTTTTCCCATCGTGTGTTTATATCTTTAGGATGTATCTAAGGCAAAGTTATTTATTTCCTATATTATTAAACTTCAATCAACCAAGGGGGCATCTTCATACACCACTTTTAGAGATAGTATTTTGTAATAAAAAATATTTTGATATGAACGGGGTTTTACATGGGAGTGCAATGAATATTTATCAATGAATGATGATTTAAACTTTTGATATTCCAGAGTTATATGATGATATGATTCATTAAAAATATGTTTTCTATTGTTAGAAGTTAATACTATCGATGATTGCAGCATCTGTGGCGCTTAACTCTGGGCCTTAGAAAATACATTGTTACACTTAGGTTGTCCGCTTCAAATCTGCAACTACTTTCCTCTTTGCACAAATTAAATATGTGATGAATTTTATTGTCTATCATTCTTTGGTAATGCCTTTTATCATGATTTGTATGTTGCAATTTGATTTATTTGGCTTTTGCTATGTCAGATTTACATTCTATTAAGGAACACTACTGGTCACATGGTATATCCACGACAAATTAGGTACACAGTCCTTAGTATAAATCTTATTCTTATTAGAATTATAAGATATAAATTTTTATTGTTGAATTTTGTTTATATTACAGTTCATGATTACGTTGGTTCAGCCACCACTAGGAAGGAAGCCTGGTGGAGAAATCCAAGTAATATGTAGATTTAGCTTACCACACTATGAGAAATCTTTGACTCTTTCCTCATAATTTCCAGCAATGGTTTGATCTAAATAAACATTATCTGTTGAATGATGCAGTTTGGAGGATATTTTTTATAATTATTTGGAAATCTACATCTATGATTTTTAAATTTGATTCCAGTTCATGCTTTTGTTTTACTGAATTCTCTGATTTCCTTACCTCTGGACATAGTAAGTGGATGTAGAAAGAAAGACACATGTTATCTTGAATTCCATAGATTTTGCTTTGTAGCTTTTCTGGATGTACAAAATGATTTCTTTGGATTTCTGGATTGAAATTTAGTTTTTTTTTTAACATTAAACTAGATGCATTTTGAAAAGATCTAGTAAAAAATAAATGATTAATATCTTATGGTTTCTCTTTACAATGTGTGCACTTGACTTTAGAATTCTTTTTTCATTTTGAACTTCTGTCTCTTTTTTGGAAGTCTTTTTAATTGTTCCAATATATGCATAGCAAGCCATCTTTTGGCAATTTGATTTGTCCCAAATAAAATTATACTAATCAACTTCCACTTCTATTTCATCTAAATATTTCCGAACTTTTTTATAGGAGTACCTACCTTTATTGCCTAATTTCCAGCACCAAATGTCATTTTATCAATTTTGGTCAATGGAAATTTTCTCAATAGTAGTTTTAAAAATAGAGGTTGCTCAGTATTTATCGGTTTCAAAAATTTCCCTGAATTATATTTTGAATAGAAGCATTTTCATCCTTAAATATAAGAAGATTTTTCCAACTAAGCAGATTAATTAAAGCATTTTCATGTAGCCATGAGTCAAACAAAAAACTTATGTTTTTGTCATCTTTAAATTTCCTTTCTTCACTACCATTTTTCTCCTATTAAGATTGTTTTGCAAAGAGAAAGAATCATTCCACTCTACATTTGAAGTCCAGCATTTTTTTCCATTGAGGTACTTTTTTCATCCGTTTTGCCAAAAGTGATTTCCCATATTTGCATTGTCCAAATAGCTTCATTTTGAATGCTTCATCAATATCACTTAGATTTGTTAAACCTAGTTCACCATGTTTTTTTGCTTTACAAACTTTAACCCATAAAACTTTGTGATTCTTTCCTCTTTAAATGAAATTAACACATTTTAGTTAAATTTATGAATGCCTTTTATGAGAGAGTCATGAGACTAGATCCAATAGATGATAACTGCTATGATGATTGTATGTACTAGCTCCAACCTGCCAACTATATATAAGAATTTACCAGACCAGCCTTCTAGTCTATTTTTGATCATATCCTATAATCTGGTACAATCTTCATCATTAATCTGATTAATACTAAGTGATAGTCCTAAATATTTGACTGGCAATGTACCTTCCTTAAAACTGAGAGTTTTTTTCATATCATCTTTAGTGCTATAGCCTTTACTAAAATATATTTTTCTTTGACTTTCATTTACTTTTAGACTAGCAAATTTCTCTTATATTTCAAGTATATTAACCAAAGTTTCAGCGCTTTTATCATCTTCTTTTAAAAATATAAGAAGATCATTTGCATATAAAAGATGTGTAATTGTAGGCTTTGTAGAGTTTATGGCTTTTATATTACCATTAGTTAACTCAGTTTCCTTATGGAAAATAGGCATAAGGACAAATTTTGAAAATAATTTATGTCGAGGGACAATGCTAAATTGAACTAGCATTTTCTACAGTGTAAAATTGAATATAATGCTAGTTGAAACTAGCATTTTGGTACAGTGTAAAAATTGAATATAATGCTAGTTGTATTTAGCATTTTCCTTCAGACTAGTTTTCTACAAATTTTGTTCTTCTACCAAAAACTGAAACTTGGTGTCCTTCAGGCTAAATTTTTCTAAAGTTTGTCCTTCTTCCTAATTACCCCTTCCACTGATATTGAAAAATACTGCATAACAATAAAGAGGTAAGGAGACAAATGACCATATTGTCTAATTCCTATTACTGTTGATGAATTTTTTTTGCAGTGCCATTAATAATTATTGAACATGTAACATTATCAATGCACTCTTTTATTAAAATTCAAAATTTCTCACTGACGCCTAATTCTTTCATTATTATTTTGAAACCTCTATTAATTTTGTCAAAAGCTTTGTGCAAAATAAATTTTAAGCACATAAGATTCTTACTTTTAATATAAAACTTCTAAACATTTCTTGTGCTAAAAGAGTGTTATTAGAAATTAGCCTACAAAGGGTTAAAAAACTTTGATTCTCAACAACTACATATTTAAAAAAAATCTACTGCATAAAATATTGGATATAATTTTGTAAATAAACATACTACGAGATATTGCCTAAATCTTTTAGGCCAATAGGAATATTAACTTTAGGCACAGGAATTAGGGCTGTCAATTTCCTACACGACCCGTGATCCGACCCGAAACCCGCACGGAAATTAGCAGGTCAACCCGACCCATTTAGTTAGCGGGTCATTTCCGGGTCAACCCGAATTTGACCCGTTTATAAATGGGTGGGTTTAGGGTTGACCCTCTAACCCGAAAATGATCCGCTAAACCCATTAACATATTAAAAAAAGGGGAAATGCTAAATTATTTTGTGTACTTGTAGCAAGTAGCAACTAACACGTAACCGTTGAAATTACATTTACATAAAATATACCACAATCATTCATTCACACAACATAAAACGTTGAAATTACATTTACGTAAAACATAAAACTTTAGTTCTCTAGCATCATCTGAGAAATGTAGCATATTGTTTTTAATACACTGATGCTAAACGGGAGAGAGCAAACTTTTCAATTCAAGACTAAACTGGTCTTTTCTATCACATAAATGCATATTGTTTTTAATAGCACAAATATAAACTGATCTTTTCTGTCACTTAAATGCTGCAATTTCATAAGGAACTATAAAAGGAAAAATACAATTTACGTTACACATCAAATTCCCTTATTTAGTAGAGTATGAAATATCCAAATTTTAAGAATGAAATCAGGTACAGACTAAATTAAAAAAGGGCAGATAAGAGCGAACTTCAAACTTCAAACCTATACGTTGTGCTGCTTAATGATTTTATATGGTAATTGGTTGGTTTACGTCAGTCGTGTTATGACATATACTGATGATTTTTGGCTTTGTTTCTTTGAATGTTTGTATTATTGAAAAATAGTAGTGTGTCAAATGGACCAACCCGACCCGACCCGACTCGTTTAGTTAAACGGGTTACACGGGTCGGGTCGTGTCTACCCGTTTATAAACGGGTCGGGTTAGGGTTGGGAAAAAATGACCCGTTTAATAAACGGGTGACCCGACCCGTTTACAAATCAACCCGAACACGACTTGACCCGACCAGAACCCGACCCGACACGACCCACTGACAGCCCTAACAGGAATGATAAAAGTATGATCATAGTTTTTCACCAATTTATCTTTATTGAAAAATTTATAGATAACCTTAAAGATATTATGTTGCATATAACTCAAATATTTTTTGTAAAATGTAGCCCCAAAACAATAAGTTCTAAGACTTGTCTCACTAGTAGCATTAAAGATGACATGTTTTATTTGCACAATTCTGACTGAAGCAAGTAAGATCTCTTGATTATTACCATTAACAACATATTTAGCAATAATATTAGGAAAAGTGTAGCACTTGCGCATTTGTAACGACCCGGATTTTCAGAAGCTTTATTTTGAATGTTTAAAATTTATTTAGATGTTGATTTGGAAATATAAAAGGATTTTTAAATGGAATTTATTAATTAGACGACGTTTGAACATATAATTTATAATTATAAAAGAGCTCGTAACGTCGTTGTAGTTCGTAATATTACGTTTGAACTTCAATTGAATATACATAATCCAATATAAGTCGGATTTCTTTGAAATAAGAAACGTTCAAATCTATTGAACTATAATTTTCTAATAGAAGAGAAAAATCGAGATTTCGTATCGTAGATTTTTAGTTATGTCGAAATAAATTTTTCAAGTAGTTGCCATGGAATCATTTATAAATTATAACGATTTATTTTATATATATACATATATCGATTTTAAATAATCTAAACGACTTTTTAATTTAAATATCGAGTTTAAAATCCAAATACGATAATTTCGGAGCCATACGACGTTCTGTTCGGATATATATATACAATAACAATAATAATTTATTATTAAATTGATTTTTTATGAATTTATTTAAGCCTTAAAAGTAGCCTTTTTGCAAACAACCTCTGTTTTTGACGAAATCAGTTTCATTGGATCCTTAAAGTTAAGTTATTGCATGAGAATAAATTTCATGGAGACTCGATATCGTATGTGACCGCGGCAGGGTAAACGCGCATTTAGTTTGTGTAGCGATTAATTAAATGAATTTAATTTATTTTAAAAGAATTAGTTATAACTCGAGAAAATGATCGAATTAAGGTGTGAGGCCAGTTCCGTTGAGTTCATATTAACGTTTAAAGTCAGAATATGTATAATGCGTTATATTTGGAGATCAAGTACTTTGGTGTCCAAAATATCGTCGTTTTGCATGTAAAATATCATTTTGGGGAAACATTCCGGAATGCGACGAGACATGTGCCATTGGATTCGTATTAATAAGTTATTATAGGGTTCGATTTTCGTATCGATCAGACTTACTATTTGATTGTGGGAATTGTAAACGCCTAGATTTTCATTTGCTCATCTATTCGATTTAATATGGAACTTAAGAATAGTCAATTTTCAAATGACCTCCAATTTCAACAAAACCAAATTTATAAAATCCTTAATGGCTACTTATTGTAAGATTTCCAGTTTAGGATCAATTGGATCTATTTTGAAAACAATACGCGATAAAAACGCATATTGACTTACGTTGTGAATTAAAAAAAGAATTTTACCAAACGATCTCGGAATTCAATGAAACTAGTTCCAACATGTCCGGAATATTTAATTGTTGTGAGATTTCAAGTTTCGAGTCAACCGAAGTTATTTTGTGAGTATGCAAAAAATAAACAAGTTGATGGTTTTAATATTTAAAATTTCGCTATTTTTCCAAACGGAGTCGAAATTCAACGAAACAAGTTTCGTTGAGTACGGAATATCAAATATAGTTGGATGTCCATTTTCAATGCAAACAGATATTATATGAAATCATACGAAATTATAAACGACAAATAAAAGTGGCGATAAGCATCAACTTATGAAATTAATAAATATTCTAAATAAATAAATAATACAAATGTCTATAAATTAACCCCTAACTGTAGAATTCCCTAAGACCCAATTTCGATCATTCCCATTTTCTATTTCCAACCGCTTGTTCTCTTTAATCTTTTAGAATGGACTAAAAATCCAACACTCAATTAAAAATTTCCATCTTGGATTCGTTAAGATCATAAAAACAAAAGCTCCATGCCAATGTATTTTTTCTGGGTTTGATTACAAGAATTCTCGCACCAAATTGTAAAGGTCGTTGGTCTGGGTAGCTATCACCGGAGCTGGGCGGGCTTGGAGGCCAATTAGTTGTTGAATGGTGCTCCTAAGGGGTAGACGAGCTGTTTGGGAGGTTTTCTGTAACATCCCACTTTTCAATACAATTTAGGCTGACATTTTACTACCAAAGTCATCCCAAATTACATAGAAAAGCAGAATGTTAAGAGAAAGAAGTTAGAGGATGAGAGAGAAAGAAATAAATATTAGAATAGAAGAAAGAAGAACTTCAGAATCTCACAGCGGAATGAACATAATATATATTTAACAATATATCTTTATACAAATGAAAATCTTGTATACATACCAATCATTAGAGTAAAACATGAATCAGATACAGTGGAATAATTTTAAATGATTAACAGCGAAGCCTCCTGCTTCTAGCTTCTGAAACTCCAAGCGAAAACTAACCTGTCAAATATGTTCGGTCTGACCCGAGCACATTTTGAAGCAAAGCAAAAAACACCCGGATCAGTCTGGAATACTTTCAGTGTTAAATTCACATCAACAATCGGTTTAACTTTAGAAATTCTTTTTGAAACGAAATATAATAGTCAGACCAGCCCACACATAAATACAGACAGTTTTTACCTTACTATAACCCAAACCATTTTTAGAAACAATATTATTCTGATATTATAATAGTGTCTATCAATCACAAATAAATAGCAATTTAGCGGAATGCTTGCATCTCACGCTCTACATATATATTATACAATCAAAACCGCGGACGCTTATTGGAGACCGGATTCCAACTATGACAAGGTATGGAACCACATGCCGATAGTGTATCTCTAGAGGCGAATACACTGGGTTCAACAAGAATGTCTTGCAACCTGGCCCACAAATGACCAACCACATATTTCGTTTGAGTGTATCGAACGTATATCACCAACAGTTGGGATCAGCAACTGTTTCCCGAAAAGGTACAGCATCAAAATAGATTAAAGAAGGAAATGGATCTTCTCCAGATAAGTAATTATTCACCCTAGCGGGAGCGACCCACATAGCCATGCTGCCTGCCCGATTTTTGTCATTTCTCGGTTGATGAGGCTTGAGGTTATAATTGACTTTTGGAACATTCGACCATAATTCACTTTGAATGTTACATTGTCGGATCCGCCAGAATTCACTAATTGATATCCACAAAAATACACTAGCCGATAAGCTAAGAGAAGGTGTCTTCTCTGCTACCAACAGTACTACGTTTGAGGAAATCAACGTACGTGATTCCTTTGGAAATACTCTGTCAAACACTCGTCCATACAAGTCATCCAGGAACAGGATGAACCGAAGGCACCAACCTACCTCATCTAAGGAAGCACCCTATAGATTAGTAGTGAGTAGTCCTTGAAAATCCTTAGATCTCAATCACGACAGAACCACAGTATATCTTTAGCTATAGACCAAAGATTATAAGTAGTTCTTCCGTTATGAATATCAACGGTCTTCAATTGCTCCATCTTTATCCTTTGCAAGTGGGCTTCGTATGTAACGTTGATTCGAAATGGTTTTGGGTCTAGTTCCCATTCCGGTCTCTTCGAAACAATACGTCAAAAGGTCAAATAAAATATTTCGTTGATAGTTTGGTGTTTTAACTATCAACATCAAACTAGTATGGTCAAGTATCTTAGTAGCTCAGGTTCTCATTTTTAAAACTGTTCATTAAATTCTTATCGAATCATTGAAAATCATTCCCTCGACTTAAAGTCGATTCAATTTAAATATCTTGCCAACTCATCTTTGCTTCGCCATTTGGAAATAATACCTCTCGTTTATTCTCACTTTGCTTTGTTCCACTTTTATTTCTGAAAATATTATTATATTTCCATCAACTGTTTATTTCCTTAATTCTGGAATATCCATATACTAATATATTGTTAATTCACTAATATAATCCCATTGCCAATTCTTATGCGGTAAAAACCCTGTTAAACGACACATACTTTCTTATTAAAAACTCAATGGCTTTAATTATTTAAATTCCAAATATCTATTTCTGTTTCAAAATTTATAAACCCTTCCATAATTATTTATTATTTTAAATAAGTATACTATATTCATATTATTTCTATTTTCTAGAAAACAGTGTTATATAAATAGCCTATAGATATAATTAACTATATGTCTCAACTTGGACTAAACAATGTTAAGGTACACTGTTTAATTTAATACTTATTGTATTAAATTTCATTTCAAACCTTGCAAATGAATTTCAAATGTTTTACGAAAACAATAATTCCTTTCCAAACTCCTTTACCATTACGAACTAATACCATTCCTCAACAGTAGTGAAGTCGGTCAAGTTGGGGTATTTTATTTACCTCTCAGACCTTAATCGACAACGTTCCTATCTCAGAGTAGACAGAAGTTTGTAACTTAAAACCCATGTTCTTATAATATCGATCAGATCTTAATTCCTATTTTCATTTAAACCATGGTTTGTAATCCATATCTTTTCTTTTGAACATCTCAATCGGCCATCACCATTTTATTTAATATATTTTTAAGTAAATCATTTACCCAAAATATTAACTCTTTTGCTTCAGAACTTCTATATACAATTCTTACCCAGATTGTGTTACAATAATCCATTAACTAATATCTTTCCCAAAATCCTTTTTACATTTTATAAACTAAACCTTTTTGATTCATAACTATAAATCCCTTTATCAACTTCTTTTATTACAAAACATTACTATCCCTCTCACCTTCGAAGTTTCTCTTCGATTATGACGATTACTTAATTAATATCTTAAGTAAAATATTTAATTAAGGCCCTTTCCTTAGTTTAAAACTTCAAACCCCTTTTTCTTATAACTTGGATCCTTTCACTAATCTTTATCCAAAACTCTTTTTAACATCATTAAAAATTAATGATTGGATTTTATAATCAAAACACTTTAACTAACCCCTTTACACAAATCGACAAGTATTTACATTTGTATGTTTGCAAATCATCTCTTTAATTCTAACTCGAATAAAATCCTTCTTTAAAACTCAAATTTCCTTTGTAACTTTTTTATGAAATTCAGATTATAAAATCCCTTTCCATACGCCTCTTTCAAACTTACCAAATCTTGTTACATATTCCATTACTACGTTAATTGAATTCTATTTAAGAAGTAATTAATAATAATTTACTTCGTCATTTACTGAAGTGAAACCCCTTTTCTTCTTTATTAACCGAATAGGTCAGTTATCTCCCTTAATAGGTTATTAAGCTAATAATTTATTTTATAAATAATAAATTATCCCATAATCACCTTAAACGTATTTACATTATGGTTAAAAGCTTTTTATAAATAATCATTAAGTTTGACTAATTATTCGCTAAAACTATACTTTATTAAGTTAATGCAAAAATATAATTAATATAACAAAAGCTCACTTGATTGTTTCTCTCGGAACAATTATTCCAAATGATTAATTTTCCTGTTAATCTCAGGCTCCATTATGCATTAAAACCCAAGATATTACTTTATAAATTATTTTAACAATTTCTTTATAAAACAAATAATCAAAATTATCAATTTATTTAAAATTAAAACTTCTATTCGGTTATAAAATAAATTTTATAACTTTAAATACGTTGATTCGCCTAACGGCGAAATCAATGTCTCAAAACGATGGATTTAGACCATCTGCTGCCAATTACTTAATCAATACTGCATATTGATCAAAACACAACAATTTGATTTCAAAAATCAACACTCATTCAATCACCGATGCCTAACATGATATAATATAAATTGAAATAAACAATTCATAATTAACAACAAATAATATATTATTATTGTGAGGAATCCAGTTTGATTCCTCCACCCTTTTCTTCCCTTTATAACATTTTATAAAATTGTTTATCACTAACATATGAAATGGGAACTATATTATAACGCAGACAAACAATCAAAGAATAAACAAATATAATTCATCCATAGCATCCATTCAACCAATTTTCATGATAAATATTAATAATATGGATTTAACACATCACAATATTCCAGAAGTATGAGAATTAAATCACCATTTTTATTTCCGGCGATGTCGTGTTGATTTATACAGTTTCAAACTAAGTTTGAAACTACACAAAATCTCAGCTTTCTCCGAAATACTTCATTTCAGCTTGTATACGTCGGCACCGTCAATACGGTCCCATAGGTACTTGTTTCGTCCAATTCTGTTCACGAACAAAAAAGTTATACGTATTATACCGTTTGACTTTAAATTGGAATAATATATATATATTAATTACCATTATTAGTCCAAATTATTAATTAATTAACGGTGTTAATTAACGAGATATCACCTGCCATGTGTATATGCATCTTCTCCCTTAAAACTTTCTGAAACCCGATTGTCGTGTAAACCTTATACTGTCTCTTAATTTTCCCCAAACATCATCTCGCCACCGGCAAAAGTTCAGGCCCCCGCCTCCTCACGCTCTGGCGCGCCACTGACACCACCACCATCTAAAGATCCGAACCCAACTCAAACATCAACATAGGAAAAAAAATACAGGCCTCTGTTCAACTCCCCTGTCCACCGCCCTCCCGATCACCGGATCTCACATCGTTGGTCCCATCAAGACCGCCATCTATCAGGCTTCATCTTCCCATCGCCCTTACCTCCCCTCATCACATGTACTGCCCTGAAATATCCATAGATCAGAAAGCCTAAAACCGACCAGAACTTCAACACCGCCGCCTCAGCGGATCGCCGGACCTCTGTCCCTTCATCCCCAGCCTCTGCCTTCCTCTGGTGAACCCATGACCCAAACAACGTGCTCCCGAATCAACCCATCTTTCCAGAACCTCGATTTGAATCAATCCCCTTAGAGTTCCCTTTTCCGGTGCCACCGCACCACGTCAGAACCTCGCCCTGACTCTGACGCCGCCTGCTGTTTGCCCTGATATCCCATTCATTTGCCTCCTAGTTGCACCGCGACTTGCCTATCTTGCTGATAAAAATGGTGCAAATATTATTTTCTTTGAACTTGGAAAAAGTTGCACTAGCCTGAAGCCTTTGTTTCAACAATCTCAATGACTCAAAGATCGGATATTTCGAAGATCATATATGTAATTAGAAGGTTGTTTGTTTTCAGAAGAGTCCCTGTTAATGAGTGGGAAGAAAGCAGAAGCACAGTGTGAATTTATAGTTAGGAGAAGAATTGAAGATAATAACAAAGTCGCATCTTCGTATAGGTTAGGTCAGCAGTAAAACGTAGGTATGTATTCTAACGTATAGGCAACTAAAAATATACATGTTCTTCTTTCACTTCGAGCTACTGGTGATGTTGCGTTTGAAAGAAAAGGGTTGAGAGGCTTTACTGGTGGAGGTAGGCGTGTGAAAGAAAAAGAACTTGGGTAGGAAAAATGAATTAAAGCATGTGCAACTGTTTCCAGATGGATAGAGATATTTTTCTTTCTTTGTTTATAGGAAAGCATGTGATGGCTGTGATATAGGTATAAGGGCATGTGATTTCTGAAAATAAAGGATGCAACAGAACAAAAGCTATAATTTTGAAGTAACCAGCAATATTTTGATGAGTTGATGAACGATGTTTTTATGAAGATGGCTATCCATATTTTTAACGTATAACGCCCATCGTTCAGGGTTTGTACAAATCCGAGTAAATTCCAATTGTAATGAAATTGGAAAACCGACAATGATCCATCATTACTGTTTTGATAAAATGAATTCCATTAAAAACCGAGTTCGTTAGAAAATTATAGTATTAAGTTACGTATTGAGTTGATAATATATATCGGTTTCAATGTAAATGAGTCCATTTAAAATCAATTATTGCTGATATATACATATATATTCAGATAGAATTGTATATGATTTCAAAATATACTAGTTTAAATTTTTATCTTAGCACATTGAATTCTAAATTAAAGCGATATTCAATACATAAAAAAATCCATTTTTATTTATTAAAATAAATCGTTATATTTTAATAACGAATTCCATTGCGACTATTTGAAAATTTGATTTGGACAAAAAAGAAAATCTACACTATGAAGACTTGATTTTTCTGCTTAATTAAAAAATTATTACCAAATGGATTCGGACGTTTCTTGTTTCGAAGAAATCCGGCTAAAATTGGATCCTGTGCAACCAATTAAAGTTCAAAACGCTATATTATGAACTACCGCGCCACTGCAGTTCGTTATATAATTAAAATTATAAACTAAACATCAAAATAGCGTTTAATAAATGAAATCGTAAACAAAATTAAATCTAAACATAAATAAATCCTCTTACATTACCAAATCATATAACAATGTAAATTCAGCCTATTTCGACTATTTCGAAATTAAATTATTATTATATTATTTAAACAAATAAATTATTCAAATTTATTAAATTCGAACCATTTAAATCCAAATCGATATTTAAAGCAAAATTAAATATTAAATCAAACGGTTAAAAATCTGGGTCGTTACATTCCTTCCCACTTAAAAGAATTTCGTCCTCGAAATTGCTAGGGTAAGAAGAATGCTACCAACCCATTATATTTCAAAAACCTATTTTAGTTAAAATCCTCACTTTCTAAATTTTAAATTAAAACTAATCCAAATAAATTCCAATTGAAAAACAATTTCATTTCTTATTAACAAAAATTTCCCATAAAAATTCGAATTTTTTAACACCTTAAATTTTGGAAATTTTTTGGCAGAGTCTCCCCTATACGGAGGAACATCTGCAATATTGCAGGTTCAATAAATGTATATACCTCGACCAACATGGTCAAAAAAAGAAAAATTCTGATTCAAAACCCAAATTAAAACCAAAAATTCATATTTTGCGTAGGCGTACCTTTTTCGAACGTTATTACGCAATAAGTGATAAACAGTAAACAAGCCTGCTCAATTACTGCGCAGCTTCAATCAAACTCGATGCAGTCAACTGCAGAATCTTCTTGGATATGTTTTAAAGATAAATTAGCTCTTCTGCACCTGTTCTCAACTCTAATGAACTTATTAGTTTCAAAACAATACCAATAAAATTTTAATATCCATATCCTGGATTTATCTCAATAAATCAATCCTATTCAAGATTGGTTTCAGTCAAGTTCATTCAATTTTAAATCCATATCTATGCAATCAATCTCAACCATATAATCCCAAAACATTCCATTTGGCTATTCCTATTTCCAACCCAAATCAAATTAGGTTATATTTTATTTCAATATTCAAGTTTAAATTTTACTTATACGATTTATTTAACCCAACATGAGTTAAATTTCCATATTTCACTTTTCAAATTTGAAATGACCTTTGGTTGATCCAATCCAACCTCATAATCGAACACATTCAAATCAATCAATCAAGGCAATACAAGATTCAGACAACCAGTCAACAATTTAAGATAATTATTTCTTTTTATTTATACAAAATATAATTTTGGTAAAATTATTTCATTTATCTAATTTACAAAATAATTTTATATTCAAATTACAAATACGTGCACCCATATAAATTCACTCAAACTCAATCTACGGTATTACTAACCCCATCTCTACCGAGTTACGCCACAGAGCCAAGGTTATCACTAAACCAATAGCTCTGATACCAAGTTGTAACGTCCAACTTTTCAGTACAATTTACGCTGAAATTTTTCTATCACAGTCATCCCAAATTACATAGAAAAGTAGAATGTTAACAAAAAGAAATTAGAGGATGAGAGAGAAAGAAAGAAATATTAGAATATAAGAAAGAAGAAGAACATCAGAATCTCACAGCGGAATGAACATAATATATATTTAACAATATATCTTTATACAAATGAAAATCTTGTATACATACCAATCATCAGAGTACTCAATGAATAAAATACAGCGGAATAACTTTAAATAATTAACGGTGAAGCCTCCTACTTCCAGCTCCTAAAACTCCAAGCGAAAACTAACCTGTCAAATATGTTCAGTCTGACCCAAGAACATTTTGAAGAAAAGCAAAAACACCAGGATCGGTCTGGAATACTTTCAGTGTTAAATTCACATCAACAATCGGTTTAAATTTAGAAATTCTTTTTGAAACAAAAGATAATAGTAAGACCAGTCCACACATAAATACGGACGGTTTTTACCTTACTATAACCCAAAACATTTTTGGAAACAATATTATTAAGATATTATAATAGTGTCTATCAATCACAAATAAATAGCAATTTAGCGCAATGCTTGCATCACACGCTCCACATATATATTATATAATCAAAACCACGGGCGCTTATTGGAGACTGGATTCCGACTATGACAAGGTAAGGAACCACCTGCCGATAGTGTATCTCTAGAGGCGAATACACTGGGTTCAACAAGAACGTATTGCAACCCGGCCCACACATGACCGACCACTCATTTCGCTTGAGTGTGTCGAATGTATATCACCAACGGTTGGGTTCAGCAACCGTTTCCCGAAAAGGGACAACATCGAAATAGAATAAAGAATGAAATGGATTTTCTCTAGATAGGTGATTATACACCCTAATGGGAGTGACCCACATAGCCATGCTGCCTGCCCGATTTTTGTCATTTCCCTATTGATGAGGCTTGTTGTTATAATCGGTTTTTGGAAAATCCGGCCATAATTCACTTTGAATGTTACATTGTCGGATCCGCCAGAATTCACTAATTGACATCCACAAAAATACACCAGCTGATAAGCTAAGAGAAGGTGTCTTCTCCGCTACCAACAGTTCTACGTTTGAGGAAATCAACGTACGTGATTCCTTTGGAAATACTTTGTCAAACACTCGTCCATACAAGTCATTCAGGAACAGGATGAACCGAAGGCACCATCCTACCACATCCAAGGAATCACCCTATAGATCAGTAGCGAGTAGTCCTTGCAAATCCGTAGATCTCAATCAGGATAGAACCACAGTATATCTTTGGATACAGACCAAAGATTATAAGTAGTTCTTCCGTTATGAATATCAACGGTCTTCAATTTCTCTATCTTTATCCTTTCAAGTTGGCTTCGTACGTAACGTTAATTCGAAGTGGTTTCGGGTCTAGTTCCCATCCCGGTCTCTTCGAAACAACATGTCAAAAGGTCCTATAAAATATTTTGTTGATAGTTTGGTGTTTTAACTATCAACGTCAAACTAGTACGGTCAAGAATCTTGGCAGCTCAGGTTCTCATTTTTAAAACTGCTCATTAAAATTCTTATCGAATCATTGAAAATTATTCCCTTGACTTAAAGTTGATTCCATTTAAATATCTTGCCAACTCATGTTTTGTTTCGCCATTTGGAAATAATACCTCTCGTTTATTCTCACTTTGCTTTGTTCCCCTTTTATTTCTGAAAGATTGTTATATTTCCATCAACCTTTTATTTCCTTAATTCCGGAAATATCCATATATTAATATAACGTTAACTCACTAATATAATCCCATTCCAATTCTTATGCGGTAAAAACCCTGTTAAACGACACATGCTTTCTTATTAAAAACTCAATGGCTTTAACTACTTAAATTCCAAATATCTATTTCTGTTTCAAAATTTATAAAACCCTTCCATAATCATTTATTATTTTAAATAAGTATACTATACTCATATTATTTCTGTTTTCTAGAAAACAGTGTTATATAAATAGCCTATAGGTATAATTAACTATATGTCTCTACTCGGACTAAACAATGTTAAGCTACATTGTTTAATTTAATACTTATTGTATTAAATTTCATTTCAAACCTTGCAAATGAATTTCAAATGTTTTACGAAAAAAATAACTCCTTTCCAAACTACTTTACCTTTACGAACTAGTACCATTCCTCGATAGTAGTGAAGTCAGGTCAAGTTGGGGTATTTTATTTACCTCTCTGACCTTAATCGACAACGTTCTTATATTAGAGTAGACAGAAGTTCGTAACTTAAAACCCACGTTCTTATAATATCGATCAGATCTTACTTCCTATTTTCATTTAAACCATGCTTCGTAATCCATATCTTTTCTTTTGAACATCTCAATTGGCCATCACCACCTTATCAAATATATTTTTAAGTAAATCATTTACCCAAAATATTAACTCTTTTGCTTCAAAACTTCTATATACAATTCTTAGTCTGATTGTGTTACAATAATCCATTCATTAATATCTTTCACAAAATCCTTTTTACATTTTATAATCTCCATAGATCAGAAAGCCTATAGCCGACCAGAACTTCAATGCCGCCTCAGCGGATCGTCGGACCTCTGGCCCTTCATCCCCAGGCCTCCGCCTTCCTTTGGTGAACCCATGACCCAAACGATGTGCTCCTAAATGAATCTATCTCGCTAGAACCTCGATTTGAATAAATCCTGTAAGATTTCCCTTTTCTGGTGCCACTGCACCTCGTTGACAACCGCACCGCGTCAGAACCTCTCCCTGACTCCGACGCCGCCTGCTGTTTGCCCTGATATCCCCTCTATTTGCGTCCTAGTTGCACAGTGACTTACCTATCTTACTGATTAAAGTGGTGCGAATATTTTTGCCTTCGAACTGGGAAAAAGTTGCACTAGCCTGAAGCCTTTGTTTCAACAATCTCTATGAATCAAAGATCGGATCTTTCGAAGATCATATACGCAAGTAGAAGGCTGTTTGTTTTCAGAAGGGTCCCTGCGAATGAGTAGGAAGAAGGCAGAAGCATGGTGTGAATTTATAGTTGGGAGAAGAATTGAAGATAATAACAATGTCGCGTCTTTATATAGGTTAGGTCAGTAGTAAAACGTAGGTATGTATTCTAACATACATACAACTAAAAATATACATGTTCTTCTTTCACTTCGAGCTGCTGGTGATGTTGCATTTGAAAGAAAAGGGGTGAGAGGCTTTACTGGTGGAGGTAGGCGTGTGAAAGAAAAAGAACATGGGTAGGTAAAATGAATCAAAGCTTGTGCAACTGTTTCCAGATGGACAGAGATATTTTCCTTTCTTTGTTTACAGGAAACCATGTGATGGTTGCGATATAGGTATAAGGGCATATGATTTCTGAAAATAAAGGATGCAACAGAACAAAAGCTATAATTTTTAAGTGACCAGCAATATTTTGATGAGGTGACGGACGATGTTTTTATGAAGACGGCTAACCATATTTTTAACGTATAACGCCCGTCGTTCAGGATTCGTACAAACTCGAGTAAATTCGAGTTGTAATGAAATTGGAAAACTGACAATGATCCATCATTACGGTTTTGATAAAATGAATTCTATTAAAAATCAAGTTCATTAGAAAATTATATGTATTAAGTTACGTATTGAATTGATAATATATATTGATTTCAATGTACACGAATCCATTTAAAATCAATTATTACAGATATATACATATATATTCAGATAGAATTGTATATAATTTCAGAACATACTAATTTAAATTTTTATCTCAACACATCAAATTCTAAATTAAAACGATATTCAATACATAAAAAAATCGATTTTTTATTAAAATAAATCATTATATTTTAATAACGAATTCCATGGCGACTATTTAAAAATTTGATTTGGACATAAAACAAAATCTACCCTATGAAAAATCGATTTTTCTGCTTCATTAGAAAATTATTACCAAATGGATTCGGATGTTTCTTGTTTTGAAGAAATCCGGCTAAAATTGGATCCTGTGCAACCAATTAAAGTTCAAAACGCTATATTACGAACTACCGTGCCACTGCAGTTCGTTATATAATTAAAATTATAAATTAAACATTAAAACAACGTTTAATATACGAAATCGTAAATAAAATTAAATCTAAACATAAATAAATCCTCTTACATTACCAAATCATATAACAGCGCAAATTCAGCCTATTTCGACTATTTCAAAATTAAATTATTATTATATTATTTAAACAAATAAATTATATAAATTTATTAAATCCAAACCATTTACATCCAAATCGATATTTAAGGCAAAATTAAATATTAAATTAAATGGTTAAAAATCTGGGTTGTTACATTTTCGAAGTGTTTCGAACAAAAAATGTTCGCAGTCTGTACAAGCATAACTCGACATCGCGACTGATGGATAATCGTCGAAGTGGATGAAGGTGATCGGAAGTTGGGCGCCTCGGTCATGCAACATTGGAGGTGAGGTTGTTGGTCGATTTTGCCAAAAGGAGGGGAGGATATGGGTGTTCGAAGATCACGTAATGGATGAAGATGGAAGTCGATGTATACTAGGAAGAAGTATAAAGGGGTCGGTTTGGGTTCATTGAGTTGCGGGTTTGATAATTTGTATGAAGAGGAAGTCGTTGGTGAAGTCGCCTGGCATCCAATGGCTAGAGATGGATAGGATGGTGGTTTAAAGTTTGGAAGGGGTGCGGTTTTGTTGATCGGGTGATGAAGATGGAGTAATAATAATTAAACGTGGTTAGTTATGATAATAAAGTGGATTAGAGGGGTTAAATAATATAATTAACTATTTTAAATATTTTATTTTGATTTACAAAGTAAACAAGATTCGATGGAATCATAATCATGATATCAACGCTGCTGAGCAGAATTGGGATGATTCGGATGCAATGGGATTTTATAAAATTTCAAACGCTCGTTTGAAATTGTATAAAATGGACCAAAGTGAATTATGAGTTAACTCTTAGGCTTTCTGAAGTACTATGATGTGTTGAATTCATATTTATCGTTAATAACATAAATTATGTGATTAGATGAATTAGATGATTTATTGGTTGTTGATGGCTTTGGATGTTCATTGTTTAATCGTTGTTTGTCGTGATTTATATATCGTCATTTAAATAATGAATTAAAATAGATTTCTATTTCATATAAAACAATATCTTGAGTTGTGATGAAGGGAAGAACATGTTGGGGGAAATCCAACCGGATTCCTCGAATAATTGTATGTTACTTATTTCATATATTTATATAATTTTTTTATCTCAAGTAACATTAAACCTTGTTTGGATGTTAATGGTTGAATTGGATGTTGATTGTTGAATTGGATATTGATTTTTGAATTTAAATTCAACTTTGATATGTTACTAACCAATAGACAGTATTAGCAGCAGATGGCCTAAAATCCATCATTTTAAGATGTCAATTTGCCGTTAGGCGAATTGACATGGTTTGAAGATATAAAATATATTTTATAACTGAAGCTAGATCTTTAACTTATAATTTTATATAAATTACTAAAAATAAAAGTTCTATTTATTAACAAATAGTTATTTTTATTTAATTTTATTGAATATTACAAAATCATATTTATAGTAAATTCTTACATTTTTTTAAAAAGCAAATAAGTTAGAGATTAACCTACGAGATAGTAAATTACAAATAATTGTTCTTATATAACAATTAAGTATTTTTGTTGAATTAATTATATTATTAATTAAATCAAGGGAAGGGATATGTCAAAACCAGTTAACAAGTTAATTGATGATTTTCAAATTGACAAAATCAACTATTTTGAATTGAAATTTATTGTTAGATTAATTTGTTTAGAATTAATTAAATAGAAATGAGTTTTACGAATAGTTATTCAAACTTAATAAATGTTCTTAAAGGTTGATTAATATTTTAGTTAACTATGTTTAAAGTAATCATTGAATTGTTAAGTATTAGTAGCGTTAAATATTATTTTAATAAGCCGAAGTTAGTATATGAGAAGTTTATAAAGGGGTTTAGAACTGATGAGATGATTTTAAACAAACACTTACATAATAATTAAGTTAAGTAAGGTGATGAGATTTGAAATGAGATTTCAAATTGTAAAGGAAAAGATGCTAAATAAAATATTATTGGTTTTTCAGTAAAGGAATAGATAAATGGATTTGAAAATGAAATCTAAGTCGTGAGAAAAAAGAGAATCACTTAATCGAAGAGTTAAGTGAAAATTGTTACATTTGAATGGAAAGTTTTAAGATTCATGAAATGGTTTGAGTTACTGAAGTACTTGATTATATTGTTTGTGATTTGATAGATAAAAACCTTACTATCGTTGATATGAGGATTTTGGACTATTAACGTGTTAGTTCAAAGAGACCGGGATAGGAACTAGACCCGAAACCACTTCAAACCAACTTTGTGCTCGAGAACTAACACTATAGGGATATTATGAAATGATTTAAAGACATAGATCCTTGAAGCAAGAGGCTTACTCGCTGAAGTCTTTAGTTAATTACCGAAGTTAATCTCATGGCAGTAAACCTCTTGTTCTAAGGTATATTTAGTTTCGTTCAGTCCCAGAATGAACTTGTATGGATGAATGTATGATAGTGTATTTCCTTAAACTCACGTACGTTGATTTTTACAAATATACCAAGTTTGGTGGCGGAGAATTTATTCTCTTAGCTTAACACCCAGAGTATATTTGTAGACATCAATTACTGATTTGATGGATATGATGATGTGGTATATAAAGATGGAATGTGCTGTTCTGAAAGGTAATCATGACCTTAAGCCTTTTCTACTGGAAAATAAAAGAAATTGGGCAGGTAGATTGGCTAAGTTGGACATTCCCATTAGGGGTATTATCACCTGATCTAGAGAAATTTCATTTGCTTCTTATTCTATTCGCTGCTGTATGCTTTCGGTAATGTTTGTCGATCACACCCGTGGTGATAATATGGTCGGTACACTTAAGATGAATGAGTGGCTAGAAATGTGTGGTCGGGTTACAATATGTTCTTGTTAAACCCCAGTGTATCCTCTTTAGAGTACACTGATCAGAATGTGGTCCCATACCTTGTCATGTTCGCCATGAAGTTTTTGATTTTATACTAAATAATTGGAGCGTGAGATGTAAGCGTTCTACTAGACGGTTATTTATTTGTGGTTTGATAAACGCTATTATAATATCATTGGATTTTGATATAAATATGTTTTGGGTTATCTTAAGGTAAAAACCGTCCGTGTTTATGTGTGGACTGGTCTTACTATTAGAAGTTAATTAAAATCTAATGTTATATAAGCATAACGATGTAAATCAATAATATAATATAGTGTTATGCTTCATCTACATTAAAATCCAATATAAGCAGCAATGGTTTATTTATATTTTACTGAGATGATTTTTTTTTTCCATAATTCCTTTCTTTTCCTCACCCTCTAATTTCTTTCTCTTAACTATTCACTTTCCTGTGCCTTTGAGTTGGACATGATTAGTTGTATGTCAACTTGAACGGTACGGAAAAGTTGGGTCGTTACAAGTGGTATCAGAGCTGAAGGTTGAGTAGTAACCTTGGCTCTGTGGTGTAACTCAATAGAGATGGGGTTAGTAATGCCCTAGATTGAGCTTGAGTGTGTGTGTACGTGTATGAAAGAGCTTACTTATTAGTGTTATTGTTGATGGGCCATTCGGACAACACATCAAGGCTTGACAAAACTGCTGACTCTTACTTTGGGTACACGAAGTGGGCCAGTTGACAAGGCCCAACATTTGGACTTATTTCTTTCATCCAGCGCGGTCTAGGTGAAGCCCGATGTGACCAAGCAAGATCAGCCATATCACATTCAACTACAAGCCGAAGAGCCCTCCGGTGGAATAGCTCATCCCTGATTTTACTCTTTCTTGATCGCCCGAATTAGATGGATCAGGTGCCACTTCACGATGATAATTCAAGAAATACCAATTCCTTCGGAGATATCGACTCGTTCATCATCAACTGCTCTCTTGGAACTTACGGCACGTATCCAGATCTGCCCAAGTGTTGTATCATCTATAAACACCTCTTCTGAATTCAAACAGAGGGAGGATATATATAGTATTAGGAACCCTAGCTTTCAAAGATTATTTGTTAATCTCTTATTTCAAGGTCGTTGTAACTATTTCATCTGATAGTTGAAATAATATATATAAGAGATTATAAAGTGGACGTAGGCTCTTTAACGCCAAACCACTATAAACTGGTGTGTGATTTCTTCTGCCTTTTACTTTTTACCTTTTACAGTTATTAATTTTCATTTGTTCTCTACACAAACTTCTATTTGGGTGTTGTGCCAATTTTTGGTGTCAACATTTTGGTGCTTCCACTGAGAATCGATATTCTCATATTAGTCCAGATTTTTGCTCTACTTTCGGATCACCAAGTCCGAGACGAAAATATTACTTTCATTTCTTTATTAGGCAAGCTATGGCTGGAAAATCAATCCGCAATACTGGGAAACAACCGCAGGTAGGAACATCTGCGGAAGTGGTCGGTGGATCAGTCGCACCTGAAACTGCTCTGAATCAACCTACATTGCCCCCGCGATAGATCTAGCTCCTTCCTCAGCCTTCGCCACTCGAGACGAATTTATGGCTGTCTTAAATCGACTCTAGGAAACTACGGAGGCCTTAAAAGCCCATGCTCAAGGGAATGCTGCAATGCGGCAAGATATGACTCAAATAACAAGGCAATGGGAGGAGCTCAGAAACCAAACCCAGGAGGCTCGGAACCATCAACTCCCTCCTCCCTAGTTGGATCAAGTTTGGAAGGCTCCTAGTCATCTAGGGAAACAGAGGTCCACACTCGCCTCGACGACCGCTAGAGAGAGCTGAAAATGGTCGGCAGTTGCGTCTCAAAGGGCGTCAAGACCAGTCGGGAGTAAGTGGCCAAGCCCAGACCGTCCAAATTAGGGAGGAAACTGTCAAACTCGTAGCTCCACGAAACTAAGAGATTTCTCCTCCTACTCATTAGAACGTTGTCTCGGGAGATCGGACCCCAATTCGTCCCCCTCGGAATCTTGTGATTGACTGAAATATCCTGGGAGGAAGAAGGAATGCCCAAGTAACGAGACAGACGACGTTACTCGATGAAAGAGCCAGGAGAGGTCGATCTATTGAGGAAGTTGATCAAGACACAGTTATTCCGCCAAATCTGACTACCATGGTATGACATATCATGAATGAAAATTGTGGACATAGGAATGAAGACTGGGGAGTCGACCAAAGCCACACACCATTCACCGATGACATCTTACAAGCATAATTCCCCAGGAGATTTAATATGCCTTAGATGAACCAGTACGACGGTACGTCCGACCCACAACAGCATCTGATGAGGTACTCATGGCACATGGAGGTGGCAGTGGCCCCCGATACTATCAAGTGCAAAGCCTTTCCAGTCTTTCTAAGCGAAATAGCACTCATGTGGTTCGTGTGTTTGCCCGTGAGGTCGGTTCCAAGCTTTAATGATTTGAGTGATAAATTTTTGACTCAATTCTACCTCAACGCTACCAAATCGAAGCATATCATGGCTCTTTCAGTAGTTAAGTAGGGAAGAGGCGAATCCCTGAGGAATTACCTTAATTGATTCTATCGGGCTGCTACTGAAGTTAGCAACCCCAACCATGAGACTGTTCTGACGGCCATGGTTGATGACATTGAAAAACATACAGAGTTTAGAAAATACTTGATTGGAAAGCCACCGATCACAATTGAGGCTTTTTATGAGAAGGCTCACATCCGATTGAGGAAAGATGATGTGCAGCTAGAGGAGGAGGTGGACCGAAAAACACCTTTACTCCTTCGACTGACAACAATGTCGCGGTCAAGCAGTCTGGGGATAACTCAGGAAAAGTGGAGGTGAATGTTGGAAATCATGGTAAGAGAAATGGTGAAGGGTCGAAAGAGACCAATGGGAACTCGGGACAGAGGGGGAACGCTCGAAAGCGACCCCAGTTCCAAGTATTCGAGACCTACACAACATTAAATGATACATTGGAGAATATCTACCTCGATACCTGCAACACAGTTCAGTATAAGAAACCGCCCCCACATGAACCCACATAGAAAGAGCGGGAAACTAGCAAGTACTTCCTGTTCCATGATATCTATGGGCATACGACCAATGAGTGTAGACATCTTAGGGACATCGTTGAGAAGTTAATATAAGAAGGAAAGATTGATGAATACAAGACGGCTTTGAGAGATAGGGGACAAGGTACTTTGGCATCCAAACAGAGCCAGGCTACATATCGGGCTACCCCTCAAGAAAAAGGAAAGGAAATTATCATCAACGCCATTACTGGAAGACCACACCAAACATGTCACAGTTTCAGAGCTATGGAACTTTATGTAAACTCTGCAAAGCACCTCGACGTTGAAGAGACAAGTAACCTTGAAGCTGCAAGTCCCATCAAAAAAAGAAAAACGATTACCAACGATATTTTCTTCCGTGATCGTGAATCAGTCGGCATTGAGGCTCCGACGGTCGACCCAATGGTGATAACAGCCATTGTTGGACTAGCTACGGTCCGAAAGGTTTTGGTCGACAACGGGAGCTCGGTGAATATACTGTTCAAATAAGCCTACGATCAAATGAACCTGGACCTGAAGGACCTGGAGCCCTGTACCAGATAGATACATGGTTTTAATGGAGCTTCCAACGAACCGATCAACCAAGTTAAGCTATCTGTGGAATTAGGAGATGGGAACCGATGGAAAGCCCGAATCCTTCCATTTGTTGTGATGAATATTAACTTGCAGTACAATGCATTTTGGGGACGTCCGGCCCTAGCAGTATTCAGGGCTTGCATCGCTCCTTGGTGTTTACTTTTAAAGTTCCCAACCGATAGTGGAATTGGGACGATACGAGCAGACTAGGTAACAGTTCAAGCTTGTTACTTGGTAGAATGGAAGGAGCTTCGTGGCAGTGGTAGCAAAGAGTGTGAAGAATCCTCTCCCCCCGAGGAGGCGAAAGAAGCATAGCAATTACAGAGAACACCCGGTCAAGACCGTCTATTTGTGAAGTCGAAAACATCGACCGACGAGAGGACGAAGAGCCGGGGTGCAGAAAGGCAGCCCCGAATGAGGCTACCATGGAAATTACGATCGATGAAGATGACCGCACTACGGTTCTGAAGATTGGGTCCCATTTCGATCCCCTCTGGACGTGGGGACTGACCGAGTTTCTCCGAGCAAACCTAGATGTGTTTTCCTGGACCCATGCTGACATTTGTGGGATTTCACCTTCCATTATAACTCATTCCCACAGCATCAACCCGAAGTATACTCCGAAAAAGCAAAAGAGACGAATGCTTGGCTCTGAAAGGTCGTGGCCTTGAAAGAGGAAATTGGTAAGCTACAAGCCAATGGATTTATCCGGGACTCGACCTATCCCAACTGGATAGTGAAACCGATACTTGTAAAGATGTCTAATGGGAAATGGAGGATTTGCATTGATTTTTCTGACTTAAATAAAGTCTGCCCTAAGGACAGCTTCCCATTACCTAGGGTCGATCAGTTGGTCGACTCGACTACAGGGCATGAACTACTTTCGTTTATGTGCATACTCAGGATACAACTAGATCGCCATGCATGTTCCTGACCAAGAACACAACAGCTTTATCACTAATCTCAGGTTATATTGATACTTAGTAATGCCCTTTTGTCGGAAGAACGTAGGGGCGACCTATCAAAGGTTAGTTAATCAAATGTTTCACAGCCAGATAGGGAAAACGATGGAGGTATATGTGGACGATATGTTAGTAAAATCAAGACAATTGTCCAAGCACGTGAATGATCTTTCAAGAATGTTTGGCATACTCCAAAAGTATGTCATGAAGCTGAATCCATTAAAGTGTTCTTCCGGAGTAGTTTTGGGCAAATTCCTGGGTTTTATTGTGAGTTCTCGAGGGATCGAAATTAATCTTGACAAGATGTCGGCCCTTAAAGGAATTCTAGAACCTCGATGGATCAAGGAGGTCCAAAGCCTAGCGGGAAAGGTAGTAGCAATGGGTCGGTTTATTTCAAGGGTAACTGATAAATGCCTACCCATCTTCAAGTTAATTAAAAGAGGGAAGCGGAACTTCGGTTGGACGCCCGACTGCATTGAAGCATTCTAGAATTTGCTTGATCATTTGGAGAAACCCCCTATTCTCTCCAAACCAACCGACAACGAAGACTTATTTGTTTATTTAGCAGTATCCGCACATACGATCAGCTCGGTCCTGATCCGTGAAGAAGAAAGAGCACAACGACCAGTTTATTATGTATGCAAAAAAATGACAGGAGTCGAGTGCAATTATCCAAAGATCGAGAAACTCGCTTATAGCTTATTAATTACGTCAAGAAAGCTTCAGCGATACTTTCAAGCCCATCTAATTAAGATACTCGCCGACCAACCCCTTTGTCAAGTCTTGCAATGACCCGAGGCAAGTGAAAGATTACTCAAGTTGAACATTGAACTAAGTCAGTTCGACTTAACCTTTGTCCCACGAAAATCAATTCGGGGGTAGGCCTTAGCCGATTTCATTGCAGAATTTACTACCCTAGAAGATGGAGACCAGGAAAATAATCCTGAGCCTGTGAAGGCCGGACCAGAACCAGTCGTTTGGAAACTATATACAGATGGAGCCTGAAACGACCAACGTTCGGGGGCTGGCATAATACTACTATCTCTCGAAGGACGCTCAGTCTATTATGCTTTGAGGTTGGAATTTCTAGCGATAAACAATGATTCTAAATACGAGACCTTAATTGCTAAGCTCAAACTAGAAAGGGACTTGAAGATAATGCCGCTCGAGAGTTTTTGTGATTCACAACTTGTAGTATGCCAAGTGCGCGAAAAGAATATCTTACTAAGGGTGATTGGCTAACTTCTTACCTCAAGAAAGTCAAAAAATTGTTGTGAAGCTTCAACCATTATAGCATTTCCCACATCCCAAGAAGGGAGAATCAGATAGCAGAAAGATTGGCGAAGCTGGCCGCTCGGACCATGTGACACTCCATGTTTGTTAATGTCACCCACTAAGGGAATGCATTAAGTTTCGTTAAGTGTTACAGGTAAACAGAAAAAGAAATAATACAAGATAGATATAAGAGCAATAGCGGAATTCAAATTTTTATTTCAAACACAAATCATAACATCGTAGTCCAAAATACCATAAGTCGTAAGCTACATAAAACCCATTACAAATAATTTCTAACTTGTACCACCAGAGTACATAAATACTTAAAAAGCATATTTCCCCAAAAAGAGACAAACCCATAGCAAAGATAAGAACTTGAGCCATACTTCAAAAGCAGCTCCTAACAAGATGATAACCGAGTCCTGACTAAACCTGAGTATTCCTATAACAACCCACATTTTACGTATCGGAAGATCGTAAAATATTTTTATTTTATTCCCCAAGGGTTGGATCATTCTCAACTTTTGATATGTTGCTTATAGGGAAGTGAGACATGTCCATAATTTTTACCGATTTTGTTTGTGACAATTTTGCCCCTGTCAGTTTTGTATAGGGCATAATTTTTGACCCAAGTCGAATCAGAGGGTGAGACCTGTGCCATTGGAAAGAAATTGATGATTGCCTTCCCACATTGTGGTTACATTAAAGATTTGGCTCAACCTTTTGGGAGGAATCGCTGTTTTAAGGTTTTTCAGTCGGCTATCTAGATTTAGTAAGCCATAATGAGCTGAAATGGAGAGGCCCATTAGTTGGCTAATGGGAGGGTATAAATAGGGGTGAGGGATCTGGGAAATGGTTCAGTTTTTCATTTCCTCATTGGTTGGCCTTGTGCTCCTCCTTCCTCTAACACCTTTCCACCATTAAAAATCCAAATCCAAGGAGGGAAATCATAGATCTACACCATTGGAGGCTAGATCTACATCAATCAAAGCAAGAGTTCATCGAATCAAGGTGACTGGTGCGAGATGCTTGCTGTCCAGATTCCTATTTCATTGATTTTAGCTTGTTTTGGCGAATTGGTGAGTGATTTACATCTCTCACATGAATGCAATGAAGTATGTGAGTATTTGTGCATGTTTCTCATCAAATTGGAATGTTTCACCATAGATTCACCATATTATACGTCTATTTTCGTATGCATCACCCTATGATCTAATCCAGCAAGTTTTACCTGTTAATTTCATGACATTTCACCTTTTAATGTTAGTTAGATCTCTCATTTTGATCATATGTTCATTTTAATGGTTTAGATGATATTTACATCATTTTTGTGGTAATCATCATATTCATGTTGGTAGCAATGTTATGACATGTTTATGATTATGTTTGATGACTTTGTTTGAGTTGGTTTCGTCGAATTCGTCGTTTGACGAAGTTTTGGTCGAAATCGAAGTAGAATTGGAGATGTGCAAGAAGTGGATCGGGTCGGCCATAAATGGGTCAGGTCGGTCTCAAATCTTATCGTGGAGAACAAGTCAGAATGAGTGGACCGGTCTTAACAGAAGTGATTGGGTCGGTCTGAAACATGCTGATCGGGTCGGCCTTCTTGAGAAGAAGCAAGAGAGAACGGGTCGGCTAGGAGGGTTGAGAAAATGGAGACTAGGTCGGTCTGTCTCGTGGAAAGGTGGGTCGGGTCGGTCAGGTGGTGCATACCCGGTCGGGTCGGTCGGTTGAGGATGGGTCGGGTCGAGGCAGGTCACTCCTCTTCAAATTGATGAACTGTCAAGTGCAAATATACCTGGTCGGGCTGGTCGGTTGATGGCGGGTCGGGTTGGTCTGGTATAATGGGCCGATCGGTAAATTTGGATGGTTTTTAGCAGCGCTTTTAAACATTGTGGTTGATAGTGATGATGCTATGGTTTGTTTCCAATAGATACATTTTTAGAAAAAGTACGTTTTTCGGGTATGATTTGGATTTGAAGAAAAGAGCCTAAAAAATATATTTTTTGGGGCAACCCCCTGAACCCTAGCCGCAACGCAGTGATGTAATTGGCTCGGTGATGGTGTAACTTCGAGAAGAATTCAAGTGGGGATATTTGAAGTGTTGGAAGGTGTTTGTTGATCGGTGTAGAACAAGGAATGAGTTGACAACTCAACGGTCGTGAGTTGGTGGATAATGGTTGCTCGAGAAGGTTTCTTAATCTTTGAAATGTCATCGGGTAAGATGACTAGAGATGCGAAGACCGAGAGATTATCATTGTCGTAAGTTCTAGTAGGCTCGAAGCAAGGGTACATAAGAGACGTCTAAAAGACCGGTTGTAGGTCGAGGGCCCTGGGTCCTATAGGAAGGCCTAGTTGTCAAGGTTGGACATTGTCAAGGTTGGACATTTGGAGTTTATGCTAGAACTGGGGTTACCATTAGCCCTTGGCATATGACAAGTTGGCCGTCATACGATTAATGGTGGTTACAATGCAGGATTGGCGGTGATAGCCAGAGCCAGTCATGGATGATTGGTTGTTCTGCTTGTACCGTCTCATGTAGGTTGTCCAACGTCGAAGGAGATGTTCCTTAGGTGCTTGTCTGATATTGGTTTAGGCCTTTAGGGTTTGTGCTTGAGGGATGTTAATTTCGATTAGGATGGTTTACATGAGATACATATAATTTGGATGTTTTGAGGGTTTTACCATGATTGAATGGGTGTTCTGGTTCCCATGGATGAATGGTTGAATTGTTTAAAGTAAAGTCTATCACTGTCCGATGTGGGGAAGATAAGGTTAAGTTCTTCTCTGGTGTTGTGGGTAGATTAGTATGTTTATATATCCCTTCTCATATACTTTATTATTGAAGTATGTTAGCTGTTTTATCGCTCACTAAGACTGTTGTCTGACTCAAGGTTTTATGTCTCCTACTATTACCTTGGGTTGTTCATCTGGTTGTGGATTAGCAGACTAAGTAACAGGTTACAGGTGATTAGTGAGGACGATGCTGTTGTGCGGAGGCGAGCAAGAGGCTAGCGGACCAGTTTTAATACTATCTAGTATTTCTGTTTGCGCTGTTTGAGTGCTCTATACATGTTATAGTGGGGACTTATGTACAAACTTTGTTATCAGTTGGATAACCTTTCATGATGTTGAGAAAGATTTCTAAAGATTGTTATATGATGCCTCATTACTATTACCTATTATATATGTTCTATTATATTTTATCCTCGCCGCTGTGATTTCTACGATAGGTTTCGATGTTGTTTACCTACTCTGATGATTGTCCATGACTTCCTGGCTCACCCTTCAGCACATTATTCCTCTTGTTTAGCACGGGGGTTATGGGCGGTCGTCACATTTGGTATCAGAGCTCTGGTTAACGATATTAGCCAAAGTTCAAAGATGTAATCACGTATGAGAGACGTACTTGTAGATTTCAGTTGGATGCTTATTATATATATTAGTGTATATAGTTGTAGCAGTTGTATCTTTTCAGCAGTTATTCTTAGAAGTGGCTAATTATTCTAAATTGCAGATTTAGAATGAATAGACGACCATCAAGACACGCTGCTAGGGGAGCTAATACTGGAGGGGGAAATGGTGGAGAACTAGACTACCCAGCGATGTTCGAGGCCATGGCGGCAGCGATCATGAATAGGGTTCCCGCTCCTGTGGCGGCTACGTGGATGTTGGAGTTCCAGTGCCTAGAGCTATAGAATTTGCAAAATTATGCAAAGACTTTTCTTTATTGGGAGGAAAACAATTCAATGGCACCGAACCAGTTGAAGAAGTCCAGAGGTGGATGGATACTTGTGTTAGGATCTTCAAGGACTTGGGCATTGATGACGCAACAAAGAGAAAGCTTGCATCAAGGCAGTTAGAGGGCAGAGCAATGGACTGGTGGAACTTTGTCACACTTGAGACCCCTGAAGAGGATATTTCATGGGAACTGTTCTAAGCTAAGTTTGAAGTGAATTTTATCTCCATCATGCAAAAGTCTATTCTGTTTAAGAGATTAATGGAGCTTAAGCAGAATGGTCAGCCAGTTCTTGACTATATTTCTGACTTCGAGGCTTTGTTGAAGTATGCTCGTTCATATGTGGATACTCCTTATCAAAAGAACGAGAAGTTTGTCTTAGGGTTGGATGAATATCTTGGGAATCAGCTTGTGGATCACCTCGATGATAGCTTTGAGAAGATCGTCGAGAAGGCTTTGAGGCATGAAAGTCTGTTTCCGAAGAAGATGTCTGTTGCTGCACCTAAGGAAGAACAGAAGCCACAGCAGGGTGGTAATAATATGAAGAGGAAGCGACAACAACAGAAAGGGAAGAATGGCCAAAAGAAGCCTAAGAGTGAGGTGGTTTGCTTTAATTGCCAACAGAAAGGTCATTTTGCTAGTGAGTGCAAGAACCCCAAAGCTGAGAAGAAGTGCTTCAAGTGTGGAAAGCCTGGGCATGAGAAGAAAGACTGTCCAGAATCAGCTAAGGGAAAGCAGGTTGTGAAGGCATATGCTTTGGAAGCCATGTCAACTTCTTCAAGAGCTCCTACTACAGTGGAGAAGGGAAAAGGTGTTGTGGTGCAAGGTACTCTTTCTGTTAATGGTGTTTCAGTTCGTGTGCTTTTTGATACTGGAGCATTGCATTCATTCATTTGCAATGAGCTTGTTCGTCGCTTGGATTTGGAACCCGAGATTTGTGATAGACCATTAATCGTGACTAATCCAGTTGGGGGTTCGACCAATTTTTGCATGATTTGTCATGGTCTAGTGTTGTCGATTCATGGTTGCTCTTTAGTGTGTGATTGCTTTGTTCTTAACTTCGCTGGGTATAGGATCATCTTGCGCATGGATGGGCTCAAGAGGTATGCGACAAGGGTGAATTGCGAGAAGCTAGAGGTGAGGGTCAGGGATGTGGAAGGGCGAAAGGTGTTGATTAGATGTAAGCGCGGAGACGAGGTCTTCGTGAGTTATCTATATTCGCTTGGGATTCCCCAAGAAGACCTGTCATCAGTACTGATCGCTAATGAGTATGTAGATATCTTTGACTAGGTCAAAGGGTTGCCGCCGCATCGTGAGATCGAGTTTAGGATCAATTTGGTCGAAGGTGTTGGACCAATCGTTATGCCTCTTAGGCGGATGGAGCATAAGGAATAGCGAGAGTTGGAGGTGCAAGTTCGTGACCTTCTAAGGAAGGGATTCATTCGGAGAAGTATTTCCGAATGGGGTGCACTGGTCGTATTTGCAACCAAGGCAGATGGCTCGTTAAGATTGTGTGTGGACTATCGTGAGTTGAACAAGGTGAGTAAGAAGAACAAGTATCCGTTGCCAAGGATTGATCACTTGTTCGATCAACTTCACGAAGCCAAAGTATTTTCTCATATGGATTTGGTAACGGGATTTCACCAATTGAGGGTGGCCAAGGATAGTGTGCTAAAGACTGCTTTTAGGACACCATCCGGATTCTTTGAGTGGTTGGTAATGCCATTCGGGTTGACTAACGCGCCAGCGTACTTTGTGGATCTTATGAATAGAGTGTTCAGAGATCAATTGAATAAGTTTGTGCTTGTGTTCGTGGATGATATTCTAGTTTACTCTAGGAATGAGGAAGAACACAAGACACACTTGATAGTTGTGTTAGAGATCTTGCGAAAACATCAGTTGAAAGCTAAGTTCTCGAAGTGTCACTTCTGAAAGAATGAAGTAAGGTCCTTAGGTCATGTTGTTCTTGGAAATGGGATAGCGGTTGGCCCCACTAAGGTGGCAGCAACCTAGGACTGGGATAGACCTAAGAATGCGACGGATACTCGGAGTTTCCTTGGATTGGCAGGATATTACTGACGGTTTATCAAGGATTTCTCTAAGATAGCCGCACCGTTGACAGGATTGACCAAGAAGAACCAAGTGTTCACATGGGATGTGAAGTGTGAACAAGCGTTCGAAATCCTGAAGGAGAGATAGACAAGTGCTCCTGTGTTGACCATTCCAAATGGGAATGAAGAGATGGTGGTATATACCGATGCATGCGATACTGGTCTTGGAGCAGTGCTAATGCAAAAGGATAAGGTTGTGGCCTACGCGAGTCGAGAGCTAAAGCCGCATGAGAAGAATTACCCAACTCATGATTTGGAGTTGACAGCGATTGTGCTTGCTCTAAAGATATGGAGACATTACCTGTTGGGAGTTCGATTCGAGTTGTTCACGGATCACAAGTCATTGAAGTATCTTTTCTCCCAAAAGGATTTGAATCTTCGGCAGCAACGATGGTTAGAGTTTCTGGCATCATATGATTTTGAGATAGTCAATACTCCTGGTAAAGGTAACGCAGTTGCAGATGCATTGATTCGAAGACACGCAAGTTTGGGAGCGATGTTTTTAGAATGAAAGAGACTTGAGTATTTGGCAAGGTTTTATTTTAGGCCAAAGTGTGAGTTGGAACCTGAAATGTTGGCAAGCTTATCGATAAGACCTACTCTCATTGAAATGATTGGCGAGAGCCAAAAGTGAGATGCAAAGCTTGTCGAGTTTGTCCAGAATTTTTGAACCAGAAAATAAAGAGTTCGAAGTCGATCGAGAAGGTTGGCTTCGGAAGCAAGGGCGGTTAGTTTTTCCTGATATTGATGGATTGAGAGATGAATGTTCTGAGAGAATGTCATCACTCGAGGTTGACGATTCATCCCGGTGGTAATAAGATGTACCAGGACATGAAGAGAATTTACTATTGGGAGGGAATGAAGCGAGATATTGGAAAGTTCATTTCCAAATGCATGAATTATCAGTTAGTGAAAGCTGAACAGAAGAAGCCAAGTGGTTTGCTTCAGCCATTGGAAGTTCCTACGTGGAAGTGGAAGCAAATATCAATGGATTTTATAGATGGACTACCTAGAACCAGGACATGAAATAAAGGGATCTGGGTCATTATGGATCACTTGACCAAAAGTGCAAGATTCATTCCTGTCAAGTCGACTAGGACAACGTCGAAGCTGGCTGAACTTTATATGAAATGAATTGTTAAATTCCATGGCGTCCCAAAGAGTATAGCGAGTGATCGAGATCCGTTATTCACTGGCGGATTTTGGAAGAGTTTGCAAGAAGCTTTGGGAACCGAGTTGTGCTTGAGTACGACATATCATCCCCAAACTGATGGTCAGACCGAGAGAGTCAATCGATTTTTGGAAGATCTCCTAAGAGCTTGTGTGTTGGATTTTGGAGGATCGTGGGAAGACCATCTACATCTAGTTGAGTTTGCATATAATAATAGCTACCAGTCTAGCATTGGGATGGCACCATACGAGGCGTTGTATGGGGGACCATGCAATTCTCCGGCATGTTGGCTAGAAACTAGAGATAAGTTGGTACATGGGCCAGAGATGATTAGAGAGACCTCGTGTAACGGCTCGGAATTTGCCCGGACCTAATCGATCGCAAAATCGACTAAGACCGTTCAAATCCCGAATACGTTAACTCTGGGAATACAACACATTAGAACAACAACAACAGATTTTTATAAAAAATCATAATAATGTTACATCAGAGTACAGAATATCAGAGTACAACGATAAAATACAGCGGAAGATAAATTACAATAAATTTAATACAATAAACAGCGGAAATAAAATAACTAAGGCAGCGGAAGACAACTATGCTCTGTACACAGATTTAGGCTTCGATCCAGAATCCTGCACAAGAGATAAATATCTGTGAAAAAGCTACTCGACTGGCCATGTGGAAAAGAGGGCACCCGAGTTTGCAAAGTGAAACAAACTACGAGTCAGTTATGGAACCGGTTTGAGAAATCTAACTTAACTAATCTAATAATAAGACTAATCACAGGACCACGCCACTAACGCGGAACGGGTTAACTCCATTGGATTGCCAGTGCATAATTAAAAGTAAATAGTTAAACAACGCAATGCTTTTTAGAAAAATGGAATCATCATAAGACTTAAGTCCCATCACACAATGCAACGCAAACCAGAGGATAGAGTTTTACCTTATAATGATTAAACATGCTTGGTATGATAAAAACGAATTTGATATTATTATTAGTGTATATATGTTTCAAAAACATTTCAAAGTAAATGTATCAATCCTAGAAAGCATAGCTACCATATACTATGCCTCCATACTAGTAATACAATCAAGTCCTAGGGCCGTATTGGGAATTGGGTTTCCATCATGAGTCAAGGCTAGGAACGATCTCCTTACCGATTCGAGACACTCTAGCTAATGTCTCATGATTCCCCACAGAGAACCCTTGGATAGCTGCAGGGCCGGTCCACGCTTGCGGTTTGTGGATTGGCAATTCCTGAACACACGTTTCCCGGTCCTATAAGACCTAACATCCGAGGCGCCTCATTCCATCATCCACATAAGTAAAAATGTCTGGGCTCCATACCATGACACCACTTCTAGCTAGAAAGAAACGTGCTGCTCTCCCTGCGTTCCCTTGCTCCGTTTTAGACTCAACTAGGGTGTGAGGCTCGTGAAGCTACGTAATACACAAAGCTATGCTTTTCAAGCTTTGCTTTGATCATCATCCACAAGGTCTGCTTTTCAACAAAACCTTGATCATTGCATCTTAGCATGCCACATTGTCAATCCATATCACACTATTAATCCTTTGCCAAAATATACAAAAGGGTGTTAAGAAAGAGAATAAATTCTCCGCCACCAAGCATTCATACATTCGACAAAAAATCAATAAATACAACATAAATGAGTACAATGTCGGACACACATTCCATTTATAAGTCCGTTCTGGGTCTGAACAAAACCGGAGATACCCTCGTCCCGTATGTCCAATACGGAAAGGAGGTACCCGCATATCCATGCAATCGACATATACGTCCGGACGACCACCACTGTAGCCCCTTCAAGGTAGCTACTCCAATCACTGACATCAGTAGTCGTCGTCCATTCGATGTGAAGATTGCCGGTCTTCAACCACCGTCTTCAACTCTTCGGCTTAGATTGACGAATAATCATTTGAAATGAGATTGAACTCGGACTTTCCAAATGATTCTCGCATATATATATTTTTAAATCATTTCATATCATTATTTGTATTTAATAACGATCTATCGCTATTTTTATTTATATAAAAATAGCCCAAATTAATTTAACGACGCTTCGGGTCAATGGGCGACCCTGGCGCTGTTTTCACCCAAATTTATTCACATTTCTCTAAATCTAACCGTTGGAATTTAACACAATTCGTATCGTTGGAAAGATCTTCCCAATGCGAACCTAATGGTTTCAGTTTTGGGAAAATCCGACGGTCGGATATTTTGGTTCAATAATTAAAAGTACAACTCCAAAATGCGAACTACCACGCTCGGTTCGTTTACTTCTAATTTATATATATATATATATATATATATATATATATATATATATAATTCCTTCGTCCATTTCATTTCACTATATTTTGCTAACAACAAATATCCCTATTTGTGTATATAATATCAAGGTATAAAATGACACACAATAATGTTTATTTTTATTATAATTCACATACACATACTATACCCAACAGTGTACATTTTTCTTTCATCTTTCAAATCACATAAAATGTATATTTTGTTTCCTCATTCTTTTTAAAGAAAATCCATTCATTAAAATGTAAATTTCTAATCCTTATTCCTTTTAATGAAAAATCCATTCATTAAAATGTAAATTTCCAGCGCTATAATTTCCATTGAAATCTATTTACATAAAAATGTAAACTTTTCTTTTTAACCTTATTCACATTAAAAATGTAAACTTTTATCTCTTTAATCTTATTCACATTAAAAATGTAAACTTTTATCTCTTTAATCTTATTCACATTAAAAATGTAAACTTTTCTTTTTACATTAAAACATGACGGTGAAAACTTTTTCTTTCTTTTATAACAAACATGACAGTGAAAATATTCATTTCATTATTGACACATGACGGTGAAAATATTCATTTCATTATTAACACATGACAGTGAAAATATTCATTTTCTAATTAACACAACATGATGGTGAAAATTATACTTTCCTAATTAAAAAAACATGACGGTAAAATTATACTTTTTCCAAATTAACACAACATGATGGTGAAAATATTCATTTTCTAATTTACACAACATGACGGTAAAGTCATACTTTTTCCGAATTAACACAACATGATGGTGAAAATATTCATTTTATAATTAACACAACATGATGGTGAAAATATTCATTTTCTAATTAACACAACATGACGGTGAAAATATTCATTTTCAAATTAACACAACATGATGGTGAAATTATTCATTTTCTAATTAACATAACATGACGGTGAAAATATTCATTTTCTAATTAACACAACATGAAGGTGAAAATATTCATTTTCTAATTAACACAACATGATGGTGAAAATATTCATTTTCTAATTAACACAACATGACGGTGAAAATCATAAATTTTCTAATCTAAACATAACGGTGTAAAATGTTCATTACTAATCTTTCAATGAATATCAAGTAATAATGTCACTTTTCATTTATAACAAAAACCAATATTAATTTATGTCTTTTCTTTTCTTCCATTTTAAACAAAATCAATGTAAAAATGTATTTTCATTTTTAACCAAATCAATGTAAAAATGTTACTTTTCATCCTTAACAAAAATCATGTATATTTTCATTCTTTTCATTCTTAACGACAAAATGTCCTTTTTCATTCTAAATAAAAGTAAAATCTTTTAATTATAAACAAAGGTGGAATCTTTGTATTTAAGAACAAAAGTAAATTCTTTTTATTTGCATACAAAGGTCAATTCTTTTCATTCCCAAACAAAAGTTAATATCTTTTCATTCACAAACAAAAGTTAAAATCTTTCATCATGTTTACAAACAAAGTTTGATCTTTTTATTTAGTTTACAAACAAAGTTTCAATCTTTTCATTATATTTACAAACAAAGTTTCAATCTTTTTATTATATAACAAAGGTAAAATCTTTTTATTTTTAAACAAACAAAAATGAAAACTCTTTATTTTTAAACAAACAAAAATGAAAACTTTTTTATTTTTAAACAAACGAAAAGTAATCTTTATGTTATTAAACAAAAGGCGAAATCTTTATATTTAACAAAACAAACGTGAAATCTTTCTTTTTCTTTTTACAAAACATAGCGGTGAAAATCTTTCTTTTTAATTAGCAAACATGGTTACAACTTTTTAATTAACAAACAAAATTTCAACTTTTTATTTTATTATTGACATTGATTCAAAAAAAATATAATTATAAATAAATAAATAAATAAAATCAGATCTATCACTCAGATTCAAACAATGGACGATTCTGTTTATACGAGACCAGATCTATTCATACAAACAATACAATCGGTCACCAATAACAAACAATAAAAATTAATTATTACAATCACAGATTCGATTATATAAACATGTATACATATGCAATTCAAAGAACAAGAAATAAAATTAATTTTCAAAAATAGAAATCTCACTTCGTTATTGAATTCTGCGCTGTTCAGATCCAAAATTTATTAAAAATTCAACTTGCTTAAAATCAGGTCTAGTCAGTTTCATCGCGTAGATCTCGGTCTCGCGATCGCAGCGCATCTGAAATAGTTCAATTTAGAGTTCGTACGAGCAAGATATGGTTTAATTTAGATTAAGAAAATTGACTTTAAATTAAATAAATAATTAAATAAGAAAAAGAACCTTTCTTCTTCATTCATGTTACAAGGCCGCACATAAACCCATTAGGTTCATTTCTAGGGTTATATTTATCGAACAATCCAGGAGGTTTGAAGCCGATCAGGTTGTATGACGTCGAAGAGGAGGAAGAGGGGGTCACGACGCCGGGGTGGTGGTTGATCGCGGTGGACCTCACTGAGTGCAGCGGCGGTTCCTTTGCAGCGGGTTTGGGAGGGTGGTGCGACCAATTCGAAGCACTAGGGAAGATCCAACCTTATGGATTCGAAGAGGGCTTGATTCTCTTCAAAATTGTCTTAAGAAGTGAATGATTTCGCTGTGTGGTTTGTGAGATTTTAATGGATCAAGAATCGAGCATTTTCAGCCATGGAGAAGGAATAAGCGGCGGCCATGAAATGATATTAGGGTTTTTCCTTGATTTAATATTATATTTATATATTTAATTAACTAATTAACCCAATTAAGGCCCGATGAGCAACTTTCTCCGATTTCAGCCCAACAACTGTCGTTCTTACCTATTTACACCCATTTCTTACTCGTCTGGCTATGTCCCATAGGCCCAAACGACTGTTTTGAACCGGTTTTATTTAATTTAAAATATTTACTTTTATTTTTAATTCAACCGTACAAATAAATTCACCGGGGCCACAAATTAACTCCAAAAATTCCTGAAAAATATATTTAGTTATATTTTGATGCTGCGGACCTAGGAAAATTAATTTCGTTTAGTTCTGAGCCTATTTGAGAAATGGCCTTTTTCAAGTCGATTAAATTTTCCCCGAAATTCAGGGTTGTTACAGTCTCCCCCACTTAAAAACTTTTCATCCTCGAAAAGGAACGAAGCTAAAGTTGTTTAATTAATTAACTCATCTTTTATTTTTTTCTCAATTGGTTTCTATAATTTTATTAGTTGAACTAATAATTACACTACACAACCATCTATCAATTAGTTGATTAACTTTCCAAATATATATAACTTTTATTTATTCAAAAATCATATTTTCTATAATCGTTTTATATATAATTAAAAATACGTTAATTATAAACTTGTCACTCTTAACTCATTCTAGGGCATTACTAACCCCATCTCTAATGAGTTTTCTCTTTCTAGGATACTACTGATCCTATCTCTATTGAGTATCCTTATTGGATATTACTAATCCAATCTCTGATGAGTCTTTTGTTCAGTTCTAACGAGTTGTACCCCAAAGATTTGAGCTAACCAGAGCTCTGATACCAACTGTAAAGGCTCGGAATATGCCCGGACTTAATCGATCGCAAAATCGACTAAGACCGTTCAAATCCCGAATACGTTAACTCTGGGAATACAACACATTAGAACAACAACAGTAGACTTTTATAAAACATCATAATAATGTTACATCAGTGTACAGAATATCAGAGTACAACAATAAAATACAGCGGAAGATAAATTACAACAAATTTAATACAATAAACAACGGAAATAAAATAACTAAGGCAGCGGAAGACAACTATGCTCTGGACACAGCTTTAGGCTTCGATCCAGAATCATGCTCAAGAGATAAATATCTGCAAAAAAGCTACTCGACTGCCCTTGTGGAAAAGAGGGCACCCGAGTTTGCAAAGTGAAACAAACTACGAGTCAGTCATGGGACTGGTATGAGAAATCTAACTTAACTAATCTAATAATAAGGCTAATCACAGGACCACACCGCTAACACGGAACGGGTTAACTCCATTGGATTGCCAGTGCATAATTAAAAGTAAATCGTTAAACAACGCAATGCTTTTTTAGAAAAATGGAATCATCATAAGACTCAAGTCCCTTCACACAATGCAACGCAAACCAGAGGATAGAGTTTTACCTTATAATGATTAAACATGCTTGGTACGATAAAAACGAATTTGATATTATTATTAGTGTGTATATGTTTCAAAAACATTTCAAAGTAAATGTATCAATCCTAGGAAGCATAACTACCATATACTATGCCTCCATATTAGTAATACAATCAAGTCCGTAGGGTCGTATTGGGAATTGGGTTTCCATCATGATTCAAGGCTAGGAACGATCTCCTTACCGATTCGAGACACTCCAGCTAATGTCTCAGGATTCCTCGTAGAGAACCCTTGGATAGCTGCAGGGCCGGTCCACGCTTTCGGTTTGTGGGTTGGCAATTCCTGAACACACGTTTCCCGGTCTTATAGGACCTAACATCCAAGGCGCCTCATTCCATCATCCACATAAGTAAAAATGTCTGGGCTCCATACCATGACACCACTTCTAGCTAGAAAGAAACGTGCTGCTCTCCCTGCATTCTCTTGCTCCGTTTTAGACTCAACCGGGGTGTGAGGCTCGTGAAGCTACGTAATACACAAAGCTATGCTTTTCAAGCTGTGCTTTGATCATCATCCACAAGGCCTGCTTTTCAACAAAACCTTGATCATTGCATCTTGGCATGACACATTGTCAATCCATATCACATTATTATTCCTTTGCCAAAATATAAAAAAGGGTGATAAGCAAGAGAATAAATTCTCCGCCACCAAGCATTCATACATTTGACAGAAAATCAATAAATACAATATAAAGGAGTACAATGTCGGACACACATTCCATTTATAAGTCTGTTCTGGGTCTGAGCGAAACCGAAGATACCCTCGTCCCGTATGTCCAATAGGGAAAGGAGGTACCCGCATATCCGTGCAACCGACATATACGTCCGAACGGCCACCACTGTAGCCCCTTCAAGGTAGCTACTCCAATCACGGGCATCAGTAGTCGTCGTCCATTCGATGTGAAGATCGTCGGTTCTCAACCACCGTCTTCAACTCTTCGGCTTAGATCGACGAATAATCATTTGAAATGAGATTGAACTCGGACTTTCCAAATGATTCTCGCATATATATATTTTAAAATCATTTCATATCGTTATTTGTATTTAATAACGATCTAACGCTATTTTTATTTATATAAAAATAGCCCAAATTAATTTAACGACGCTTCGGGTCAATGGGCGACCCTGGCGCTGTTTTCACCCAAATTTATTTTACACATTTCTCTAAATCTAACCGTTGGAATTTAACACAATTCATATCGTTGGAAAGATCTTCCCAAGGCGAACCTAACGGTTTCAATTTTGGGAAAATCCGACGGTTTGATATTTCGGTATCATAATTAAAAGTACAATTCCAAAATGCGAACTACCACGCTCGATTCGTTTACTTTTAATTTATATATATATGTATTTATATATATAATTGTATATAAATATAATTCCTTCGTCCATTTCATTTCACTATATTTTGCTAACAACAAATATCCCTATTTGTGTATATAATATCAAGGTATAACATGACACACAGTAATGTTTTTTTTTTATAATTCACATACACATACTATACCCAATAATGTACATTTTTCTTTCATCTTTCAAATTACACAAAATATATATTTTGTTTCCTTATTCTTTTTAATGAAAATCCATTCATTAAA
The DNA here is from genome assembly GCA_030737875.1 of Allium sativum. Lineage (NCBI taxonomy): Eukaryota > Viridiplantae > Streptophyta > Magnoliopsida > Asparagales > Amaryllidaceae > Allium > Allium sativum. Next base: position 295,665,100 of record CM060911.1, on the reverse strand, counting down.
ATGTAAATTTCTAATCCTTATTCCTTTTAATGAAAAATCCATTCATTAAAATGTAAATTAGCGTCGCTATAATTTTCATTGAAATCTATTTACATAAAAATGTAAACTTTCCTTTTTAACCTTATTCACATTAAAAATGTAAAATTTTATCTCTTTAATCTTATTCACATTAAAAATGTGAACTTTTATCTCTTTAATCTTATTCACATTAAAATATAAACTTTTCTTTATACATTAAAACATGACGGTGAAAACTTTTTCTTTCTTTTATAACAAACATGACGGTGAAAATATTCATTTCATTATTGACACATGACGGTGAAAATATTCATTTCATTGTTAACACATGACGGTAAAAATATTCATTTTCTAATTAACACAACATGATGGTGAAAATTATACTTTCCTAATTAAAACAACATGACGGTAAAATTATACTTTTTCCAAATTAACACAACATGATGGTGAAAATATTCATTTTCTAACTAACACAACATGACGGTAAAATTATACTTTTTCCAAATTAACACAACATGATGGTGAAAATATTCATTTTCTAATTAACACAACATGATGGTGAAAATATTCATTTTCTAATTAACACAACATGACGGTGAAAATATTCATTTTCTAATTAACACAACATGACGGTGAAAATATTCATTTTCTAATTAACCCAACATGAAGGTGAAAATATTCATTTTCTAATTAACACAACATGATGGTGAAAATATTCATTTTCTAATTAACACAACATGATGGTGAAAATATTCATTTTCTAATTAACACAACATGACGGTGAAAATTATACTTTTTCTAATCTAAACATAATGGTGTAAAATGTTCACTACTAATCTTTCAATGAATATCAATGTAATAATGTCACTTTTCATTTATAACAAAAACCAATATTAATTTATGTCTTTTCTTTTTTTCCATTTTAAACAAAATCAATGTAAAAATGTATTTTCATTTTTAACCAAATCAATGTAAAAATGTTACTTTTCATCCTTAACAAAAATCATGTATATTTTCATTCTTTTCATTCTTAACGACAAAATGTCCTTTTTCATTCTAAATAAAAGCAAAATCTTTTAATTATAAACAAAGGTGGAATCTTTGTATTTAAGAACAAAAGTAAATTCTTTTCATTTGCAAACAAAGATAAATTCTTTTCATTCCCAAACAAAAGTTAATATCTTTTCATTCACAAACAAAAGTTAAAATCTTCATCATGTTTACAAACAAAGTTTGATCTTTTTATTAAGTTTATAAACAAAGATTCAATCTTTTCATTATATTTACAAACAAAGTTTCAATCTTTTTATTATATAACAAAGGTAAAATCTTTTTATTTTTAAACAAACAAAAATGAAAAATCTTTATTTTTAAACAAACAAAAATGAAAGTTTTTTTTATTTTTAAACAAACAAAAAGTAATCTTTATATTATTAAACAAAAGGCGAAATCTTTACATTTAACAAAACAAACTTGAAACCTTTCTTTTTACAAAACATAGCGGTAAAAATCTTTCTTTTTAATTAGCAAACAAGGTTACAAATTTTTAATTAACAAACAAAATTTCAACTTTTTATTTTATTGTTGACATTGATTCAAAAAAAAAAATCAGATCTATCACTCAGATTCAAACAATGGAGGATTCTGGTTATACGAGACCAGATCTATTACATACAAACAATACAATCAGTCACCAACAACAAACAATAAAAGTTAATTACTACAATCACAGATTCGATTATATAAACATGTATACATATGCAATTCAAAGAACAAGGAATAAAATTAATTTTCAAAAATAGAAATCTCTCATCGTTATTGAGTTATACGCTGTTCAGGTCCAAAATTTGTCAAAAATTCAACTTGCTCAGAATCAGGTCTAGTCAGTTTCATCGTGTAGATCTCGGTCTCACGATCGCTGCGCATCTGAAATCATTCAATTTCGAGTTCATACGAGCAAGATATGGTTTAATTTAGATTGAGAAAATTGACTTTAAATTAAATAAATAATCAAATAAGAAAAAGAACCTTACTTCTTCATTCACGTTACTAGGCCGCACATGAACCCATTAGGTTCATTTCTAGGGTTATATTTATCGATCAATCCAGGAAGTTTGAAGCCGATCAGGTTGTATGACGTCGAAGAGGAGGAAGCGGGGGTCACGGCGCCGGGGTGGTGGTTGGTCGCGGTGGACCCCACTGAGTGCGGCGGCGGTTCGTTTACAGCGAGTTTGGGAGGATGGTGCGGTCGATTCGAAGCACTAGGGAAGATCCAACCTTATGGATTCGAAGAGGGCTTGATTCTCTTCAAAATTCTCTTAAGAAGTGAACGATTTCGCTGTGTGGTTTGTGAGATTTTAATGGATCAAGAATCGAGCATTTTCAGCCATGGAGAAGGAATAAGCGGCGGCCACAAAATGATATTAGGGTTTTTCCTTGATTTAATAATATATATATATATATATATATATATAATTAACTAATTAACCCAATTAAGGCCCGATTAGCAACTTTCTCCGATTTCAGTCCTACGACTGTCGTTCTTACCTATTTACCCTCATTCCAGACTTATCTGGCTATATCCCGCAGGCCCAAATGACTGTTTTGACCCGGTTTTCTTTAATTTAAAATATTTACTTTTATTTTTAATTCAACCGTACAAATAAATTCACCGGGGCCACAAATTAACTCCAAAAATTCCCGAAAAATATATTTAGTTATGTTTTGATGTTGCGGATCTAGGAAAATCAATTTCGTTCAACTCTGAGACTATTTGAAAAATGGCCTTTTTCAAGTCGATTAAATTTGCCTTAAAATTCAGGGTTGTTACACCTCAGATTGCATTGAGATCGTTCGACAACGAATGAAAGCGACCCAAGATCATCAGAAAAGTTACGCTGATAAGCGTCGTAAGGATCTGGAATTCGACGTTGGCAATATGGTTTTCGTAAAGATTTCACCATTGAAGCATGTGGTTCGATTCGGAAGCAAAGGAAAGTTAGCTCCAAGGTTCATTGGACCATTTCCGATAGTCGAGCGAATTGGAAAGCTCGCATATAGATTGGAGTTACCCGAGAAGATGTCAAGTGTGCATAATGTGCTCCATGTGTCGTTTCTACGGAAATTTGTGCATGACTCGAATATGGTGGTGTCTCCAGAGTAGTACGAATACCTAGAAGTTGAAACCGCAGTTGCGAAACCTCGTAAGCTGCTTCGTGTTATGGGAAATGACATGAAACAACTTAGGAGGAAGACGGTTAAGCTAGTGAAGGTACAATGGAGTGAAGAAGGTGACGATTATACATGGAAGACGGAAGAGAGTATGAAGGCGATTCATCCAGAACTCTTCGTTGGTAGGACCCTTTAATCATATCATTGTTATGTCGTTGTATATTGTTGTTGTTAAATAGAATTCTATGTGTTAGGATAAGGCTATGGATGCATGGCTTGATGGTTGCTAGTTTGGTGATAGAATTGGCTTCTCATGGATGATAGGCATGCAGAATTTTTGTGGTTGCTTATGTTTACTTAGAATTTCGGGTGCAAATTTCTTAAGGGAGGGAGAATGTAACAACCCACATTTTACGTATCGTAAGATCGTAAAATATTTTTATTTTATTCCCTAAGGGTTGGATCATTCTCATCTTTTGATATGTTGCTTATGGGGATGTGAGACATGTCCATAATTTTTACTGATTTTGTTTGTGACCATTTTGCCCCTATCAGTCCTGTACAGGGCATAATTTTTGACTTAGGTCGAACCAGAGGGTGAGACCTGTGCCATTGGAAAGGAATTGATTATTGCCTTCCCATAGAGTGGTTACATAAAGATTTGGCTCAACGGTTTGGGAGGAATCGCTGTTTTAAGGTTTTTTAGTTAGTTGTCCAGATTTGGTAAGCCATAATGGGCTGAATTGGAGAGGCCCAATAGTGGGCTGATGGGAGGGTATAAATAGAGGATGAGGGATAAGGGAAATGGTTTAGTTTTGCATTTCCTCATTGGGTGGCCTTGTGCTCCTCCTTCCTCTTACACCTTTCCACCATTAAAAATCCAAATCCAAGGAGGGAAATCATAGATCTACACTATTGGAGGCTAAACCTACATCAACCAAAGCAAGAGTTCATCAGATCAAGGTGATTGGTGCGAGGTGCTAGCGGTCCAGATTCCTATTTCATTGATTTAATCTTGTTTTGGTAAATCGGTGAGTGATTTACATCTCTCACATTAATGCAATGAAGTATGTGAGTGTTTGTGTATGTTTCTCATCAAATTGGAATGTTTCACAATAGATTCACCCTATTATATGTCTATTTTCATATGCATCACCCTATGATCTAAATTAGCAAGTTTTACCCGTTAATTTCATGTCATTTCACCTGTTTATGTTAGTTAGATCTCTCATTTTGATCATATGTTCATTTTAATGGTTTTAGGTGATATTTACATCATTTTTGTGGTAATCGTCATATTCATGTTGTTTGCAATGTTATGACATGTTTATGATTATGTTTGATGATTTTGGTTGAGTCACTTTTGTCGGATTCGTCGCTTGACGAAGTTTTGGTCGAAATCTGAGTAAAATTGGAGATGTGCACGAAGTGGATCGAGTCGACCATAAGTGGTTTGGGTCGGTCTCAAAACTTGTCGTGGAGAACAAGTCAAGATGAGTCGGATCGGTCTTAATAGAAGTGATCGGGTATGTCTGAAACATGCTGATGGGGTCAGCCTTCTTGAGATGGAGCAGAAGAGAACGGGTCGGCTAGGAGGGTTGAGAAGATGGAGACTGGGTCAGTCGGTCTCGTGGGAAGGTGGGTCGGGTCGGTCAGGTGGGGAATACCTGGTTAGGTCGATCGGTTGAGGACGGGTCGGTCAAGTGGGGGTATATCTGGTCGGGCTGGTTAGTTGATGGCAGGTCGGGTCGGTCTGGTGGAATGGGTCGATTGGTAAAGTTGGATGATTTTTAGCAACGCTTTTAAACGCCATAGTTGATAGTGATGATGCTATGGCTTGTTTCCAATAGGGTCATTTTCTGAAAAAGTATGTTTTTCAGGTACGATTTGGATTTAAAGAAAAGTGCCTGAAAAAAATATTTTTTTGGGTAACCCCCCGAACCCTATCCGCAGCGCAGTGATGTAATTGGCTCGGTGATGGTGTAATTTCGAGAAGAATTCAAGTGGGAATATTCGAAGTGTTGGAAGGTTTTCGTTGATCGGTGTAGAACAGCAAATGAGTTGGCAACTCAAAGGTCGTGGGTTGGTGGATAATGGTTACTCGAGAAGGTTGCTTCAGCTATGAAAAGTCATCAGGTTGGATGACTAGAGATGCAAAGGCCGAGAGATTATCGTTGTCGTAAGTTCTAGTAGGCTCAAAGCAAGGGTACACTAGAGACGTCTAAAAGATCGATTGTAGGTCGAGTACCCTAGGTCTTGTAGAAAGGCCTAGTTGTCCAGGTTGGATATATGGAGTTTATGCTAGAACTGGGGTTTCCATTAGCCCTTCGCATATGGCAAGGTTGGCCGTTATACGATTAATGATGGTTTCAAAGTAGGATTGGCGGTGATAGCCATAGTCAGTCATGGATGATTGGTTGTTCTACTTGTACTGTCTCATGTAGGTTGTCCGACGTTGAAGGAGATGTTCCTTGGGTGCTTGTCTAATATTGGTTTAGGCCTTTGGGGCTTGTGCTTGAGGGATGTTAATTTCAATTAGGATGGTTTACATGAGATACATATAATTTGGATGTTTTGAGTTTTTTTACCATGATTGAATGGGTGTTCAGGTTCCCATGGATGAATGGTTGAATTATTTAAAGTAAAGGCTATCACTATCCGATGTGGGGAAGATAAGGTTGACTTCTTCTCTGGTGTTGGGGGGTAGATTAGTGTGTTTATCTATCCCTTCTCATATACTTTATTGTTGAAGTTTGTTAGCTTTATTATCGCTCACTAAAACTATTGTCTGACTCAAGGTTTTATGTCTCCTCTTATTACCTTGGGTTGTTCATCCGGTTGTGGATGGGCAGATTAAGTAACAGGTTACAGATGATTAGTGAGGACGATGCTGTTATGCAGAGGCGAGCAGGAGGCTGGCGTACCAATTTATTACTATCTAGTATTTCTGTTTCCATTGTTTGAGTGCTCTATGAGTGTCCTAGTGAGGACTAATGTACGAACTTTGTTATCAATTGGATAACCTTTCATGATGTTGAGAAAGATTTCTAAAGATTGTTATATGATGCCTCATTACTATTACCTGTTATATATGTTCTATTATATTTTATCCTTGCGCTGTGAGTTCTACGACAGGTTTCGATGTTGTTTACCTACTCTGATGATCGTCCATGACTGCCTGCCTCACCCTTCGGCAAATTATTCCTCTAGCTTAGCACGGGGGTTATGGGCGGTCGTCACAATTCCTACCCTGAGAACTTGAGGGGGGAACGAAAGAAAGAAAAGGAAACAAAAAGGGTCAGACATAAAGTCTAGCGAGTCCAGATATTTTTAGTAAGTAAATAAATAAAAGTAGCATGACAGGCACATAAAGTGGATAAGAGAGATAACTACATAAAAGGTAGGTATGACAAGATAAACACGATAAGGTGTATACGCTTCTAATGGTTACTCTGCACTAGTACTAGTATATCCAGAATGTGATGACCCATTCCACTATAAGGTGGTAGACTTAGGCATATGTCCAAATGTGCCCTAACTACTACCATAATCGATCGGCTCCCTAATCCGCGTAGAGACTATGTGCCGGCCCCATATTAGGATGTATCACGTCCTAAAGTGGCAACCCTTCGCTGATATGCACAGCTTCATATCTACAGGTGTCACGGTCGTCTTATCCCCCTCTGCTCGGCTCATGCACGCACATGTCCCGGTCGGTTTGCGCCGCCCACACCATCCTCCACGTTTGGATCTCTTACAATCAGTCCAGTAAGCGTTCCCCTTCTCCGACCTAGTTCGGAGTACATGTTTGATACCTACTCTGGGTTACTGACTGAAACGGGTCCCACACACAAGATGATACAAGCTCCCATTAGGCTTGCATCCCCACTACTAGGATTTCAATTTGTTATGCCTAACAGTCCAACATGTAAAACAGGTTAAGTTGTCGGGCGTATATATGCAAATATTACCCCAATGCCACAAGATTTACTTAACCCTCACTGATCCAAGCAAGTTTACTTAACAAAGTTGCATAACCCAAAAGTATAAAATAGGTTAAGTTTGTGGGCCCATATATATAAATATTACCTGCCGCCACAATATTTACCTAATCTACCACTGTTTCAACCAAGTTTACTTAACCCCTATTCAAGTTAACATGTTCATACAATCCCTATGGATTAAACTAGGTTAAGTATTCCAATTCGTTACTATGTCCATTTAATGCTATAATGAGCTAGACCTCCCACATTAGGCCTACAACTTGTGGATGCTGGATATGCCGGTCGGGTCCGGGCAGACATCTTCCACAAGTTGGGCCTAACCCCATGTCTTAGCCCATCTCGTATTTGTGCACTTAGACCCCTCATATTAGATTCAACATTTGCGGTTGCTGGATATGCCGGTCGGGTCCGGGTAGACTTCCACCACAAATGCAATCTAACCTCATGTCATAAGTGCAGTTATAGTTTTCTAATTACTGTAATCCTAGGCATCTTAATTATTAACCAATTAATTATACCTATGTCTTTATAGGTGTTCATGCCCATTTACCCAATTATATTCATAATGGATTATATGTCCAAATTCAAATTCGTCATTCAAGTTATGCCAATTCTAATGTTTTCCCCCATTCCCTAACTAACGCATTCACAAATATTTAGCGTCATGTCTAGGCTAGAAGGTAGCTTAGCCATAAACAATAAAAGGGAAAGATGACAATAGTGATTATTTTAACAAAGTGACATAAACATGTAATTGGCATAGTGATAAGGTGGACATATAATAATAGATCTAGTGAGAATGTGACAATAAAACTAGATATAACATACTAAGGATGTCATAATAGGCATGAATAAATAAGGATTCATATGTCCAATTAACAATAGATCTAAATTAATCACCACAATCATATATAAAGGTTAAGATCCACAAATGTGACATGATAAATTAACAACAAGCGAATTAGATCTATAAAGGTAGATCTAGCATGATAATATTTAAGATCCATAATTGTGACATGATAAATTAACCACAAGCGAATCAGATCTATAAAGGTAGATCTAGCATGATAATATTTAAGATCCACAATTGTGACATGATAAATTAACCACAAGCGAATTAGATCTATAAAGGTAGATCTAGCATGATAATATTTAAGATCCACAGTTGTGACATGATAAATTAACCATAAGTGAATTAGATCTATAAAGGTAGATCTAGCATGATAATATTTAAGATCCACAGTTGTGACATGATAAATTAACCACAAGCGTATTAGATCTATAAAGGTAGATCTAGCATGATAATATTTAAGATCCACATCATAGTTATGTCATAGATTCAAAAGTCCCAATAGGTCTGATATGATAAAGATTTAGATCCAAGTCATAGAATATTATAGATTCACAAATTATGATAGCTCCAATATGATTCAATCATAGGCATATATCCAAATCACAGTCATATCACGTTTACTTTTAATCATTTAAATCAAAAAGTAACTAACTCACAGTGTTTGGTTTTTAGAAGATAGAAAAGAAATTGTTGGTGTTGAATCTCAGATTTATTCTTGAATACTTGAATCTTTAAACTTGATTTGTAGAAGAAGAAAAGATTAGATTTAGTTCAGGCACTGACATCATTTGGCCTCCATTGTTTTTCGTATGAGAAAACAAGCGATATGAGGGTATATATATAGCTGCCAGCCTCTAGAATTCGAATGCCACCTCATCCCTAGAGGGAATCGGGCTATGGGTCGACACCTACTTGGGTCCGGATGCCAAAAAACTACTATGTGAGCACTTTACAGGTGTCCGTAGCTTCTTCATACGTTATCCATTTTACGCAAACCAGGTGTCTATCTTGACCAGAATTTCGAGACGGACGCATTGACATAGTCCGTTTCCCTTAATTATGAATATTAAATTAATTATTATTTAATTTATCCTCTTTTAATGTTGTAGAAATACAGGGTGTTACATACTCCCTTACTCAAAGGATTTTGTCCCCGAAATCTCCAAGTTAAGAAGAATGTATCCTACCATCCATCATCCATCTACTTATCCACCAATCACAGGCATCCATTTTCCTTAATATTTTCTATTGCTTATATGAACATATGCAAAGGTGTTAGTGTATGTCCCAACAATAATGCAAATGATCAGGCAATTTACTGATTCAGTTGACCTCCTTAACGCAATGTATGTTAGTGTCATGAATCCAACATGTATGCAGATAGTCCTATTATAACATGTAAGTTCTATATGTGTGCACAATCATCCATCCAAATGCAACATCCATATGATGATACATCCATTTTCATCCATGAAGAAAAAGAAAATTGCACACACATCCATATGCAGTATGAGAGTGATTGAGCCGATCTAGTGCCTAATGTGTGTATATGCATCCACGAGCAACCACTAGCAACCACTTGCATCTACTTGCATCCATAAAACATAGCATGTCTCAAACACATGTTTACAATCATGGGATTCCTACCTAAAGGTAAAAGATTCGATCAATAGGATATACTCAGATGATAGAAGCAAATGCGAATAAAAGCTTTGGAAAAAGAAGTATAGAACATAGTCCCAAAAAGGAAAGGGTATGAGGCATGATCTTTGTCTTTAGTCTCCCAAGTCGCATCCTCGCTGTCTTCTTCCCATTGTACTTTTATTAACCTAACCTCTCTATTGCACAGTTTCTTAACCTTTGATCCAAGTATACGGGTAGGAACTTGTCTAATTGTTGCTTCCCATTCTACCTATACTTCGTCACGCATGTTCGGCTCAACTACCTCTACTGTATCGTGTAGACACTTCGATAAACAAGAAATGAGGAAAACTTCACGAATATCCCCACATATGTGAAGCGAGCTGTACGCCTTAGTTGCGAATACCACTGGACCACCCCATTCAGATATGCTTCGCCTAACCAACACCATTTCAAGTAGCTCCTCTACTTGTTTGTTGAGCTCTCTCCTTTCCCTTGGAGCCAAATGACGCATAGGTAATGCTACTGGCTTTGCATTGTCCACCAGGTATATACAGAAATCAATCTCGCACCTCGGGGGTAAACCCCGAACCTCATCAAAGACATCAGGATATCACAGACTACTAGTACCAATCGCAAATCATCGATAGATGCCTCAAGAGATTCTATGAAACTAAGCATGACAGACCCTTGCGGGTCACAAGAAATCTCGAGGGTCCTCTCATGACAAGTCAAAAGTCTAATGACCCTCTTCTCACAATATAGAATGGCACCATATGTGGTTAACTAATCCATCCCTAGAATCAAACCATTGCCTACAAACCCGAGCACATATGCATCGCACTCAAATTCGACGCCTAAGACAGATATTCTCAAGCCCCAACAGATCATGGGCAACTGAGCCGAACCACCAATGGGGTTTGAGACAACAATGGGATGCACTACCATACTAGTATTTAAGTGCAGAGATTCAACTATAGAACTAGATATAAATGAATGTGAATCACCAGAATCAAAAAGTGTTCTAATAGGATGATTTGAAAGAGATATCAAACCTTCCACAAAAACTTTCCTACCTCGATCTGGGGCATCGATCGCGAGAGCATGCACTTGCCCTCCAGAAGCTCCTACCCTTTGACCTTGTCCTTGTTTCTTTGGGCAATCCTTAATAAGATGCCCGACCTCTCCACAATGGAAACAGGCGTTCTTTCTTCTCCTGCAATCTTTGCTTACGTAACCCACAGGTCCACAATTAAAACAATTCCTCTTGTCTCGAGCTTTGTTGTTCTTTCCTCCTTTCTTTTGTGTTTCCTCAACCTTAGCTTCTTTCTTTTTAAAGGAATCATCTACTCACGACTGTGGAGGAACAATGATTGCAACTGAGGGAGGGACATCTCCTTGGCTCCGGGTTGGTGTCGTGGCTTTAAAACACCTACGGAACCAATCCGATACTTCAATGCCCTCGGGAATATAAGGTTCCCCAGACATGCTGAAAAGAAAAAGGAAAGAGATTCAGATAAAGGATCGAAAGATATTTCCTATGGCTTTGGGGAATATGTTTTTCAAAAAAGACTTTTTTTTTTTAAATGCTTTCTTTTAAAATCTTTTTGAAAATAATTTTCAAAATCTTTTATCCAATCTGGTAACCTTTAGCTCTGATACCAAGTGTGACACTGCACGTCTGTTAATGTCACTCACTAAGGGAATGCATTAAGTTACATGAAGCGTTATAGGAAAACAGAAATAGAAATATTACAAGACAGATATATGAGCAACAACGGAATTCAAATTTTTATTTCAATCATAAATCAGAACATTGTGATCCAAAATATTTTTATTTCAATCACTCACTAAGGGAATGCATTAAGTTACAGGAAGCGTTATAGGAAAACAGAAACAGAAATATTACCAGACAGATATAAGAGCAACAACGAATTTCAAATTTTTATTTCAATCATAAATCAGAACATTGTGATCCAAAATACCATTAGTCGGAAACTACATAAAACCCATTACAATAATTTCTGTCTTGTACCATCAGAGTACATAAATACTTACAAAGCATAATTCCCTAAAAAGAGACAAATCCATAGTAGGGAAGAGAACTTGAGCCATACTTCGAAAGCAGCTCCTAGCAAGATGACAACCGAGTCCTGACTAAACCCGAGTGTTCCCACCCTGAGAACCTGGGAGGGGGAGGGGGACAGAAGAAAGAAGAGGAAACAAAAAGGGTCAGACATAAAGTCTGGAGAGTCCAGTTACTTTTAGCAAGTAAATAAATAAACGTAGCATGACATGCATATAAAGTGGATAAGAGAGATAACTACATAAAAGGGCAGGTATGACAAGATAAATAGGATAGGGTGTATACGCTTCTAATGATTATTCTGCACTACTACTAGTATATCCAGAATGAGATGATCTCTTCCACTATAAGGTAGTAGACTTAGGCATACATCCAAATGTACCCTAACTACTACCCTAATCGATCGGCTCCCTAATCCGTGTAGATACTCTGTGTTGGCACCACCGTAGGATGTATCAGGTCCTAAAGTGGCAACCCATCGCTGACATGCACAGTCCCATATCTACTGGTGTCAAGGTCGCCTTATCCCCCTATGCCTGACTCATGCACGCACATGACTCGGTCGGTTTGCGCCGCCTACACCATCTTCCATGTTTGGATCTCTTACAATCAGTCCAGTAAGCGTGACCCTTCTCCGACCTAGTTCGAAGTACATGTTTGATATCTACTCCGGGATACTGACTGAAACGGGTCCCACACACAAGATGATACAAGCTCCCCTAGCTTGCATCCCCACTACTGGAACGATCCCACACACAAGTTGATACCCACCGCCACAAGATTTACTTAATCCACCCACTGTTTCAACCAAGTTTACTTAACCCCTATTCAAGTTAACATGTTCATACAATCCCTATGGATTCAACTAGGTTAAGTATTCCAATTCGTTACCATGTCCATTTATGGTTATAATGGGCTAGACCTCCCACATTAGGCCTACAACTTGTGGATGTTGGATATGCCGGTTTGGTCCGAGAAGACTTCTTCCACAAGTTGGCCTAACCTCGTGTCTTAGCCCGTCTCGTATTTGTGCATTTAGACCCCTCATATTATATTCAACATTTGCGGATGCTGGATATGCTGGTCGGGTCCGGGCAGACTTCCATCACAAATGCAATCTAACCTCGTGTCACAAGTGCAGTTACAGTTTTCTAATTACTGTAATCCAATACATCTTAATTATTAACCAATTAATTATACCTATATCTTTATAGCTGTTCATTCCCATTTACCCAATTATGTTCATAATGGATTATACGTCCAAATTCATATTCGTCATTCAAGTTATGCCAATTCTAATATTTTCCCCCATTCCGTAACTAACATATTCGCATATATTTGGCGTCATGTTAAGGCTAGAAAGTAGTCTAGCCTTAAACAATAAAAGGAAAAGATGACAATAGTGATTATTTTAACAAAAGTGACATAAACATGTAATTAGCATAGTGATAAGGTGGACATATAAAAATAGATCTAGTGAGCATGTGATAATAAAACTAGATCTAACATACTAAAGATGTCATAATAGGCATGAATAAATAAGGATTCATATGTCCAATAAATGACAGATCTAAATTAATCACCACAATCATAGATAAAGGTTAAGATCCACAAATGTGACATGATAAATTAACCACAAGTGAATTAGATCTATAAAGGTAGATCTAGCATGATAATATTTAAGATCCACAATTGTGACATGATAAATTAACCACAAGCGAATTAGATCTATAAAGGTAGATCTAGCATGATAATATTTAAGATCCAGAATTATGACATGATAAATTAACCACAAGCGAATTAAATCTATAAAGGTAGATCTAGCATGATAATATTTAAGATCCACAGTTGTGACATGATAAATTAACCACAAGTGAATTAGACCTATAAAGATAGATCTAGCATGATAATATTTAAGATCCACGACTGTGACATGATAAATTAACCACAAGCGAATTAGATCTATAAAGGTAGATCTAGCATGATAATATTTAAGATCCACAATTGTGACATGATAAATTAGCAACAAGTGAATTAGATCTATAAAGGTAGATCTAGCATGATAATATTTAAGATCCACATCATAGTTATGTCATAGATTCAAAAGTCCCAATAGGTCTGATATGATAAATATTTGGATCCAAGTCATAGAATATTATAGATTCACTAATTATGATAGCTCCAATATGCTTCAATCACAGGCATATATCCAAATTACAGTCATATCATGTTTACTTATAATCATTTAAATCTAAAAGTAATTAACTCATAGTATTTGGAATTTAGAAGATAGAAAAGAAATTGTTGGTTTTGAATCTCAGATCTATTCTTGAAATACTTGAATCTTTAAACTTAATTTATAGTAAAAGAAAAGATTAGATTCGGTTCAGACACTGACGGCATTTGGCCTCCATTGTTTTTAGTATGAGAAAACAAGAGATATGAGGGTATATTTATAGCTACCAGCCTCTAGAATTCGAATGCCACCTCAGCCCTAGGGGGAATCAGGCTATGGGTCGACACCCACTTGGGTCCAGATACCCAAAAACTGCTATAGGCGCACTTTACAGGTGCACCAGTGTAAAAATGCCTTGGCGCACTTGTCAAGTGCGCTAGTTGTTCCTGCACTCATCGCAAAACTTTTACCGTCCATAACTTCTTCATACGTTATCCATTTTACACAAACTAGGTGTCTATCTTGACCAGAATTTCGAGATGGACTCAATGACATAGTCCGTTTCCCTTAATTCTGAATATTAAATTAATTATGGTTTAATTTATCCTCTTTTAATGCTGTAGAAATATGGGGTGTTACAGACTACCCGACTGAAATGGAATTGGTTCCCATAGAGACCCTGAGCGTGCCAAGCATCGAACAGATGGAAGCCGACCAGGATGACGTTGAACCTGAGAGGGAATATTGGTTGACTCCTATCAAAAATTTATTCCTCCATGGCACGTTACCCGAAAGGAAGAATGAAAGATGAGCTATAATACGACAGGCTTCCAGGTACGTTATTCAACAGAACCAGCTATATAGAAGAAGTTTCTCTGTTCCCGTATTCTAATGTGTAGCCAACGATGATGTTAAAAGGGTATTTAAGGAAGTGCATGAAGGAGACTATGGAGCCTACGTTGGGGGACAAACCATAGCCAGAAAAATATTATGATACAGATACTTTTGGGCGACTGTCAACAAAGATGCTGCCAATTATTCCAAAAAATGTGACAAGTGCCAAAGGTTCGCACAGATCCCATGAGCTCCTCCGACAGAGATCACCCAAATGACTGGCCCCTGGCCATTCACGATTTGGGGTATAGACATTATCGGGACCTTGCCCATTTCGAAGGGGGGTGCTAGATATGCGATGTGGCCATAGGTCATTTCAAAAAATAGGCCAAAGTGGAGCAAATGACTATGACCAGGACAAAGAAAGTCATCAATTTCGTTGTTAGAAACATCGTATGCCGGTATATGGTACCCCAAACCATTATTACAGATAATGGAACTCAATTCGATAGCTTGGAATTTTGGGATTTCTGTGAAAAATATCACATTGAGAAAATATATACGGCAGTGGCGCACCCCCAATCTAATGGGCAGGTTGAAGCGGTTAATAAAATCATTAAAACCATCTTAAAAAAGCGGTTGGAGAGAGCTAAAGGAAAATGGGTTGACGAACTACCTCTAGCCCTTTAGGCGTCTCGAACCACTCATAAGACGGCTACGGGTCATACGCCTTTTGTCTTATCCTATGGTTCAACAGCAGTCGCCCCGATAGAACTCGAGATCCCTTCTCATCAGGCGACTTACTATGATCCCTTGGCGAATAAGGCACTTCTCTTAACGTCGTGACATGATCGACAAAAAGGTAGAAGAGGCAAACCTTCTCGTAGAAGCTCACAGACAAAGGGTTGCACGATACTACAATAAGAGGGACCGACCTAAGACTTTCGATGTAGGCGACCTTGTCCTGAAACGTTTTTTTTCCAATTCTTGTTCACATGGGCCCCAAGCAGGAAGGACCCTACGTTGTTCAACGAAAGCTTGATAATGGAAGCTTCAGGCTATCTACTGTCGATGTTGAGCCTTTTCCAATTGTGTGGAATGCAGAACATTTACGACTTTATCTTTCTTAAGAATTTTTCTTTTCAAAGTTTCTTTATTAGTTCATTTTTTTCTTGTAAATAAGAAATCCTTCATTGATTGCAGTAGCGTATGAATAAAAGTCTCCGTTCCTACTCTTTTTTGTTGTCATAAAAGTTAAGAGCTATGATTTGACCAACTATTACTTATGCCCTGACTCTCTGACGGGCCGACCAAGGATAAAGCAGGCCGACGCCATTGGGGGAATAAGGGCTCGAATATATCAAAGGTATCGACTCCAAACTTTAACTGATCGACCAGTTATTGGTTTCTACGTTGATTGAACCAAAGTGAAGTCGACGCCTAGCCAAACTTACAGACTGGCTGTCGAAATTTAACTCTTATCCTCATGACTTGAGGGTGAGTATAAAAAACAGAAGAGCGTGAATGGTGCACCTCGAGAAAAGACCGCTCGATCCCTAAAAACTCTATCCCTTAACGACCAAAGGCTGAGTATAAAAGATTAAAAGCGCCCCTGCTCAATGACATCCAACTCTTGATCAGGGATGGATCTGCTTGAGCATGATTGGAGGGCTCGCTATTCGAATGACCTACCCGACATCGAGGGTAAAAGGGTCGATAAATAACCCCGATTATGGTACCAATCGAGTAATCCTCGAAAGCTAAAATAAGAAAAGAAACCCAAATAACATTTTTTGCACATAAGTACAATTCGAACAACGTCTCCAGAAACACAGAGTTTGATAATTAAAAAAGCGCGAGGGCCGCACTCGCATGAAACTTCCCAGAGGGCCTTAAAGAAAAATTACAGCAAAAGAACGTCTAAAACGGAGCTGGCATTTCTCCTTGCTCGATCATCTCTGCCATTTCTTCCTGTTTGATCATATCTTGCATCTCCTCAGTGGTTGTCTTATGCCTTGATCCTCCAGTGTACTTCCAAATGGGCGACGAGCTAGTGCTGAAACTTGCGGTCTAGAATAATCCACAAAAGAGGGGACTTCGACTGAAGAAAGGATGGTTGGAGGAATAGCTTGAATAGGCTGAATATTCATGGGGTCTTCAGGAGGTTTTGACTTTATAGATGAGATGTTCATTTCCCTCTGAGCTTTGACTTCTGCGATGGATGGACAGTCACCTCTCTTCGACTTCGCAACAACCTCGGCATCATTATTCTCCGATGATTCTATATCAATCCTCTCTTCCCTCGGTCCCGCGACTGTCTTCTCGGCACCACTTTTCTTTCCGACGATGACATCTGCCTCCACATCCTCCTTCACTAGAGAAGTACCTACGATCGAAAACATGAGTTAAGGATGAACAAGTAGGGTTAAGACTAGCACATAGGCTTACCTCCAACATAAGGTTCGACTGGTAACTCTTCCACAATTCTGACTGGTTCGGGCGGAGGGGCAGATGACGAACCCTTCTCAATATTTGCAGCAACAAAGGAAATGGACTCCTTGGTCCTTCTGCCACCAACTTCATTTTCGGGGACCGACTTCCCCTTCACGCTGCGGTGTTCTGCCTCTGCCGCAATCTTTTCCTGTCTACTCTTCTCAACCAACACTGCTCGCTCTTATTCATTCAAAACTCGACTCATCAAAAGCTCTTCGTCCACTGGTTTCCCTTGTGTTGTGTTCCTCTCCTCTCTCAAAATAATCCCCCATACATCGGCTAAAATTGTGGAATACCTCGGCATTCAGGACAGATCCCTACGGCGAAGAAACTTGGAAAAAAATGCAAGAACCTGACAGGCATGCCCCTTTTTTATCTTGACCTTTTCCCGAGCGTGATCGGCCTTGATGGCCTGAATATCGATGTCGTGTTGGAGCTTTAAGTTGTTAGCTAACTTAATTGCTGTAGCGACATTTTCTTCGGCCAAACCTTTGGCCAATTCAGACGAGTGGAGGGCGGCCTTGAGATTCTTTTTCTCCAAATCCAATCAAGCTTTATCGTCCCTCAAAGATTCGACTTCGCCCCTCATGGAGTCACACTCCCGATTTTTCTGTTGGGCTTGGATGCCCAAATCCTTAATTTTTTTCCATACCTCTCCTTATTGACCTCCATTTGTAGGTCCTGATCTTTAGTTTTCTTTTCAAGAAGCATAAAGGTCTTTTTGTCATAAGCTACCTCTCTTTTCAGACCAGCGATCTCAGACAGCTTTTCCTTCAACGCTCCACTCACTTGCCCGGCGTGCCCACGCATTACGCCGTATTGAGAAAGAACATGGTCGAGTTTGTTACAAATATAACGAAAAAAACTACGCAATATTGGCTGTAACTCAGGGCGAGGTCCAGTCCTTGTAAAGATGAGGTCGGGAAAATCTCTTTCCAACTCCTTAACCCGGTCGGTGGAAGAAGGTTCGACCAAAGATCTGGGGCAACTCAGCAATGCCCGGGAGTGTTCAGTTCTCTCTCCTTCCTCAGGGGTCTTTTTCTGAGGACAGGGAGAAAGCTGAAACTTGGAAGACTTATCCCCTTTGTTCCTTTTGGGCATGCTTCCTAGCTCTTCCTTGTCTTCCGATATTCGATCATGTTTTCCCAAGTTTCTTTTATTTTGCTTGCCTAGATCTCGAACCAACTCCTTTCTTCTCTCTGAGCCCCTCTTATTCCCTTCCTGCTTGTTATCTTATTTTTCTCCTTCCCTTTCTTTTCCTCTTTTTCTCTCCCTCGTTCGTTGTCCTTTTTTTCAAGTCTTCGTCTTTTTTCTCCTTCTTCCTCTTACTGCAATCTTCTTCCTCATAATTTCTTCTCCCAACATGCTGTAAAATGGGCTTGTCCGGCCTGATACTTTTTAGGAGGGAGTTGAAAAGATCACCATAAAACTCTTCGTCGATGTCCCCTGGAAAAGAAAGATAGATCATGATTAAAACGGTCAATGTTTAATTTACACATGAAAAGTATGGTATTGTGACGTGCAATGCAAGTGCTATATGACGAGCCATTTAGATAAACCTTATACTGAGGATGGAGTCATACCATCGATTCCTCTCCGTTCGATTGACATCCCTTCAGATTGATTGGCAAAAAATCGATTTGGGTCTAAACTCTACGGTGTAAGAATGGTCTCCAGCATCTGTAATTTCTCCAACCCAGAGAGAGGGGATGCGATGTGTTCTTCCAGGGGATCATGTGCTGCGGGTGGATTCCTCTTAGTCCTAGAATCCCTCGAACAGTCCTTTTTTATCATCTCTTTGGCCGCATCCTCTTGCACCTTCTTCAGAACTTTCTTAATAGGAGTTTTTTCTCCCTCTCGACGCACGTCCTCTTGATGCTCGGTCTCTCGAATCTGCCTGTTGAAGGAAGGCTTTTTTGGACGTGCTTTCTTTTTATCCCCAAGCTGGGGATGGAAAGAGGATTCCCCGATCAAAGGGGTTGTCTTTTTATCTTTTGATTTCCTTTTTGCTAGGGGCTTTTCATCCTGAGTTTGAGCATTCGACCCGATTCCTTTTTAATGAGGCCCGATGGACCTGTTCCTACTAAGGAGAGCGTACTGATGTAGATGTTGGTCGAACAAACAATTCCAAAACCACCGCTACTTGATATCTACACTAATCAATTGCCTATAGCTTTCCTAGAACATCTCCCCTCAGGTCTTGCGGGATAGTCTCATGTTAAAAAGGGAGGACAGAGAATACACATATTTCTCCGTATAAAAAATTCTATCGTGAAAGTACTGATCAACAAAAAGACTTACTACATTGGAGCCAAAATTGAGCACACCCCAGCTGTTCTTTAATCCAGAACCCCTCCCGCTATGGATCGCCTGCTTTACTTGGAATTTCTTCAATAATCTTCCAACCTCGGCAGACTCAAAATAAAGAAGAAAAGGGGACCGTTTCTCATTGTGTTTGAAGTGGAAAAAGAAAGCCAGATCATCAAAGGTAGGAGGGTAGCCCAAATGCCTCATAAACAAGAAATACACAGATAACAAGCTGCCATAGGCCAACGGGTGGAATTGCATCAGAGCTAGGTTCATACGCCGCAAAAAGTTGACAATAAATGGATGAAAAGGGGGAAGGCTCCCACATTACACATCGGGAGGGACATTTCCATATAACCTACCAGGGGATTGTGAGGTTGACTAGTTTCTTTATGGGAGAAGAACATCTACAAAGGGGATTTTGTGTTTAGCTGTCAGATTATTTAAAAATTTATGAGTTATTTCAGATTCTAAGGCATGTGGAGGATTTCTCAGAATTTCAGCTCTTGGAAGCATATCGGGCGCTATTTGAACTGGTGTTGCTGCAATTAATTCAACTACAACTTTGGGAGGAGGCGATGAGTCTATCGAATGGTTTTGGGAATCATTGTTCGGGTTTGGCTCAGAATCGTTCAAAGTCCCGGAAGAACTATTTACTCTAGTTGAGAAAAGTAAACCCTTGGTCGACTCATGCTTAGGAATGCCTCGTGTTCTGACCATGACTGATTAAAGCCTGTTAAGTGGAAATAAAAAGAAGGAGGTTAGATTCAGGAAAGAATTAACTCCATTTTACAGTGCAACTTTGATTAAAAAAACAAGCTATAGGAATCACGATTCGTTTTAACATATTAAACTGCATAGGGGTTACTACTTTTGTCACCATTTTCTCGAGCACTGCCACGTGTCTGAAGATTTGCTAATACCCTCACACACAACGCTAAAAAAAGGTGGGAAACTTCTCCACCCTGTGATATGACTGAGATAACGGTTATAACATTATTAGGGTTTGCTGAAACCAAATCGAATTCGTAATCGAATTCGCCACGGACCACCACATCGCCACTGAATTAGGCGATCCGGCGTTGACGATCCCAATTACTGACTCCATGGGACCCAAATTTTGACGAGATAAAAGAAAAACAGAATTCCTATGCAAGAATGATAAAGATATGCTTAGAACGAAACAAAGAAAGGATCTTTACCTGAGAAAGATGAACTTGAGTGAAGGCGATGACCGTTCTTCAATCTTCCACATTGAACAGTAAAATCAATTTTTGTGATAGAGAAAATGGGGGGAATGGGGTAAAAAGATTTTCCATTTATAATATGATGGAGAGGCTGTTGGCATTCGGCTGGCGTGATCTTCAAGTCAGACGTAGGTGACGTGTAAAGCTGCTAATGAGCAGGGATTAGCCGATAAGATGGAAGAGAGAAGGGTATCATAATTAGTTGTCCTCCTTTATGCTTCCAAGACAGCTGGCAGACCCTTTTTCGGTTGATGAGACTCAATAAGTCTACCATTTAAACTAATCTGTGGGATTCTGCGGTTAATTTGGAAAATGTGTGCTCATAAACATGTGGTTACAAAGTATGTTCCGCTCCCAGCACACCATACTTTGGGGGGCAAAGTGTTGATGGGCCTTTCAGACAGCCCATTAAGGCTCGACAAAACTGCAGACTCTTACTTTAGGTACTCGAAGTAGGCCAGTTGATGAGGCCCGACATTTGGACTTATTTCTTTTGTCCGGCACGGTCTAGGTGAAGCCCGATGTGACTAGGCAAGATCAGCCACATAACATTCAACTACAAGCCGAAGAGCCCTCCAGTGGAATAGCTCATCCCTGATTTTACTCTTTCCAGATCGTGCGAATTAGACGGATCATGTGCCGCTTCACGATGATAATTCAAGAAATACCAATTCCTTTGGAGATATCGACTCATTCATCATCAACTGTTCTCTTGTTACTTAGGCACGTGTCCAGACCAACCCAAGTACTGTATCATCTATAAATATCTCTTCTGAATTCAAACAGAGGGAGGATATATATAGTATTGGAAACCCTAGCTTTCAAAGATTCTTTGTTAATCTCTTATTTCAAGGTCGTTGTAACTAATTCATCTGATAGTTGAAATAATATATATAAGAGATTATAAAGTGGAGGTAGGCTCTTTAATTCCGAACCACTATAAACTGGTGTGTGATTTATTCGGCCTTTTACTTTTTACCTTTTACAGTTATTAATCTTCATTTGTTCTCTACACAAACTTCTATTTGGGTTTTGTGCCAATTTTTGGTGTTAACAATTATAAAAATTGTTTTATATTGTGTTGATTGATCTGTTGAGCAATATATAAATTCCAGATCGACGTGTTTAGTTGAGGAGGTCGATGAGACTTATAAACACTTGAACAAGACAAATTGACAAAATATTGATTTTTAAGGTGGGTAAAAAAATAATTTACCCAGAATTATATTTTGATATAAAATAATAATTTTTTGAAATTGTTTGACGGGTTTGATTGTCATTATAATCCAAATGGTTATATATAACCGAATAAAATTTGTATAAGAATGGAATATACAAATTGGGCCCAATTAAAATTGGATTCAGACTAGAATTGAGAAATAAATCTCGGATGTTTTGAAAAATATTTTCCGAAGTATTTTAAGGTAATATAGCATTACCTTGAGGAAATTTTGAATAAAAGTTGTTTTTAATGGATTTTGAAGGTGATTAAGCAATAAAATCACTTCAGTGGCTGGAAAATAATTCTTATCAGTATTCATTTTCAAGTTTCGGAGTGACGAATTGCTACCATTATAATTCGTTAATAGAAAATTTGTTTGAAAAGAACAAGTTGTTTTAAAAATTCAGGTATCTTATATAGGTGATTATAAATATATAATTATATGATTCCAAACCGATTTGAAAATAAAGTCGGGAATTTAAATTTTGAATTTTAATTTAACATGTGTAAGTTAAATGAATTGGAATGGTACAAGTACAACAAATAAATTAAAATTTAACGTAAAATAAATAAAATTGTATTATAAATAAAACTGGATAGTTCATAAATTAAAAGAGAATAAATTGATTTTAAATCAATTTAGATGAATGTGAATGTTTGTATGTGGATTATGGATTGGATGTGAAAATATGGATTGAGAATAATTGGAAACCAAGTGAAATGATGTGAATTAAAGGAATGGATGATCGTCAAAACTTCAATTATTGAAACTCACTTATTTAAATGTGAGTAAGTGTAGGTTCCTAGAGCCATTGGCTTGGGTTTGGCTGTGTAAATTGCCTATGAAATAAGCGAGTTTGCTTAATTGCGCTTATAAGGTACGCCTATGCGAAAATACAAATTTTTGGTTTTGAATTTTATTTTCTGACCGTGTGGGTCGATGTATATATATTTGTTGTTCCTGCGATATCGCAGTAGTCCCTCCGTACAAGGGAGACTCTGCCTAGTTTTTTCTAAAATTTAAGGTGTTAGAAAATTTTCAAAAAATTTTGTTAATAAAAATAAATTGGTATTTTAATTAAAATTAATTTTTATCAGTTGGGACTAAAAGTTTAAGAAATAAAATGAAAGATTTTAAGTTGATGAGGTTGTAGCATTCTTCCTGACTTAGTTATTTCGAGGACGAAATTCTTTTAAGGGGGGGGGGGAGGAATGTAACGGCCTGGATTTTTAGGCATTTTAATCTGAACGTTTTAAATTTATTTTAAATGTTGATTTGGAAATCTAAAAGGATTTTTATATAGAATTTATTAAGTAAATGACGTTTGAATGTATAATTTATAATTATAATTATAAACAAGCTCGTAACGTCGTGGTAGTTTATAATATTACGTTTTGAACTTTAATTGAATATATAGAATCCAATATAAGTCGGATTTCTTTGAAATAAAAAACATTCGAATCTATTGAACTATATTTTCCTAATGGAAGAGAAAAATCGAGATTTCATATTGTTGATTTTTAGTTATGTCCAAATCAAATTTTCAAATAGTTGCTATAGAATCATTTATAAATTGTAACGATTTATTATACATATATATAAATATAAATATTTATCTCGATTTTAAATAACCCAAACATCATTTTTATTTGAAATATCGAGTTTAAAACGCATATATGATTATTTTGGAGCTATTTGATGTTCTACTCGGACACATATACGATAATAATAATTTATTATTAAATTGAATTGTTTTTGAATTTATTTATATTTTTTCAATTTGTTTAAGCCTTAAAAATATCCTTTTTGCTAACAACCTCCGTTTTCGATGAAATCAGTTTCATTGGATTCGTAACATTTAGTAATTGCATGAGAATAAATTTCATGGCGATTCGATATCGTACGTGACCGCAGTAGGGGTAAACGCGCAGTTAGTTTGCGTAGCGACTAATTACATGAATTTAATTTATTTTAAAAAGAATTTGTACATAACCTGAGAAAACGATGAAATTAAGGTGTGAGACCAGTTCCATTGAGTTCGTATTGACGTTTTGAGTTAGGATACGTATAATTCGTTATATTTGGAGATCGAGTATTTTGGTGTCCAAAGTAGCATCGTTTTGCATGTAATATCATTTAGGGAAAACCATCTCGAAATGCGACGAGACTTGTGCCATTAGACTCATATTAATAAGTTAATAGTGAAAATTAGGCTCACATCCTTAAAAGTAAACTTAATTAGGCTCACATCCTCCCCTTTAATTACATGTAAATTTCATCCCTATTTTTAAATATCCGCGTTTTCGATTACTGAGTTGCCCATTTACCCAAATTTCGGCTTAATTAACGTGAACACTGTATACATTTCAGCGATCTAATTTTTTCAATGTCTTTTGTTTCTTTGTTAATGGCGGTGTTGTCATTTTTACAGCAATTTAAAATTAGGGTTTCTCGGCAATTTCTTCAGAGATTTATTTTGATCGATCCTTCATTTAAAATATGAAAATGTTTCTTCTTCCAGGTGATTTATACTTTTCACATGATTTCATTTTGAAATCGTTTTTTGGTATATGAATTTCAATTTGTAATCGTTCTAATTTTCTTCTTCTTGCAGGTAATCGGCAAATTGTTGTAATATTGGTTTTGGTACACGGATTTCATTTTGCAATCGTTTTTTGTTGATTCATTATTTTGAATTATTTTAAATATCTTGTTTTATCGATGGATATTTTTTGTTGCTAATTTTACTGCCGATTCATTATTCTTTATTAGTTTAATTGGCTTGTAGCTATACAATTTAATTTGTCAACATATTTTTTCATCGGTTCTGCATATATGTATAAAAATATGCATATATTGTGAATATGAGTATATAAAAAATGCAACTATTGGCATAATATGTGTTTAGATGTACTCAAAAAAGTTGCATAGAAGTACGCATATTTTCTGTATATATGCATACAAATATTTAGCTCCTTTGATTTTCTGTTTTTTTTCTTGTCTGATGATTAGTTGCATACATATATGAATATATTCTTAATATATGCATATTACAAGTGTTCTAACTCTATATTTTTAATAAAATATATGCAAATATTGTGAAAATTTTCATATAAATATGCAGATATTACTGTTATTTGCGAATATGTATGCATCTAGTTATAATTATATGTCTATGTTTTTGTAATTTTATTTTAATACATGCAGATAAGGCTGATTAATGTTTTTTTTTTAAACGGTGGTCCTGCAAATTTTGGTGCATGTTTGTTATTAACATAATGAAGCAGAGAAGTGAGGACAAAGAAATCATTAGAGATGAAGAAATTAAAATGGAAGAAAGGGGTGTTTCTATTTGTTAGAAAATGTTGTCTGCTATTTTGTTTTTTGAACTACTTGTGGATGATTATATATTATGTAAACTGAATTACTTTTTTATTTTGTGAACTGAAATAAGTTCTTCTAAATTTACATGAAATTATGAATTGATGATGTTGTGTGTACAGTTATTCGTAATTTTTTTGCATACTTATATGCATGTTTTCAATATAATTTCTGATGTATCTGCATATATTTGCAGCATTACTCTAGAAGATGTTTTATTTTTTATTAAATACTAACATGTAAGAACTAAACTTCATAAAATTATAGGAATAAATAATGAAATTAAAATTATAGAATCAGCTGATAAAATTAAAAAATTCAGGATTAAAAGGGGGAAAAAGTGGACAAAGTTAAAACATAGTAAGCATAAACGATAAATTTTGAATACTTGCATGCAAATAAAGAGAATGGTTGCATACTCATATGCAAAAATGAATAATACTTATGTACATTATCCATTTACAAGAATAATTTTGTACATGTATGTAGCTTCTATGAATTTTTTCATACATTTATTGATCTATGCAATATACTAGCAAAGTTGATACAAATATTCAGTATAATTGCATAGATCTATGCAAATATACGTAAAATTTGCATACTTCTATCCAACTATACAGAATAATTGCACAAACATTATTATGAAAAAAAAACTAACTGTAAAAAATACAGAATTAATATTAAAAAATTGAACTAAATTTATAAAAGCACATAAAAGTTCACAACATTATACTTTCAAGAAATACAGAATGCTTATACGTATAAAGATCTTCTTTCTTTAGTTTCTTTATCAGTTCGATGAATGCCTTAAGATTATTCCTTTACACACTATCCTTTTTGGGATTTTTCCGTACTTCTTCGATTTTTCCTTCTTTCACCAATTGTTGAGATTTAGACGGCTGCTCAGTAATTACTAACACTCTCTCTTTTCTAACATCTCATATAGGATTATCTTCCACCATAGGTACCTGTAAAAACGATTAGAAAGTTATTAACAAAAGGATTCAAACTGTTCTAAATATATGTATACCAGTCTGCAAGTATTCTGTCTACTGTCACGCAAGTGGCCATGTATTTTGAATAACAGTACAAAAGTTCGCAAATATTGTTGATACATACTCAAACATGTGCAAATAATCTTCATAGTTGCACACAAGTGTGCAACTTTTACTAATAACAGCAAACAGAGCATGTATTTTTAATAATAGCACACATGTGTGCTACTATATAGAATAGATTTACACAAGTATGCAAATATTACAGAAATAAGCACCCAATTGTACCAAACTTCATAATAACATCACAGAATTGTGCAAAAAAACATAAAAATGGCACACTATAATGTAGGTATTCGGAATAAATGCACACAAGTGCTCATCTATTATTTATTGTTTTCCACAAGTCTTTGAGCATTCTAACCACATTCAAACATGTTTCCAAATATTCATAACAATATATTACAATCATTCATGAACTCTTACTATAATTTTATTAATATTTGGAAATCAGCAAGCAAATATAGAAGAAACTTATATACATTTCTGCAAGAAATCTAAATTAAATTATTCAAACATTCACCAACTCATAACAAATTATAGTTTCTTATACAAAATTACTGAATAAACATATAAATGTACATAAGTTTTCTTATTATATGCATGTATATATTCCTCTTTGGTAAATATGTTCATTTTCTTATTCACATTTTTTGAAAATATGCATTCACAAATGCAACTTTTTGTAATTTTCACTTTTGATTATCTAAATTCCAGCGTGCCTCTCCATTGAATACTTGCACTCAAACATTCAATTATTCTGCATATTTTACAATCATACAGAACTACTGATTAAAAAAACTCTCAATCAAGTATGATTAACGTATAAATGAATATTTCAACAATTTTGGATAAATGCATAAAATTATTCAGCAATCATGTAACACCCCGAATTTTCTATTAACACTAAAGTTGCTAAAATATTAATAAGTGTGTAAGAGAGGGGATGTATCTAATATGAATATAAAAATATTAATAAGTGTGTAAGAGAGGGGATGTATCTAATATGAATATAAAAATATTAATAAGTGTGTAAGAGAGGGGATGTATCTAATATGAATATAAAAATATTAATAAGTGTGTAAGAGAGGGGATGTATCTAATATGAATATAAAAATATTAATAAGTGTGTAAGAGAGGGGATGTATCTAATATGAATATAAAAATATTAATAAGTGTGTGAGAGAGGGGATGTATCTAATATGTATATAAAAACAATAATAAGTAAAGGGGGATGTATCTAATATGTACATTGTAGAAAATATATATATATATTTATGACATGAATAGAAGTTTATTAATATGCTGAGTGTTTGCTGAGTCACTTCTGACTCATTGCTGAGTCAACAAGATAAACCCCATCTTGTCTGAACGGCTGCGGTTATTTCTAGGTTAAATCTAATGGCCTAAATGAATTCTAAAATCTATAAATAAGTGGGTAGACCCTAGACCTAAATCACTTGTAAAATTAGAGAAGCTACCGTCATGCTGCTGCCATGGAGTTCAGCATAGCCGTCACAAACTAAGAAGAGGAAGCCTAATCATCTACAACTAAATCTACACAAATCAAATCAAAAGATCTCTCTTTCTCTAATTCTTTTCTTTTGTTGGTGAGTATGATGATTCTCACAAGACTATTACAAACTAATTTGACTCAGTTATGAATGGATCACAAGAAAGTGATGTGATTTGTAATTGTAAATTCTATATATTGTGGATCTTTTATTATGTTATTATGTTGTCGTATGATGTAAATTATATATGCTATGTCATGCTATGTTGTAAATTCTCTTATGCTATGTCGTGCTATGTTGAGAATCATGTCAAGCTATGTTATACTATCATACTATGCCATGTTATAAATCATGCTATATTATGTTGAAAAATCATGATGTTGTTGGATCATGCTTAAAGTTATGTTTTTTTTTCTTAATTTAAATGGATCTTGTTTATGGGAATTTGCCTATTAGGTTAGGTGTACCCATAAACTTGAAACTATAATTAAATAAAACTTGATTATGGGAATTTGCCTATTGAGTTAGGTGTACCCATATAAAACCATGTTGTTAAAAAAATTAGATGATGTTGATTCACACATGTTCATATGTAAGTTTATGAAAATTGATTGAGATCATATTAGGTGAATTTTGAACAAGTTGACACCTTTAGATCCATGACATGTATAATCTATGCAAGTTGGACATATGCAAGTTTCACCCCTTATTATGATTCATTTGGTCACATATACATGTTGTTATTATGATAATCTCTTTTATGCTATGAGTTAGGCTATTCGAGTCTAACATATATTTTGCGAATAAACGTTCAAACGTGGGGTAGGGGTAATATTAGGAATTAATAAATTGGGTGCAATTTTGTAAGATGTTGCATACCATGAATGAATGTCCATAATTGAGTCAATTATGGACATTGTTAAAAATTGGAAGTAATTAATAATTCAAGTAGGGAATTATTAAAATTGGGGGAAAGTGGATTATTATTAATAATCAATGCTTAGGACACGAGGTTGGACCCGTTTGTGATGTAAACCTGCCCGGACCCGCCCGGCAAATCCAGTAGTCACAAATGTCGGCCCAATGTGAGAGGTCTTAGGCCCAAACTAAAGCATAACAGTTGTAAAGACACGAGGTTAGACTCTTTTATGGTGTAAGACTGGCCGGACCCGCCCGGCAAATCCAGCTGCCATAAATGCCAGTCTAATGTGAGAGGTCTTTATGAGGTTATGGCCTTAATGAACTAAGAAATACTTAACCAGATAATCATGTAAGGTGGGACATGGGGGTTAAGTAGGTGCCTTGGGTGGCATGAGGAATCTGGTGGTTGCCTTTAGAGGCATTTGAAATACGATTAGACTTAACCAAACACACATGTAAATGAACATGACTAAGTGGGTTAAGTGGGATGGACAAATAGGGACAAGCTTAGGTGGAATGCTTGTGGTAAATAGTGGGGGCCCATTTCAACCAGTATCCCAAAACGTATCTTTGTGGGCTCGACCCAAGTCGAGGACGGGACACGCATACTGGGTTTGACTATAAGAGGCCAAAACAGGGAGCGGTGGCAACGCAAGTCCAACGGGTTTCATATGCGTGTGTGGACCCGGGCTGGTAGGTAAGACGTTGTTGCATCGTGTAGGTATAAGCCGTGCATGTCCATTGTATCAGGTTGCCACTTTAGGGGAGTGATACACCCCACTGTGGGGCCAGCACGGGTATCTACGAGTTAGGGAGCCGATCGAATAATGGGAAGTAGGGTACACCTAGTGGAGATAGGGGCAGGCGGCACCTATGTAGTCAGCTAGGGGTACGTAAAGCCATTGGGAAAGTTTCTAAGTGAAGCTAAGTGGGATGAATCTTTAGGGTGACTGGTGTGGTGCAGTATAGTGTTTATCCTTTAGTATTTAGGAGCGCCTATAACGTTGCCTTTAGCGATTGTCTATGTCCTTAATCTGCTCTTCATAGACATTTTCTTGTTTTCCAGCTTATGCCTTAGTCCAGTTATTTTGGTAATAGTATTGTAGAATTATCATATTCACCAGACTTTATGTCTGACCCCCTCTTTTCCATCCTTTTTCTCCCTTCAGGTCCGCAGGTTGGGCCAAGTTCTAGTGGAGTCTAGTTGGATCGCTTATCTTCTGGAAAGCTTGGACTGCTGAAGTAAAGTCCAGCTTGTTATCTTTCTTTTTAATGGTTATTCATGTAATGGGATTATGTACTTGTTTTATCAAGATAGATATTGTACTTGACATTGAATATGGTGTTATGATGTAATCAAACATGTTTTGACTTCTGCTACAATGAAATAAAGTTTTTGAATTTCCAAGTACTATTTTATATCTGTCTTGTTGTAATTTTACTGTTCTATATTCACTTAAAACCTCCATGGAAGTTAATGCATTCCCTTTGTGAGTGACATTAATGGACGTGGGGTGTTACACGTGGTATCAGAGCATAAGGTTACCAGAACAGATAAAAAAAAAATTTAGAATTTTTTTTTTCTAAAGTATTTTTGGAAGAAGTGCTTTCAAAAAAAAAAAAACATGTTATTTAAAGAGAGTTTTTATGAAAAACATAATCCCAAATAGCCACATCCTTATCTTTATCTTTCGAATTCTCCATTTTGAATCTTTCCTTTTTCGTTTCAGCATGGCTGAAGATCTTAATCTCCCAGAAGGTGTGACGATTCCAGGGTGGTTTAGGAGATACTTGGAGGCTAGGGCCACCACTGCAGGCCCAGCGGATACTCCTCCACCCCTAGTTGCACCCATTCCTCCTCCTCCTCCTCGTGTTGACACTTTTGCAAAGACGTGCAAGGAATTCAAGGCTATGGGAGGAAAAACTTTTCAAGGGACTGAGACGTTTGTGGAGGCCAGAGATTGGCTTAAGGAGACTGAGGAATTGTTGGATATCTTTGAAGTGGAAGATGGGAGGAAAGTCCGTTTAGCTGCTTGGTTAATGAAGGGAGAGGCCTCGTTTTGGTGGGAGGTCACTAACGGGGAACGTCAAGTTGATTCATGGGCGGATTTCAGACGAAGGTTTGAGGCAAAGTTTCTTTCAAGGGCAGAGGAGAACTTAAATATGGAAAAATTCCTGGCACTAAAGCAAGGGAGCTCATCAGTAAAGGAATATGTCAATAAATTTAATCAGTTAGCAAGGTTTGGCTTGGAGTTGGTGAACACGCCATAGAAGAAAGCTTTGAGGTTCGTTAGAGGCTTGAATGAACCGTTGCAAGGGTTGGCTATGACCCACATCCCTATGGGAGCCACCTTTGAAAAGCTAGTAGAAATGGAACTTATGCATGAGGATAAGGCAGTTGAAAAGAAAGGGGATCAGAAGAAACCCCAACAGCAAAATAAGAAGGGTGGTAAAAACAATAATGGCAAAGGGAAGAAGAAATGCTTCAATTGTGGGACGCCTGGCCATCTCAGCAAAGATTGTAGAAAGAAAAAGAAGACCGGTTGTTTTCATTGTAGAGATGCGGGACATTTAGTGAAGGACTGTCCAAAGAAGGGGCAGAGGGCAGGGTCTACCTCGGGAGGACAGGTGCAGGCTCTTATGGCACCAGGGCAGGCAAGGGGGCAAGTTCAGGCTATTGCGGCCCCACCGCTGCAAGAAAGAGGTAGAACAATTTCTGTTGAAAGCTTAGTTTTTCTGTTTGATCATCCTGTCCGTACCTTATTCGATTCTGGCGCATCTCATTCGTTTATCTCTGCATCATTAGTTGAATCACTGCACTTGAACACCAGTTTAGTAGAGGATCCCTTGGTCGTTTCAAATCCAATTGGGGGTTCGGCTCATTTGACCATGATATGTTTGGATTTGAAAATCTCTATACTTAGCGTTGAATTTAGATGTGATGCTTATGTATTGGGCTTCACGGGCTATGGGCTAATTTTAGGAATGGATTGGTTGTCTAGAAATAGGGCCATTCTTGATTGTGAAAGGAGAGTAGTTAGGCTTGTGACTCGCCTTGGTAATGCTCTCGACATCTTTTGTAATCCCATAAATTCCGTTATGCTAAGTTATCTTGAATCGCTTGACGCGTCTGTAGAGAACCTGCGATCGGTAGAAGTGGTCCGGGAATATCCGGATGTGTTTGAGGAGGTGAAGGGCTTACCTCCAAAGCGGGAGATAGACTTTCGAATTTATCTTGTGGATAATGCTAAACCCGTATCTTTGCCAGTGCGCCACATGGCTCCTCGTGAAAGGAGGGAACTCAATAAGCAAGTAAAGGAGTTGCTTGAGAAGGGGTTCATAAGACGTAGTATATCGGAGTGGGGTGCTCCAGTAGTTTTTGCCACAAAGGCGGATGGGTCTCTTAGACTTTGTATGGACTATAGAGAACTAAACAAGCTTACTAAAAAGAACCGACACCCACTGCCGAGGATTGACGATCTCTTTGATCAGTTAGTTGGCGCCTCAGTGTTTTCGCAGTTGGACTTAGCCACTGACTTTCATCAACTGAGAGTGGCTGAGGATAGTATAGATAAGACTGCTTTTAGGACTCCTGACGGATTCTATGAATGGCTAGTGATGCCCTTTGGTTTGACAAACGCCCCTGCATATTTTGTTGATTTGATGAATAGGGTGTTTAGGGAATACCTTAACAAATTCGTGGTAGTCTTTGTGGATGACATCTTAGTCTTTTCTAAGAATAAAGAAGAGCACTCCCTACATCTTAGGGAAGTGTTGGAAACCCTTCGAGCGCATAACCTTAAGGCAAAATTTTCTAAGTGTCACTTCTGGAGGAAGGAAGTACGGTTCTTAGGGCACGTGGTTTCCAAAGAAGGGATAGCAGTGGATCCCGCAAAGGTGGTGGCCATCCAAGATTGGAAGGTCCCTAAAAATGCAACCGAAGTAAGAAGTTTCTTGGGGTTGGCTGGCTATTATAGGAAGTTTATCAAAGATTTCGCAAAAATATCAGCTCCATTAACACGGTTAACGAAGAAGAACCTGGTTTTTACGTGGGACAAAGATTGCGATGATGCGTTCCAACGTTTAAAGAGAGCCTTAACTTCAGCCCCAGTCTTAGTGTTGCCAGACAGGAATAAACCGTTTACCATCTACACTGATGCTTGTGGGACGGGACTTGGCGCGGTCAGCATGCAAGAGGGAAGAGTAATAGCCTATGGTGGAAGGCAGTTGAGGGTTCATGAAAAGAATTACCCCACGCATGACTTAGAGCTAGCCGCAATTGTTTTCGCGCTTAAGTCTTGGCGTCACTATCTTCTTGATGAGAAATTCGAACTGTTCACTGACCACAAATCATTAAAATACTTATTCTCTCAGAAGGATTTGAATTTAAGGCAGCAACGGTGGATGGAATTCTTAGCCTCCTACGATTTTGAAATAGCATATACCCCGGGCAAGGGTAACGTGGTGGCAGACGCCTTAAGTAGGAAAAGGTTGTCCTTGAGTCCGTTGTTTGTTGAACGACGAAGCTTAGAATTCATCTCTATGTTTGACTTTAGACCCTCCGTTGACTTAGTACCCGGTCTGTTAGCATCCTTGGAGGTTAGACCTACACTTCTAGGACGGGTTGGTGAGGCACAGCGAGACGACCCACAGTTGGTTGAGATAGTAGAAAAGCTCAAAGGAGGGGAGTCGTCAAGCCATCTTCGTAGGTATACCCTAGACGATAAGGGTTGGTTACGAAGGGATAATAGACTTTGTGTACCACAAGACGAAGACTTAAGGAAGGCCATTCTTGATGATGCTCATCGCTCAAAAATGACCATTCATCCCGGCGGGGATAAGATGTACAAAGATATGAAACGGGTTTTCTTTTGGGCCGGTATGAAAAAGGATGTGGCCGAGTACGTCGCTAGATGCTTGGTGTGCCAATGAGTTAAAGCAGAACAAAAGAAACCCGGTGGGTTGCTTCACCCATTAGAAGTTCCACTATGGAAATGGGAAAGCATCTCAATGGATTTTGTGGATGGATTACCAAGATCAAGGAAGGGTAACACGGGGATTTGGGTTATAGTAGATAGACTTACTAAAAGCGCCCATTTTATTCCCGTGAAAAGTAAGAGGACTGCTCCGTGGTTGGCTTCTGTATACATTAAGGAGATAGTTCGTTTGCACGGTATTCCTTCTAATATAGTAAGCGACCGTGACCCCATCTTTACTAGCGAATTTTGGAAGAGTTTACAAGAGGTGGTAGGGACTCAGCTATGTTTGAGCACCGCATATCATCCTCAGACAGACGGCCAGACCAAGAGGGTGAATCGCATTCTAGAGGATCTTTTAAGGCTTTGTATCCTAGACTTTGGGGGTACATGGGAAGAGCACCTTCCGTTAGTAGAATTCGCATATAATAATAGCTTTCAGTCTAGTATTGGCATGGCACCTTTCGAAGCTCTTTATGGAAGGCCTTGCCGTTCGCCTACATGTTGGTGGGAATCTACCGATAAAATCCTACTTGGGCCCGATATGGTTAGGGAAACCTCGGAGAAGATTGAGTTGATTCGAAGGAGGATGAAAGCAGCACAAGATAGGCAAAAATCGTATGCTGATAAGAGGAGGACAGATCTTGAGTTTGACATTGGGGACATGGTTTTTATCAAAGTATCTCCGTTACAGAATGTTGTTCGCTTTGGGTCCGTGGGGAAATTAGCACCAAGGTTTGTAGGGCCGTTTCCTGTAAAAAAACAGGATTGGGAAGATGGCATATAGGGTGGAGTTGCCTGAGAAACTTAGTGGAGTACACGACGTATTCCATGTATCACATTTGAGGAAGTGTTTGCACAAGACCGCGGAGGTGGTAGAGCCGAGCTTGCTTAAAGAGGTGGAAATAGAGCGTGATGCAACAATTAGACGAGCTCCTACATGCATTCTTGGGTCGGAGATCAAAAAGTTGAGGAATCGAGAGGTCAGACTGGTTAAAGTGCAATGGGGAGATGATGAGAGCAACGCAACTTGGGAGACAGAAGAGAAGATGCGTTCGTTGTACCCTTTTCTTTTTGAGGGTATGTCTTTTAATTTCTCCTTTATCGCTTAGCTTATCTTATCTTATCTTTAGTATGTCCTCTCATTAGTATCTTTGACCTTTAGTTAGGATAAACCTATGGTTGAAACATGTGTTTGAGACATGTTATGTATGATGGATGCAAAATGGATGCAAGTGTTTGCTAGTGGTTGCTCGTGGATGCATATATACACACACTTTAGGCACTAGATCGGCTTAGTCACTTCATATTGCATATTGCATATATATGGATGTATTTAGTATAATGGATGTATAATGGTTGTACCATCATATGGATGCTGCATTCGGTTGAATGGGTGTGCACGCATATAGAAGTAGTATGTAAGCAATTAGGATCTTTTGCATACATAATGGATTCATGACACTTACATAATTTGCATTAAGGAGGTCAACTGAATCAGTAGACCGCCTGATTTCGCATTAGGTAAGGACATGTACACACACTTGCATATGATCATAAAGCATTAGAAGTCTTTTAAGGACAATGGATGCCTGTGTATGATGGATGAGTAGATGGACGTTTGGATGGTAGGATATACATTCTTCCAGACTTGAAGATTTCGGGGACGAAATCCTAAAAGGAGGGGAGAATGTAACACCCCGAATTTTCTATTAACACTAAAGTTGCTAAAATATTAATAAGTGTGTAAGAGAGGGGATGTATCTAATATGAATATAAAAATATTAATAAGTGTGTAAGAGAGGGGATGTATCTAATATGAATATAAAAATATTAATAAGTGTGTAAGAGAGGGGATGTATCTAATATGAATATAAAAATATTAATAAGTGTGTAAGAGAGGGGATGTATCTAATATGAATATAAAAATATTAATAAGTGTGTGAGAGAGGGGATGTATCTAATATGTATATAAAAACAATAATAAGTAAAGGGGGATGTATCTAATATGTACATTGTAGAAAAAATATATATATTTATGACATGAATAGAAGTTTATTAATATGCTGAGTGTTTGCTGAGTCACTTCTGACTCATTGCTGAGTCAACAAGATAAACCCCATCTTGTCTGAACGGCTGCGGTTATTTCTAGGTTAAATCTAATGGCCTAAATGAATTCTAAAATCTATAAATAAGTGGGTAGACCCTAGACCTAAATCACTTGTAAAATTAGAGAAGCTACCGTCATGCTGCTGCCATGGAGTTCAGCATAGCCGTCACAAACTAAGAAGAGGAAGCCTAATCATCTACAACTAAATCTACACAAATCAAATCAAAAGATCTCTCTTTCTCTAATTCTTTTCTTTTGTTGGTGAGTATGATGATTCTCACAAGACTATTACAAACTAATTTGACTCAGTTATGAATGGATCACAAGAAAGTGATGTGATTTGTAATTGTAAATTCTATATATTGTGGATCTTTTATTATGTTATTATGTTGTCGTATGATGTAAATTATATATGCTATGTCATGCTATGTTGTAAATTCTCTTATGCTATGTCGTGCTATGTTGAGAATCATGTCAAGCTATGTTATACTATCATACTATGCCATGTTATAAATCATGCTATATTATGTTGAAAAATCATGATGTTGTTGTATCATGCTTAAAGTTATGTTTTTTTTTCTTAATTTAAATGGATCTTGTTTATGGGAATTTGCCTATTAGGTTAGGTGTACCCATAAACTTGAAACTATAATTAAATAAAACTTGATTATGGGAATTTGCCTATTGAGTTAGGTGTACCCATATAAAACCATGTTGTTAAAAAAATTAGATGATGTTGATTCACACATGTTCATATGTAAGTTTATGAAAATTGATTGAGATCATATTAGGTGAATTTTGAACAAGTTGACACCTTTAGATCCATGACATGTATAATCTATGCAAGTTGGACATATGCAAGTTTCACCCCTTATTATGATTCATTTGGTCACATATACATGTTGTTATTATGATAA
This sequence comes from Allium sativum, assembly GCA_030737875.1. Classification (NCBI taxonomy): domain Eukaryota; kingdom Viridiplantae; phylum Streptophyta; class Magnoliopsida; order Asparagales; family Amaryllidaceae; genus Allium; species Allium sativum. The sequence goes on along the minus strand of CM060911.1, from coordinate 295,628,173 downwards.
TCTCTTTTATGCTATGAGTTAGGCTATTCGAGTCTAACATATATTTTGCGAATAAATGTTCAAACGTGGGGTAGGGGTAATATTAGGAATTAATAAATTGGGTGCAATTTTGTAAGATGTTGCATACCATGAATGAATGTCCATAATTGAGTCAATTATGGACATTGTTAAAAATTGGAAGTAATTAATAATTCAAGTAGGGAATTATTAAAATTGGGGGAAAGTGGATTATTATTAATAATCAATGCTTAGGACACGAGGTTGGACCCGTTTGTGATGTAAACCTGCCCGGACCCGCCCGACAAATCCAGTAGTCACAAATGTCGGCCCAATGTGAGAGGTCCTAGGCCCAAACTAAAGCATAACAGTTGTAAAGACACGAGGTTAGACTCTTTTATGGTGTAAGACTGGCCGGACCCGCCCGGCAAATCCAGCTGCCATAAATGCCAGTCTAATGTGAGAGGTCTTTATGAGGTTATGGCCTTAATGAACTAAGAAATACTTAACCAGATAATCATGTAAGGTGGGACATGGGGGTTAAGTAGGTGCCTTGGGTGGCATGAGGAATCTGGTGGTTGCCTTTAGAGGCATTTGAAATACGATTAGACTTAACCAAACACACATGTAAATGAACATGACTAAGTGGGTTAAGTGGGATGGACTAATGGGGACAAGCTTAGGTGGAATGCTTGTGGTAAATAGTGGGGGCCCATTTCAACCAGTATCCCAAAACGTATCTTTGTGGGCTCGACCCAAGTCGAGGACGGGACACGCATACTGGGTTTGACTATAAGAGGCCAAAACAGGGAGCGGTGGCAACGCAAGTCCAACGGGTTTCATATGCGTGTGTGGACCCGGGCTAGTAGGTAAGACGTTGTTGCATCATGTAGGTATAAGCCGTGCATGTCCATTGTATCAGGTTGCCACTTTAGGGGAGTGATACACCCCACTGTGGGGCCAGCACGGGTATCTACGAGTTAGGGAGCCGATCGAATAATGGGAAGTAGGGTACACCTAGTGGAGATAGGGGCAGGCGGCACCTATGTAGTCAGCTAGGGGTACGTAAAGCCATTGGGAAAGTTTCTAAGTGAAGCTAAGTGGGATGAATCTTTAGGGTGACTGGTGTGGTGCAGTATAGTGTTTATCCTTTAGTATTTAGGAGCGCCTATAACGTTGCCTTTAGCGATTGTCTATGTCCTTAATCTGCTCTTCATAGACATTTTCTTGTTTTCCAGCTTATGCCTTAGTCCAGTTATTTTGGTAATAGTATTGTAGAATTATCATATTCACCAGACTTTATGTCTGACCCCCTCTTTTCCATCCTTTTTCTCCCTTCAGGTCCGCAGGTTGGGCCAAGTTCTAGTGGAGTCTAGTTGGATCGCTTATCTTCTGGAAAGCTTGGACTGCTGAAGTAAAGTCCAGCTTGTTATCTTTCTTTTTAATGGCTATTCATGTAATGGGATTATGTACTTGTTTTATCAAGATAGATATTGTACTTGACATTGAATATGGTGTTATGATGTAATCAAACATGTTTTGACTTCTGCTACAATGAAATAAAGTTTTTGAATTTCCAAGTACTATTTTATATCTGTCTTGTTGTAATTTTACTGTTCTATATTCACTTAAAACCTCCATGGAAGTTAATGCATTCCCTTTGTGAGTGACATTAATGGACGTGGGGTGTTACAAATCAGTTAATAGTTGCACAATTACATGCAACAATTGTGATTAACTGCGTACATGTATGCATGAATCTGTCGATAGTTGCACAACTTTAATTAAACTTTTGGAATCATTCAATAATTCTGAATAAAATTATATAATCATGCCCCAAACCATAAAATCATAAAATCATACAACAATTCCATATTCAATTACGATTTATTATATAATATACGTAAATTTTCATTTGTTGAAATTATAATTAGAAAATAAAAAATATACCTTTGTTCTCGCGTTTTTTGCAAATCTCATGTTGAAATCGCCACGACTTTGCCTATTTTTCTTCGATCGACAGTAAAATGCTGAAAATCGGCTTGAATTTGGAATTTTCTTTTAAAATCGTCCGCGATAAAGGAGGGATGCGACTAATGAAATGATACAGATCTGTGGAACGAGTATTTTTTGGGGTTTAAAGGACAAAATCGGAAATTGATATGCCATGTTTTGAAAATAGGGATGTATTCTATATTCTTTTTATCAGCGGTTTTTTTTATATTTTAAAACTTAATAGGGACCTGTAAAAAATGCACCCTTTTATTTAATCGTTTATTCGATTTAATATGGAACTTAAGAATAGTCAATTTTCAAACGACCTCCAATTTCAATGAAACCAATTTTATAAAATCTGTAATGACTAATTATTGTAAAATTTCCAGTTTGGGATCAATTGTATCTATTTTGAAAATAATATGCAATAAAAATGCATATTGACTTACGTTGTGAATTAAAAAGGGAGTTTTAACAATCGATCTTGGAATTCAACGGAACCAGTTCCATCATGTCCGGAATATTTAATTGTTGTAAGATTTAAAGTTTCGAGCCAATTAGAGTTATTTTGTGAGTATGCGGAAAATAAACGTGAATCAATTGACGGTTTTAATATTTAAAATTTTGCTATTTTTCCAAGAAAACTTGGAATTCAACAAAACAAGTTTCATTGGGTCCGGAATCTCAAATTGTAGCTGGATGTCCGTTTTTAATGCAAACGGATATCGTATGATATCATATGAAGTTATAAACGACAAATAAAAGTGGTGGTAGGCATCAAATTATAAAATTAATAAAATGTTCCAAATAAAAAAAACGACTACAAATTAATCCCTAACTTCATAAATCCCACAGCCCCAATTTCGATCATTCACGTTTTTTATTTCCAGCAGCTTGTTCCCTTCAATCTTCAAGAATGGACTAAATATCCAATATTCAACGAAAGTTTTCCATCTTGGATTCATTAAGATCATAAAAAAAAAGCTCCATAGCAATGTATTTTTCTTTTGAGTACAATTACAAGAATTTTCGTACCAAATTATAAAGGTCGTCGACTTAGGTAGCACCGGAGCTGGGCGGGGGTGCGGTTTTGTTGATCGGGTGATGAAGATGGATTGACAATAGCTTAAACGCGGTTAGTAATGAAAATAAAGTGGTTTAGAGGGGTTAATGAATATAATTAACTATTTTAAATATTTTAATTTGATTTACAAATCATTATGTCGATAGATCTTTCGTCCGCTAACCGATTTCAGTGAAATAAGATCCAATGGAATCGTATTCACGATATCTACGCTGTCGACCAAAGTGAATTGTGAGTTAACTCGCAGGCTTTCTGAAATACTATGATGTGTTAAATTTATATTTATCGTTAGTAGCATAAATTGTGTGATTAATGAATTGGATGATTTATTGGTTGTTGATTACTTTGGATGTTCATTGTTTAATCGTTGTTTGTTGTGATTTATATCCCGTCATTTAAATGATTTAATATAGATTTCTATTTCGTATAAAACAATATTTTGAGCTATGATACAGGGAAGAACAGACTAGGGAAATCCAACTGGATTCCTTAAATAATTGTATGTTACTTATTTCATATATTTATGTAAATTGTTTATCTCAAGTAACATTAAATCATGTTTGGATGTTAACGGTTGAATCGGATGTTGATTGTTGAATTGGATGCTGATCGTTGAATTTAAATTCAACGTTGATATGTTATTAACCAATAGACGGTATTAGTAGAAGATGGCCTACAATCTGTCGTTTTAAGACGTCGATTTATCGTTAGGCGAATTGATGTGGTTTGAATAAAATTTATTTTATAACTAAGGCTAGATTTTTAACTTATATTTTTTATATAAGTTACTAAAAATAGAAGTATTATTTATCAACAAACGTTAATTTTTATTTAATTTTATTGAATATTACAAAATCATATTTACAGCAAATTCTTACATATTTTTGTAAAAAGCAAATAAGTTAGAGATTAACCTATGGGTTAATAAATTGCAAATAACTGTTCTTATATAACAATTAAGTATTTTTGTTGAATTAATTATATTATCAATTAATTCAAGGGAAGGGATTTGTCAAAATCAGTTAACAAGTTAACTAATGATTTTCAAATTGACCAAATCAACTGTTTTGAATTGAAATTGATTGTTAGATTAATTGCTTAAAATTAATCAAATAGAAATGACTTTGACGAAGAGTTATTCAATCTTAATAAATGTTCTTAAAGGTTGATTAATCTTTTAATTAATTATATTTAAAGTATTTATTGAATTGTTTAGTATTTGTAGAGTTAAATATTATTTTAATAAGCCGAAGTTGTTATAAGAGAAGTTTATAAAAGGGGATTAGAACCGATGAGATGATTTTAAACAAACACTTACTTAATAGTTAAGTTAGGTTAAGTAAGGTGATGGGGCTTGAAATGAGATTTCAAAATGTGAAGGCAAAGATGCTAAATAAAATTTTATCGATTTTTGAGTAAAGGATTCGATAAATGGATTTGAAAGTGAAATCTAAGTCATGAGAGAAAAGAGAATCACTTAATCAAAGAGTTAAGTGAAAATTGTTATATTTGAATGGAAAGTTTTAAGATTCACGAAATGATTTTAATGAAATGGTCTGATTTGCTAAAGTACTTGATTGTATTGTTTGTGATTTGTTAGTTAAAAACCTAACTATCGAAGAAATGATGATTTTGGACTATTGATGTGTTAGTTCAAAAAGACCGTGATGGAACTAGACCTAAAACCACTTTGAACCAACTTTGCATTTGAGAACTAACATTACAGGCATAATATGAATTGATTTGAAGACATAGATCTTCAGAGCAAGGGGGTTACTCGTTGACATCTCTAGTTAATTACCGAGATTAAACTTGTGGCAGTAAACCTCTTGTTATGAGGTATCTTTAGTTTCGTTCAGTCATAGAACGAACTTGTATGGACGAATTTATGAACAAACTTAGATCTCTTTTCTTCGTCTTTTTGGTTGCCTCTTCCAACTGTCTTTGTTTTCGCTACTTGCGTTTGTTTTCTTTTTGAAATTTTATGTTTTAGAAACTAACAAGTACAAAGGAAGGAGACCACATATTAAAGAAAAAGGTAGAGGGCTAATTTAGGTATAAACGGGGTGGAAAAAGTAAAAAAAAAACAGGATGAGATGTTTTTTCATAAATTACCGGGGTGGGAAAAGCAATTATTGGGGTGTGAATAGACGGACCCATAATTTTGTTCTCAAAAGCAATTGCATTTTCAATGGAATCTTCGAGCACTTCTTTATCTGGTTGAATACAGTCAGCCTCTTCCGTAGTTTATTGAGATTAAGCAAAAGCGAAGTTAGTTTTTTCTTGTGATAATATTTTTGAATCATCTCCCCCTCTTTTTGACCACTTTACTCCTTTTTCTCTATTGTTATTTTCCTTCAAACGTAGATGGATCCCGCTTTAATTTCGTACTCTTTCTTTTCTTTAGGTGAATCTACTGAATTTGCATTATTTTCTGAATTTTGGGAAACATTGTTTTGAGATTGCTTCTCCAACCATGTTTTTTTGTTGAAAAAATTATCTGTATTATGCCCAGAGTACTTACAATTTGATTACTATGGGGAAATCCACTTGTATTCTTTTCTTTATGTGATGATTTCACCGCCGTACATTGAGATTATTGCTTCTTCAAAACATCCATTTTCTGCATTTATGTCTACAAAAATTATAGATACTTTTAGCCTTGTTTCGTTTCGCTATGCTCATCCTATTTTAGGGGTATGCCTACCACACTATCTACGATTGCAAGTTCTTCACTATCCCACAACCTGAAATTTAGATCGGTCGGTCTTATTAATATTGGGATGGTGGATAAAACACCTTTATCCATTTTAACCTTATTTGTCAATTTTTTCAAAATTATAAGCCTGCCATTTATGAAGTATGGGCCATCCTTTAACACTTTTTCATAATAGGGTCCGGCCATTTCCACCCTATTGTTTGCTCTTCATCGCCCCCACCCCTCAAACTAAAATTTTAAAATACTAATTCCAATTTTACCCTTTAAAAATTAATTAGATATATAAATCCATGTTTCTTGATGTAATTACAATTCAAATAACCTAATTGTCAAAACATGTGTCGGAGATTTTATATAAACAAAACCCAAGCCCCTTAAAATATTTCAAACAACTCACAATCATCCATAAAAAAATAAAAACAATGAGAGAATTAAGCATAGAAGTTTGTAAATTCAAGCTTACTCCGAAGCAATACTTTGCATAAAGCTAATAAAACGAATATACATCAGTATTTAACCATAGCAATGCTTTCTGTCAACAATATTTCATAACAACATTTCGGATTTTTTTTTGCAAGATAGGTAACGTAGATAAAATGTAGATTGAAAGAAGCAAAAAAAATTGAATATAAGGAAGGGCACATTTGGAAATAAACGGGGTGGAAAGAAAAAAAACTGGGGTGTGTAGTTTCTTTTTAAATCGATGGGGTGTGAAGAGTAAACATAGGGGTGGCAACAGCCGGACCCTTCATAATATTCTTGATTTGTGAATCTGATTGCAAAAAATCCATTACTTTATGCAAATATATCAAAATTACATTTTGGATTCTCAGTTTTTATGCTATAGGCCTTGAAGTGATGATATGCCAATCGGTTGCCAAATACATAAACAAGCACTAACATGTTCCATTTGTCTTCTATCCTTTTACTAATGGACTCCTTCACAACTATAAGTTTCTTGCCACTCATGTTTAATGTACACATCTCATGTTAAAATCTGATGATAATCCTCTTGATTTTAACATATCCGCCTAGCGTTGAAGGATCTTTTTACTTTAAGATGGAGCTGTTAATGAATTTGGGATATTGTTGTTAACAATGCTTGCATTTGCAAATGAATACTGATCAGCATTGCATCCAACATTATTGGTGCAATTTTGATCGTTATTTTGTAAAACATAGAAAAGGAATAAAATTCTAGAGGAGGGTGGACAAATAATTTTACTTCTACTTGGTCATCGTTGCGGTTCTGTATATATGTATGCTACCTTGTCACGACTTGCAACGTGACTCATTTGCACGTTGCTTTCCTTTAAACGTTTCCGAAATGAGATGAAAGCAAACACTATATGCTTGTTCCTTTTATTGTGCATCAGACTCTTTGCTAACTACACTGCTGATTTATTGTCAAATCGTATTTCTGTTGCCTTATGTTGTTATAGTCTTAGCTCGTATAACAAATTTCTCAACCATAATGCATGATATACACACAAAGATGCTGCCACAGACTCTACCTCACATGTCGCTATTGGTTGTTTCTTAAAGAGCCATGTGAAAGAAGTATCTCCTATGTAGAACACATACCACGATATGCTTTTCCAATCATCTATATCTCCACACCAATCATTATCAGAGTAACCCACTAATTTGTAGTCATTTTTCTTAGAATAGAATAACCTAAGTGACTCTATTCCTCAGACATATCAAAGAATTCTCTTAACTGTGCTAGTGCTTTGGCTTCTCCATGAACCGACATGTTATGCCAACACTATATGCAATGTCTGGCCTAGTGCACGTGAGATAACGTAAATTACCAACCAAACTTTAGTATTTGTTTACATCCACTCGATCTTTACCATCGAATTTAGATAGTTTTGTACCGTGTTTCATCAGTATTGCTATTAGATTTCACTCTTCTATCTTATTCTTCTTCAAAATCTTTTTTGCGCAAGTCTCTTGTGTCACATATATTCCAGATCTTCCATGCCTAACCTGAAGACGAAGAACGTATTTCATCAACCCTACGTATATCATTTCAAACTCTTGAGTCATGGGTTCTTTAAATTCTTTTATCATCTCCTCGTAATTTCCCATGAATATCAGAACACTAACAAAAAGAGCAACAAACAATAAGTTGCATTTTTCTTTATTCACATATAGTGCATGCTCGTAAGGACATTTTATCAACCCATTATGCTTGAAGTAGGTGCTGATTCCGGCGTTCCATGCACGAGGTGCTTGCTTCAACCCATATAACGCTTTCCTTTGCTCTCCTTCTCAGCTTTCATGTACCCTGGTGGTTGCTCCACATATACTTTCTCTTTAAACACACCATTTAAAAATGTTGATTTCATATCCATTTGATAAATCTTCCACTTGAATTGTGTTACTAGAGATATGAAGCCTCATTTTCCCATTCTCTCCACTGAGACAAAGACTTCGTCATATTCGAGCCCTATCTTTTGTTTATAAATCTTTGCCGCTTTCCGCGCCTTATATCTTTCTATCACACCTTGGGCATTCATCTTTTTCTTGTATACCCACTTTACTCATACAGGCTGATATTCTTCTTGCAACTCCACAAACTCTCAAGTTTCAATTTTTTTTCGATAGACCTTAACTCTTCATCCATTGCAGCTTTCCATTTCTTATATCTTAATGCCTCTTCAAAAGTAATGTTCTCAGCACTGACCAAAAGATAAGTGCACTTCATTTGTTGATTCGTACAATTCTTGCAAACTTTGCATTTTTGGTTGCCTCAGCTATTCTTCATCATCAAATGATTGAGGGGTTATTGTGGTGTGTGCTAATGTAGTAGCTGATGATTTTCCTTTTTCTTCCTTCCACGTCAGTTCTATTTGGTTGTTCCAATCTCACACACTTTCTTTATTCGCCTGCACAACTCGACTCTTAACCACCTTTTTTCAGTTGGATCGAATTACAAAGGGTTTTGTCTTCTCATCATACCCAATGACTACATATTTCTTGCTGTTGTCATCTAGTTTGATTCTTCTCTGATTCGAATAAATGTGTATGTTGAACTACCAAATACTTTTAAGTATGATACGGTTGGTTCTCTTTCGCTCCAAGCTTCCTGCGGTGTTTGATCTACTAATTTGCATGTGGGCACCAATTCTGCACATACACTGCACATTGTACAGTTTCTTCCCAAAATTCTTTCGACATGTATTTGCTCCTCAAGATTGACTGAACCATATGAAGAATAGTTTGGTTTTTTCTTTCGACCACACCATTATTCTAAGGTGAATAGAGCGCATTTAAGAATCTTTTGATTCCTCGTAATAGGTCGTGAAGGCTGTTGGCATATACTCTCCATCTCCATCTGATCATAAATCCTTGATATAAAGACCAGTCATCTTTTATACTAACACTTTGAATTTCTTGAACACTCCAAGTGCCTCATATTTTTCTTTCAAAAAATAAACCCAAGTCTTCCTTGTGTAATCATCGATGACATTGATAATACCTCTTTTCGCCGAATGACTTGGAAGTGATGGGGTCACATATGTCGGTATGTATCAATTCTAATGATCTCCTTGCACGATATTCAGCCTTCTTTTGAAAACATTTTCTTGCTTTTTTGCCAAGCACACATCCCTCACAAAATTTCTTTCTGTAATCCATATGTGGTAAACCATGAACCGTATTATTCTTTACTAACTCTTTCAGACCGTCATAATATAAGTGTCCGGACCGTAAATGCCAAAGTGAGGTCCTATCCTCCACGTTGAATTGTAAACACTTTTCTCGCACATTTATCAAATTGAGTTTGAACATTCGATTATTGGTCATTTCTACATGTGCAAGTAAATAGCCCATTTTATCCTTCACAAGTAACATTTGATATTTAATGAAAATTGAATACCCCTTCTTTAATAGTAACCCGATGCTAAGGATATCACTCTTCAATTCAAACAACTAATAGACATTTTTAATCGATCACGTTTACCATCCTTATGAGAAAAACAGATTTTTCCTTGGCCTTTGACTTAAACTTTTGATGCATCTCCAAATGACATGTGTCCATCCTTTACCTCTTGCATCTTTACAAAAAAGTGTATTTGTCTACACATATGATTACTCGCATGGGTTTCGAGATACCATACTACATCGCTGTCGGGAACATTTTCCTTATTAGTTATCAAGAGAACACCATCCTCTCTTGTATCTTCTTCTGCAATCAGATTTGCATTTTCTTCCATCTTATTCTTGGAATAATAGCCTTTTGCATAATTCTCATACTTGCCACAGTTGTAGCACTCAACATTTAGACGATTTGACCTGCTGCTCTTCCATGAACATGTCCTCAGCCATGCCAATTTTGTTGGTTCAGCTGGCCTTTTTCTTGGAGACACTACAACAAAAACACCATATTACAACTTTAATTTTACAACAGTGTGAAAAGCACAGTTGTAATAAATATTTTTTACAACTGTCAGCTCTCTAAAGTTGTAATATACATATATTTAACAACTTTTCATTTTATTAGTTGTAATAGATGCCTATTACAAACTTCATGTTTATAATATCTATATTCAATAACTAATTATATTAATATTTAATAATAATAATTAATAATTAATAATAAAATTAGGAATCAATAATATTTATCAATTATTATTAAGTGAATATTAGGCACAGGTCCCTAAAACGAAACTTAATTAGGCTCACCCCCGGTCATAAACTTATTGTAAATTTAGTCCCTATTTTCAAAAACATATAAAAACATACAAAAAAAATATAAAAAAATCATGTAAATTCGTAATTAATTAAATCAAATAATCGTGAAAAAAATCAGACCAAAAAAACATCAAAAACAACGTCGAAATCACGAAATACAGAAAATCAACGAAATGCAGTAAATTGCATCAAAACATGCATATAAATCGATTAGTTGCATACATGTATGCATTTATTTCAAATCTGCGTCAAAACTGCAGTATAAATGCATAAATGTATGCACATATTGTTGAAACATGCATCTGCTGATGCATTTATTTAAAAACCGCATACCTACGTGCAACTTATTCACGTTTGCATGTATTTTGACATACATGCACACATGTATGCAGTTATATAGAAAAACTGCATACATGTATGCAATTTTTCAAACAGGCGTGCATAAATATATGCATGTGTATTCGAATAGTTGCATAAATGTATGCAACTATTCGTAAAAGTTGCATACATTTATGCAACTTTTTTTTTTTTAATTTCTGTGGACTTCCGGGAATGTTTACAGATTTTAGAAATTTTTTTTTTTTTTTTTAAGTGATAGCGCCTGAAGATTTGGACAGAAAACGAAAGAGGCGGAGGTTTGGAAAGTGGCAGGCGGAAGATTCCAGGCGGCAGCTAAAATAGGGGGCGGGTTTGCAGAGAAAACATTGATTACAGGGATGTATTGCGAATTTAAAAACTTGCAAATAGTTGCATACATGTATGCAACTTTTGCCAATAGTTGCATACATGTATGCAAGTATTTCTGAAGCTGTTTCAGTTGAAAATGCATGCAGAAACCTGCATACATGTGTGCAACTATTTGGAATACTTGCACACATGTATGCAAGTTTTTACATGTGAAAATAAAATATGTGCAGAAACCTGCATACATGTATGCAACTATTTTAAATACTTGCACACATGTATGCAAGTATTACATGTAAAAATATAACAGAGAAATACTTGCACAGATGAATGCAAGTATTCCAAATATGTGCATGATTTGATGCAGATTACTGCATTTTTCGTTGTTTTATGTATTTTTTCGATTTTGATGCATGTTTTGATTTTAATATGATCTGAATTTTTGGGCGAGTACATGTTTTATTTAAATACGAATTTACGTGATTTTTTTATATTTTTTTAATATTTTTTTTATGAATTTTCGAAAAACAGGGACTAAATTTACAATAAGTTTATGACCGGGTTTTTTTTATATTTTGAAACCTAATAGGGACCTCTAAAAAACGCACCCTATTATTAAATAATTAATAGTTAATAAGTAGTAATTTATTTTTAATAGGTAATGTATGTTAACTACTTATTAATAGATGTTTATTACACGTATTCTTCTTTGTCAGTTGTAATAGATGCATATTTTTAACAACTATTTTTTCCGCCACTTGTAACAACTATTGTATATTAATATTTAATAAAATTATGTAATTAATATTTAATAGTAAATTATAAAAAATTAAAAAACATTAATTATTTAATAATAAATTTACAATTTAATAATAAGTAGTAATTAATAAATAGTAATTAGCTTCTAATAATTACTAACAAATATTCAGTAATTAATAATTCTTAATATATACATGATAGTTAATTTTTAATTATTAATATTCAATTAGAAATTAGAAATAAAAAGTGATATTAATTAAGAAATAATAGTTAGTAGTAAAATTAATTTTCAGAAATTCATATCATATTTGTTATAAATATTCATTTATTAATAATTATAATTTATGCCATCCAGTTTTATAAATGTTGTTCTACCACGCAAGAAAATTAGGCGGGCTCTTGCAAGAAAATGAGGCGGGACGGGAAAATTTGGGCTCCAAAGTTACTCACGTGATTATCACTCCCTCACGTAGGCCTTATCGTATCCCCTTCTTCCAACAAAGTTTCACCCAAAATCGAAATCTATCCCAGCCCTAAATCAAAATAGATCCTCTTCCTCCCCTCAACGAAGTCTCGCCTTAACACACTGGAGTTGTTGTTTCCGAAACATTTATCGGCTAATATTCTCCTACAGCTGAGATCTGGAATTCACGATGCTACCGCTATAGGAAAATAGATGTATGCGCCATTTCTCTGAGAAGATGTAGGCTGCTGATGTTTCACATGTTCGCCTAAAAGCTCATCACTTCTCCTTGAATTGAAGCGGAGAACTGGTATGGTGGCTGCCGATGTGAGCTTAAAAGAGAGTTGTGCAGGTGCGGTGGAACGAGTGGTGGATCCTGAGCTTCTTCTTCATGCTTGGGATCGGGTTGTTGTAGCCTGATTTCGGCGATCTTGGTACTTCAAATCCTACCAATGTTTTCCTTCCTACAATATTAGGTATCCATCCATAACATCACTATATTTCCCTATCTTATAGGTTAACATGCTGCCCTTTTTATATTTGATATTTAGACCCATGATATTTAGTAAATGCGATATATATTTTTATATGACTGTTTTTTACTTTGTGTTTGCTTCACACATTAATTTGTATAATACATAACGTAAGAATAAAATAATAGTATAATGACATGAATACAGGAATTCAGATGATGAGATCCTTGGATCTCTGATGAGACAACTTCCAAATGATGAGATTTTTTTGATGGAACTGTATACTGATAACACCCTAAAGTGTTATACGTTGCATTCTTGATCAGGATATGGTCGTTAAGCTCTCAGGTGGCTCTGATACCAAAATATATTTTTGCTATGATTAAATGGAGATATGTTTGTTGTAAATCGAGCAGTGATATATTTGAGAAGATAGAATGAAGTTGTATTATTTCTGAATGAATCAAAATGCATGATATGCTGATCTATTTATATATGTACAGATAATGGCCTAAAGCCCATTTACAAATAAATACAAATTATGCTTGACTTGGCCCATATGTTCTGTGAAGTCTTTGTAAACCATATAATGTGCATTACTTTTTCTAATAATTCATTCTTGAAATACATATCAATATGCTTTTACATGTACTGTAATTAACCCAGGGGTCATAGACGGGCAGATTAGGAAACTTGATTGTAATAATAGCCAGTCAATGAAATTGCGGCTGACATTCACTCCAGCTTTACTAATGCATCAGCTTTGTAGTTCTCACTATTAACATCAGCTTTGTAGTTTTCATTGGCTGCATAGAATTTACTAGTACAATTAGTAAATGGATGAAACAGGCTTTACATAATCACTTCCACTTGGATTCATCAATTCCTACTGCTGAACTATTACCAGCATTCATCAATTCCTACTGCTGAACTATTACCCGCATTTGCATCAGATTGGAACTATTAATAAAAGACATAAATATTGGGTTTGGAATTATGCCTCCTGGTCCAAGGATGTTGAGGGCAAAGGAATTGGTGTTTTGAATACTTATGAAACATTACTCCGAGCATCTTAAGGTATGATGTCAGCAGCAAATGTTCAACTTATTAGCGTGTATTTGAAAGCCAATCCGTGCATATGCATACATTTTTTAATATAACATACATCAGTCCACTGAACATCATAAATCGTCGACTAATCATTGATTCAATAGACTGTCCATAATAACAAGTTGACTGAACATAGGTTTTTTGAGCTGCGGTTTAGGGGTTGCTGCATACTGGGGAATCCTTGTTGTTGATGCTGACGTTGATGGGTGAGAAGTGTTCAACGACAGTGGGGCTATGACCGCAACTGGCAATTGTTTCTTTATTCAATAACTCAGGTATCCAATAGGTTTGTTCATATAAGTTTTTACTTCCTAATTACTTAGATTAGTGGCTTATTCATCGGCCTGTCAGCATTATCATGATAAATAAGGGCATACAATATTATTATCACCTATAAAGCTGTAATTTTTTTTGCGTCTAGAGTAAGTTAGTCACAGTTTTTGATCTAGTGTGCATTCAACCACAATGCATAAGATAAATGTTATTAGACCGCATATCATTGAGAAGCTGATGAGGATAGGAGCATGCTTTTTGCCAATTTCAACATTTTTAATTCATGATGGAATAATTAATGAGTGATGGTCATTGTGGCTGTAAATTTATTGGAATCATCTAATTTGGTTATTTACAGAGGAGACGACGACCACAACAGTAGAAATATATAATGGTCATGATAGAGACAAGCTGTAGGGATTCACAAATATTTGGCAATGCTGATAGTTTCAGGTGTTGTAGCTTGCTTCCATGTACAGGTCTTCCTCTCTTTTTTGGTTAATAATAATACTACCGTATTCAATTTTAAACGAGAAATCAGTGTTATTTACTTTGCCTTCACTCTTGGTAGTGTTTCTTGTGTTATTTTTAACATCTGAACATTTTTGTGGTGTTTCTTGTACCATTGGAATGCATTAAACTTTAAGGGGCTGTTTTTGTGTGTGTTAGTTGAAGCTCAGATATAGGTAAAAAAACGATGGTACATGTCTTCTGTTTTCAGGTTGCATAACACACATCATTTGCGGAGGATTCATGACTCTGAATGGGAATTATTTTGTTGATAGGCTTGTTAGTAACTGCTTTGAATAAACATGTCATTTTTGGAAAACTTATCTTATCCCGTATAAAATTATTATAGCTAACTTGCTATTTTATGGTTTTGATGATATCTATTGCGACGCAAAGCTTAAACTGTTGTTAACATCATTTATAGCTTAGGTTACTTCATACGTTAATATACTTCATTCTTATTGCTTAATATGTTACTTCATATAGTTTAATTCAAGAAGACTTGCAGCATTGCAAGAAAATCTCAAATTCATTGGAAGTTAACTCAAGAATGAAGACCATTGCAAGACCAGCAGCATTGTGAGCAAATATCAATTCCATTATGTTTGTATTACTCATAGTGATGTATATTAATGAAAGATGACTTCAAGTCATATGTTTTTTATGACGGGTTTAGTTGGTGATGTACTATGTGTATGTTGATTGAATATTTTGTTAATTAATATATATGAAGGATTCTGTATAGTTGTATTTGTTGCATTGAAATATGAATCATATTATTATTAATATATGTGAATTCTTTATATTAGTAAGGTGTATGTAAGTTACAATAGCAAAAAAAGTTGTAATAAAATATTTTACAACGGTGTGAAATAGTTGTAATATTCTGGAAGTCACAACTGTAATCACCAGTTGTCATGCATATGCTTTGACGTTACAACAGAATATACAACAACAGGGAACAAAAGTTGTAATAAAATATTTTGCAACGGTGGAAAAAAGTTGTAAAATATACATATTACAACGGTGTTGCAACAGTGCAAAAAAGTTGTAAAAAATATTAGTCTATTACAACTTCTTAATACACGACGGTTTGCCCACCGTTGTAAAATGTATATTACAACGGTATTCCACCGTTGTAATAGGGTCATTTTGTTGTAGTGAGATTATTTTCAAATCCACGGCCTCCATTATGACCAAAACCACTACCTTATGTTCCCTTCTTTGATTTTGTTGTGCGTACATCACCTTGTATTCCTTGATAAGTGCCTTAGCTTGTAAAGGCTATTCGAGTAGCTCTTGTTTCATTTCATTTTTTGTTGCTCATGTGCTTCAAGGGAACCCACAAGATCATCGATGGTCATTTCTACCAAATTCTTCGACTTTTCAATTATGCATACAATGTTTTCGAAATTGTCGACCAATGACCATAGAATCTTCTCCACAACCCTTGCACTGGTTATGTTTTCACCGCTGCGTTTAAGTTGATTCATCACTATTTGCATACGTGTGATGTAGTCGGATATTCCTTTTGATGTTTTCATTTTCATTGCTTCCCGCTCGTCATGAAGAGTTTGATCTGCGCTTGTTTAACTCGATCGGTGCCTTGTAGACTTTTACAAAGTATCCCATGCCTCTTTTGAATTTGCGGCACTGGACTTTTTTTGAGTCCCGGTTCGTCCATTGCTTGGAACAAGAGGTAGAGTGTGATCTTGTCTTTCATACCTATTTCTTTCAAAGCCTTTAACTGAATTGCCGACAAGTTCGTATTGTTTTCTACTTCCATGTAGCGGTTTTTGACTACTTCTGGTGCATCTTGTTCACCCAGCAATGCACACATTTGAATGCTCCAATTGTCGTAATTTAGTTTGCTAAGTTGTGAAAACGGTATATGCCTCATCGTTTAGGAATTTGCCACAGCTCCGATACCAATTTGTGAAACAGAAAAGAGGAATATAATTTTATAGAAGGGTAGACAAATAATTTTACTTCTTTATAATTAATTTCTTTCTTTATTGTCATTCATACTTCTTGCTTTCTTGCTTACAACACAATAAAATGACCACATATTTATAGTGGACAACATACGCTTACAAATAGACACAATTATTTGAATATATACCTTTTCATTTCAATAGACATGACATTTGCTGAATAGACATGACTCATCACTTTAATAGACACGACTTTTACCGAATAGAAATGACTATTCACTTCAATGAACACGATTTTTCATTTCAACGGGCATGACTTTTCGTTTCAACATACATGACTTTTTAGTTAAATAGACACTTTTCACTTTGTGTTTTGATTTGAGTTTATTCCTTAACATATCTGACTTTAAAGTGCATGTTTGAGACCGATTTGGGAAATCTTTGTGGTTATCCTTCAAGCTGTTCAGCGCTTCATTCTTGAAGAAGTTCTCTGAAGTTTTCCCTAAATTCGAGAAATGTGATTTCTTCTTCTGTTGAACAAATTGAATCCCTCTTCAACAATGTCGGGTGACATTTCTTTGAAAGAGTTGAAAAGGCTACCAATAGGGGTAGAAATGTGAGGAAAGGGCGTATCTGATCAAAATTCTTATTCTGTAAATGAATTTGAGATGAATTTGTTTTGTTTTTGTTAATCATATTTGACGTCTAAGACGCCATTGATGTTATAAGAGCTCACTTTTTTGTTTAACAACAATGAAACTTCTGAGTATCGTCTCATATTATTGAGTATGTGGAATCCAACACCAAATGATACTCCCTTGTACTCAACTATAGTGAATCTCAACAAGAATCCTCGTTGCCATCTTCAGCAACATCGCATATCAACATTAATACATATTATTTTATGCTTAAGCAGTTAAGCCTAACAACATTCCAGTGTAATGTAACTCAACCATGTGCATATAACACAAAAACTTTTCCTTATCCAATTCAAGTCTTCTTTATATCCCATAAAGACTCTATCAAGGGATATGAAAACTTTTATATTCACAGATTTGTGCACCTTTAGGTTTACGGCGCTCTTTACACACCATCTCACATGGCCGCACAATGCTTTTCCAATCTTAAACTCATGCACTGATGACACACATCACACTACATATTTCAAAATTAGGCACTTACACGCATAAAAAGAAAAAGCTTTTGGAAATGTCGTCTATCCCACTGGCATACCACGTAAATATCTACTTTATATTCACAGAAAATTCAATGCTCATTGTGTATAAATAGTCCTATCATCACATAATATACACAACTGATATACATCCATAATAAGCTGTAATGGCAGACATGCAAATTGTACAGGCCAACAAGAGTGTAGAAGCACAGTATGTCGAGATGATGGTGCCATTATACTCATATGGCTGCCAAAGGAAGATCAACAAAGCCTTGTCCAATTTGAGAGGTGAGACATTTCATTGTAATTTCGATTCACTAGACATAAATATGAATATGGCGTTGTTGAATGTTACTGTTCTATGAATTTACAGGCATACATTCAGTGAAAGTAGAATATGAGCTTCAAAAGGTGACGGTTTGGGGAATATGCAACAAAGATATTGTTCTTGATACAATAAGGAAGAAGAGAAAAGATGCCTGCTTCTGGGAACAGAAGGATGTGGAATATAAGAAAGATGAGGATGATTCTGAGACCAAAACTAAGAAAAAGGAGGAAGGCAAAAGGTTTCAGTGGCCTGCGAAATTTAGTTACAAACTTACCAGGTCGTTTAAGAAGAAGATGTTCCCTTTGATGTTGTACTTGAACTAATGTGAATAAACATCAGATGTTTGTTTGGCTTTGCATGGCTTGTTATGGACAAATCTGAAAATGAAATTTAGCGGGGTATTTGTGTTATTTTTCTTGTTAATAAAAAAAGCAAAATATATGGTGACAATTTTATTCAAACTCCTCAAGACAGTCGAACCAGATGTAAAAGATCACATGTTCGGTTATCGACTAGCGCGATCGAACCTACTTGCATGTAGTACTATAATGGCCGCACATAACACCCGCACTAAACAAAAAGAATAATGCGCTGAAAGGTGTGCCAAGCAGCTATAGACGATCATCATGATAGGTAAACAACATTGGAACCTGCCGTAAATCTCACAGCGCAAGTATAAAATATAATATAATATATACAACATGTATTAATAGTGAAGCAGAAAACACTAGACTTTCATAACGACTAGAAAGTAATACCCATATATTTGAGTTACAATAATAGTGTTTGTACAAATTGTCTTACAACATCACTCAAAGAATAGCAAACAACGGAAATCCAAATACTATATAGTAAAAAGATAGTATGTCGGCCTCCTGCTTGCCTCCGAACAGCTACATCGTCCACACTAAGCAATCACCTGTCACCTGTCACGTAATCTGCCCATCCAAAAACAGATGAATAACTCAAGGTCATAAGAGAGAAACATAAAACCTTGAGTCAGACAACAGTTTTAGTGAGCGATAAAACAACTAACAAACTTCATCAATAAAGTATACGAGAATAGGTAGATTAACAAACCAATCTACCAAACACCAAAGAAGAATTTAACTTCCGTCTTCCCCACATCGGACAGTGATAGCCTTTACATTAAACAATTCAACCATACAATCATGGAAAGCAGAGCACCCATTCAATCATGGTAAAACACTCATCTCATCCAGATTATATATCTCACGTAAACCATTCTAATTAAATTCAACATCTCTCAAGCACAAGCCCCAGAGGCTTAAACCAATATCAGACAAGCACCCAAGGAACATCCCCTTTGACGTTGGACAATCTACATGAGACGATACAAACAGATCAACCAAATAATCAAACGTCCATGACTGACTCTGGCTATCACCGTCAATCCTGCTTTGAAACCATCGTTAATCGTATGACAACCCATCATGACTGCCATATGTCAAGGGCTAATGGTAACCTCAGTTTTAGCACAACTCCAAACGCCTTCACGACTCGTTTGTTTGTCTTCTCAAATCTCGACAACTAGGCCCTTCATAACTGCCTAAGGTACGAGGTCCTTCATGACTGCCCAAAGTAGCTCTGCTTTGAGTCTGCTAGAACATACGATAACGATAATCTCTTGGCCTTCACATCTCTAGCCATCAACTCTGATGACTATTCATTAACTCATGTCCCCCTTGAGTATCCATTATCAACGAACTCAAGACATCCTTGAGTCGTCTTCTCATTCGTTGTTTTACACCGATCAACGAACATATTCAACCCTTCAAACCTTCCCACTTGAATTTCCTTCGAAGTCATACCATCACCGAGCCAAATTACATTACTGTGTTGCGGCTAGGGTTAGGGAAGTTGCCCTCGATTTTTTTTTAAACGCCGTTTCTGTTTATATCTGGATCATACCCGAAAAATATAATTTTTCAGAAATGACCCTTGCAACAAATCCATCCCCTTGGATCACTGACCGAGCGATCCACTGGAGCACACCCACCGATCGATCTTCCTGAAGCAACCCTGCTGATTGGCCTCCCTGAAGCAAACTTACTGATCGGCCTCCCTGAAGCCAACCTACCGATCGGCCTCCCAGAAGCCAACCTACCGATCGGCCTCCCTGAAGCAAACCAACCGATCGGCCTCCCTGAAGCTAACCTACCGATCTATCCTCTCCTGAAGCACACTGATCGGTCCTCCCTTGAAGCACACCGATCGGTCCTACTCTGGGGAACCGATCGGTCCTCCTCCGGCTTGTTCTGCAAGCCACTCCACAACCGATCCTTCCTGACCGATCGGTCCACTGTATAGCCCTAACCTAACTCCCATTTCGACCGAAACTTCACCAAACGACAAATTCGATGAAACCAACTCATGCAATACAATCATAAGCATGTTATGGAACCACTAACATCATGAAACTGACAATTATCATCAAATTATGCAAATTCACCAAAAATCATGATAAATGAACATATGATCTAAATTACGAATCTAACTTGCATAAACATGTAAAATGGCATAAAAATTACCGGTTTAAACATGCTAACTTACGTCATAGGGTGTTTCATATGAAAATGACTTATTAAGGTATAGATCTATGGTAAAACACTTGAATTTGATGGAAAAAAGATCAAACATTTGTATACTTCGTTGAATCCATGTGAGAGATGCAAATCACTCACCGATTCTCCAAAACAAGCTAAAATCAATGAATTAAGTTTCCGTACAGCAAGCAATTCAAACCAAACCCCTTGATCCGATGAACTCCCTCTTCAAACGATGTAGATCTTCGATTTCTTAAGATTAGAGCTCGATTTTAATGGTGGAAAGGTGTTAGAGGAAGGAGGAACATAGGCCACCAAATGAGAGAATAGAGAAACTAAACCATTTCCCATATCTCTCACCCCCTATTTATAGTTTCCACCAGCCCACTAATGGGCCTTCCTAAATCAGCCCATTGTGGCTCCCAAAACATGAACAACCAACTGAAAAACCTTAAAACAGCGATTCCTCCCAAACTGCTGAGCCCAATCTTTAATGTAACCACTCCACGGAAAGGCAATCATCATTTTCTTTCCAATGGCACAGGTCTCACCACCTGATTCGACCTGAGTCAACAGTTATGCCCTGTACAATGCTGACAGGGGCAAATGGTCACAAACAAAATTGGTAAAAATTATGGATATGTCTTACATCCCCATAAGTAACATATTAAAATATGAGAATGATCCAACCGTCAAAAAATAAAATAAAAATATTTTACGGTCTTCCGATACGTAAAGTGCGGGCTGTTACATTCTCCCCCTTAAGAATTTCGCCCCTGAAATTTCAAGAAAACACAAGCAACCACAATAATTTTGCATGCATTTCATCCATGAGAAGCCAATTCTGTCATCCAACTAGCAACCATGAAGCCATGCATCCATAGTCTTATCCTAGCACGTGGAATTCTATCAAAAAACAACAAGATACAACGATATAGTGATGATATGATTTCAAAGGGTCCTACCGACGAAGAATTCTGTATGAGTCACCCTCATGCTCTCTTCCGTCTCCCATGTACAATAGTCACCATCTTCACTTCATTGCACCTTGACTAACTTTACCATTTCCCTCCTAAGTTGTTTCGTGTCATTCCCCACAAAAACGAGGCAGCTTACGAGGTCTCGTAACTACGGTTTTCACTTCTAGGTTTTCGTACTTCTCTGGACATACCACCACATTTGAATCATGCACGAACTTCTATCGAAACAACACATGGAACACATAATGCACACTCGGCATCTTCTCAGGTACCGCCAACCTATATGCGAGCTTTCCAATTTGCTCGAGTATAACAAATGGTCCAACAAACCTAGGAGCTAACTTTCCTTTACTTTCGAATCGAACCACAGGCTACAATGGAAAAATCTTCATGTAAACCATATCGTCAACATCGAATTCCAAATCTTTTCGACATTTATCAGCATAACTCTTTTGACAATCTTGGGCTGCCTTCATTCGTTGCCGAACGATCTTGATACAATCTGAGGTCTCTCTAATCATTTCATGCCCAATTATCAACTTATCTCCAGTCTCTAACCAACAAACGGGAGAATTGAATGACCTCCTATACAACGCATGGTATGGTGACATCCCAATAATAGATTGGTAGTTATTGTTATAAGCAAACTCAACTAGATGTAGATGGTCTTCCCATGATCCTCCGAAGTCTAACACACAATCCCTCAGGAAATCTTCCAAAACTCGGTTAACCTTCTCGGTTTGACCATCTGTTTCCAAAGCTTCTTGTAAACTCTTCCAAAATCCACTCGTGAACAATGGATCTCGGTCACTTACTATGCTCTTCGGATACCACGAAATCGAACCATCCATTTCACATAAAATTCAGCCAATTTCGATGTCGTCCTAGTCGATTTAACAGGAATGAACCTTGCACTTTTGGTCAAGCAATCCATGATGAACCAAATCCCTTCGTTTCCTGCCCTGATTATAGGTAGTCCATCGATACTTGCTCCCAATTCCACATAGGAACTTTCAATGGCTAAAGCAAACCACTCGGCTTCTTTTGTTCAGCTTTTATTAACTGACAGTTCATGCACTTGGAAATGAACTTTCCAATACCTCACTTCATCCCCTCCCAGTATTAAACTCGCTTCATGTCCTGGTGCGTCTTATTTCCACCAGGATGAATCGTCAACTTTGAGTGATGACATTCCCTCAGAACCTCATTTCTCAGTCCGTTGATATCAGGAACAACTAATCACCCTTGCTTTCGAAGCTAACCATCTCGATTGACTTCGAACTCTTTATTTTTGGGTTCCAGTGTCTGGATAAACTCGGCAAGCTTTGTATCCCGCTTTTGGCTTTCGCCAACCCTTTCGATAAGCGTACGTCTTATCGATAAGCTTGCCAACATTTCAGGTTCTAACTCATATCGTGGCCTGAAATTGAATCTTGCGAAATACTCGAGGTTCTTCCATTCCAAAAACATCTCCCCCAAGCATGCATGTCTTCGATTCAATGCATCTGCAACTGCGTTGCCTTTACTAGGAGTATAGGCTATATCAAAATCATACGATGCCAGAAACTCCAACCATCTTTGCTGTCGAAGATTCAAATCCTTTTGGGAGAAAAGTACTTCAATGATTTTTGATCCGTGAATAACTCGGATTGCACTCCCAACAGGTAATGTCTCCACATTTTCAGAGCAAACACAATCACTGCCAACTCTAAATCATGAGTTGGGTTACTTCTCTCATGCGGCTTCAGCTGTCGACTCGCATAGGCTATAATCTTATCCTTTTGCATTAGCATCGCTCCAAGTCCAATACCACATGCATCGGTATATACAATCATCTCTTCATTCCGACTTGGAATGGTCAACACAAGAGCACTTGTTAGTCTCTCCTTCAGGATCCCAAACGCTTGTTCACACTTTGCATTCCATGTGAACACTTGGTTCTTCTTCGTCAGTCCTGTCAATGGTGCAGCTATTTTCGAGAAATTCTTGATAAACCATCGGTAATAACTAGCCAACCCAAGGAAATTCTCACATCCGTCGTATTCTTAGGTCTATCCCAGTCCTGGATTGCTGCCACTTTAGCGGGGTCAACTGCTATCCCATTTCCAGAAACAACATGGCTTAAGAACCTCACTTCGCTCTCCCAGAAGTGACATTTTGAAAACTTAGCCTTCAGCTGATGTTTTTGTAAGATTTCCAACACAACTCGCAAGTGCGTCTTGTGCTCCTCGTCATTCCTAGAGTAAACCAGAATGTCATCCACGAACACAAGCACGAACTTGTTTATCTGATCTCTGAAAACTATATTCATAAGATCCACGAAATACGTTGGCGCGTTAGTCAACCCAAATGACATTACCAAACATTCGAAGAAACCGGATGGTGTCCTAAACGCCGTCTTCGGCACACCATCCTTCGCCACCCTCAACTAGTGAAATCCCGTTGCCAAATCCATCTAAGAAAATACTTTGGCTTCGTGAAGCTGATCGAACAAGTCATCAATCTTTGGCAACGGATACTTGTTCTTCTTAATCACCTTATTCAGCTCACGATAGTCCACACACAATCTCAACGAGCCATCTTCCTTGGTTGCAAACACGACAAATGCACCCCATTCGGAAACACTTCTCCGAGTGAATCCCTTTCCTAGAAGGTAACGAACTTGCAACTCCAACTCTCGCTGTTCCTTAGGCGTCATTCGCCTAGGAGTCATAACGATTGGTTTAGCACCCCCGACCAAATCGGTCCTAAACTCGACCTCATGATGCAGCGACAACCATTTGACCTCGTGAAAGACATCCTCATACTCATTAGTGATCAGTACAGATGACAGGTCTTCCTGTGGAATACCAAGCGAATATAGATAGCTCACGAAGACCCTGTCTTCACGCTTACATCTAATCAACACCTTTAGCCCGTCCACATCCCTGACCCTCACCTATAGCTTCTCGCAATTCACTCTTGCCGCATACCTCTTGAGCCAGTCCATACCCAAGATGATTCCAAACCCAGCGAAGTTAAGAACAAAGCAATCGCACACAAAAGAGCAACCATGGCTCGACAACACTCGACCACGAAACAAAATGCACAAACTGGACGAACCACCAACTGTATTAATCACGATCAGTGGTCTATCACAAATCTCGGGTTCCAAACCCAAGCGGCACACAAGCTCATTGCAAATGAAAAATGCGATGCTCCAATATCGAACAAAACTCGAACTGAAACACCTTGGGTAGAAAGAGTACCTTGAACGATGACACCCTTTCCCTTTTCCTCCGCAGTAGGAGCTCTCGAAGAAGATGGCACGGCTTCCAAAGCATATGCCTTCACAATCTTCTTCCCTTTAGCTGCTTCTGGATAGTCCTTCTTGAGATGTCCAGTTTTTCCGCAATTGTGACACTTCCTCTCAACCTTCGGATTCTTACACTCTTTAGCGAAATGGCCTTTCTGTTGGCAGTTAAATAAAACCACCTCGCTCTTAGGCTTCTTCTGACTATCCTTTCCTTTTTCCTGTTGCTGCTTCCTCTTCTTATTGTTACCGCCCTGATGTGGTTTTTGAGCTTCCTTGGTTGCAGCGACAACATTTGCTTCCTTAGGAAACAAGCTCTCATTGCAAATGGCTTTTTCCACGAGTTTCTCAAATGAATCATCAAGGTGATCCACCAACGGTCTTCCTATGTAGGCATCCAGACCCATAACAAACTTCTCGTTGATCTGATAGGGTGTATCAATGTATGAACAAACATATCTGGACAAGGCTTCAAAGTCAGGAATATAGTCAAGCATAGGACGACCATTCTGCTTCAATTATAAAAACTTCTTGAACAGAGTAGATTTCTGAGCTATGGAGATAAACTTTGCTTGAAACCTAGCCTGGAATTGTTCCCATGAAATCTATTCCTCTGGAGTCTCGAGTGTAACATAATTTCACCATCCCATGGCCCTGTCTTGTTGTTGCCTTGATGCAAGCTTTCTCTTGGTTGCATCATCCAATCGCAAGTCTCCAAAGATACGAACACAAGAATCCATCCACCTTTGAACCTCCTCAGCTAGCTCAGATCCTTTGAATGGTCTCCCTCCTAGAGATGTATAATCTTTGCATAGCTTCGCAAAATCCATAACTCTAGGTAACTGGACTCCTACATCTACCGTAGCTGCCACTGGAGCGGGCACCCTTCACATGAATGCCTCCATCATGGCTTCAAACATGGTAGGGTAGTCTGGTACACCGCCATTACCCCCTCTAGGCATAGCCTCCTCCCTAGCAATATGTCTTGTAGTTCGTCGACTCATTCTAAATCTGCAAATTAGAATGATTATCCACTTGCAAGAAAATTTGCTAAGAAGTACAAGCGCTACTATACTATATAGTATCATATAGTATACATTCAAATGAAATCTACAAATACGTATCTCATACATAATTACGCTTTTGAACTTTGGCTAAAATCGTTAACCTGGCTCTGATACCAAATGTAACGACCGCTCATAACCCCCGCACTAAACATGGGGAATAATGCGCTGAAAGGTGTGCCAAACAGCTATGGACAATCATTATGATAGGTAAACAACATTGGAACCTATCGTAAATCTCATAGCGCAAGGATAAAATATAATCGAATATATACAACAGGTATTAATAGTGAAGCAGAAAACACTAGACTTTCATATCGACTAGAAAGTAATACCCACAGACTTGAGTTACAACAATAGTGTTAGTACAAATTGCCTCACTACATCACTCAGAGAATAGCAAACAACAGAAATCCAAATACTATGTAGTAAAACGATAGTATGTCACCCTCATACTTGCCTCCGAACAGCTACATCGTCCACACTAAGTAATCACTTGGCACCTAGTATGCCCATCCAAAAATGGATAAACAACCCAAAGTAATAAGAGGGAAACGTAAAACCTTGAGTTAGACAATAGTCTTAGTGAGCGATAAAAAAGATAACAAACTTCGCCAATAAAGTTTAAGAGAATAGGTAGATTAACAAACCAATCTAACAAATACCAGAGAAGAACTCAACTCCAATCTTCCCTCATCGGACAGTGATAGCCTTTACATTAAAAAATTTAATAATACACTCGTGGAAACCAGAACACCCATTCAATCATGGTAAAGCACTCATCTCATCCAGATTATATATCTCATGTAAACCATCCTAATTGAATTCAACATCCCTCAAGCACAAGCTCCACAGGCCTAAACCAATATCATACAAGCACCAATGGAACGTCTCCTTTGACGATGGAAAATCTACATGAGACGTACAAACAGATCAACCAAACAATCAAACATTCATGACTGACATTGGCTATCACCTCCAATTCTGCATTGAAACCATCGTTAATCGTATGACAGCCCATCATGACTGTCATATGTCAAGGGCTAATGGTAACCCCAGTTCTAGCACAACTCTATACGCCTTCATGACTCGTATGTTTATCTTCTCAAATCTCGACAACTAGGCCCTTCACGACTGCCTAAGGCACGAGGCCCTTTATGACTGCCCAAAGTACCTCTGCTTTGAGTCTTCTAGAACTTACAATAACAATAATCTCTCGGCCTTCATATCTCTAGCCATCAACTCCGATGACTATTTATTAACTCAAGTCCCCCCTGAGTATCCATTATCCACGAACTCAAAACACCCTTGAGTCGTCTTCTCATTTGTTGCTTTACACCGATCAACGAACATATTCAACCCTTCAAACCTTCCTACTTGAATTTCCTTCGAAGTCACACCATCACCGAGCCAAATTACATCACTGTGTTGTGGCTAGGGTTTAGGGGGTTGCCTCCAATTTTTTTTTAAATGCCCTTTTTGTTCAAATCTGGATCGTACCCAAAAAATATAATTTTTCAGAAATGACCCTATGCGACCGACTCATCCTCTTGGATCACTGACTGATCGCACACCCACCGATCGGTCTTCCTGAAGCAACCCTACCAATCGGCCTTCCTGAAGCAAACTTACCGACCGACCTCCCTGAAGCCAACCTACCAATCGGCCTCCTTAATGCCAACCTACTGATCGACCTCCGTGAAGAAAACCTACCTATCGGCCTCCCTGAAGCCAACCTACCGATCTGTCCTCCCCTGGAGCGCACTGATCGGTCCTCCCCCTGGCTTATTCTCCAGGCCACTCCACAACATATCCAGTCCCAACCCAACTCCAATTTCGACCAAAACTTCGCCAAACGACAAATTCGATGAAACCAACTAATCTAATACATCCAATACAATCACAAACATGTTATGGAACCACTAACATCATGAAAATGACAATTATCATCAAATTACGCAAATTCAACAAAAAAACATGATAAATGAACATATGAACTAAATTGCGAATCTAACTTGCATAAACATGTAAAATGGCATAATAATTATCGGTTTAAACAAGCTAACTTAGGTCATAGGGTATTTCATATGAAAATGGACTTATCAAGGTATAGGTCTATGGTAAAACACTTGAATTTGATGAAAAAAATGATCAAACATTCACATACTTCATTGAATCCATGTGAGAGATGCAAATCACTAACCGATTCTCCAAAACAAGCTAAAATCAATGAATTAAGATTCCGTACGGTGAGCAATTCGAACCAAACCCCTTGATTCGATGAACTCCCTCTTCAGATGATGTTGATCTAGCGTCTAATGATGTAAATCTTCAATTTCCTAAGATTAGATCTCCATTTTAATGGTGGAAAGGTGTAGAGGAAGGAGGAACATTGGCCACCAAATGGGAGAATAGAGAAACTAAACCATTTCCCATATCTCTCAACCCCTATTTGTAGTTTCCACTAGCCCACTAATGGGTCTTCCCAAATCAGCCTTTGTGGGTCCCAAAACCTGAACAACCAACTGAAAAGCCTTAAAACAACGATTCCTTCTAAACTGCTGAGCCAAATCTTTAATATAACCACTCTACGGAAAGACAATCATCATTTCCTTTCCAATTGCACAAGTCTCACTATCTGATTCGACCTGAGTCAAAAGTTATGCCCTGTACAAGGCTGATAGGGGAAAAATGGTCACAAACAAAATTGCTAAAAATTATGGACATGTCTCACATCCCCATAAGCAACATATTAAAATATGAGAATGAGCCAACCCTCAGGGAATAAAATAAAAATAATTTACGATCTTCCGATATGTAAAACGCGGTTGATACAAGTACCTTGTATACAACTTAAAACTTGTAAAAGTACAGATTCAAAAAAATAAAAAATAAAGAAAAAGAAAAGAGCAAAATATGAACATTATAGGAAATGCACGTGTAACACCCCGCATTTTAATTAAATATAAATAAAATTTTAAAAAGTTTTCATAATTTGAACACAAAATCAGCATCATTGCGTCTATGGTAATTTTCTAATTAATTTATACCTATGTTTGCTGTAAACGGATTTAAAATGAAAAAGTTATCTTTACATTAAGTATTACAACAAACGTGAAAAGAAGATATAAGAAAAACACTTAGAAGAACAATGACCACCAACGTTTTTAGGCTTGTGAACAAAAGCTTATGTGGTCTAGTTGGTAGAAGTATGTCTCTCCTGTTGAAATCGAAATTGGATCGCAACACCAAAGGTACTTTAAAAGCACTTCAACAAATGGTTTGATTAGAAAATGGAGTCACGTAATTCAAAATAAAGTGCAAAAAGTAAAGAAAAACAAAATTTTGGAGCGGTTCGGTCAATTCTGACCTACGTCCACAATGGAAGAGATTTGCATTATCATTTCGGGATTAACAAAGTATATGAATTCTCTCTTTACATTCATTACTCTCATTTCTCTCTCTTTATGATCTAAATTTCACTTGAATTTGCAAAGGAATTAGTGAGATTTCTTGCTTTGTGATGGTGGATGTTTGAATCGTCGATCACTTTAGCAATTGAATGATCTTCATGTATTCCATAGTGACTTAGTGTTAGATCTATGCTTTAGAGAAGATTAGTGGAGATTGAAGAAGCTTTGATTGAATTTGAAAGAACTATAATGGAGTTTGAAATAAATTTGATCCATTTGTTGTTGAAGAGAAGTTGTTGATCCTTGGAGCTTGGAATGAAACTTTAAAGTGTTGGAGAAATGATTTGGCGACCCTATGGTGTAGAATGTTTGATCCCTTCAACGTTGAAAAGTGAGCTATTTATAGGTGTAGTTTGGAGGTAGTCACAGAACTATAATGATGGTGTACATATTTACAAAAATGCCACTAGATAGTTGGAGCCAGGTGTAGGACCGACCCCATAAAGTGATGTGCGACCGAGCAGGAATGGCCTGCACAAGCGACCTCTATATTGTATGAACGAGCGACTGTGTGAACAACCACAAAAGTTTGCATGACCAGGATATTAGTGTAACATGTACGAACCGTCTATTTGTTTCGCTTTCTGCATATCGTAATAGCACATGTACACATATTTTGCCATCCTCTTACGTCCATAATTACATAAATAATACTTACCACTTTATAACTGAATTTGTTCCAATATCTTCATTATAAAACCAAACCTTCCTGTTTCATTTGTATTGCTCAACCAACAGAATGGAGCTCGATCGGGAATAATGAACGACCAGGAAAGTGAAATGTCCCACTCGACCAAGATCCGCTCGACCATTCACATGGTGCTTGACTGACTAGTGAGGTGTATGATCAAACTTGTTTGGTACTACTCAACCCCTTACCTTGACGACGCTCGACCCATCAGCTTCCAGTGATGCTCGACCGACCACCTTGGGTGCTGCTAGTCGACCCAGTTGTCATGGCACTGCTCGTCCCGTCACTTTGAAGTTGCTCGACTGACTAGTTATTCAAATGGACCACTCGACCAGGGGGTGCTCGACCCATACTTGAGTGAACGTCCCATGAAAGCAGTGTGTGAGCGAGCTATGAGATCAGGTGATGTTGGTTCCCAATATCTTCTTTTATCTGGTTGAGTACCGATATAGTGTTTGATAGAATGCTTGAATGAGCTTTTAGCTAGTTAACATCTCCCATGTGAGTGGTGCAGGTTTGAGTCCTGCTAGCGACATATTTTTTATTTTAGAGGGATGACTAAAACAATTGCATATCTAAGAAAAAATATGTATAAATGTACATATAAGTTCATTATTTTAAATGTAATGTTACAAAGAGATAAACTAGATTAAGATAAATGTAACGTTATACGAGCAATAATTTGAAAGGACATGCATGGAAGTAAATAAATCGTTGAAAGAGGAATTCATATATATGTATTTAATTAATGGAAATAGCGGATGTGGCTATAAAAGAAATTTGATTTGAGAAATGCAATTAAAGAAAAAGTGTATGGAAATTCAATTGTGAAATTAACTGATGTTAAGAAACATATGCAATGAATTAGTGTAATTTGTTAACAATAAGATACATATGTACATATGTTAGTGAAATCAATATAAAGAGAAATAAAATCACATTATATAGATGCATGAGAATTTGAAATAGATTAGAGTAATATTTGGAAACTAATCAAATAATTAATGTGAATTAATTCAGAGGAAACATGCAATTAATCTTGTAATTTAAAATGTAAATATAATACAGAAAAATTAACTAATGGCTGATGTGTATTAATTTGCACGTGCGCACAGTCAGCAACGTATAAATAAAGTCTATTTATAAAAGAGGAAATTAACCAAGAAAATCAAGGTTAGAAGATTTAAATAAATGCGCGCACGTAAATGTTTAAATGCAAACATGAGGTATATTAATTGAAACGAAATTAACATTAAAATGATACTGTTGATTTGTCTAAAGATTAATGATGAAAAGTGTAAAGATTATGCGCAAGTTAGCTAAATGGAAAAAATATTATATTTCTGATTGATTAATAATCAATCAACAATTGTAAGCACACAATAAATAAATTTAAATATGCACGTGCGGAAATCTAATAGGCTAAGCAGCAAATAAAATTAAAAAGGAAACGCGAATTTATAAATAAGATGGAATTTATTAGTCATATACATATAGTGGTGTGTACATTGAATCAGGAGTTCATTTGTATAAAGGGATTATTGATAGAAAATAATAATTTACTATCAATCAGAATAACATAAACGAGGAAACAATAATGATGTTGTCCAATCTACCACGTATGCAAATACTTAACTACAAGGAAATATAGCAAGAGATTTATTAGGAATTAGG
Organism: Allium sativum; assembly: GCA_030737875.1. Classification (NCBI taxonomy): domain Eukaryota; kingdom Viridiplantae; phylum Streptophyta; class Magnoliopsida; order Asparagales; family Amaryllidaceae; genus Allium; species Allium sativum. Next base: position 295,596,225 of record CM060911.1, on the reverse strand, counting down.
GAAAATTTGTACAAAATAAAGTATACATATATTACATAGTTTTCCTCTTAATTGAGCCCAAATGAATACGTATCATTTTCCCATTCAATGATTATGATTAATTAGGGTTCTACCGAATGGACCACATCAATAGAAATCTCTATAAATAGACATCAGAGCCACTATAGAATTTCATTCTTATTTCTTCCTAGGAGGAGGCCCTGCCATTTTTCTTCTCTCCAAACTCTTCAGAAATTCATAAATTAAGGTTATAGCCTCTGAATCAAAGTTTGGATTAGAATATTTTAGGATAGAGATTGTAGTCCAATATTTTCCAAGACCTGAATTTAATGAAATTGCGCAAACATGAATTATACCTCCAATTCAGATGAAACAGACGTATGAGGCAAGTGTTACAGGAATAGGGATCGGATCTAGGATGTTTTTCTGTATTCTAGGTGAGTGGATTAATTTATATTTTTCAAATATAGTATTTTTGCATCATTTTATTCCTGCTAAAATTTAAATATGTACTTATTCTTTTCCATTTTTCTACGTCAAAAAATGCAGTTTATATTAAATCTAGTTATGTGCAAAAATAAATAAAATTGTGATTGTACGCAAATTTATTGAATTGTGGTTGGATGCAAAATTATTGAATTGTGGTTATGCGTGAATAATTTGAAATTATGAACATAAAAGGGAAATTTTAGTGATTAAGGCTAAAAGAACATATTGTGTCAATATTGTAATAAATGGAAGATTTGTGAGTTTACATATTATTTGTAAGGAACCCATTTCAGGTTTAAATGGAAATAGTATGGAGAAATTTAGAAAAAGAAACATTTTGCAATCATGAATTCCTATTACGGTAATTACCTAAACTATAAAAATGAATTATAGTTTTGATAAACAATCAATTTGGAATAGACCTAACTTCCTTAAAAGAATAAATTGCAATGGTGAGAAAAAAGGGTAACATAACTGAAAGAGATTATGAAAAGAAAAAGATATATAAAAGTTTATTGTGTAAACTTACAAAATGGTAAGTAGATTAATGTTAAACTATGAAGGTTATGTTAATTAATAGAAAATTTGTGATTATGATAAATTACATAGGATGGGAAAATAATACAATAGATAGGTTAGTCCTAGGTACAAGTGGAATTATAACATAGTTATAATTAATACTAAAAAGAAATTTATTAATAAATTTTTGTTAAGGGAACTAAGTTAATAGGAAAACGCACAACAACCGTTGTTGTAATGATATAACATGAGGTTATAGATAAATGAGAAAGAATAAAGTAGGCTTATTATTAGGTGACTTGTAATTTTCCTTGTGATTCCTTTCTCTTCTTCCCTATACTTTTCTCTTCTTCCCTTGTTCCCTTATGTTCTTCTTTTCTTCCTATGCACAGTGCACTGTGCACCTACATCGCTATCTCAACTCCAACAACACCACCACCAATGACATTACCACTCCACAGTCTTACTCTATCACCAGAACTGACCAAAACTTCATGTAGCAAAAAAACAGTGTTCACCCCAAGCTTTGAAAAAATAGTCTAACCCTCTGTTTATCCTCAAACTTCATCACAAGTTCGCCGACGAACCCATCTTCCCTAGTGCACAACCCTACATCGTCGTAGCCGTAGTGCAGTTGACCATTAAACTATGCCCCCAAAAAAAGTTTATGTACGAGTGCATTTTATTTGTTTTTTTTTTCAGTAGAAGGGTCCATTCGGAGTATGTCCAGGAAAGGCACACAAGCTAAGCTATAATTTTTAAGTTTTTTAAATTGTAAGTATTTGTTTCTTAGATTGTGTTGACGTAGTCCCAAGTATGAGGTGTTGATATTCTTGAGTAATACATGTAAAACGTCTTCTTTAAACAACTAAACTTCGACTATACATATATTTGTTTCACACGAGCTTGTAACACCATCATGTCTAAAGTCAGACTTTCTGCAAGCAACATGCTAACAATATAAATATTATGTTTAATTTGACCATAACCACCACAAGGATTAAACTAGTCTACCATACCTTTCCTTTATAAATTATTATTCGTAGCGATAGACTGGCAATGGACGTTCCATTTAAGCATATTTACGTACCAAAAATTGACACAATGCTTCATTTTTCGATACCATGTAGGACTACTCTGTAGGTTGTTACAAATACAGCTAAAAATACATTGTTTATGAAAGATTTATATAATTGAATGCACTAACATTTATGTAAGGCAGTAAGAAATATTTGGATGTTCACTCACATATATATGTTACTACTTGAATTGAAACAAATTTTTGGGCTTACACACAACATAAACGAGCAACATTCATGTTGAACTTGATTCGTATAACAATCTCGAACTCAAGTTATAAATTTTCAAATTTAGAGGATGATGAATATATCTCTATTATTAAGCATACATACATATTTCAAAATATCTTGCAGTGGCTCAATCAAGCCTAATCAGCATGGATATATAACATTTTGCAATCAATAACAACCAATGAATACAGAAATTTGGATCCAATCTATATATGCAACTTAAAAAAGGATTTTGAGAGTGGAAATATTAGAGTTTACTTACAGTATATATATTACTGTGCTGCTTTTTTCCACTGCCTTTGTATTTTTCCTTCTATGTCTTTCTAAGTTTAACCATCTGACTACCCTTAATCAACTTCAATATCTGAATCAATTATAATGGATACATCTCAACATACATATCATTTTGAATCCACTAAAGCTTAACATAAACAGTAGAGATATTAAGCATTTTCTCACCAAATAGTTCATTGTGTTGTGGTATCCTGTTTTCCAGGTTTTAGGTTTGTGCTCCAGGGCTCTGGCCATTTTGATTTCCAAGTTTTCTTGTGCTTGTTTATACTTTTTCCCAGTGCATTTGTCCACAGTTTAGTTCCAGTTTTTCTCCTTGTTCCTCACTTCTTTTCTCCCATTTATTCATTCTCTGTTTTAGCTTTATGTACACTTGTTTTTCAGTAAAACTTAGTGTGTGAATTGGTGTGACTCTATGTGTATTTATAAATGAGGAGTTTATGTAATGTCCTGTATTTTTGGTAGTCAAATATTTAATTTATTTTATTATTTTGAATTTTCTATTTGGAATATTATTGGTTTTAATATTTAATTCGTTTGCTAAAAAAGAAATTGAACATTAAATTTATATATAATTTAAAATGAGCTCGAAATGGCGCAACAATTTGTAATATTGAGTTTTGAACTTCAATTGAATATACAAAATCCGTTTGTCGGAATTTTGTGAAATAAGAAACGTCTGAATCTTGTTGATTATAACTTTCTAATGGAAGAGAAAAATCCAGATTTCATGTTATAGATTGTTAGTAATGTCCAATTCAAATTTTAAAATAGTCGCTATGGAATTCGTTAATAAACGATAAAGTTTATTTAATAAATATAAGGATTTGAATGTCGATATAACAATGAAATTTTTAAATATTGATTTTTTAAACCAGAATTTGTTTATTTTGAAGTTATATAATATTATATTTAAGCAAATACGATAATATTGGTTTATTTTATCAATCGAGTTATTTGGGAATTTTAACTATATTTTATCGACAATATATAGGCCTTAGAAATAGTTTTATTTTCAAACGACTTCCATGTTCGACAAAACAAATTTTATTGGAATACATATATCCAATTATTGCTAGAATTCCAATTTGGTGTCAATCAGAGGTATTTTGTCAGTTGACGAAATATAAAGGTGAACCGATTAATTAAAATAACGATTTTGTACAAATGGACTCGGTTTTCGACCAAACAAGTTTCATTCGGTTCAGAACGTTAAGATGTAGCAGTGTGTCCATATTCGTCACGACTGGACTTCATGTGTGTCAACGCAAATTAGAGTGGTCAACGTTAAATAGCGATACCACGTTAAATAAAATCAGCCTTATATATAACCTACCCCAAGTAAATTCCAAACGAATCCGCGCAGACCCAAAATGTCTGTATACTACTTCTCTCCAAGTTAAGTAAAGTGATGAGACAACACCACAGCTATCCTATTATATTCAGCCTTAATGCACATGGCTAAGCCGCACGTATTTGAAAATACATTCTGCTTATCTCTTTCTTTTCCTCTCCTATATATAGCTGTCCCTCTCGTTCATTCTCCCCACTGATGAAAATAAAAACTTAGAGCCTCAAATAAAAAGAAACAATTTATTATTCGTCCCTCCTCTCTTAGTTGTTTTCCAATATTCTTTGCACCAAACTCTTCTCTACCAACTCTTCCGAAATATGACTTGCTAAGCCATCACTGTTATACGTTTCAGTCATTTATCCAACTCCTATCATCCACCAACCTCGTTCGTAGCAACTGATCTTTGACTTGGGTAGGCGGTTTCAGAAATAGGAGGATAGTGGTAGTCACGATAGTTGGAGCAACAACAAGTATTGGGAGGAGCAATTGCAAGTTGTATGGGGAAGTATATATAATGGCATTGTAAGCGAGCTATTTCAACGAAGGAAGGGTTTGTGGAATATCTGTAATGTGTTTACATAGTTGACGTAGGTCGGTGGGTTCGCAAGTGGAGCTGACATGTGACAGAGTTCGCCGGAGGTAGTGGATGCGTGGTGGCGATGGGGGGGAGGCTCTGGTGACGAGCTGTGTAATAAGGTGAAGCCAGTCTCGTGTAGGCGGAGTTGGGCATAGGGTGTTCAGTTGGTCGACCATTAGGTGGAAGAGGAGATTGGCAGTTGTAGTTCGTACGTGAGGCGGTGGTGGACAGCCGATGCCGGCCAGCATGGGTAGTGCTGAAAGTCGAAAATGGGGTGGTCAGTTGACGTCCGGTGATGCAGCGTTGGTCGACGTTTAGATGGTGCGACGGGGCAAAGTTTGCTCTAGGATGGGCAAACACAAGGAAAGGCAGAAATAATTCGGTCATATGGGTATTGTTCTTGGTTATTCAGTAGCCAATATAATTAAGGTTATAAATTTTTTTTGCAAGAAATTTAGTATAAACAATTGGTATAGGTGTTAAACTAGATACAGGCACTTAGGGTTTTAATGAAGTCTGGCAGGTGTTCCAAAACCCAACGTAATTATATCATATGTAAACTCAAGTAATTTGTGCATTAATAATCTAATTAGGTTAATTAAAATATTCATTTAAGGAATTTATTGTTTAATTTAATTAAATTATGTTAACTAAAACAATGGATTTTTGTTGTTACAGGCTTTTATGGTTGATCGGGAAGAATTCTTTTGAGTGAAGAAATTAAAGTCGAGCCCGTTTTGTTTTGAAAACGTATTTACTACATTAAAAATGAATTTGTTATAATTTAAGTGATTAAGAGTAATATTATAATTAATCTATATTAATTTAAAATGATAATAACTCTGTTGTATATTGTCAGAATTCAACAAACCATATACCGTTGGAATCGTCTTGATGGATACAACATCATGAAACCGTACTCGGTAGAAATAGAGACAACAAGGATATATAGTTAAATTAAACGATTTATTAATTTAACTGTAACTGAACTGTTTCAACAAATCAAATCAAGGTGAGTTAAATTCGCTCAGTTCTTCGCACTGATATTTTATATAAGTCAGGTTTTATAAATTATGTGCTATGATTGCTAATGCTTGACTGTTTGTTAAATATATATTCATATATTGATTGAATCAATGAAATTAATTTCAGTGAAAAACCAAATTGTTATTTTAACGGTTAGATCCAATGAAGGTAACTTACCTTGTTGGTCACGTTTATTAAATAAACGTGTTTAATTGTATGAATTGTTTTGTTAATTGGTTGATGTTAAATAATCAATATTTACTGTTATAAAAATTATCAGTTAAATTTAATTAAATGAATTTATGTGAGATAATCTATTTTAATACAGGGAAGAACAGGTGGGAGGGATCCAACCGGATTCCTCAAATATATCAAATATTACTTGTTCCCATATTATCATTATATGAACTATTATGATTGAATGATTGATTTGGTTGTTGATCGTTGAATGAAAATTCAAATATTGTTTTGTTTAAACCAATAAGCATAATTGGTTAAGTAATTGTCCTAAAAATCAATCGTTCTGTTTATATTGATTTACCGTTAGGTGAATCGACAGAACTGAAGTTATAAAATATATTTTTATAACTGAGGATAGATTTGAAATGTATTATTTTGAATAAAAGTTATAAAAGGAAATAAATATTTATTATTTAGGTTTATAACAATTATTAAATGATTTTATAAAATAAATACTGATGTTATTCAGATTTATAAGCCAAAGAGTAGAAAATTAACCTAAATGTTAAGAATTGAATAATTGTTCTAAGAAACAATTTAATGGAATTATTTAAATTAATTATATTATTAATTAATTTAAAGGAAGGACTATAATTGGAATTGATTAACAAATTAATTGTGTATTGAGTTGACTAAGTCGACCGTTTTAACTGGAATCGATTATTAATTTTTTTTTTTGAATTAATTTAATAAAATAGCTTAATGAATATTTGTTTAAAATTTTAAGAAGATTTTAAAAGAAAATTATTTATTATTTAAGTTAATAAAGAAATTAACTACGTCTACAATGTTAATGATTGAAATAAATTATTATTTTAATTAATAATAATTTAGGGGATTACTTTTTAATTGAAATTCATTTCAAAAGTAATAAAAGTTGAAATGAATCTAATTGAACTATGAAAGGAGTTTATGAACGGGTTTTATATTAAAACCCGAGTTTTTCTAACAAAGTTATAAAAGGAATTTTAAGCGAATACGACAGCTTAAAATAAATGTTGACTTAATATTTGAATTAAGTAAAGGAAATAAAGACAAAAAGGGGTTTTATATTAAACTTGAGTTTTGTAAACAAGAGTTATAAAGGGAGATGTGAAGTTAAAGCGTTAATTTTAAATTAACGTTATTTAATAATGGAATTTAGAGAAATGAATGGAACCGAAATGAGATTTTCAAAAAGGAAAGATTAAAAAGGAATTTGTAATTAAATTTGATAAAATATTTAGTAATGGGATTTGATAATAATAATTCAAGTAATAAAATGAATTTGTTGAAAGAAGTTAAGGTTAAGAAGTGATTTATTAAGAAATTACTTAATCGAAATATTAAGTAATAATAAGTTATATTTAAAAGTAGATTTTTTCCAAAGTAATAAGGTTTTATAAACCATATGTTAAATAAAACAGTTTAATGGGATTTGGTTCGATATTAGAATAAATATTGGTTTTTGAATTACAGCTCATATCTATCTTAAGAAGAGAACGTTGTTGATCAAGGTTTAAGAGGTAAATTAATACCCCAACTTGAACGACTTCAGGATTATCTGAGGATGATATCAGTTGTGATGGGAAAGAGGTTAAGAATAATTTAGTTCCATATGAGGAATAATAATGCAACGTTAATTGCAAGATTTAAGAATATATAACGAGATTTCCAAAGTAACGGAAAATGGCAAGATTTGAGAATATATATATATATATATATATATATATATATATAATGATATTTCAAAAAGTAAAAGGAAATGAAAAGTTAAGTTTTGGAATGAGTTTATTCTAAAAGAATAAAAGTTGGGTATTGTTTTCAAGTAACAATGTTTTATGTGAAATTTAATAAAACCCAAGGTGGGAATATATATATATATATATATATGTATGTATATATATATATATAAACACACACACACACGATTTAATTCTAAGTAAATAAAATAGTTTTGAAAATAACCTTATATCCAATAAGGAGTGAAATGATATGTTGATATATGAAAAAGATTTAAAAGTTTTAATTAACCATTCATTAATTATTTTAATTAAAAAAGCCAAGTAATGTCGAGTACTGAAACAGTGAGCTTATTTTATTCTCATGATTATTTATTGATAGTTAAATAACCGAGTATCAAATCTGACCCATACGATTGTTGGTACAGAAAGACCAGGATCGAATTATATTCGAAAACCATTCCGAACCAGCACATACGTGAAGATGTCGATCCAAGATGGAGCAATTGAAGACCGTGGATCTTCATAAGAGGAAGGGCTGCTTGATAGATTTCTCTGGCTTGCAACTAGAGAGTTTTGATGTTAATTCAGTCGTGGTTCAAATTTATGGATTTCACTTGCTACTGATCCATAAGGTAGTTCAAGGAAGCAGTAGGAGGGTTTCTTCGGTTCATCCTATTACTGGATGACTTGTATGGACGGATGTCTGACAAAGTATTTCTGAAAGAGTCACGTACGTTGATTTCTTCAAACTTACCATAGTTAGTATCGGAGTGGGGCACTTCTCTTAGCTTACCAACTAGAGTTATTTTGTGGATGTCAATTAGTGATTTTCTGGTGGATCCAACCATGTGACATTCAAAGTGAATGATGATATAATGTTCTAATGGTAATTATGACCTCAAGCATCATCAACCGGGAAATGGTTCAATTCGGGTCGATCGCTTGGCTATGTGGGTCGCACCCATCAAAAGGGTATATCATTACCTGATCTGGAGAAATCAAATGCCTTCGATTGTCCCTTTTAGTTTTTTTTATATGATATCGGTTCGGTTAGCTGGCCCCCAACCATGGTAATGATATATTCGGTACTCTCAAGCGAAGTGAGGGGTCGGTCATGTTTAGCCAGGGTTGCAAGATGTTGTTGTTGAACCCCAATGTATTCGTCTCCGGAGGTACATTGTGGGAAAGGTGGATGCCCATACCTTACCATAGAAATCCATTCTCCAATAAGAGCCTGCAGTTTTGATTGTATAATATGTATGCAGAGCGTGAGATGCAAGCGTTCTACTAGATTGGTAATTATTTGTATTTAGACACTATTATAATATTAGAAAAAGATATTGATTTCTAAAATGTTTTGGGTTATCATAAGGTAAAAACCATGGATTTGGTCTTACGATATTTTTTTTTGAAAAGATTTTGACTTTAAAATCATGTGGTGTGATACATTTAAACTTAGTGTGTTTTTCTCACTCTGGTTCACCAGACTTATCTGGCGTTTGTAACGCTCGGGTTAGACCGGGTTTTACCGGTTTAGATTTGGATGCTACGAACTTCAGAAGACGTACTAGAGGAGTTCAGACGTATGTTATATATTTTGTGTTTTTCCACTGTGTGTTGTATATGAGGACAGGTTATTATAACTGTCCAGATGTGTTGATGTACTCTGATGATTGTAAGTATTATTTAAAGCTATCTATGACTTATTTCTATATTATATTTTATTCCGCTGCGATGTGAGACTCTATGTTGTGATTGTTCCTTCTTCTTATATTCTAATATTTCTTTCTTTCTTATCTCACCCTGTAATTTCATTCTATTTGCATCTGGGTTTTCAGTGCATTTTAGGTTAGACTTGTGTTATTTGGTTAGCTCAAAAGGTACTGGAAATTTGGGTCGTCACACTTGGTATCAAAGTTGTTTGCTGGCATAAGCTGGGAGCACTACAACAAAACAGATCTATTACAACGGGCATGGCCCATTGTAGTAGGTGTTTTACAACGGCCAGCTTGCCCGCTGTATTAGGCCATGTTGTGATATGTCCTCTTTTACAATGGGCAATGAACGTGGTAACAAGCGGTTGTAAAAGACTTTTTGCAACGGTCTTATGTTGTTGTTGTATGTTCCTTTAATAGAATAACAGCCCGTTGTAAATTTTTTACAGCAGGTATTGACCGTTGTAATAGACGTCTATTACAACTGTTTTTGCCCGTTGTTAAAAATATACAAAATTATAAATAAAAAACATTGATGCAACATATATGCAAATTGTAATCACAATCGTTAAAAACCAACACAGACTATATATTCATAGCATTTGTGAAGTTGCACATTTAATTTTTTTTTTATACATATTGTCACACATTTACAAAAGTAACAAAGAACATACTCCTCGATAAATAATAATATCTATTGTTTGGCCACCAGGCTAAATTCTCATCTTTTGCTAGCTTTTGATGGTTTTCCAGCTTTTATCTGTTAAAGCCTGCATAATTAACAGCGCACAAATTACAAAAATAGTGTTGTAGCCAACTAAAAATTAAGATCAAAAACCCAAAGGGTGTGTATAAGGTAATAACCATATACATGTTATAGAAAGTACCTTCAAGGGGTTCAAAGAGATACGCAAAGATGATTCAAGTTTCGATAGGGGTGATACAAGGTTAACATCCAATCAAGTAAAACGTAAAAAAATCTACCGTATAAAAAGTAATAAATAAACAAAGAATGTTTTTGAAGAAAAGAAAATGCATATTGTAATCAAGTATTATACCTTCCATAGCTCTTCCTTTTCTTCGGAATCTTCTACATATATAAAATCAGTGCCATTCTGGTCAGCGACTATTTTTTGAATAAGCAATGCATGTGCCGAATATTGTGAATAATAACATTAAAAGGGAAAATAAGGTAAAGAGATAAAAGCTGGGCACCATGAGAATTTAAAGCGGAGAACAAGATAGCATAAACAACACCAAGGGAAGTGATTGTGAAACTCAAACCTCTGGACACTACCATCTGATCCAATCTTCCAAGCATAGCCATCAAAGTAAATCCACTTGTTCATATTTGAATGAATAATTAAGTATCTGCCATTATTTGTTCACATAAAGTTCAAAAGATCAAGTAAAAAGAAATGGAGTTTACTTGCAGAAGGCGCCCTGATTTTTAGCATGCAGCGTCAATATACATACCCAACAGTGTCATTATACATAATTCAAGTCCTAAATTTTACTCCAACAGAGTGTGCTGAGTCTTATGAATCATTATCAATTAACTGAAAACTTCAGATTGAATTTGCAAATTCAAAACCAATCTAACATTCTGGTATTCACAAATCATATAACCCTATTGTATTTTACAGTAATTTCTATACCAGAAGTAAAAACTCGTGTTTTCATCGCATACTTGAACTCAACAATCTGGTTCCTTGTTAAATGTTTAACTGCCAATTCTGATTTTGTGCCTATATATTTACGTATGCCAAAATAAAATTGATTTCACCCATTACCAGAACTACTACAGATGTAAACACAAATGTAAAAAATTCATCCAAAATCAAGTATGGTTTCTGTACTTCAGCCATGTACTAAGGTAACACAACAAAAATATCTTCAGCTTTCAGCTTTGCATCATTGCAAACTCAGAATAAATGAATTAACTGAAGTTTGAGTAGCTGCATTTTGCAGCAAATAGCCCCTACAATTTATTCATCTAGGAAGCTATAAGGAGATCATACTAAGGTGAACAACATTTAAGAAAAATTATAATAAGCTATCATTAGTTCAGATCATTAATGTGGCACATCTATTATTCTACTATTTTAAAAACATGGTAATGCTCAACATGATTCATTACCTTTTTTCTGTTGTTAGAAGGCAGACAAAGACAAATGACATACACCTAAATAGATGTGCACAATTACATAACCAAAGCGAAATCCAAAACCACCATAGCTCAACAACAAGCCCAAACTCTCGTACATAAACAACGGGACAGTGTAGATAGAATCAAAACAGTTGCAACCACATAGCATGACAAAAGAACATTTGCATATATTACTCACTAGAACAGTGACTTAGCATAGAGAAAATATCCTTAATGAAACTCGCATCACAACCTTAGGGATCAGTATTAGCAGCATAACCAGGTAGAAATCGAACAGAATAGTTTCCACAATGCCACACGGTAACGACCCACATTCTATGCATCGGAGGATCGTAGAATATTTATTTCTTTCTCATATGAAGTCGTATGGTCATGTAACTTTGAGAAACATCTATTAAAGTCATTTCCCATGCTTATGATTTTTGTCGATTTTTAAATGACCATTTTGCCACTAGTTGGTACTGTTTTGGCCATAACTTTTGATTGGAAAGGAATTTTGACCTGAAACCACTTCTGTTAGATTCGTTTGATGGTTTACCTTTCCGTAGAGTGGTCATAATAGCCGAACGGACTTTCCGTTTGGGAGATATGGCTGAAATAAGGTTTGGAAGGTGAAAAACTACTTAACCGGGCCAAATAGGGTGATTAGTGAATAAGCTCATAACCCATTTCGGGATTAGGGTTATGGGGAGGCTGAAATGAGTTAGAGAATCATTCCATTTCAGTTTTCTAGCCTCCACTTATCTCCAAGAAACCCTAAAAATGGCCTCCAACCTCTAAATCACCTCCAAATCATCTTTTGGTCAAGGATTAAGCTTAGCAACCTCTAATCAAGGAAGATCTACACCAAATCAACATTGGAGCTACTGTTTAGCATTGGGATTTGCATCAAATCAGAAATTTATTTCAGATCTTAGTTTATTTGTGGCTAAGGCGAGTGATTTGTATAGTTCGTCACTAATTATGGCTAATTAAGGGTAATTAGTGTTAATTAGCGAATTTAAACATGATAAAATTATGGAAAAATGTTCATAAATTCTTAAATGATGTTTTAGACCTCTGATATGAATTTGGGTTAATTTGGTTAAGTTTTGCTAATCATATCATTAGTTTCACCTAAACATGCTTAAGGGGAAATATGGGGTTTTGGGTATGTTTGATCCATTTTGACTTATCATATTGATGTTTTGGTGTTTGAGGTCACTTCTATTTGTTGCTATGACTGTATGGTATGCTTTGTGATTGTTTAGAAGTGTTAGATTGGTCGAAAACGCCGTCGAATGGCGTAAAACAAGTCGCAGGGAAGCTGTGCAGGGACCGGATCGCGGATCGCCCTATGTGCCACGACCCGGATCGGAGACCACGATCCAATGGTGGGAGGAGCTCGAACTCGAACCGCGTCACGCGCTGGAGCACCCGATCACATGCCATCTCCGATCCGACCCGATCCACTTCAGAAACTCACGATCCGAACCGATGTGCATCCACGATCTGAAGGGGGAGTAGCATCACGACCGAAGGGAAGCGCCACAAGCTATGGAGCACGACCCGAACCAGTGGGAGTGCCTCGTCCCGATCCGACTTGACGAAGGTGGAGCACGATCCGAACCGGTAAGGAAGCACGGTCACGAACTGAAGGGCGCCAGGGAACCATGAACTGGAGGGTACCACGATCTATTGAAAGACGATAAAGGCCGAACCGATCTGGTGATGACCAATAACCCGAGATGCAAAGGTAGTCCAAATGGAAGTTAGAGCTCAGGATCCAATGGGGAACCAATGAGTTCACTTCATGGTTGGACTTTGCTGCGGGACGTGTGCTAAGGAGTTGTCGACGTTCATAACTTCGATTCACCACTAAAAATGGATGATGGGCTACTTATCAGTGCAGTAGAGTCATTATGACTCGAGGGGCAAGGTGATGGTAGCAAGACTATGAGCCAGCGCAGATGGGGTGAATAACTCCATGGGGGCAAGTGGACATAGTAAAGGATTGGTAAGACTATGAGCCAGCGCAGATGGGGTGAATAACTCCATGGGGCAAGTGGACATAGTAACTATGAGCCAGCGCAGATGGGGTGAATAACTCCATGGGGCAAGTGGACATAGTAACGGATTGGCAAGGCTATGAGCCAGCGCAGATGGGGTGAACAACTCCATGGGGAAAGTGGACATAGCAAAGGATTAGTGACTACGTTATCAGTGCAGTGAAGCCATTTATGACTTCATGGGGCAAAGTGATCGTAGCAAGGCATGTGGGGTGATCGAAGTGGTGAATATCGTATGCTTTACGCATTGAGTGAGAGATGTGAGGATGGTTGCTATGTTTGATTGTTTGCCATCACTATGACATGCACACCCCCACCTCTGTATCTTTACACCTTTTGATATGGCATCTTAGAGTGTTGTACAGTATGTAGTGCTAACTCTTTGGTTGCAGGTCCAGGTTCAGGTATGTTTTAGTCTACCTGTTATTGTTCACTTTAGATGCTTATCGCTCATACCAGGCTTTATGTCTGACCCAGAGTTTTATGTCTCCACTTATTACTCTGGGTGCTCACACGAGCAGACTAGAGACAGGTTAGCTGGTGATGCGCGAGTAGCTGATTCGGAGACGGGAAGGAGGCTTCCACGTATGATATATATATTCTCCCTGTGTCGTTGGTGGTCGCTACTTGGGCATTAGTAGTGCACCTCCTTTATCTTGCTTTTGCTTTGAGACAGTTTGAAAGTTGTAATAATGTTTAACTTTGGATCATAAGTTGTACTTACATTTACCGCTGCCATGTTAGTTGTTTCAGCTTATGCACTGTCTCACCTGTTTTATGTCAAGTATGTTATTATTATATTTTATTCTATGCGTTGTGAGACATTCTACAGGTTTTTGATTATTTTATTTCCTTCTTCCTTTTCCTTCTGACGACCCGTTCCGTGCTAACTGGACATGTGTACAGCGCACTTTTGGAGTAAATGTCGGTTGGTGCGGGGCGGGCCGTCACACTTGGTATCAGAGCTCTAGGTTGCGTAGTTAACCTAGGGAAAGACACTAGGGAGAGATAGTACGTATATGAGAGCGCGTATTTGTGATTACTTTGGTTTTCAAAGCTATATATATACTATTAGTAGTATAAGAATGAAGTCGTACTGCACTAGCACCACTATGGGGTCGTTAATCGTTTCCCTTTTACAGATTGACGATGAGTCGAGACACGAGGGGTGCTAGTAGAGGGACCAACCATGGGAATGCCGCTGACATGAGGGCAATGTTTACTAACCTCTTGAGAGACATGCTTAGAGAAGTGCAAGGGACAATTCCCAATCCCGGAGTTGGTATTGGTCCAGTAGTGCAGGCACCTAGGGTCGATTTCGCCAAGTTGTGCAAGGATTACACTAATCTTGGTGGAAAGCCGTTCCACGGAATGGAGTCGGCCACAGATGTTCAGGATTGGATGGATAGCTATGACCGTATCTTCGATGACTTGGGTCTTGAGGATGCGATGAAGAGAAGGCTAGCGTCTCGTCAGCTGCAAGGGCGAGCGATGAATTGGTGGAATGCCATTAGAACAGCTACTCCAGAGGATCAGGTTACTTGGGTTCAGTTCAAGGCTCGCTTTAGCGAGAAGTTTATTCCAGCTGCCCAGAAGTCAGTGTTGTTCAAGAGGTTCTTGGAACTCAAGAAGAGTGGTAGGGCAGTTTCTGACTATATTGCCGAGTTCGACACCTTGTCGAAGTATGGATTATCTCTTATCGACACTCCTGAGAAGAAGAATGAGAAGTTCATTACTGGTTTGGATGGATACTTGGGGGAAAGACTTATCAACCACATCGATGAGACTTTTGAATCGATTGTAGGGAAAGCTTTGAGATCAGAGAGTCTTTACCCTAAGTAAAAGACAAAGGCTGCATCTGCAGAAGGGCCAAAGCCGCAAGCAGGCGGTGGAAGGAAGAATAACTCCCAGAATAAGAGGAAGCAGGACCAATCTAAAGGTGGCCAGAAAAAGAGCAAGAAGGATGTTGAGTGCTTCAGCTGTGGTAAGAAGGTCCATTATGCTAATGATTGTCGGGCCAAGCCAGTGGATAAGAAGTGCTTCAATTGTGGTCAAGTGGGACATTTCAAGGATAAGTTCCCGCAATCTCTTAAAGAGAAGCAGATCGTGAAAGCATATGCTATTGATGTTGTTCCTTCTTCGTCGAATGCCCCAACTGCGGCGGAGAAAGGAAAGAATGTTGTTATTCAAGGTATGCTTTCTATTTATGATGTACCAATTCGAGTTTTGTTTGATACTGGGGCTTCCCGTTCCTTCATATCTAGTGACCTGGTAGATAGGTTGGGACTGGAACCCGAGATAGTCGATAGACCATTGGTTGTGATGAACCCGATTGGTGGTTCGACTAGCCTTAGTATGATTTGCAGGAATTTGGTCTTATCGAGTCATGGATGTATGTTTGTTTGTGATTGCTTTGTTTTGGGCTTTACTGGGTATGGCATTATATTGGGAGTCGATTGGCTCCAAAGATACGAGGTGGTGGTAGACTGTGAGGGCTTTTTGGTGACAGTGAGGGCGGAGGGTAGTGTTTGGTAGTCTACCTAGTGATGGGGTTATGGCTAGTTTTGTAAATTCCCTCGACATCCCGCAGGATGAGTTGTCAGATGTGCCCGTGGTTGGCCAGTATCCAGACGTCTTCGAGGAGGTGACCGGGCTTCCACCACATCGAGAGATTGAGTTCCGTATTGATTTAGTGAAAGATGTCAGACCTATAGTGATGCCACTTCGTCGTATGGCACCAAGGGAGCAGCGAGAGCTCGGGGTGCAAGTCAGCAATCTTTTGAAGAAGGGACTTATTAGAAGGAGTGTCTCCGAGTGGGGAGCACCAGTTGTGTTTGCCACTAAGGCAGATGGTTCCCTTCGTTTGTGTTTGGACTATCGCGAGTTGAATAAGGTAACGAGGAAGAATAAGTATCCTCTACCGCGGATAGATGATTTGTTTGTTCAACTGGAAGGAGCAAGAGTGTTCTCCTAGTTGGACCTCGCGACAGGATTTCATCAGCTTCGAGTAGCAGATGAGAGTGTTCCGAAAACGGCATTTTGGACGCTGTCTGGATTTTATCAGTGGTTGGTCATGCCATTTGGGTTGACCAATGCACCAGCCTATTTTGTGGATCTTATTAATCGAGTATTCAGAGATCAGTTGAATAAGTTTGTTCTTGTGTTCGTGGACGATATCCTTGTTTACTCAAGGACAGAGGAGGAACACAAGGGACACTTGAGGATAGTGATGGAGGTGTTGAGGAAACACCAATTGAAAGCGAAATTCTCTAAGTGTCACTTTTGGAGAAGGGAAGTGAGATTCTTGGGTCATGTTGTTTTAGAGAGTGGTATTGCTGTGGACCCTGCGAAGGTGGCTATGGTACAGGATTGGCCTACGCCCAAGAATGCAACAGATGTAAGAAGTTTCTTGGGGTTAGCTGGATATTATCGTAAGTTTATCCAGGACTTCTCCAAGATAGCAGCACCGTTGACTCAGTTGACTAAGAAGAATCAGTCCTTCGTCTGGGACGGAGTGTGTGAGAATGCCTTCAAGAGTCTAAAAGAGAAGTTGACGCGTGCGCCAGTGTTAGTCATTCCTAAAGGGAATGAAGAGATGACGGTATACACGGATGCTTGTGGTACCGGACTGGGTGTTGTATTGATGTAAGGAGGTAGGGTTGTAGCTTATGCTAGTCGACAGCTAAAGTCGCATGAGAAGAAGTATCCTACCCATGATTTGGAATTAGCGGCGATTGTGTTCGCATTGAAGATGTGGAGACACTATCTCTTGGGAGAACGATTTGAGTTGTTTACCGATCATAAATCGTTAAAGTATCTCTTCTCTCAGAAAGATCTGAATCTCCGTCAGCAAAGATGGTTAGAGTTCTTGGCTTCGTATGATTTTGATATCGCATATACACCTGGGAAAGGTAATGCGGTAGCCGATGCCTTGAGTAGGAGACATGCCAGTTTAGGGGCAATGTTTCTTGAGTGGAAGCAACTGGAGTATATCGCGGGGTTTGATTTCAGACCAAAGTGCGAATTGGATCCAGTCATGCTAGCTAGTTTGGCGATCAGACCCACTTTGATAGAGCGGATTGGTTCCAGCCAGAGGGACGATCCTAATCTATTAGAAATCATCTCCAAGTTAGAGATGGACATCGACGGTGAGGAGATGAATGTGTATGGGCTTGATCGAGAGGGATGGCTTAGAAAGAATGGAAGACTAGTTGTGCCCAACGTGAATGGTTTGAGGGATGAAGTGCTTAGAGAATGTCATCACTCAAAACTGACTATACATCCCGGTGGTAATAAGATGTATCGAGACATGAAACAGACTTACTACTGGGAAGGGATGAAAAGAGACGTTGGGAAGTTTATATCTAAATGCGTGAATTGCCAGCTAGTTAAAGCCGAGCAAAAGAAGCTTAGTGGTTTGTTGCAACCATTAGAAATTCCCGAATGGAAATGGGAGCAAGTCTTGATGGATTTCATCGATGGTTTACCAAGGACTGGATCGGGATATGATAGCATTTGGGTAATTGTGGATCGATTGACTAAGAGCGCAAGATTTATACCAGTCAAATCGACCAGAACGGCAGCCAAGTTGGCAGAATTGTATATGAAGTGGGTAGTGAGATTTCATGGAGTACCTAAAAGCATTATGAGTGACCGAGACCCGTTGTTTACTAGTGTGTTTTGGAAAAGCTTACAAGAGGCTCTAGGGTTAGGATTACATCTCAGTACCGCATATCATCCTCAGACCGACAGTCAGACGGAGAGGGTGAATCGTATATTGGAAGATCTCTTGAGAGCTTGTATATTGGATTTTGGTGGATCATGGGATGACCATCTGCATCTAGTAGAGTTTGCATATAATAATAGCTACCAATCCAGTATCGGTATGGCTCCATATGAAGCTTTGTACGGAAGACCGTGCAACTCACCATCATGTTAGATAGAGACTGGCGAGAAGTTTATGCTTGGACCAGATGTGGTGAGAGAAACTTCGGATAAGATTAAAACCATTCAACAACGAATGAAGGCTGCCCAAGATAGGCAGAAGAGTTATGCTGATAAGAGGAGAAGAGACTTGAAATTCTCCGTTGGTGACTTGGTGTTTGTCAAGATTTCTCCGTTGAAGAGCGTGATACGATTTGGCAGGAGAGGCAAATTGGCACCAAGATTTGTTGGCCCATTCCCTGTTCTTGAACTAGTCGGGAATTTGGCATATAGAGTTGGCTTACCAGAGAAGATGGCGGGAGTTCACAATGTATTTCATGTTTCCCAACTAAGGAAGTTCGTTCACGACTCAGATGTGACAATTTCACCCGATCAGTTAGAGGACTTCGAAGTGGAATCCGAGGCGGTTGGGAACCGCAAGCCGATTCGTATCGTGGGGCACGATACGAAGCAACTTCGAAGGAAGGCGGTGAAGCTAGTCAAGGTTCAGTGGGGCGAGGACGTGAATGATTGTACTTGGGAGACAGAGGAGAGCATTAGGAAGGCATGTCCAGAACTCTTTGCCTGGTAAGACTTACTTCGTAATTTAGTTATTCTGCATGCTAGGATAGACTTGTTTTGCATGTTTGATTGTTGTTTTATGATTGATAGGCATGCGAGACCCTTTTGTGTGGTTTGGTTAGGGAATTTCGGGGGCGAAATTTCTTAAGGGGGAGAGAGTGTAACGACCCGCATTCTACGCATCGGAGGATCGTAGAATATTTATTTCTTTCTCATATGAAGTCGTGTGGTCATGTAACTTTGGGAAACATCTATTAGAGTCATTTCCCATGCTTTTGATTTTTATCAATTTTTAAATGACCATTTTGCCCCTAGTTGGTACTGTTTTGGCCATAACTTTTGATTGGAAAGGAATTTTGACCTGATACCACTTCCATTAGATTCGTTTGATGGTTTACCTTTCCATAGAGTGGTCATAATAGCCGAACGGACTTACCGTTTGGGTGATATGGCTGAAATAAGGTTTGGAAGGTGAAAAACTACTTAACCGGGCCAAATAGGGTGATTAGTGAATAAGCTCATAACCCATTTCGGGATTAGGGTTATGGGGAGGCTGAAATGAGTTAGAGAATCATTCCATTTCAGTTTTCTAGCCTCCACTTATCTCCAAGAAACCCTAAAAATGGCCTCCAACCTCTAAATCACCTCCAAATCATCTTTTGGTCAAGGATTAAGCTTAGCAACCTCTAATCAAGGAAGATCTACACCAAATCAACATTGGAGCTACTGTTTAGCATTGGGATTTGCATCAAATCAGAAATTTATTTCAGATCTTAGTTTATTTGTGGCTAAGGCGAGTGATTTGTATAGTTCGTCACTAATTATGGCTAATTAAGGGTAATTAGTGTTAATTAGCGAATTTAAACATGATAAAATTATGGAAAAATGTTCATAAATTCTTAAATGATGTTTTAGACCTCTGATATGAATTTGGGTTAATTTGGTTAAGTTTTGCTAATCATATCATTAGTTTCACCTAAACATGCTTAAGGGGAAATATGGGGTTTTGGGTATGTTTGATCCATTTTGACTTATCATATTGATGTTTTGGTGTTTGAGGTCACTTCTATTTGTTGCTATGACTGTGTGGTATGCTTTGTGATTGTTTAGAAGTGTTAGATTGGTCGAAAACGCCGTCGAATGGCGTAAAACAAGTCGCAGGGAAGCTGTGCAGGGACCGGATCGCGGATCGCCCTACGTGCCACGACCCGGACCGGAGACCACGATCGAATGGTGGGAGGAGCTCGAACTCGAACCGCGTCACGCGCTGGAGCACCCGATCGCATGCCATCTCCGATCCAACCCGATCCACTTCAGAAACTCACGATCCGAACCGATGTGTATCCACGATCTGAAGGGGGAGTAGCATCACGACCGAAGGGAAGCGCCACGAGCTATGGAGCACGACCTGAACCAATGGGAGTACCTTGACCCGATCCGACCTGACGAAGGTGGAGCACGATCCGAACCGGTGAGGAAGCACGGTCATGAACTAAAGGGCGCCAGGGAACCACGAACTGGAGGGTTTCACGATCCATTGAAAGACGATAAAGGCCGAACCGATCCGGTGATGACCAATAACCCGAGATGCAAAGGTAGTCCAAATGGAAGTTAGAGCTCAGGATCCAATGGGGAACCAATGAGTTCACTTCATGGTTGGACTTTGCTGCGGGACGTGTGCTAAGGAGTTGTCGACGTTAGACTTCATGGGGCAAAGTGATCGTAGCAAGGCATGTGGGGTGATCGAAGTGGTGAATATCGTATGCTTTACGCACTGAGTGAGAAATGTGAGGATGGTTGCTATGTTTGATTGTTTGCCATCACTATGACATGCACACTCCACCTCCGTATCTTTACACCTTTTGATATGGCACCTTAGAGTGTTGTACAGTATGTAGTGCTAACTCTTTGGTTGCAGGTCCAGGTTCAGGTATGTTTTAGTCTACCTGTTATTGTTCACTTTAGATGCTTATCGCTCATACCAGGCTTTATGTCTGACCCAGAGTTTTATGTCTCCTCTTATTACTCTGGGTGCTCACACGAGCAGACTAGAGACAAGTTAGCTGGTGATGCGCGAGTAGCTGATTCGGATGCGGGCAGGAGGCTTCCACGTATGATATATATATTCTCCCTGTGTCGTTGGTGGTCGCTACTTGGGCATTAGTAGTGCACCTCCTTTATCTTGCTTTTGCTTTGAGACAGTTTGAAAGTTGTAATAATGTTTAACTTTGGATCATAAGCTGTACTTACATTTTCCGCTGCCATGTTAGTTGTTTCAGCTTATGCACTGTCTCACCTGTTTTATGTCAAGTATGTTATTATTATATTTTATTCTATGCGCTGTGAGACATTCTACAGGTTCTTGATTAGTTTATTTCCTTCTTCCTTTTCCTTCTGACGACCCGTTCCGTGCGAACTGGACATGTGTACAGCGCACTTTTGGAGTAAATGTCGGTTGGTGCGGGGCGGGCCGTCATACACACAGAGAACAACCTTCATTGTTGGAGTATAGCCGAGGAAGAAGGGAAACAACATGTGTAACAGACAACACAAAAGGAAACTGACTGAAGAATAACCCAAGGTGCATATAAAACTAGATACCATGTCATAATAGCCAATGGGTAAAGAGGCACAACAACCAATTGGGTGCGCCAAATCCATACACAAGTCCACTGCCTATCATAGCAAAGCTATCGCATACATAGTGTACGGGACAAAATGACAAACCAACAAAGGAAATAACATTGGCCTCACAGCAAATTCCACAAAACCACACACATACAAAATAATTAGATCTAGGAAGCTGTCTCTCCAGACAACCCAAATAAAAAGGAGATGTAGACCTCCTTCGCCAAATCCAGGGAGACATCGGAACCCCAAAACGCTTGACAAGCTAAAACACATACGAACGATAACAAAATAGAACATTCCATTGTGAACAGTCGTGAAGGTCAATTTATGAGAAGAATAGGGTGGCGAGTTTATCTGCCATGAGTTTATCTTCAACTAGATCATCATCTGAAACTAAATCATCAACAACTGTCATCATCTTCATCTGAAACAAGACTAAGGTAATGGAGGACGATTCAAGGAGGAGGAGGATAAGATATGAACAGATGAGGAGAAGATTTGAAAGAGGAAATATGGTGGCGGCGGAAACCCTTACCCATTAAAGACTCTCAAAACAGCTATTTTTATGATGTAAGTCGCTCTTATGAGATGAGAACGTTGTCGATCAAGGTTTGAGAGGTAAATTAATACCCCAACTTGAACGACTTCAGGATTATCTGAGGATGATATCAGCAGTGATGGGACATAGGTTAAGAATAATTTAGTTCCATATGAGGAATAATAATGCAACATTAACTACAAGATTTGAGAATATATGATGATATTTCTAAAGTAATAGAAAATGGAACGATTTGAGAATATATATAATGATATTTCCAAAAGTAAAAGGAAATGAAAAGATAAGTTTTGGAATGAGTTTACTCTGAAAGAATAAGAGTTAGGTATTGTTTTAAAGTAATGACGTTTTATGTGAAATTTAATAAAAAACCAAAGGTGGAAATATATATATATACATTCATGCATACATACATACACACGATTTAATTCAAAGTAAATAAAGTAGTTTTGAAAATAACCTTATGTCCAATAAGGAGTGAAATGCTATGTTGATATATGGAAAAGATTTAGAAGTTTCGATTAACCATTCGTTAATTATTTTCATTATAAAGCCCAGGTAATGCTGAGTACTGAATCAGTGAACTCATTTTATTCTCATGATTATTTATTAATAGTTAAATAACCGACTAACAAATCTGACCCATACGATTGTTGGTACGGAAAGACCAGGATCGAATTATATTCGAAAATCATTCCGAACTAGCGCATACGTGAAGATGCTCATTCAAGATGGACCAATTGAAGACCGTGGATCTTCATAAGCAGAAAGGCTGCTTGATATATTTCTCTGGCTTGCAACCAGAGTGTTTTGATGGTAATTCAGTCGTGGTTGGAATCTGCGGATTGCAAGGACTACTTGCTATTGATCCATAGGGTAATTCAAGGATGCAGTAGGAGGGTGCCTTCGGTTCATCCCTTTCCTGGATGACTTGTATGGACGGATGTCTGACAGTGTATTTCCAAAAAAGTCATGTACGTTGATTTCTTCAAATGTACCATAGTTAGAGGCGGGAAGGGGCACTTCTCTTAGCTTACCAACTAGATTATTTTTGTGAACGTCAATTAGTGATTTTCTGGTGGATCTGACGATGTGACATTCAAAGTGAATGATGATATAATGTTTTAAAGGCAATTATGACCTTAAGCCTCATCAACCGGGAAATGGTTAAAATAGAGTAGGTCACATGGCTATGTGGGTCTCACCTATCAAAAGGGTATATCATTACCCGATCCGGAGAAACCAAATGCCTTCGATTGTCCCTTTTATTTTTGTTTATATGATATCGGTTGGCTAGCCCCCAACCGTGGTAATGATATATTCGGTACTCTCAAGCGAAGTGAGGGGCCGTCGTGTTTAGCCAGGGTTGCAAGATGTTGTTGTTGAACCCTAATGTATTCATCGTCTGAGGTACATTGTCGGAAAGGTGGCTGCCCATTCCTTGCCATGGAAATCCATTCTCTAATGAGAGCCTGCAGTTTTGATTGTATAATATGTATGTAGAGCG
Organism: Allium sativum; assembly: GCA_030737875.1. Classification (NCBI taxonomy): domain Eukaryota; kingdom Viridiplantae; phylum Streptophyta; class Magnoliopsida; order Asparagales; family Amaryllidaceae; genus Allium; species Allium sativum. Next base: position 295,572,563 of record CM060911.1, on the reverse strand, counting down.
TGAGATGCAAGCGTTCTACTAGATTGATATTTATTTGTATTTAGACACTATTATAATATCATAAAAAGATATTGATTTCAAAAATGATTTGGGGTTTCGTAAGGTAAAAACCATCTGTATTTGTGTGCGGATTTGGTCTTACGATTATTATTATTATTTTCGAAAAGATTTTGACTTTAAAATCAAGTGGTGTGATACATTTAAACTTAGTGCATTTTTCTCACTCTGGTTCACCAGACTTATCCGGCGTTTGTAATGCTCGGGTTAGACCGGATTTTACAAGTTTAGATTTGGATGATGCGAACTTCAGAAGACGTACTAGAGGAGTTCAGATGTATGATATATATTTGGTGTTATTCCACTGTGTGTTGTATATGAGGGCAGGTTATTATAACTATCTAGATGTATTGATGTACTATGATGATTGTAAGTATTATTTAAAGCTCTCTGTAAAGACTTATTTCTATATTTTATTTTATTCCGTTGTGATGTGAGACTCTGTGTTGTGATTGTTCCTTCTTCTATTCTAATATTTCTTTCTTTCTTATCTCACCTTGTAATTTCTTTCTATTGGCATCTAGGTTTTCGGTGCATTTTGGGTTGGACTTGTGTTATTTGGTCAGCTTAAAAGGTACCGGAAATTTGGGTCATCACAGTTTAGGCTTAAGTTGGCTAGGTATTTAGGAAAGAAGGGTACTATACACTGAAGTATTTAAGTGGAAGAGATGTGTGATGTTTTTCTAATTTGTACAAGTCTCTTACTGTATATACTTTGCCTCTAAGCAACACAACTATGAATGTGCTTACTGTTATACGTGTACATGTGTATGTAGTTATGTATTTTAACAAAACACCCTTAGTTCCCAAACAAAACAACTCATTTAATTGATTTGATTTACTTTCATTTCCTATCACCTATTGGCCTTCCTTAAATGCTAAGCTGCTTTCTTACAAAGTTTGCAAATGCTTGAGATTTGCTTTGATTCATCATTTCAGTTGCACTGCATTTACATAGGTTGGCACATGTATGCACATGGATAAAATTTCCTTCAATCTATAGGATATCATGTCTCTAGGTTTATATTTCTCGCAAGCTGTTTGCCTTCATTTCCTATTTAATGCCAATTTTCTAGCCTGCACCTATACTATGATTTTCCTGCCTATATTTAATTTTCATATGCTATGTTGTTTATCCATCTTACTCTATACTAGGCTTTCCAATATTCTAATATATTTATTATCCTAGATTTAAGTTTCCCTATCAAAATAAGTACATTTGCACGCTTTGCTTCCTCTTCATGTCCCACTTTTCATCATTTAAGATTGGTAAACTATATGCATACATTTAAATGCATATTCAATGTATATAATTTGAATTCATACATTTAAATGAATATTCACTGTATATAATTTGAATTCAATGTATGCACTTTTCATCATTTAAGATTAGTAAACTAAATTCATACATTTACATACATATATTTCAAATAACATGATAGATTTTAAATATTGGAATTTTATACAATATATACTATTTTCTTGAATCAATATGCAATACACAAAATATTTTTAATCTCTAAGTTCTTGCTTATGTGAACATGTATACATATTTTTTTTTCATACATATATGTATATACTTCACTTATATACTATAATTAAAGAAATATTATAAGTCACTTGTTTTAATTTAGTTCTATTTTGTTAAATTTTCAGTTTGATTAGCTTTCTTGTAAAATAATGAATTCGAAAATAACATTACTACAAGAAAATTATGTCAGAAATTTTACTTTGATTTGTTGACAAAATTCTATATTAAATATTATTACCATGAAGAAGATTTAAGAAAGACTTAATTCTTCTTATATATTCATTTCTATGGATTTTATAATAATTGTATTATACAGAATTATCTATAATATTTAAATCAAAAATTATTTATCTAAATTCAGTTACCAACATAATCTATAAATTGTAGATTATAGAATTAGCCCAAAAACTGGGCCGTTACAATCTATCCCCCCTTAAAAGAATTTCGCCCCTGAAATTAAAGAGTAACGAGGAGATCTCAGTTATAACTAATATTATAGACTTATTGTAACTCCCCATAATTTTAAAACATGACATAAGAGATAACTTAAGAATACTTAATTGTTAAAAGAGGAATTAGGTGAAACGGGTTACGCCATTGCGTTCGTCTCAGAATTTTGCTTGAGACAGAGTCCGAGTTTGCGTAAAACGGATGTCGTATGAAAGAGTTACGGATGATAGAAGTTGGGCAGAAAATTCAGGAAATGGACCAGAATGCACTAGCGCACTTGGGAAGTGAGCCAGAACAAAATTGCACTAGCGCACTTTGGGAGTGCGCTAGAAAAAATGCACTGGCGCACTTGGGAAGTGCGCCCATGCCGAGCCAAAAACCTGCATAGGATTCCGGAGAGTTCTGTTGACGTGTCTTCTTCTGATTGGCTGGATGACGTGTCTTTGATCTGTGCGGTTCTGATGATCTCCTAGTTAATCTAAGGGCTATAATTAATCCTACACATCTATATAAGCACACATAAACCTAAACCCTAATCTAAACTAAAATCATTCTTAAGCCCCCATGCTGCTGCATCCAAAACTAAACTAGTTTTCAACAATCAAAGCCTACATCAACGGATTTGCTAATCAACTTCAGAAATCAGAATTCAGAATCGTTCTCTAATCCTTAAACCTATCTCAGTGAGTTTTAGTCACTTTTAGTTTTAAATAGATAAATGTGAATTGTGGTAGACTACGAATTGGGTATATGTTGTAAATCATGAATTTATGCAAGCATACTATGTCATTTTCCCTGGATCTAATGTATGGACATTCTACTATGGTTCCTATGTGAATCTTGAATTACAATTATATTGTGGTACATGTGAACTTGTTAATACAGATCTAACTTTCTAGATCTGAATGTGGTGATTCAATATGATATTTATATGAACATTGATTTACAACGATGTTGGGATGATAGTACATCCATTAATTTGACATTACTTGGATCTAGACTTTGGTGTTAATTACCTTTCACTTGTTATATTATGTTACCTTGGTATATGTGGTAAACTTGACATGTGAATCTAAACTTGTTATTATGCCACCCTGTGTGTGCTAGATTTAGATAATTGGACACCTAATATTGAATCTAGATCTCATTATGCTTGTCTAAACAAAAGTTATTAATTTGATGTCCGCTTTATTATGATAATTATTACATGTCCATTCACTTAGTTACTATGCCAGTTATGTTAATATTTATGCCAAAGCATGTTGAACTGTCACCCTTATCATGTTCCCTTTTATTGTTACGACGAGGCTACTTTATAGCCTCGATGCCGCCAAAATACGCGTGAATACGTTAGTTAGGAAACGGGGAAAAAGGGGATTTATAATTGGCATAATGTAAGTTGGACATATAATTCAAATAAGGAAACATAGAAAGAATCACCTATAATGATATAGGAAATTTTGGATAAAAATGGCATAATTTTGAAAATGACCATTCAAATTATTGTTCCAAAATAGGTATTGGCACCTATAAAAGGAAAGGATTAATTAATTGGTAAATTAATTAAAAATGACGTAATTTGAATATGAAAATTTATGTACATGTAATTCAAATTATTGGGCAAAATATGCATTGACACCCAAAAATGGAAAGGTTTAATTAATTGATTAATTAATTAAAAATGGAATGTTTCGTAATTACAATTAGGAATTGTAATTAGGAGTTGTAATTGTAATTAAAAATGGAATGTTTCGTAACTACAATTAGGAATTGTAATTAGGAATTGTAATTGTACTTACGACATGAGGTTAGGTTACATTAGTGGTGGAAGTCTGCCCGGACCCAACCGGCATATCCAGCAGCCACTAATGTTGAAACTAATGTGGGAGGTCTAAGTACGCAAATACGAATCGGGCTAAGACACGAGGTTAGACCCAACTGTGGAATAAGACTGCCTGGATACGACTGGCATATCCAGCATCCACATATTGTAGGCCTAATGTGGGAGGTCTAACCCATTATAAACCATAAATGGATATGGTAATGAATCAGATTACTTAACGTAATCTAATCCATAAGGGATTGTATGAATATGAACTAAAGATAGGGTTAAGTAAAACATGCTTGGATTAGTGGGAGGGTTAAGTAGATCTTGGGTAGGTGGGTAATATTAATATACATAGGCCCACAAACTTAACTGTTAAATAAACATGCATGAATCAGTAGGAGGGTTGAGTACATCTTGGGTTGGTGGGTAATATTTGTATATATAGGCCCACAAACTTAACCTGTCGGGGTTATGTAATTAGAGGCATCGTTAGGTAAACATAACCAGTGGAAAACCTAGTAGTGGGGATGCAAGACAAAGGGGAGAGCTTGCATCATCTTGTGTGGGACCCATTTCAGTCAGTAACCCTTAAATAGGTATCAAACGGGTATTCCGAACTAGGATGGAGTGGGGCACGCTTACTGAGCTGATTGTAAGAGATCCAAACGTGGAGGCGGTGTTGACGGTGTATTCCAACGGGGTCATGTGCATGCATGACTCCGCCTGTTGGGGAAGATAAGACGCTGTGACATCAGTAGATATGGTTGTGCACATCCGGAAAATGAAGGGTTGCCACTTTAGGAAGTGATACACCCTACCGTGGGGCCAGCACAGGGTATCTACGGAATAGGGAGCCGATCGATTGGCGGTAGTAAATAGGGTACATCTAGTCCTGTCTGTTTCTGTGGGGTACATGTGTTTCTGTCTGGGCTAACACCCGTTATATCTGTTTAGGTACCAGTTCTGTTTGGGTTAAAACCCGTTACTAGAGTACACCTAAAACAACCATTATGTTTCTGTTGGGATCATCTTGTTTTTATTAAGAAATTGGGGAATATGTAATCCTATTATATATCTGTTATACTAGTATTAGTGCAGAGCAAGGAAGGTATTAAGAAGCGCTATCTAATCTATTATGTTGTCCTGTTTACCTTGTTATGCCTTCCATTTATGTATTGATCTCTCTTATCCACTTTATGTCTATCATGGTTACCTTTATTTATTTACTGGCTAAAAGTAACTAAACTCGCCAGACTTTATGTCTAACCCCTTTTTTGTTTTTCCTTCTCTCTTCCTTTTCCCCCCTCCCCCCCGGTTCTCAAGGAGGAAACACCCAGGCTTAGCCAGGATTTGGATACCATCTCGCTAGGAGCTACGGTTGTAGTATGGCTCAAGTCTTTGTCTCTGCTATGGCTTACTCTTTTATTGGGGAATACTGTTTTCTTTTAATTCCTATGTACTCTGATTATGCAAGACAGAAGTATTTTGTTGTAATGGTTTTATGAATTATGGTATTATAAACCACGGGATTATAATTTATGTCTGAAATAAAAATTTTGAAATTTCCGCTGCAATCATTATTTATATCTATCTTGTAATTATTCTGTGTCTATTTACCTACAATGCTCCACAGAACTTAATGCATTCCCTTAGTGAGTGACATTAACGGACGTGGGGTGTTTCACTTGGCATCAGAGCTAAAGGTTACCAGATTAGATAAAAGTTTTGAAAAATACTTTTCAAAAAGGTTTTAAAAGAAAGTATTTTCGAAAAGAAAAGTCTGTTTTGAAAATATTCCCCCTAAGAAGCCATATGCAGTATCCTTTGCTCCTTTATCTAAATTTCTTCCTTTTTCCTTTTTCAGCGTGTCTAGGGAACAAAACATTCCTAATATCCCAGAGGGCGTCACAATACCTGGATGATTCCGTGGGTATTTGGAGGCCACGGCGCCTGCCGAAGGCCAAAGAGACTTTCCACCCCCAGCTGCGCCAATCATTCCTCCTCCGCCCCCTCCGAGAGCAGATAACTTTCCCAAGATCTGCAAAGACTTCCGTGCTATGGGCGGGAGGCCATTCCATGGGAATGAAACATTCGTTGAAGGTCAAAATTGGCTCAAGGAGACCGGGGACTTGTTCGTAGTTTTTGAAGTAGAGGATATGAGGAAGATTTAGTTAGCTGCTTGGTTATTAATGGACGAAGCCTCATTTTGGTAGGAAGCCACCCAAGCTGGACGTCCGGTGGAAACTTAGGAAGATTTTAGGCAAAGATTTTAAATGAAATTTCTTTCCCAAGCCGAGAAAAGCATGCAGATGGAAAGGTTCTTAGCACTCAAATAAGGAAACTTGACGGTGAAAGAATATATGAACAAATTCAATCAACTAGCAAGGTTCGGGTTAGAATTGGTGGATACACCGAACAAAAAGGCTTTGCGGTTTGCTAAAGGGATGAATGAACCCCTTCATGGGTTAGCCATGTTCCATATCCCAATGGGAGACACTTTTGAAAAACTTGTTGATACGGCCCTAATGCATGAGGAAGACAAGGGAGAAAAGAAGGAAGTAAAGGCTAAGGAAGCAACGCAAAATGAGAAGTTGTGGCCCAATAAGGGACAACAGTAGAGGAAAGGTGAAAATAATGACAAGGTTAAAGATAAGAGGAAGTGCCATAGTTGTGGGTGAGAGGATCATTTAGCCAAGGACTAATGGAAAAAGGAAGAATGCTTGCTTCGCTTGTTGAGAGGTGGGCATCTTATTAAGGATTGCCCGAAGAAACAGGGACAAGGTCAAAGGGCAGGAACTTCTGGAGGGCAGATGCATGCTCTCGCGATCAGTGCTCCTGAAAGAGGTAGAAAAATTTCCGTAGAAAGTTTAGTTTCTCTTTCAAATCATCCAGTTAGGACACATTTTAATACTGGCGCTTCACACTTATTTATATCTAGTTCTATTGTTGAATCTCTGCACTTAGTTACTAGTATGGTAGTGGATCCCGTAGTCTTCTCAAACCCCATTGGTGATTCGTCTCATTTATCTATGATTTGTAGGGGGTTTGAGAATATCTGTGTTAGGCGTCAAATTTAAATGCGTCGCATATGTACTCGGGTTTATGGGCTATGGGTTGATTCTAGGGATAGGTTGGTTTACCACATATGGTGCCATTTTGGGTGATGAGAGGAGGGTCGTTAGGCACCCTTGAAATTTCTTGTGACCCACAAGGGTCTGTCATGCTTAGTTTCCTAGAGTCTCTTGAGGCGTCTATCGATGATCTGCGATCGACACCAGTAGTCTGTGAGTATCCTGATGTCTTAGACGAGGTTCGTGGATTACCCCCGAGGCACGAGATTGATTTCCGTATATATATGGTGGACAATGCAAAGCCAGTTGCATTACATGTGCACCATATGGCTCCTAAAAGAAAAGAGGGAACTTGATAAGAAAGTGGTCAGGCCACTTGAGAAGAGATTTGATATGTGAATCATATCAGGATGGGAAACCTATTGAATACAGTCCTTGAGGAAGCCCATCATTCCAAGATGACTATTCATCCAAGTGGCGATAAAATGTATAAAGTTCGAGGTAGTGGGGCCAAACTTGCGAAAGGAAGTGAAAATAAAGAAGCAATGATTGGATGAGTTCCGACTTGCATACTTGGATCGGAGGTTAAGAAGCTACGCAAATGAGAAGTCAAGTTGGTGAAGGTCCAGTGGGGAGACAATTAAGAAGATGCAACTTGGGAGACCGAAGATAAGATTTTTACACTTCGTACCCTTTCCTTTTTAAGGGAATGTTCTTAACTTCTCTTCCAAAAGCTTTTATTCGCATTTGCTTCCATCATCTGAGTATATCCTATCAATCGAATCTTCGACCTTTAGGTAGGAAATCCCATGATTGCAAACATGTGTTTGAGACATGTTATGTTTGATGGATGCAAGTGGATGCAAGTGTTTGCTAGTGATTGCCTATGGACGCATATACACACACATTAGGCACTAAGATCGGCTCAATCATTCTCATAATGCATATGGATGTGTGTGCATTTTCTTTTCTTTTGTAGATAGAAATGGATGAGTTATTATATGGATGTTGCATTTGGACGAATGTGTGTGCACACATATAGAACTTATATGATGTAATAGGTTTATTTGCATACATATTGGATTCATGACACTAACATACATTGCATTAAGGAGGTCAACTGAATCAGTAGACCGCCTGATTTTCGCATTAGTGTTGGGACATATACACACATTTTTGCATATTTTCATGGAAGCATCAGAAATCTTTTAAGGACAATGGATCTTGTGGATGATGATTGAGTAGATGGATGATTGGATGGTAGGATACATTCTTCTTAACTTGAAGATTTCGGGGACGAAATCCTTTAAGGAGGGGAGAATGTAACATCCCATTATTTAAAACATGACATAAGAGATAACTTAAGAATACTTAATTATTAAAAGAGGAATTAGGTGAAACTGGTTACACCATTGCGTTCGTCTTGGAATTCTGCTTGAGATAGAATCCGAGTTTGCGTAAAACGGATGCCGTATGAAAGAGTTACGGATGATAGAAGTTGGGCAGAAAATTCAGAAATTGGACTAGAATGCACTGACGCACTTGGGAAGTGTGCCAGAACAAAAATGCACCGGCGTACTTGAGAAGTGCGCCATAAAAAATGCATTGGCACACTTGGGAAATGCGCCCATGCCGAGCCAGAGACCTGCACAGGATTCTGGAGAGTTCTGATGACGTGCCTTCTTCTGATTGGCTGGATGACGTGTCTTTGAGTTGTGCTGTTCTAATGATCTCCTAGTTAATATAAGGGATCAAATTAATCCTGCACATCTATATAAGCACACATAAACCTAGACCCTAATCTAAACTAAAATCATTTTAAGCCCCCATGTTGCTGCATCCAAAACTAAACTAGTTTTCAACAATCAAAGCCTACATCAACGGATTTGCTAATCAACTTTAGAAATCAGAATTCAGAATCGTTCTCTAATCCTTAAACCGATCTCTGTGAGTTTTAGTCACTTCTAATAGATAAACGTGAATTGTGGTAGACTATGAATTAGGTATATGCTATAAATCATGAATTTAAGCATACTATGTCATTTACCCTGGATCTAATATATGGACATTCTAATATGTTTCCTATGTGAATCTTGAATTACAATTATATTGTGGTACATGTGAACTTGTTAATACAGATCTAACTTTCTAGATCTGAATGTGGTGATTCGATATGACATTTATATGAACATTGATTTGCAACCATGTTGGGATGATAGTACATCCATTAATTTGACATTACTTGGATCTAGACTTTGGTGTTAATTACCTTTCACTTGTTATATTATGATACCTTGGTATATGTGGTAAACTTGACATGTGAATCTAAACTGTTATTATGTCACCCTGTCCGTGCTAGATTTAGATAATTGGACACCTAATATTAAATCTAGATCTCATTATGCTTGCCTAAACACAAGTTATTAATTTGATGTCCACTTTATTATGATAACTATCACATGTCCATTCACTTAGTTACTATGCCAGTTATGTTAATATTTATGCCAAAGCATGTTGAACTGTCATCCTTATCATGTTCCCTTTTATTGTTATGACGAGGCTACTTTATAGCCTCGATGCCGCCAAAATACGTGTGAATACGTTAGTTAGGAAACGGGGAAAAAGGGGATTTATAATTGGCATAATGTAAGTTGGACATATAATTCAAATAAGGAAACATAAAAAGAATCACTTATAATGACATAGGAAAATTTGGATAAAAATGGCATAATTTTGAATATGACCATTTATGAATATGTAATTCAAATTATTGTTGCAAAATAGGTATTGATACCTATAAAAGGAAAGGATTAATTAATTGGTAAATTAATTAAAAATGACATAATTTGAATATGAACATTTATGGACATGTAATTCAAATTATTGGGCAAAATATGTATTGACATCCAAAAAGGGAAAGGTTTAATTAATTGATTAATTAAAAATGGAATGTTTAGTAATTACAATTAGGAATTGTAATTGTACTTATGACATGAGGTTAGGTTACATTAGTGGTGGAAGTCTGCCCGGACCCAACCGGCATATCCAGCAGCCACTAATGTTGAACCTAATGTGGGAGGTCTAAGTACGCAAATACGAATCGGGCTAAGACACAACGTTAGGCCCAACAGTGGAATAAGATTGCCCGGACCCAACAGGCATATCTAGCATCCACATGTTGTAGGCCTAATGTGGGAGGTCTAACCCATTATAAACCATAAATGGACATCGTAATGAATCAGACTACTTAACCTAATCTAATCCATAAGGGATTGTATGAATATGAACTAAAGATAGGTTTAAGTAAAACATGCTTGGATCAGTGGGAGGGTTAAGTAGATCTTGGGTAGGTGGGTAATATTAATATATATAGGTCCACAAACTTAACCGTTAAATAAACATGCATTAATCAGTAGGAGGGTTGAGTACATCTTGGGTTGGTGTGTAATATTTGTATATATAGGCCCACAAACTTAACCTGTCGGGGTTATGTAATTAGAGGCATCGTTAGGTAAACATAACCAGTGGAAAACCTAGTAGTGGGGATGCAAGACAAAGGGGAGAGCTTGCATCATCTTGTGTGGGACCCATTTCAGTCAGTAACCCTTAAATATGTATCAAACGGGTACTCCGAACCAGGACGGAGTGGGGCACGCTTACTGAGCTGATTGTAAGAGATCCAAACGTGGAGGCGGTGTTGACGGCGCGTTCCAACGGGGTCATGTGCATGCATGACTCCGCCTGCTGGGGAAGATAAGACGCTATGACATTAGTAGATATGGTTGTGCACATCCGAAAAATGAAGGGTTGCCACTTTAGGGAGTGATACACCCTACCGTGGGGCCAGCACAGGGTATCTACAGAATAGGGAGCCGATCGATTGGGGTTAGTAAATAGGGTACATCTAGTCCTGTCTGTTTCCGTGGGGTATCTGTGTTTCTGTCTGGGCTAACACCCATTATTTCTGTTTAGGTACCAGTTCTGTTTGGGTTAAAATCCGTTACTAGAGTACACCTAAAACTACCATTATGTTTATGTTGGGATCATCTTGTTTTTATTAAGCAATTGGGGAATATGTAATCCTATTACATATCTGTTATACTAGTATTGGTGTAGAGCAAAGAAGGTATTAAGAAGCGCTATCTATTCTATCTTGTTGTGTTGTTTACCTTATTATGCCTTCCATTTATGTATTGATCTCTCTTATCCACTTTATGCCTGTCATGGTTACCTTTATTTATTTACTGGCTAAAAGTAACTAGACTCGCCAGACTTTATGTCTGACCCCTTTTTGTTTTTCCTTCTCTCTTCCGTTCCCCCCCACCCCACCGGTTCTCAGGGAGGAAACACCTAGGCTTAGCCAAGATTTGGATATCATCTTGCTAAGAGCTACTGTTGTAGTATGGCTTGAGTCTTTGTCTCTGCTATGGCTTACTCTTTTATTGGGGAATAATTTTTTTTTTTAATTCCTATGTACTCTGATTATGCAAGACAGAAGTATTTTGTTGTAATGGTTTATGAATTATGGTATTATAAACCATGGGATTATGATTTATGTCTAAAATAAATTTTTTGAAATTTCCGCTGCTATCTTTATTTATATCTGTCTTGTAATTATTCTGTGTCTGTTTACCTACAATGCTCCACAGAACTTAATGCATTACCTTAGTGAGTGACATTAACGGACGTAGGGTGTTTCACTTATATTCCTATATGAGCTATATACCAATGATCATAGCAACCACAACATACAGTACACACAAGTTATCTACCAAACATTTCACAGAAATCAAAACATTCAATACATCGGTAATTAGCTATCTATCACATTCATTTTCATAACTAGAAATATCTGTTATTACAATTGGAAAACATTTTCATTCCATATTCACACATTACTATTCTTCCACAATCATCAGTTCATGATCGTGAATTGGTAAAATAATAATCCTCCAAGTATCAACCGCGAGGACCGAAATCAACATCAGATCAATACTCAGAAAATCATTTAACTCATTCAATCTCTAGTTAGGTTCCCATTTCTTAACTTCATATCTTAATTCCTCATTTTATTTTAATGAAATATCCTTGATTACATTTGGAAAATAAATTCCAAATCTTATCTGCTCCATTAATTTGAAACTAACCCATTCAAACATATTTATCTTCTTCAAATTGTCTTTTCAAACTTCAATCCTGTTTAATTCCATTCAACTTAACTTTTGTAACAACCCGGATTTTCAAAACCAATTTAAATTTTTTATTTTAGCTATTTTTATGGATTTTAAATATATAAAATGATTTATTTTAAATAATAACGATTAAAAATTTATTTTCGACGAAGTTAGAACGTATAAATTTATTTTAATTATAAAACGAGTTTGAAATGGTGTGGTAGTTTGAAAATTAGATTTCTAATTTCAAATGAATGTACAGAATTCAATATAAATCAGAATTGGACGAAACCAGAAATATTTGAATCTGTTTAATAATATCTTTCTAACGAATGCAAGAAACTGTGATTTCATAACTGGAATAAAAAGTTACGTCCAGATTAAAATTCAGAATAGTCACTATAGAATTTATATATATATATTTTAATATAATATATAGCCCTTAAAAATAGCCATTTTGCAAACGACCTCCATTTTCGATGAAACCACTTTTGTTGGATTCAGGATGTCAAGTTATTGCTAGATTCCAATTTTCATAATTTTTGGAATTAATATGTGAGCGTGGTGAATTTAAACGTGTTTGGTAATTTCAGTTTGAATTTAATTGACTTGAAAATGGCTGTTTTTCAAACAGTCTCCAAATTCGACGAAATTAGTTTTGTTAGGACCATATCATCAAAACATAACTAGATTTATTTTTCTGGAGTTTTTGGAGATAGTATGTTGCCCCGGTAAATTAAAATGTGCGTTCAAATTCAATATACATTGAATTATATTTTAATTTCAATGAAAACTGATCGAAACAGTCGAATTGGCTTACGATACATATCCCATTTCATTCGGAATGAGGGTAATTAACTAGGGGCGACAGTTGGTGGGTTCAATTGGGAGTTCGAATTTAAAAGTAACTTTTTGGAAAATTAATTAAAATAATAATTAAATTTTCCATAATACCCCTCTTCTCTCTTCTCCTTATCGGTCAACACTCGAAAATGTAAAAAAAACTCAATCGTGGAAAAATTCCGCGATCTTCCTCAACGTCGTCGCACGCGCTACCGCCTCCACCACCGCATCACCACCCCCTTCGACCTTCTTTGGCCACACTGTTCCCTCCACCGCTCCTCTTCGCCGATTAAACTACCCCCGCAACCCAAAACTCCAAACGCCACGCCTCCGGCCGCGCTCAGCCCCTCCGCCGCCACCTGACTGGACCACCACCACCTCCCTTGCCGCCTGCAACCCCCTCCGACCCTCAGCGACGCTAAGCCCTCCTCTGATGGGAAAAAAGTGAGTTTTCTGATTTTTTTATTATATAAAATCTGATTTTTAATGCTGTAAAAATCTGATTTTTTTAACGCTATAAAGATCTGGTTTTTATATATAATAACATAGGATAAAGATATGATTTTAATATATAATAACATAGGATAAAGATCTGACTTTTTTATATAATAACATAGGATAAAAAACTGATTTTTATATACAATAACATAGGATAAAGATCTGATTTTTATATATGATAACATAGGATAAAGATCTATTTTTTATATATGATAACATAGGGTAAAAATGGCAATTTTTATTTATATAATAGCATAATAAAAGTAAGATTTTTATTATATGAATAGCGATATAAAAATATGATTTTTTTATATGAACAGCAATATAAAAATATGATTTTTATTATATGAATAGCGATATAAAAATATGATTTTTATTATATTAATAGTGATATAAAAATATGATTCTTATTATATGAATAGCGATATAAAAATATGATATATATAATAGCGTTGCAAAAATATGACTTATATATATATATATATATATATGGCTCAATTGAAAATGTGTTTTTTGAAATGTAAATAGCGTTGTTTAAAAATATGTTTTTTAATGTAAACTGCGTGAAACAGATTGTGTTGAAATCACGGTGAAGAACACAACGCACTGGAACAAATCCAAATCCAAACTGTCTAATAAAGACTGACGGAGTGGATCTCAAAGGTGAGAACTTCTCACTCTAATTTTGTTTACAGTTAAATATATACTAGGATGCAGCCGGTGCTTAGTTGCACCCGGCACCTTTGATTGAAACCATAGATGTTTTGTTGTTTGCTTTGATTAATTTATTTGTTTGAATTTGGTTTGGTATGTGAGTTGAATTGATTAGAATTGGTATGTGCATGGCCCAAACCAGTATTAGGCGAGGGATAAGGCTAGACCTTATTCCGGTCCTAGTATCGCATCGTTATGCTGGAGAAATTTTCTAAAATAAAATGTGTTAGTTAAAGGTAACATTTTTAATGTGTATGTGAACTGTATAAAATATTCATGTGTTGAATAAAATATTGAACAGTAAAATATCATTTTTATTGAATGTATGAACTATTAAAAATATTCATGTGTTGAAATAAATATTTACCGTTAAAATATAATTTTTAACGTATATATGAAAGGCAAAAATTCTCCTGAAATGAAAATAAATATTCATATAAAAATCAGACGGTTTGTTTATGTACACTCATTTAACTGACCTCGATTGGGACGATATATTTTACACATCACCCAACCGCACAAATAATATTCAGTATTTGTTGGTTGAAACCTCACACCGGTATTGGGATGATATTTGATGTACACTAATCCTAACTGTATAGTTGTATGTCAATCGATTGGTTGACAGACTATTGTAAGCGTTAAATATTTATATTTAATGCTTATGCAGTTGTGTAGTGCACTCTGGATGATGATTGATTGTTTATCATTGTTGTTGTATACATATGATGTATGAAATCCATATAAATAACATTATATGGTAATTGACTGTGTATGATTCCAATTCTGAAAGAACGAATATTTTAAAATAACGAATATTTTAAAATAATGAATATTTTAAAATAATATTCAATAAAGGATTAAAATCTGTTTTTAATGTCCGATTTTGGATGGACACGGAAATATTGAAATATATGAAGCCGTATTGATTAGATATGCGCCATTTTGACATGAATAATATTTATATCGATTTTATTCATTTTTATAATGAATATCGAAAAGGAAATGATTTCAAAATATGATATTTTGAAAATATTATCATTTACATATTATAATGATATAGAATATTCAGTTTTGATTTCAAATTGAAAATGAAGTTGGAATTGTTTTTTAAACGAATTTAAAACGATTTAGAAAATAAATTTTAAATGGAAATCGACGAAATATGTATAACATATAAAATATATATATTTAATGGCATGAATAGAACGCGCAGCGACCGTTCGCGAATTTCGACCATTGACTTCGAATTGACATTGTGGGAGATCCAACTGTCAGATTCTCCTAAAACCAGAACCGTTGGGTTCGTATCGAAAAGGGCTTTCCAACAAATATAAGAGAATTGAGATCTAACGGTTGGATTTGGAATTATGTCCAAATCAAATTTGGAAAAGATTGTTGTAAGTGCAGTTCGATGACCATTTATGGAAATCAACTGAAACGGCCTTAATAAAATTATTAAAAAAATTAATAATTTGTGTAAACTCATAATAAATGATTTAGAAAGAACTAGGATGAAAAATTCCACATTTGTAAAGATAAAAATATATTTTTATCAAAATGAACTAGTTATTAACTACATTTGAAATCCAATAATTTTTAAATAAAATAAATTGGATTTGTGAATGGTTTTAATATAACCAGAAATTTCCAACGAACAAATTGGAATGGATTTGAAATGGAAATAATCTTCGGAATATTCCGATATTGGATTCCGTGATTATACGGATATTGTTATGGAAATTTGGAAGATATATTTATATCGTTATTTCCAATACAATATTTGTTGGTTTAAGAATTTGATATTGAATATAAGCCGATATAATATCTATTCAGAGCCTTGTATTTAATATCAAATGGGATTTTGGGTTTGTCATGAATGGTGTCTTTAGTAACACTGTTCTTAAACCAAGTTGAGAAAAGAATAAATCTTTTAATTAAGATTTAGAGAAGTTTACCAATTCATTAATATTTAATTGGAATTGAATTAAGAATTGGATTTTTGGGTTTATCGTGAATGATGTTTTAAATAACAATGGTTCTTTAACCCGGTTAATTGTGAAGTTAAGATTTGGAATTTATAAATCTTTTATTATGATTTAATGGAATTTTCCAAAGTAAAGTTTTTCCAATTTAATAAAATAAATTGGAATGGAATGGAATTCGATTTGGTAATAATCGAAGTGAACTTCTGTGGAGGAAGACTGTTCATATATGTGGAATTTAAAAGGCTTTGTCGTTATTCCATTTATATTATTAGTTGGATATGGAAATTGATATCGATTAAATATTGATTTGTTTTTCCGTGAAGATTCCATAATTAATGGAATGTGATTTTGGGTTTATAGTGAACTGTGTTTTAAATGACATTAGTTCTTTAACCTAGTAAAGACAGGAATACATGTGTAACATTGTATTTTGAACTGTATTCTTCGATCTCCGCTAAATATATATCTGTTTGGTGGTGGAGAATTTATTCCCTTGCTTAACACTCTTCTCTGAGACATACGAGCTCAGAGGTTATATAACGACAGAAATCAATGGTACGGTGTAGATTACCAATGCGACATGTTTAATTTCCCAAAGTTAAATAATCATTAATATTGATTTTTGGGAAGATTAAAACTAAGTAGAGTTTTAATGAATCTTTAATTAGATTGAAATGAGAATATGATAATTTAAATTATCAAATTTGGGTAATGATAGAGAATGGAGTATCACAGTTTTGCTCCAGGCGATTGTTAAATCTTTAATTAGATTTGAACGTTATATGGTAATTAAATTTACCGATAACACCGTGATGTTAGATATGGAGTACTACCAGTTTTGCTCCATGGGATGATTAGGTTAGTTTTGGAATAATAAAAGTAACGATTAGTTCGGTAAGGTGCGCTAATCCCGACTAGTTTGGATAAACCTTAATTTGGTTTGAATTGATATCCAAAGGAAGATTAAAGAAAAATTTAAAGAACTTATCTTTGATAAAATTAATGGGAACCTTTCCCTGATGATGTGAATATTTGAATAAAAGAATATTCTGAATTTTAATGAGGCGTATGTTTTGTTTGTTTAGCACTTGTTTATAATATATGCGAGTTATTCAGAAAGGCCGGGTTTATACCCATTCTGAATAACTGATTCGACGATAAGTCGACGATGGAGACGGTGGTTGAAGACTGGAGGTCTTCACATCGTTTGGATGATTACTGATGTCTTGATTGGGCTGTACACCCAAGACAAGGTAATAAGTGGTGATCGTCCAGATGTACTTGGAGATCGACTAGATATGCGAGGACGTCTCTCCTGTATTGGACATATGGAACGAGGAATAAGGTGCCTCCGATTTCGTTTAGATCCAAAACGAACTTATAAATGGATGTGTGTATGATATTAGATTTTATTTTGTGTTGATTGATCTCTATTAAATATATATCTCTTTAGCGGTAGAGAATTTATTCTCCTGCTTAACACCCTTCTCTGAGACGTACGAGCTCGGAGGTTATATATCGATAGACATCAGTTGCATGGCGTGAATTGCCTGTGTGGCATGCTGAGATGAAAAAGATCAAGGCTTCTATTGAAAAGCAGAGTCTTGTTGTTGATAATCAAATCACGACCTTAAAGGGCATAGATTTGTGTATAGCGTTAATTCGCGAGCCTTACACCTCGATATGAGTCAAAAACAGGATCAGACCGTTGGGAGAACATGACGTTTCTTTCTAGCTATGGGTGGTGTCATGGTATAGAGTCCAGAAATTTATATTTTTTACCTATATGGATGATGGATAGTGAGGCACCTCAGATATATTGGTTACTATGGAGCCGATGGATAGGTCCTTTAGGACCGGGAAACGTGTGTTCAGGAATTGCCAATCCTCAAACATAAGGGAGAACCGACCCAACTGATCCAAGGGTTGCTCAGAATGTGTAGTCCTGAGACATTTTCCAGAGTGTCTCAAAGCGGTGAGGAGCCATCCCTGGACTCGACTCATAGATGGAAATCCAATTTCCAATATGTGACATTTTGGTTTTAATTGTAGAACTAGTATGGCAACATGATAGATGGTACCCATGCCGCCTATGATTGATACATTTACATTTGAAGTTGATTTCTTCACTTATAGTAATAAAAAAATTTCGTGTACCAAGCAATATTTGGCTATTATAAGGTAAAATTCTATCCTCTGACTTGCGTTGCATTGTGTGATGGGACCTAAGTCTTATAATAGCTTCATTTTCTTTAATTAGCATTGCGCTGCTTGTTTCATGCATTGGTATTCTTGGGGGAAAACCCGTTTCGTGTTATACGGCGTGGTCCCTTGATTTACCTAACTTTAAAATCAAGTTAATAACTGTTTTAGTTCTCACACCAATCACATGACTGACCAGGAGTTTATTGTTTTAAACTAAACTCTGGGTGCCCTTATTTTCCACACGGGCAGCTAGTAGTTTGGTTTTGCAGATTTATTCTTATAGGATCCTGGTTTACAGCTGAAGCTATATTCGGAAAGCTCTGTATCCGTGTATTTCTTTCAGTTGTGTTTCGTATTATTTTCCGCTGCTATGTAATGTATTTAATCTTTGATATTTTCTGATGTAAATTATTTCTACATACTCTATTACATTCTTGTACTCTGATGTGATTGTTGTAATAAGCAATGAAATGTTCTTTTATTTGTGTTCTGGTTTGTCGTGTTCTCAACTCAATTCGGGCTTTCCCGTAAGGGCGAGTTTGGGTCGTTTCATTTTGGTATCAGAGTTTTGGTTTACTGAGCTCGAGAATAAGACACATTAGAACCAAATGAAAGAATTCATCAGAAACCGGGTTAGTAATATCCAATGAGAATGAATCATTAGATATAAGATTAGTAGTATCCTGGAATGAGTGTGAAGAGTGTTGTTTTTAAAATAAGAATGAAAACAAATTTATTTTGGATAATCGAGTATATGAAGATTTTGCATACACACGTCATGAACATATATTCAAAGCCTTAAATATACTGGATAGATATGGAATCACACTCTAGTCGCCCGAGGATAATTCTGGTAATGCGGCCGCATCATCAATATTTATGTTCGTGCTTCGAAAGTGGGATATCTATATATTTCCAATTGATTGGTGTGAGAACAAAAACTAGATAGGGCTTATTGCTGTGAATTGGCATCAAAAAATATGATTTTTGACCATGTATTAAAGTTATGTGTTTGAAACATTAATAAACTAATTGATTGTTGATTGTGCCGTGTGATTATTAGTTTAACCAACATGTGAAATTAAGGATGAATTAAGCCAAATCGAATCAAATATTGAACTGAATTGAAAATTGTTTGAAATTGCATACATGCACATACATATGTATGAACAGGTCATAGCAAAGAAGCTAAGAAAAAGGAATAAAATTGTATGCCCGACAAATAGGTACATGTTTACTAATTTATTGATTTTTATGATTTTATGAGTCGATTGGCTTTTTATTTTTCTTTTGGATTGGTGAGGTCCCTATGAGGCAAGTTGCGATTTTAAAGGTCTCCCCGTACAAAGGAGGTTATGGCGATTTTTTTCAAAAATTTAGGGTTTAGCCAAGTTTTTGAAAAATTAGAAAATTCTTATAAACTGAAAAGTTGAAGAATGAAAGTTGAGTTGGTTAGTTAAACAACTTTCAGCTCCGTTCCTTTTCGAGGACGAAAAGATTTTAAGTGGGGGAGAATGTAACAACCCAGATTTTCAGAACAAATTTAAAATTTTTATTTATTCTATTTTTATGGATTTTGAATATTTAAAATGATCTATTTTAAATAGTAACGACTAAAAAATTATTTTCGATGAAGTTAGAATGTATAAATTTATTTTAATTATAAAACGAGTCTGAAATGGCGCGGTAGTTTGAAAATTCGATTTCTAATTTCAAATGAATGTACATAATTCAATATAAATCAGAATTGGACGAAACCAAAAATATTTGAATTTATTTAATAATATCTTTCTAACGTATGTAAGAAACTAAGATTTCATAAAGGGAAAAAAAGTTATGTCCAGATTAAAATTTCGAACAGTCGCTATAGAATTTATATATATTTTAATATAATATATATCCTTTAAAAAAAGCCATTTTGCAAACGACCTCCATTTTGGATGAAACCACTTTTGTTGGATCTGGAATGTCAAGTTATTGCTAGATGCAGATTTTCATAATTTGTGGAATTAATATGTGAGTGTGGTGGCTTTAAACGTGTTTTGTAACACCCCATAATTTTCAATATTAATGTTCACCAATTAAAGAATAACTAATCTCAAATATGAGAATTAAGGGAAACGGGTTGCGCCATTGTGTTCGTCTCGGAATTCTGGTTGAGATAGAGTCCGAGTTTGCGTGAATTGGACTTCGTATGAAGAAGTTATGGCCATCGGAAGTTTCAGATAAATTTAAAAAGATTTCAAAAATTCGAATTTCAGAGTCAGACTGAGCTAGGCGGGAAATTTCTCACCAGGGCCAGGTCGTCCTGCCCCCTACCCCCGTGCAGATTTGATTGATGACCTTTTAATGACTGTATGCTGAGTCATTAGGGTTTCTGATCCGGTCTGAATGGCTGGGGTTAATTCTGGGTTGATCGGACGACCTAAATTAATCCTAAACTCTATAAAAACACATGTAGACTCAAACCCTAAAATCAAATAAAAATTAGAATCATGGCCTCCATGCCGTCACCTTGCAACCAAGAATAGCCGCCACCAATTAGAGAGGAAGAAAAGCTAATCAATTCAATTCTAATCTAAACCGCAACAAAATATCTTCTTCAAAGGAAAGCTAAATCAATTTCAGAATTCAGATTTCAGAACTCAAGACCTTCTTTGAGTTGTGAGTTCGATTTCTTTAATAAAATAATTAACAATTTAATTGGATTGAGCTATGATGTGGATTATATGGTTATGTTGTGAATTGTTGACCGCACGTTATTATCTATGTTGTAAATTCTACGATGTTATCATCTATGTTGTAAAGTTGTGATGTTATCATCTATGTTGTAATTCTATGATTGGCTTATGTATAATCAATTCATAATGTTGTTTCATATGCTAGTTTGGTTACGTTGTTGGAACTAATTCATATGATAAATCATATAAATGTATGCAAGTTAGGATGTTAATTGAGGCATGGATCATATGTAAGTTAGGGAAAATTATATACAACCTTACATGTTTTCATGACATCTATTTTATGTGTAAATTGGTTCTAAAGTTAGGCTACGACATGTGTGAGTTATATGCTAGAATACAAAATTCTACGTGCTAGTTTACATGTTTAGATGTAAGTTTACACCATCGTTATGTTGCATAAATCACATATGCAAATATATATATATATATATGTTTGGAGTATGAATCATATAATGTAAGTTAGTGGTTATTGCCTATGCAAGTTTACACCTTATGATTGGATCTATGACATACATGGTTTATGCAAGTTTGTGACTATTACCTAAACAAGTTTACACCTTTAGATTTAGATCTATGACATATGTAGTTGTATGCAAGTTTGTGACTTTGGCCTATGCAAGTTTTAGATGAAGAACCTCATTCACACATGCAAGTTCACCCCTTATGTGTAGATCTAGTTTTATTTCTATGTATGTTGTGATGTTTTCTCTTTATTTCATAAGTTAGACTATTCGATTCTAACGCATATTTTACGTTAAACGAACGAACGTACAACATGGGGGCAATGGGATAATATTAAAAGATTTATTATTGATAATTGGCATAAATGGCATAAAATAATTTTGTGATAATAATTGGTATAATTTTGCATACCATAAATAGAAGGACATAATTGAGTCAATTATAGACATAGTTAAATTTGGAATTGATTGATAATTTGAATAGGGAAATTAATTCAAATTGGGGGATAATTAATTATGTGTAATTAATCGCCTAAGACACAAGGTTAGGCTCTTTTGTGGTGTAAGACTGCCCGGACCCGCCCGACAAATCCAGCTGCCACAAATGCCAGTCTAATGTGTGAGGTCTTAGGCATAAATTAAATGTGTAACAGTTGTAAAGACACGAGGTTAGGCTCGTTTGTGGTGTAAGACTGCCCGGACCCGCCCGACAAATCCAGCTGCCACAAACGCCAGTCTAATGTGGGAGGTCTTTACAAGGTTGCGGTGTTAATGAATTAAGAAACACTTAACCAGATAAACATGTGGTGGGACATGGGGGTTAAGTGGGTGCCTTGGGTGGCTTGTGAAATACAATTAGAAACACTTAACCCAAATTGAAACATGTAAGTGAACATGAATAAGAAGAGGGTTAAGTGGGATGTACTAGAGGGAACCAAGCTTAGGTGAATAGCTTGTGTCAAGTAATGAGGGCCCATTTCAACCAGTAACCCATAAGTATCTTTGTGGGCTCGACCCAAGTCGAGGACGGGACACACATACTGGGCTTGACTGTAAGAGGCCAAAACGGGTTAGCGGTGGCAGCACAAGTTCAACTGGTTCATGTGCGTGTGTGGGCCCGAGCTGGTAGGTAAGACGTTGTTGCATCGTGTAGGTATAAGCCGTGCATTGTTGGTGGTATCAGGTTGCCACTTTAGGGAGTGATACACCCCACTGTGGGGCCAGCACGGGTATCTACGAGTTAGGGAGCCGATCGCATGGGGGTAGTGGGTACACCTAGTGGAGATAGGGGCAAGCGGCACCTATGAAGGCAACTAGGGGTGCACGAATCTACCATTATCATGATTAAGTTCTGTAGGCGGGATCAACCCTTTAGGGTGACTAGTGGTGGTGCAGTGTAGAATTTATCTTATAGCGACTAGGTGCGCCTTTAACGTTATATTTGTTCATCTTATTTCCTTGTTTACTCTGTCATACCCAATTGTTCACAGTCATTTCCTTATTTTTCCAACTTATGCCTTAGCCTGGTTATTTTGGTAATTATATTGTTAAATTTATCGCATTCGCCAAACTTTATGTCTGACCCCCTTTGTTTCCACCTCTTTTCTTCCTCCCCCCCCCTCCCAAGGAGCTCAGGGTGGAACTAGCACCAGTGGAGCTTGATTTTGGATAGCTGTATCTCTTGCTTTTAGAAGTTGCTTGGATCGTTGAAGTAAAATTTCAGCCTATCTTATTTATGGCTATTTTGTGTTGGGGTTATGTCTTTCAATTTATGTACTCTGATTTAGTCAAGCTGGATATTATGTACTTTGACTCTGGTTTTTGATGATGTAATCAAACCTATGTGTTTACCGATGCAATGAATAAAATTTTGAATTTTTAAGTACTTATTATATCTGTATTGTTGTTAAGTTTCTGTTTTATACACACTTAAAACGCTCCGTAGAAGTTAATGCATTCCCTTTGTGAGTGACATTAATGGACGTGGGGTGTTACACGTGGTATCAGAGCTGAAGGTTACCAGAACATATATGAATTTTGAAAAACTGTTTTTCAAAGACACTTTTATAAAGAAGTACCTTCAAAAGTATGTTTTAAGGAAAGTATTTTCAAGAGAAAAGCTTATTTTAGAAAGCATAACCCCAAGAGCTATATACCTCTCCTTCAGTTCTTTTGTATTGAATCTTTCCTTTTTCGTTTCAGCATGTCTGGAATTCCCGAGATACCCGAGGGGATACCGATACCATGATGGTTTAGGAGGTATTTGGAGACTAGGGCCACCACTGCAGGTCCAGCAAATGCTCCTCCTCCTCCTCGTGTCGATACTTTTGGAAAGATATGTAAGGACTTTTGGGCAATGGGTGGAAAACCTTTTCACGGGACGGAGACATTTGTTGAAGCTCGAAATTGGCTAAAGGAGGTGGAAGAATTGTTTGGGATCTTTGAAGTGGAAGATGGAAAAAAGGTCCAGTTAGCTGCCTGGCTAATGAAGGATGAGGCCTCGTTTTGGTGGGAGGTCACTAATGGAGAGCGTCCAGTTGATACATGGCCAGATTTCAGGCGTAGGTTTGAGGCAAAGTTTCTCTCACGGGCTGAAGAGAATTTATATTTGGAAATATTTTTTGCATTGAAGCAAGGAAATCTGTCAGTGAAAGAATACGTCAACAAATTCAATCAGTTGGCGAGATTTGGCTTAGACTTGGCGAATACACCAGAAAAGAAGGCCCTAAGATTTGTTAAGGGTTTGAACGAGCCGCTTCATGGGTTAGCTATAACCCACATCCCTATGGGGGCTACCTTTGAGAGACTAGTTGACATGGCGCTTATGCATGAAGAAGAGAAGGGCGCCAACGCTAATAAGGCACCCGAGAAGAAAGGGGATCAAAAGAAACCGCAACAGCAACAACAGAACAAGAAAGGTGGTAAAGGCAACAATGGTAAGGGAAAGAAAAGATGTTTTAATTGTGGGACTCCCGGCCATCTAAGCAAAGATTGTAGGAAGAAAAAGAAGACTGGTTGTTTCTACTGTGGCGAAGCGGGACATCTGATTAAGGACTGCCCAAGGAAAGGGCAGAGGGCAGGGTCTACCTCGGGAGGACAGGTGTAGGCTCTTATGGCACCAGGGCAGGAAAGGGGGCAAGTTCAGGCTCTCGTGGTCCCACCGCTGCAAGAACGAGGTAGAGCAATTTCCATTGAAAGTTTAGTTTTTCTGTTTGATCATCTTGTCCGTACTTTATTCGATTCTGGCGCATCACATTCGTTTATCTCTACATCATTAGTTGAAACACTGCACCTAAATACTATTTTAGTTACATATCCCTTAGT
This sequence comes from Allium sativum, assembly GCA_030737875.1. Taxonomy (NCBI): domain Eukaryota; kingdom Viridiplantae; phylum Streptophyta; class Magnoliopsida; order Asparagales; family Amaryllidaceae; genus Allium; species Allium sativum. Next base: position 295,547,675 of record CM060911.1, on the reverse strand, counting down.
AGTCTCAAATCCTATTGGTGGTTCGGCTCATCTTTCTATGATTTGTCGGGATTTGAGAGTGTCTATCTTGGGCATTGGGTTTGAATGCAACGCCTTTGTTCTTGGCTTCATGGGCTACGGCTTGATTCTAGGTATGGATTGGCTAACTAGATACGGGGCCATCCTAGATTGTGAAAGAAGAGTAGTTAGATTATTGACTCGTTGTGGAAAGACCCTTGATATTTCTTGTGACCCTAGAGGTCCAGTAATGCTTAGCTACCTAGAATCCCTTGACGCATCCAATGATGATTTACATTCTGTTCGTATAGTCCGTGAATATGTTGATGTCTTCGATGAGGTGAGGGGTCTACCCCCAAAACGTGAGATAGACTTTCGAATATATCTAGTAGATAATGCAAAGCCAGTTGCATTGCTAGTGCGCCATACGGCTCCAAGAGAGAGAAGAGAACTCAGTAAGCAAGTGAGATAATTGCTTGAGAAGGGGTTCATCAGACGTAGTATATCGGAGTGGGGTGCTCCAGTAGTATTTACCACGAAGGCAGATGGGTCCCTTAGACTTTTTGTGGACTATAGAGAACTTAATAAGCTTACTAAGAAGAATAGGCACCCACTGCCGAGGATTGACGATCTCTTTGATCAGTTAGTTGGCGCCTCAGTGTTTTCGCAGTTGGACTTAGCCACGGGTTTCCATCAGTTGAGATTGGCTGAGGATAGCATAGACAAGACTGCCTTTAGGACTCCAGATGGCTTCTTCGAGTGGCTTGTGATGCCCTTCGGTTTGACAAACGCCCCCGCATACTTTGTTGACTTGATGAGTAGGGTGTTTAGGGAGTACCTTAATAAATTCGTGGTAGTCTTTGTGGACGACATCTTGATCTTTTCTAAAAGCGAGGAAGAGCATGCAATACATCTTAGGGAAGTGTTGGAGACCCTTCGAGCGCATAGCCTTAAAGCTAAATTTTCTAAATGTCACTTTTGGAGGAAGGAAGTGCGATTCTTAGGGCACGTGGTTTCCAAAGAAGGGATAGCTGTGGATCCCGCGCGCGTAGGTAGTGGTCGTCCAAGATTGGAAGGTCCCTAAAAATGCTACCGAGGTGAGGAGTTTCTTATGGTTGGCTGGCTACTATATGAAGTTTATCAAAGACTTCGCAAAAATATCAGCCCCATTAACACGCTTGACGAAGAAGAACCTAGTTTTCACATGAGACGTAGATTGTGATGATGTGTTCCAACGTTTAAAGAAAGCTTTGACCACAGCCCCAGTCTTAGTGTTGCCAGATGGGAGTAAGCCATTTACCGTTTATACCGATGCTTATGGGACAAGACTAGGCGCAGTCTTAATGCAAGAGGGAAGGGTAATAGCCTATGGAAGAAGGCAGTTGAGAGTCCATGAGCAAAATTACCCTACACATGACCTAGAGTTGGCCGCTATTGTTTTCGCGCTTAAGTCTTGGCACCATTATCTTCTTGGCAAGAAATCCAAATTGTTCACTGACCACAAATCGCCAAAATACTTGTTCTCTTAGAAGGACTTGAACTTAAGGCAGCAAAGGTGGATGGAATTCTTAGCGTCCTACGATTTCGAGATAGCATATACCCCTGGCAAGGGTAACGTGGTGGCAGATGCCTTAAGTAGGAAAAGGTTGTCCTTGAGTCCGTTGTTTGTTGAGCGACGAAGCTTAGAGTTCATCTCTACGTTTGACTTTAGACCTTCCAATGACTTTGTACCCGGTTTGCTAGCATCCTTAGAGGTCATACCTACGCTTTTGAGACGGATCGGTGAGGCACAACGAATTGACCCACAGTTGGTTAAGTTGGTAGAGAAACTCAAAAGGGGGAGTCATCGAGCCATCTCTGTAGGTATACCCAAGATGCTAAGGGTTGGTTACGTAGGGATGGTAAACTTTGTGTACCACGGGACGAGAATTTGAGGAAGACCATTCTTGATGATGCACATCGTTCGATGATAACCATCCATCCCGGCGGGGACAAGATGTACATGGACATAAGACGAGTTTACTTTTGGGCCGGTATGAAGAGGGATGTGGCTGAGTTTTTCGCTAGATGCTTGGTGTGCCAACAAGTAAAAGCAGAGCAAAAGAAGCCCGGTGGGTTGCTTCACCCATTGGAGGTCCCACAATGGAAGTGGAAAAGTGTCTCGATGGACTTTATTGATGGGTTACCGAGATCGAGGAAGGATAATACGGGGACTTGGGTCGTAGTAGAAAGACTTACTAAGAGCGCCCATTTCATTCCCGTGAAGAGTAAGAGGACTGCTCCGTGGTCAGCCTCCTATACATTCGAGAGATAGTTCATTTTCACGGTGTTCCTTCTAGCATAGTGAGCGACCGCGATCCTATCTTTACTAGCGAGTTTTGGAAGAGCTTGCAAGAGGCGGTAGGGACTCAGTTATGTTTGAGCACCGCATATCATCCTCAGATGGACAGCCAGACCGAGAGGGTGAATCGTATTCTAGAGGACCTATTGAGGTTGTGTGTCTTAGACTTTGGAGGTACATGGGAGGAACATCTTCCTTTGGTGGAGTTCGCATATAATAATAGCTTTCAGTCTAGCATTGGCTTCGCACCGTTCGAGGCTCTATACGGACGGCCGTGTCGTTCACTTTCATGTTGGTGGTAATCTACAGATAAGATCTTGCTTGGGCCCGATATGATTAGAGAGACCTTGGAAAAGATCGATTTGATTCGAAGGATGATGAAGACGGCGCAAGATAGGCAGAAATCTTATGCGGACAAAAGGAGGACAGATCTTGAGTTTGATGTTGGGGACATGGTCTTTGTCAAGGTGCCTCCATTACGGAATGTTGTTCTCTTTGGGTCCGTTGGGAAGTTAGCACCAAGGTTCGTAGGTCCGTTTCCTATTAAGGAGAGAATTGGACAGATGACATATACAGTGGAGTTGCCCGAGAGACTTAGTGGGGTACACGACGTGTTCCATGTATCACATTTGAGGAAGTGCTTGCATGAGACCGCCAAAGTGGTAGAGCCGAGCTTGCTTAGAGAGGTGGAGATAGAGCGTGATGCGACGGTTCGACGTGCTCCTACATGCATTCTTGGGTCGGAGATTAAGAAGTTGAGGAATCGAGAGGTTAATCTAGTCAAAGTGCAATAGGGAGATGATGAGAGCAACGCTACTTGGGATACAGAAGAGAAGATGCGTTCATTGTACCCTTTTCTTTTCGAGGGCATGTCTTTTAATTTCTCCTTTATCGCTTAGCTTGTCCTTGTTTTATCTTTAGTATGTCCTATCGCTAGTATCTTTGACCTTTAGATAGGGTAGTCCTATGGTTGAAACATGTGTTCGAGACATGTTATGTATGATGGATGCATGTGGATGCAAGTGGTTTCTCGTGGATACATATACATACACTTTAGGCACTAGATCGGCTCGGTCACTTCATATTGCATATTGCATATAAATGTGTGTACATATTTAAGTTAATGGATGTATAATGATTGTACTATCATATGGATGTTGCATTTTGGTGAATGGTTGTGCACACATGTAGAAATAATATGTATCGATAGGATTCTTTCTCATACATAATGAACGCATGGCACTATCAAGGTTTGCATTAAGGAGGTCAACTGAATCAGTAGACCGCCTGATTTTGCATTAGAAAAAGAACATATACACACACTTCTTGCATATGTTCATACAACATTAGAAATTTTATAAGGACAATGAATGCCTGTTTTGATGGTTTAGTATATGGTTGATTGGATGTTAGGAATTGCATTCTACTTAACTTGGAGATTTCGGGGGCGAAATCCTTTAAGGAGGGGAGAATGTAACACCCCGTAATTTTCAATATTAATGTTCACAAATTAAAGAATAACTAATCTCAGATTTGTGAATTAAGGGAAACGGGTTGTGCCATTGTGTTCGACTCGGAATTCTGGTTGAGATAGAGTCCGAGTTTGCGTGAATTAGACTTCGTATGAAGAAGTTATGACCATCGGTAGTTTCAGAAAAATTTAAACAGATTTCAAAAATTCGAATTTCAGAGTCAGATTGGGCTAGGCGGGAAATTTCCCGCCAGGGCCAGGTCGACCAGGGGGTCGACCTACCCACACAGGTCGACCAGGGGGTCGACCTGCCCCTACCCCCCCGGGCCGATTTGATTGATGACCTTTTAATGACTGTATGCTGAGTCATTAGGGTTTCTGATCTGGTCTGAATGGCTGGGGTTAATTCTGGGTTGATCGGACGGCCTAAATTAATCCTAAACTCTATAAAAACACATGTCGACTCAAAGCCTAAAATCAAATAAAAATTAGAATCATGGCCTCCATGCCGTCACCTTGCAACCTAGAATAGCCGCCACCAATTAGAGAGGAAGAAAAGCTAAGCAATTCAATTCTAATCTAAACCGCAACAAATTGTCTTCTTCAAAGGAAAGCTAAATCAATTTCAGAACTCAGATTTCAGAACTGAAGACCTTCTTTGAGTTGTGAGTTTGATTTCTTTAATAAAATAATTAACAATTTAATTGGATTGAGCTATGATGTGGATTATATGGTTATGTTGTGAATTATTGACCGCATGTTATTATCTATGTTGTAAATTCTATGATGTTATCATCTATGTTGTAAAGTTGTGATGTTATCATCTATGTTGTAATTCTATGATTGGCTTATGTATAATCAATTCATAATGTTGTTTCATATGCTAGTTTGGTTATGTTGTTGGAACTCATTCATATGATAAATCATATGTATGTATGCAAGTTAGGATGTTAATTGAGGCATGGATCATATGTAAGTTAGTGAAAATTATATACAACCTTACATGTTTTCATGACATCTATTTTATGTGTAAATTGGATCTAAAGTTAGGCTATGACATGTGTGAGTTATATGCTAGTATACAAAATTCTACATGCTAGTTTACATGTTTAGATGTAAGTTTACACCAACGCTATGTTGCATAAATCACATATGCAAGTATATATATGTTTGGAGTATGAATCATGTAATGTAAGTTAGTGGTTGTTGCCTATGCAAGTTTACAACTTATGATTAGATCTATGACATACATGGTTTATGCAAGTTTGTGACTATTACCTAAACAAGTTTACACCTTTAGATTTAGATCTATGACATATGTAGTTTTATGCAAGTTTGTGACTTCGGCCTATGCAAGTTTTAGATGAAGAACTTCATTCACACATGCAAGTTCACCCCTTATGTTTAGATCTAGTTTTATTTCTATGTATGTTGTGATGTTTTCTCTTTATTCCATAAGTTAGACTATTCGAGTCTAATGTATATTTTACGTTAAACGAACGAATGTACAACATGGGATAATATTAAAAGATTTAATATTGAGAATTGGCATAAATGCCTTAAATGGCATAAAATAAATTTGAGATGATAATTGGTGTAAATTTGCATACCATAAATATGGACATAATTGAGTCAGTTATGAACATAGTTAAATTTGGAATTGATTGATAATTTGAATAGGGAAATTAATTCAAATTGGGGGATAATTAATTATGTGTAATTAATCGCCTAAGACACGAGGTTAGGCTCTTTTGTGGTGTAAGACTGCCCGGACCCGCCCGACAAATCCAGCTGCCACAAATGCCAGTCTAATGTGGGAGGTCTTAGGCATAAATTAAATGTGTAATAGTTGTAAAGACACGAGGTTAGGCTCGTTTGTGGTGTAAGACTGCCCGGACCCGCCCGGCAAATCCAGCTGCCACAAATGCCAGTCTAATGTGGGAGGTCTTTACAAGGTTGCGGTGTTAATGAATTAAGAAACACTTAACCAGATAAACATGTGGTGGGACATGGGGGTTAAGTGGGTGCCTTGGGTGGCTTGTGAAATACGATTATAAACACTTAACCAAAATTGAAACATGTAAGTGAACATGAATAAGAAGAGGGTTAAGTGGGATGTACTAGAGGGGACCAAGCTTAGGTGGATAGCTTGTGTCATGTAATGGGGGCCCGTTTCAACCAGTAACCCATAAGTATCTTTGTGGGCTCAACCCAAGTCGAGGATGGGACACGCATACTGGGTTTGACTGTAAGAGGCCGAAACGGGTTAGCGGTGGCAACGCAAGTCCAACGGGTTCATGTGCATTTGTGGGCCCGGGCTGGTAGGTAAGACGTTGTTGCATCGTGTAGGTATAAGTCGTGCATTGTTGGTGGTATCGGGTTGCCACTTTGGGGAGTGATACACCCCACTGTGGGGCCAACACGGGTATCTACTAATTAGGGAGCCGATCACATGGGGGTAGTGGGTACACCTAGTGGAGATAGGGGCAGGCGGCACCTATGAAGGCAACTAGGGGTGCACGAAACTACCGTTATCATTATTAAGTTCTGTACGCGGGATCAACCCTATAGGGTGACTAGTGGTGGTGCAGTGTAGAATTTATCTTATAGCGACTAGGTGCGCCTTTAACATTATCTTTGTTCATCTTATTTCCTTGTTTACTCTGTCATACCCAATTGTTCACAGTCATTTCCTTATTTTTCCAACTTATGCCTTAGCCTAGTTATTTTGGTAATTATATTGTTAAAGTTATCGCACTCGCCAGACTTTATGTCTGACCCCCTTTTTTTCCACCTCTTTTCTTCCTTTTCCCCCCAGGTGCTCAGGGTGGAACTAGCACCAGTGGAGCTTGATTTCGGACAGCTGTATCTCTTGCTTTTAGAAGTTGCTTGGATCGCTGAAGTAAAAGTTCAGCCTATCTTATTTATAGCTATTTTGTGTTGGGGTTATGTCTTTCAATTTATGTACTCTGATTTAGTTAAGATGGATATTATGTACTTTGACTCTGGTTTTTGATGATGTAATCAAACCTATGTGTTTACCGCTGCAATGAATAAAATTTTGAATTTTTAAGTACTTATTATATCTGTCTTGTTGTTAAGTTTCTGTTCTATACACACTTAAAACGCTCCATAGTAGTTAATGCATTCCCTTTGTGAGTGACATTAATGGACGTGGGGTGTTACATGTTTGGTAATTTCAGTTTGAATTTAATAGACTGGAAAATGACCGTTTTTCAAACTGTCTCCAAATTCGACGAAATTAATTTTGTTAGGACCGTACCGTAAAAAACATAACTAGATTTATTTTTTTGGAATTTTTGGCGTTAGTGTGTAGCCCCGGTAAATTAAAATGGGCGTTCAAAATCAATATACATTGAACTATATTTTAATTTAAATGAAATCCGATCGAAATAGCCGAATTGGCTTACGATACATATCCCATTGCGTTCGGAATGAGGGTAATTAGCTAGAGGTGACGGTCGGTGGGTTCAATTTGGAGTTCGAATTTAAAAGTAACTTTTTAGAGAATTAATTAAAATAATAATTAAATTTTCTATAATACCCCCTCCCTCTTCTCCTTACCGGTCAACGCTGGCCCCTCCGCCGCCCCTCTTCACCGATTAAACCTCCCCCACAACCCAAAATTCCAAACCGCATGCCTCCGGCCGTGCTCAGCCCCTCCACCGCCACCTGACTGGATCACCACCACCTCCCCTGCCGCCTGCAGCTCCCTTCGACCCCCAGCGACGCCAAGCCCTCCTCCGATCGGAAAAAAGTGAGTTTTTCTGATTTTTTTTATTATACAAAAATATGAATTTTAACGCTATAAAAATTTGATTTTTAAACGCTATAAAGATCTGATTTTTTATAAAATAACATAGGATAAAGATATGATTTTTATATAACATAGGATAAAGATCTGATTTTTATGTATGATAACATAGGAAAAAGATCTGATTTTTATATATTATAACATAGGATAAAAATGTGATTTTTGTTATATAATAGCATAATAAAAATATGACTTTTATTATATGAATAGCGATATAAAAATATGATTTTTATTATATGAAAAACGATATAAAAATATGTTTTTGATTATATGAGTTGCGATATAAAAAATATGATTTTTATATATGAATAGCGATATAAAAATATGATTATTATTATATGAATAACGATATAAACATATGATTTTTATTATATGAATAGCGATATAAAAATATGATTTTTTATGCATATAATAGCGTTGTACAAATATGATTTATATATATATATGTCTCGTAATTAAAAATGTGATTTTTAAAATGAAAATAACGTTATTTTAAAGTATGATTTTTAATGTAAACTGCGTGAAACAGATTGCGTTGAAATCACGGTGAAGAACACAATGTGCTGGAACAAATCCAAATCCAAGCTGTCTAATAAAGACTGACGGAGTGGATCCCAAAGGTGAGAACTTCTCACTCTAATTTTGTTTACAGTTAAATATATACTAGGATGCAGACGGTGCTTACTAGCACCAGACACCTTTGATTGAAACCATGGATGTTTGGTTGTTTGCTTTGATTGATTTTTTTGTTTGAATTTGGTTTGGGATGTGAGTTAAATTGATTACAATTTGTATGTGTATGGCGCGAACCAGTATTAGGCGAGGGATAAGGCTGGACCTTATTCCGGTCCTAGTATCGCGTCGTTATGCTGTCGAAATTTTCTAAAATAAAATGTGTTAGTTGAAAATAACATTTTTAATGTGTATATGAACTGTATAAAATATTCATGTGTTGAATAAAATATTAAACAATAAAAATATCATTTTTACTGAATGTATGAACTATTAAAAATATTCATGTATTGAAATAAATATTTTATCGTTAAAAACAATTTTTAACGTATATATGAAAGGTTAAAATTCTCCCGAAATGAAAATAAATATTCATATACCAATCAGACGGTTTGTTTATGTACACTCATTTAACTGACATGGATTGGGATGATATATTTTATACATCGCCCAACTGCACAAATAATATTCAGTATTTGTTGGTTGAAACCCCACGCGGGTATTGGGATGATATTTGATGTACACTAATCCCAACTGTTTAGTCGTATGTCAATCGATTGGTTGACAGACTGTTTTAAGCGTTAAATATTAATATTTAATGCTTATGCAATAGTGTAATGCACTCTGGATGGTGACTGATTGTTTATCATTGTTTTTGTATACATATGATGTATGAAATCCATATAAATAACATTATATGGTAATTGACTGTGTCTAATTCCAATTCAGAAAGAACGAATATTTTAAAATAATGAATATTTTAAAATAAGGAATATTTTATAATAATATTCAATAAAGGATTAAAATCTAATTTTAATGTCCGATTTTGGATGGACATGAAAATATTAAAATATATGAAGCCGTATTGATTAGATATGCGCCATTTTGATGCGAACGATATTTATACCGATTTTATTCATTTTTACAATGAATATCGAAAAGGAAATGATTTCAAAATCTAATATTTTGAAAATATTATCATTTATATATTATAATGATATAGAATATTCAATTTTGATTTAAAATTGAAAATGAAGTTGGAATCGTTTTTAAAACGAATTTAAAACGATTTAGAAAATACGTTTTAAATGGAAATCGACGAATTATATATAATATATATACTATATATATATATATATATATATATTTAATGGCCTGAATAGAACGCGCTGCGTAGCGACCGCTCGCGAATTTCGACCATTGACTTCGAGTTGACATTACGGGAGATCTGACCGTCAGATTCTCCTAAAACCGGAACCGTTGGGTTTGTATCGAAAAGAGCTTTCCAACAATATAAGAGATTTGAAATCTAACAGTTGGATTTGGAATTATGTCCAAATCAAATTTGGAAAAGGTCGTTGTAAGTGCAGTTCGATAACCGTTTATGGAAATCGACTGAAAGGGCCTTAATAAAATTATTAAAAATATTAATAATTTGTGTGAAATCATAATAAATGATTTGGAAAGAATTTGGAAGAAAAATTCCACATTTGTAAAGATAAAATATATTTTTATCAAAATGAACTAGTTATTAACTAGAATTGGATTCCAATAATTTTTAAATAAAATAAATTGGATTTGTGAATGGTTTTAATATAACCAGAAATTTCCAACGAACAAATTGGAATGGATTTGAAATGGAAATAATCTTTGAAATATTTTGATATTGGATTCCGTGATTATACGGATATTGTTATGGAAATTTGAAAGATTTATTTATATCGTTATTTCCAATACGATATTTGTTGGTTTCAGAATTTGATATTGAATATAAGCCGATATAATTTCTATTCAGAGCCTTGTATTTAATATCTAATGGGATTTTGGGTTTGTCGTGAGTGATGTCTTCAGTAACACTGTTCTTAAACCCAGTTGAGAAAAGAATAAATCTTTTAATTAAGATTTAGAGAAGTTTACCAATTAATTAATATTTAGTTGGTATTGAATTAAGAATTGGATTTTTTGGGTTTATCTTGAATGGTGTTTTAAATAACACTGCTTCTTTAATCCGATTAACAGTGAAGTCAAGATTCGTAATTTATAAATCTTTTATTAAGACTTAATGGAATTTTCCAAAGTAAAGTATTTCCAATTTAATAAAATAAATTGGAATGGAATCGAATTCGATTTGTTAATAATTAAAGTGAACTTTTGTGGACTGTGTTTTAAATGACATTAGTTCTTTAACCCAGTAAAGACAGACAAGTCTAACAATGTATTTCGAACTGTATTCTTTGATCTCTGCTAAATATATATATGTTTGGTGGCGGAGAATTCATTCTCTTGCTTAACACCCTTCTCTGAGACGTACGAGCTCAGAGGTTATATATCGGCAGAAATCAATGGTACGGTGTAGATTGTCGATGCGACATGTTTAATTTCCCAAAGTTAAATAATCATTAATATTGATTTTTGGTAAGATTAAAACTAAGTAGAGTTTTAATGAATCTTTAATTAGATTGAAATGAGAATATGATAATTTAAATTATCAAATTTGGGTAATGATCGAGAATGGAGTGTCACAGTTTTGCTCCAGGCAATAGTTAAATTTTTAATTAGATTTGAACGTGAAATGGTAATTAAATTTACCGATAACACCGTGGTGTTAGACATGGAATATTACCAGTTTTGCTCCATGGGATGAATATGTTGGGATTAGTATAATAAAAGAAATGATTACTTTGGTAAGGTGCGCTAATCCCGACTAGTTTGGATAAACCTTAATTTGGTTTGAATTGGTATCCAAAGGAAGATTAAAGAAAAATTTAAAGAATTTATCTTTGATAAATTTAATGGAAACCTTTCCCTAATGATGTGAATATTTGAATAAAATAATATTCTGAATTGGAATGAAGCATATGTTGTGTTTGTGTAGCACTTGTTACGCGAGTTATTCGGAAAGGTCGGGTTTATACCCATTCTGAATAACTGATTTGACGATTAGTCAACGATGAAGACGGTGGTTGAAGACCGGAGGTCTTCACATCGTTTGGATGATTACTGATGTCTTGATTGGGCTATACACCCAAGACAAGGTAATAAGTGGTGATCGTCCAGAAGTACTTGGAGATCGATTGGATATGCGAGGACCTCTCTACTGTATTGAACATATGGGGACGTGGAATAAGGTGCCGCCAGTTTCGTTCGGACCAAGAACCAACTTATAAATTGATGTATGTTTGACATTGGAGTTTATTCTGTGTTGATTGATCTCTATTAAATATATATCTATTTGGTGGCAGAGAATTTATTCTCTTACTTAACGGCCTTCTTTGATACGTATGAGCTCAGAGGCTATATATCGATAAACATCAGTTGCATGGCGTGAATTGCATGTGTGGCATGCTGAGATGCAAATGATCAAGGTTTCTCTTGAAAAGCAGAGTCTTGTGGTTGAGGATCAAAGCACGACCTTAAAGGGCATAGCTTTGTGTATAGAGTTATTTTGCAAGCCTCACACCTCGGTATGAGTCAAAAACGGGATTGGACCATTGGGAGAACATGACGTTTCTTTCTAGCTATGGGTGGTGTCATGGTATGGAGCCTATACATTTATATTTTTTACCTATGTGGATGATGGATAGCAAGGCGCCTCAGATATATCGGTTACTACGGAGCCGATGGATAGGTCCTATAGGACCAGCCCAACCGATCCAAGGGTTGCCTAGAGTGTGTAGGCCTGAGACATTTGCCTGAGTGTCTCGAAGCGGTGAGGAGCCATCCCTGGCCTCGACTCATAGATGGAAATCCAATTTCCAATACGTGACATTTCGGTTTTAATTGTAGAACTAGTATGGTGACATGATAGATGGTACCCATGCCGCCTATGATTGATACATTTATATTTGAAGTTGATTTCTTCACTTATGGTAATAATAAAAGATAAAATTTCGCGTACCAAGCATTATTTGGCTATTATAAGGTAAAACTCTATCCTTCGGCTTGCGTTGCATTGTGTGATGGGACCTTAGTCTTATAATAGCTTCGTTTTCTTTAATTACGTTGCACTGTTTGTTTCATGCACTGGTATTCTTGGGGGAAAACCCGTTCCATGGTATACGGTGTGGTCCCTTGATTTACCTAATTTTAAAATCAAGTTAATAATTGTTTTAATTCTCATACCAGTCACGTGACTGACCTGGAGTTTATTGTTTTAACCTAAACTCTGGGTGCCTTTATTTTCCACACGAGCAGCTAGTAGTTTGGTTTTGCAGATTTATTCTTACAGGATCCTGGTTTACAGCTGATGCTATATTCGGAAAGCTCTGTATCCGTGTATTTCTTTCAGTTGTGTTTTGTATTATTTTCCGCTGCTATGTAATGTATTTAATCTCTGATATTTTCTGATGTATATTATTTCTACATACTCTGTTACATTGTTGTACTCTGATGTAATTGTTGTAATAAGCAATGAAATGTTCTTCTGTTTGTATTCTGATTTGTCGTGTTCTCAACTCAATTCGGGCTTTCCCGTAAGGACGAGTTTGGGTCGTTTCAACTTTACTATTTCAATCTTGTTCCAGTTGAATTTTCTAATTCTAGAATCCTAAACTCCTGGTTTGTTTCAGAACAGTTTGGAATCAAATATCTCTATTCCATTGTAAATTTAAAACCTTAAAATTTTGCCGAAACATTTTGTTTTCTCAAACACTTTTTCGGTTTGTCTTATTTTTATATTTCATATTTTTTTTCAAATTCAGTTTGGTTTACTATAAACCATTTCAATTTCTATAACTTGATTTGATTACAACGATAACAATCGACACATCCATGTATGTTAATAATTCAAGAAAATTATCCTTTTTATTTCAAAATATGATTTTGAGTAAAATTATTTCATTTACCTACCTTTTAAAATAATACTATGTCTAATTACTCTATTAAAGAGTTTGGAAATACCTTTCAATTCAGTGTTCGACCACTGTACCAACCAAAATTCTTAAACCACTCGACAAACCAAACAACATAATATAAAACAGTTTTTATATCAATTAACAATTACGCTTATATATATACTCAAATTCAATCTAGGGTACTACTAACACCATCTCAATTGAGTTACACCACAGAGCCAAGGTCATTACTAAACCTTATGCTCTGATACTAACTGTAACGACTCGAAAATTCCCGATCCTGATTATTGATACTAATACGTATCATGTATCACATATCGACTAATCAAACACCAGAAATTAACAGAATGAAGTTAGACCTAAATATTAAGTATTGATATAGACTTTCCTATGTATATATATTTGGGAAGGTTATACGGTACTAGGGGTGCAAACCGATCGGACGGGACGGAGGTGTGACCTAGGCCTGTCCTATAAGTGATTCGGACGGACATAGACCGAGCAAGCATTAAGTTCAGACATTATTCGTACGAGCTGAACAGCTGACAAACATTGTTTGTACAATAGAAAAACATCGAACATTTTCGATCGGATTGGACGTGTCCTAGTCTTGTCCTATAAGAGAATCGTATGAACATGGACCGAACACTTTATAGCATCGGACCGAGCGGGACAACGGACTGTCCTGTCCGATATATAGCTGTAACAGCCAAGATTTTCAATGTTTAATATATAAATTTTGTTTGGATTTTCTGAAATAAATTTAATTTAATATGGTTTAAATACAAATATTAATTAATAATCTTTTATATATTAGTTTAAATAAATATTTTGTTCTATTTTTTTATGTGATTTTGTAAAAGAAAACTTATTTTAAGATTATGTTTAATGTATATGAGATTTAATAAGTAATTATTTTATATGATTCATTTAAATGTTATTTAATGTAGTATATAAGATTTTACAAATTTATTTTTAATATTAAGATTTAAAATGTTATATATATATATATATATATATATATATATGTATAGATTTATAAAGATTTAAGATTCAAAAGTGTTTGGTTAAATATGAATTTGAAGATAATAAGATTTTGATTGAAATTAATTTAGTTAAAACAATATTTGTTTGGCAAACCAGTTCGTTATTGGTCGAGTTGTCAAAACGACTTGCAATATAGTTACTAAAACGATCATTGTTTGAAAATAAATTATAATTAAAAATCAGGTTAAATTAATCATTCGATTTCAGTACGCGCAGTCTTAGATTATTTTATACAATTTTACTGTAATTTTTAATTTGGGAAATAAGTGCATATTTTTCTAACGTATTTTAGGGCACTTTAGGCACTTTACACAATCAGCTAATCGATCCACTTTATTATTGTTTTGGGATCATGGCACATCGCTACACATGATTTTATTTCAATTTGTTACCGTCCGCAGCTGATATTTAAAAATAAAAGAAAATGAACCATGATATAAATAGTCGGCACTATACATTATATCACGTATGAAATGCACAAGGATACCCTCTTGTCTAGACCTTATCCACGCTTGAAAAGCAAGCCTCATCTACCAAATTTAACGCATGCAATAAGAGAATATATTTTTATTTTACACATGTAGCAAAAAAATGCCGGCAAGGGACATTTGTCCACATTATGGACACGTGCTACTGATCATCCGTACTCGCATGCCTTGAAAAGTTTTATTCCCATCGCCTAGTTCTTCTTTCTCTACTATAATTATCCCTACTGTTTCTTTACCACGTCAACTTCCTCCTTCCCATATTTCTCTCATGCAGCTACGCCAAGTCCCTCCCCATAATGTGTTCCTACCTCCCTAGTTAGTCACCGCAACCAAACCCCTCTCAAAATAGTTTGGCCTCTCCCCTTCCCGCAAGGTAAATCCGCTCCCTCTTTGTTTCGCAGTCGGCCTCTTCCCATCCACCACTTACCGTCATCTCACCCGCACGCTAAGACCAGTCCGCCTCACTCCACCTCAATCGCAACACTTGAAGACACCCACTACCACCGTGCCATTCCAATCCACCTGAAGCCTTACGAAGCACCTCCATTGCACGTTCTCCTCACCTCTTAAACTATCGGCCCTTCCCCTACCCTCGGCCCAGTTCACCACCGACTTCCCCACACTCCCCTTCGTTTCTCTCTCCTCTAGGTATTTTAACTAGGGATGTTACGGTTAACCATTCAACCGTCGAACCGTTCAAACCGTTCACACGGTTGCCGCCTACTACGGTAACGGTGACGGTAACGGTTGTGGACTTTGATAACCGCGATAAAATATACCGAACTGCACATAATTTTTTTGTAGTATTTCGTAAAAAATATATGTATTTTTAATAACTTAAGCTAGAGAAATAACATATTTATAAATAATTTGTGTTTTTATTTATAGATAACATGCATATGGATGGTTTGTTTCATAAATAAACAAAATAACTCTTAAGAAAAAAGTTTGAACCTAAATTATTTATGGATAACAATGTAAATTTACGGTAATGGTTGCGGTAACAGTTAGACTGTTACGGTAACGGTTATAAAATTTGTTAATCGTTAACAACGATTGCGGTTACGGTTGCTGTTAAAATTTGCGGTTGCCGTAACAGTAACACCCTTAATTTTAACAGTAGCTTCCCCTTGTAAGCACTTCCACCTTTGTTTTCCTTTCCTTCAAAGAAAGCACGTTATGTCCCTATCTCCCCTGAATTGCATTCGGCTTTCCCCATACAAACGCCACGCGCCCCTTATATAAATTTTAGGACTTTCCATGACAATTTATTTAGAAATGGTTTTCCAAACTAAGGACTTCTACGAGCAAAGACCTTCATGAGTGCCAATATGTCTATCCATGGAAAGTCTTGACATACGGTTAAGGAATATAATTTGGTTAAGCCAGGTCTTAGACCACCATCCGTTATGTTCACTTTTTCTCTTTCATCCAAACAAGCCACCAAGCAACCAGCAATACAAAACTAGTCACAACCAGCCACAAACCACTTAAAAAATATATTATATAATACAAACAGTACAAAACACCAAACACCCCTTCCATCTAATATATCTCTTTTCACCGCACCAAACACCGTTAGCATGTTTGTTTTTATTATTAAAAGTTTATAACGGCAAAGTGTTTGCCGTTATAAACTTATAACGGCAAAGACTTTGCCGTTATAAACTTATAACGGCAAACACTTCGCTGTTATAACCACTAGCCTCTGTTCACTCAACTGGACACGAACGGGTTCCAAACTACCCACGGAAAAGTAAACAAACCACACCTGGTTGCTCCGTGGCTTATTTAGTAACTAAACAAGCCATGGTTGGTTATGCTCTTATGTGATATGACCAACATAGGGTCTATCCGGAGACCAAGGGAAAATTTTGGTTATGCTATGTCATGGATTCATATCAAGACTTATGAAGGATTTGGATAAGATGGGTGGCTTTTCGAAATTTTCTGTTTTACTATTTTTGAGACTTTTTATGGCTAAATACTTTGTAAGTGCCTTCCCCGCGTCAGCAAGGCTAACGTATGCACTGTAATTGGAAATGTATGGAGTCGGTTAAAGGTAGAAAGGCATGGCAGTGGAATAGTGAATGGTGGGAATTCGTACTAAAAGAAAATTGTGTTTAGTGCGCGAGGGCAGCGATGTCCGTGACGGGTTTTGGTACGCAGTTGAGACAGGGTTCGTGGACGAAGGATTTGGAGAGCATTTGGTGAAAATTCTAATTTAAAATTTATTTTAAATTAGCAGTAACAATTTTATTAGATTTCGTCAGTTAATGTTAATGTATTGTTTGTGGATGTCAATGGTTGGATGCATTGGTTGATGGGCGTTTATGTGGTTAAAACACAACAATAAGTGTTATTGACCGTAATGCTTTGTGCACAAATAAAAATAGGTTCTTTCAATTATTGTGCTTGTAATGGATTAATTATTGATTTGCTTATGGTTGTATCACACACACCATAGTTATGAAATTGTGCGGATAAATCGATTTAAATCTCCTTGCCATGCTAATAACAAATTTATCATTGAATTTAAACATTGAAATTAAACTTTGAATTATGTTTTCAATTATTTGGAAATTTTGAAGTGACCAACCAATGTTCGTAAGGATGATTTTTAGATTTAACCAGTTTGAATTTAGATCGGAATGGTTTGATATATGTATTCCGCATTGGTTTCATGTAAACAATTTTTAACGGTTAAATGTGAGGAATTGAACATGATTTGAAAATATTATTTTAAGATTTCATTTTTAAATTGGAATGAATATTTGAAAATTTAAAATGATGTTTTGGAAATAAAATTAGTTTGAGGATAAATTTGGGATTCAAAATATTATTACTTTATATCGGGTTTTCAAATTTAAAAATCGAAATGGAATCTTAGGAAGTATTTTTAACTATTATGAGTTATTAGCGCCGAATCAAATTTCGAAGTTAAGTTCGAAAAGGAGACTTGATTTTCAGAATACGATTGAATTTTGAGTTATGGAATTTAAGTTCATTTTAAAAAAGAGTTTGGACAATTTATATTAAATCGTTATATAGCTCGAATTGAACGCGTCGCGTAGCGACAGCTCGTTAATATCGATTAAAATTTTCAAATGACTATAACTTGAGCATTTTGAATCAGATGGACTTGAAACGAGAAACGTCAGGTAACTATTAATAATAATTTTGAATAGAAGAGAAATTTTCAAATTCTAACGTATGGTTTTCGAGGTATGTCCAAATTAAAATTAGGGAAAGGTCGCTATTCATACAGTTCGGCGACTGTAAAGGAAAATAGAATAAAGCGGACTTATATAAATAACAAAAATTTGGCAAATTTATGACAAATCATATTATTTATTTAAAGGTGATGGAAGTTGAAATATTTGGAATTTGAATAAATTTTGAATCTATTTGATCCAAATAGCCATTTTCAGCGCCTCTTGTAACGCATTTAATGCTATTATAATTTATTCTTTGAAAATGATTTGCTTTTAAAGACTTTAAACCAGGAATTATTGTTCAAACTATGGAAAGAGCTTGTAAAATTGTTTGGAAATTTTGAAGAGTTTAAAATTATTTCATATAAAGTTTATTTTAATTTTTTCCGATTTTAAATAAGATATTGGAAACTTTAAACGTAAAGGAAATGAGTTAGTTGAATATTCGATATGAGAAGAAAATTTTGGATTGTTATGGAAATCTAATGTTTAAGTGAGTTTTGTATTTACATCGAATAATAAGTCGATTTAACTCTATTTGAAATATTAATTGATGAATTATCGTGAATGGAATTGTAAACCAAATTAAGATTTGGTAACTGAGAAATACTTATGAAAATAATAACAACGAATAACAGAATTATATTTTGGAATGTAATATTGAAAATGGATATTGAATTTCAGGGAAGGTTAAGGCAATAATGGGGTTATGGAAACTGAAATAAACACAACCTTGATTTTAGCGAATTAACAAAGATTTGGAAGGAGATTTAAATTCGGAATCCGAAATGATCCATAAATTTGTTTTAAAATGCGCTTATTACTTAGAAAGAACGGGATCATATATATGTTCGAAAACCATTCTAAGTAATAATATGAGGTATAAAGAAATTGAAGACTTGGAAATCGATAAGTGAAGACCTAGAATCTTTGAATTATTTGGTTTGATTGTTGATGTCTTGTTTGGGCCGATCACCCAATACGAGGTTATAAGTGGCATGAGATCTGAATATATTTGAATATTTTCGGATTGTTGTTACGTTCAGACTCAGAACGGACTCATATGGATTGTGTGTCCGACATTAAAATTGATCGCGTAGCACTGATCTCTGTTAATTCATATCGGATTTATGGCAAGAAATTATTCTCGTCTCTAAGACATATGAGCTTAGAGATTATGTATTGATAGAAATTAGTGACATGTCGTGAATTGTCAATGTGGTATACGCGAGTTATGAAACAAGCTAGTGATGATCAAAGCATGGCTTATCGAAGCGTAGCTTTGTGTATATCGTGACCTCGACGAACCTCATACCCCGGATTGATGGTAAACTGACGGTTAGGTTGTATACGTAATCTCTAGTGAAAATCGAAAGCTACGGCGGTAGATCTCCCTTGAAACCTAAGGGAATAAAGTATATATAGTGTCGGATGCCTAGATGTTATCCGGGATATATGCTTTTGCGCTATGTATTCGATGTCCGTTGTCTGGATGTTAACCGGGAATACTTAGCTTTGTGTCCTCCAATGATCTTTCGTGTCAGGAACCATCATGTTGGAAACCCAATCTCCAATACGAGCCCATGCGATTTTGATTGTATACCTATATGTCAATATAACTAATTGGGATTATGAGAGCTATTATTCTATATTTATTTGCGAAATGGTTTTCGACACTATGTATTAATGGTAATATTAAAAGAGGATTTTAAGTTTTAAAACATTTTTGGTTATCATAAGACAAAACTCACCCATCTGATGTGTGTTTGCATTGTGTGATATGGGACGAGCTTATGATAGCTTCATTTTCCAAAGTCATTGCGAATTTTTGTGCACGGGAATTCATATGGAGTAAACCCGTTCCGCATTAGCGGCGCGGTCCATTGAATTTTCTCAACTTTAAAATAAACCCGAAATAATAACTGCTTTGAGTTCTCACACCAGTCCCACGATTGACCTGGAGTTTATTGTTCCTATACCTAAACTCTGGGTGCCCATATTTTGCATGGGTAGCTAGTAGTTTATTTTGCAGGTTTAGTTCAGAGCTGGATTCCGGTTGGAGCTAGAGTCTTATTTTTGGTTTTACTTCTTCCGTTGTGAGCATTTTGTCTTCCGTGGAGTTTATGTTGTACTCTGATCCATTGTAACTCTGATGTAAAATTTCTATGACAAAATTAAAAGTTCTTTTAACTTTGTTTGAATATGTTAATACCCATAACTATCTGTCTTTATGAGCGATTTAAGTTAGTTTAATTACGGGCGAGAATCGAGCAAAAAGGCGGGTTGTTACAATAGCCCTATACGGTACCCCTATTTTGTAGTGCTTCTTTTGCAGTTCAATAATAGCCACTCATTGAAAATTAAATAAATTGATGGGGGAGGAGAGTTAGGGGAAGAAAAAAAATGAGAACGTGTGGTGGAAATGAGGAAAACTAATGAAATTAGTAGAAATGCCAAATTGGTAATGTTATGACGGTCCTTCTCATGGATTGTGGACCCAATTTTAAGTCTTGCAGTGCTAAAATATATGTTGTATGTGCAACAATTATAGTGGTGTCCCAAAAAGGTAAACTAGCCGCCCTTCATGGCACGCTTTAAGGTATGGCACACGTTTCCAATACATGCGTTGCTTCTGACGTAACAACATGCGTTAACGTCCGCACTGCCCGTTTGACCTCTGTTCTCATTTTTCTATATGTTTTCTCATTTATTCGATACTTTGCTCTAATACCTATTTCACATCATCAAATGTTGAAATTATTTTGGAAACGTGATAATGATCTTCTGCTAAGTCGTTTACATCATCACTCTTTTAAAGAAGTTTTGGCGTTCTGCTCCATGTTGCAAAATAATTTTTAAATAACGTTGTCGACTACATGAAACAACCTCTCCAGATTTATATTATTCATCTTTAGGATAAAGCAATCTTTAAATGAATTTATTCCGTTGCACTCTAAAAATATAGCTTCGGTTTAATTTGAAAACGATAGTGAAAAAGATGTATGATTTTGGTTTAGAGAAAAACAGAAAATTGAAAATATTTCCGTTTCCAATGAAAATCATTTAAAAAGGTGAGGCAGCAGAAGAATATATTTTGGTACTACTCTAAAAAGCATGCACATTTATTTAATTTTTTTAAAATAATTCACTTAAAAATATAAACATTTTCAACATCAAATATACTTCATTTACAACTAACTTCCCCCTTAAACTATTCGGATAAATTGTACTATTCAAATACCTGCTTGTATAATGAACATACATATCAAATACCCCAGAAATCTGAATAAAGGAATTTCTTTAGGCATTTCAAAGAAAAATTTAAAACTTTTCCAAAAATGGGACTTTATTATAATCTAACGGTTTCATACTTATAAATACCTTTTATTATTATTATTATTTATATTGCAGATTATATTTCAATCTTAAAAACCTCTACGTGTTCAAAATGTTGGAGCTTTAAAACCTTAAGGATTGTGATAATTTCAATAAATTATCCGATATATATAGGGAAAGGGATGCTAAAAATCATAAGAAATGGATATTCATTATTCTTAAGTTTAGTTGTATATTCCTTGTTATTTCTAACTCCATATCTCCTATCAATCAGATTATATTTATCAAAATTACACAACAACCCTTATAATTTTGAAACACGAATATATAAAAATTCTAAAAATCATATCTTTACAAAACTAGGCCTTTATAAAACCAATTTCTGAAACCGTATTTCAAAAATCTTTAAAACCCATTTATTTTTCCAAATAGTTTTAAAAATAAAATTTCTTCAAATACAAGGTCAAGAACTCAAATGAATATTTCAATAAAGGTAGATTCAGAAATTTAACGAAGTGATAAATGGATATAACTCTTAATTATATTTTCGAAATACATACGACATACTAACATGGACTTTTCCCTGTTTGGATCGAAAAATGGGTTAATCGGACCTACCAACGAAACCAAAAACAAGAAACAATGACTATCTCAGTTGTAGCTAGATTTTTATATTATATATTATTATTCCAGTTTCCAAACTCTACCCAACGGAATCCACCATATGTCATCTTCATGCTCTTCATTACGTGATCGCCAACGTACTATTGGGTAAGACATAATTGGCTAGAAACCCGAACTCAACATATTTCAACTCTTAGTCGCCTAAGGCCTATTTTTATTATTAGGCCCACTATTAATTCATCATCGAAATAAATTTAAGTCGAGTAAGAAAGACGAAGAAAAATAGAAAAGAAAAACGAATTACGTTCTCTCACGAGTCCTAATTTAACTAATTCCTCTTATCGTTTAACCTATGCTCTGATACCAAATGTAACACCCCACACTTTTCTGCGCCCTAATTTCGACAAAATCGAAACTCAAACACATCCAAGCATGTATCATGTATATTTGGTACCTGCAAATAAATGAGCATGAGAAAAATCAAAGTACAATAATATACCTCACAGCGGAGACAAAATAGGATATTAACTCATGCAACTACTTTTTTCAAAGTAAGTCGCTTTGCCAATACTGAGCATGAGAGAGAACGAGAACAGAAACCCAAACTTAAACACCTGTGAGAACCCGGCCTTCTCTAGAAACCTAGGAGGCCGTAATGAGGAGGGGGTCAGAATGTGGCGACCCAAACTTCCGCATGAAGGAAAGCCCAGATTGTGTTGAAAACACGACAAATCAGAACACAAACAGAAGAACATTTCATTGCTTATTACAACGATTCCATCAGAATACAAGAATATTCAGAGTATGAATAAATATTATACAGAAAATATCAGAGATTTAAATTACATTTAAATACATCGCAGCAGAAAAACAATACAAAGCACAACTAAAAACAGATACACGGATACAGAGCTTTCCGAATATCGCTTCAGTTGTAGACCAGGATCCTGTGAATATAAATCTGCAAAACCAAAACTACTAGCTGTCCGTATGGAAAATAGGGGCACTCAGAGTTTAGGTTAAAACAATAAACTCCAGGTCAATCATGTGACTGGTGAGAGAATTAAAACAGTTATTTTAAAGTTAGGTAAATCGAGGGACCACGTCGTATAACACGGAATGGGTTTCCTCCCAAGAATACCAGTGCATAAAACAAACAGTGCAATGCGAAATAAAGAACAATGAAGCTATTATAAGACCCAGGTCCCATCACACAATGCAACGCAAGCCGTAGGATAGGATTTTACCTTATAATAGCCAAATATGCTTGATACGTGAAATATTATCTTTTATTATTACTATAAGTGAAGAAAACAACTTCAAATATAAATGTATCAATCATTGGCGGCATGAATGTCCTATACCACTATGTCGCCAATACTAGGCTCTACAATCAAAACCAAAAAATGTCGTATTTGGAAATTTGATTTCCATCATGGTGGCTCCTGATCCGAAAGATCGATCGCGTAGTACAATCCACAACGGCTTACGTCTCAGCGAGAGAAAACACCGTAATGCACATCCGCACTTTTGGGAAATCGGGTATCACTACGGCTTATGTCCCGGCGAGAGAAAACACCGCTTACTCTATCCCTCAGGGAATCGGGGGGTGTGCCCTATCCCTCACCTCGGTCGACCGAATCCACGACACCACGAAGGTGCTCATCCTCTAAAAAGCATACTAATCTAACCATCAGTTTACCACCATACCGGGGTGTGAGGCTCGCGAATTGACGCTATACAAACCATGCTATATTAAAGCTGCGCTTTGATCATCATCCACCAAACTTTGCTTTTCAACAAAAGTTTAGATCACTGCATCTCAACATGCCACACTATCAATCCATACCATACCACTGATTTCTGCCGATATATAACCTCTGAGCTCGTACATCTCAGAGAAGGGTGTTAAGCAAGAGAATAAATTCTCGGCCACCAAACAGATATACATTTAGCAGAGATCAACGAATACAGTATAAAGGAATACAATCTCAGACACACCATCCATTTACAAGTCCGTTCTGGGTCTGAACGAAACCGGAGGCACCTTATTCCTCGCATATCCGTACAATCAACAAGTACGTCCAAATGGCTACCACTGTAGCCCCTTCAAGGTAGCTACTCCTATCATGAGCATCGGTAGCACCCATCCATTCGATGTGAAGATCATCGGTCTCGCACCATCTTCAATCTCTTCGACTTATCGTAGAATCAGTTATTCAGAACGGGTTAAACCCGACCTTTCTGAATAACTCGCGTATCTTATAATCAAGTGCTATAACAACACATCATACGCCCCATTCCAATCCAGAATATTCTTTTATTTAAATATTCTTTTCCTTTGGGAAAGGTTCCCATTAATTTTATCAAAGATAAATTCTTTAAATTTATTCTTTAATCTTCCTTTGGATATCAAACCATATTAAGGTTTTCCAAACTAGTCGGGATTAGCGAACTACACCGAAGTAATCATTTATTTTATTTCCCAATCCCAACCTATTCATCCCATGGAGCAAAACTGGTAATACTCCATATCTAACACCACAGTGTTATCAGTAAATTTAATTACCATTTCACATTCAAATCTAATTAAAGATTTAACCATCGCTACGAGTAAAACTAGTGATACTCCACTCTCGATCATTTACAAATTTGATAATTTAAATTATCAATTCACATTTCAATCTAATTAAAGATTCATTAAAACTCCACTTAGTTTTAATCTTCCCAAAAATCAATATTAATGATTATTTAGCTTTGGAAACACAAACATGTCGCATCGACAATCTACATCGTACTATTGATTTATACCGATATATAACCTCTGAGCTCGTACGTCTTAGAGAAGAGCGTCAAGCAAGAGAATAAATTCTCCGCCGCCAAATAGATATATATTAAGTAGAGATCAACCATACAGTCTGAAATACAAACAACAGACATGTTATCCTGTCTTTTACAGGGTTAAAGAACTAATGTCATTTAAAACACAGTTCACGACAAACCCAAATCACATTCCATTTTATGGAATCTTAACGGAAAAACAAATCAATATATAATCGATATCAATTTCCATATCCGACTAATAATACAAATGGAATAACGGCAAAGCCTTTTAAATTCCATATGTATTAACAGTCTTCCTCCATAAAAACTCACTTCGATTATTATCAAATTGAATTCCATTCAATTCCAATTTAATGTATTAAATGGGAAAACTTTATTTTGGAAAATTCCATAAATCTTAATTAAAAGACTATAAATTCCAAATCACATTCTTCACTGTTGATTGGGTTAAAGAACAAGTGTTATTTAAAACACCGTTCACGATAAACCCAAAAATCCAATTCTTTTATTCCATTCGAACTAAATATTAATTAATTGGTAAACTTCATAAAATATAAGTAAAAAGATTTTATCTTTTCTCAACTGGGTTTAAGAACAGTGTTAATGAAGAAACTATTCACGACAAACCCAAAATCCAATTTGATATCAAATACAAGGCTCTAAATAGAAAATATATCGGCTTATATTCAATATCAAATTCTGAAATCAACAAATATCATATTGGAATAACGATATATATATATATATCTTCCAAATTCCTCCACAACATCCGTATAATCACGGAATCCAATATCGAAATATTCCGAAGATAATTTCGATTCAAATCCATTCCAATTAGTATATTGGAAATTCTGGTTGTTTTTGAAAACCATTTCAAATCCAATTTATTTATTTAAAAATAAATAAACTATTATTCTAGTTAATAACTAGTTCATTTCGATAAAAATATATTTTTATCTTTTCAAATATGGAATTTTTCATCCCAATTCTTTCCAAATCATTTATTATGATTTTACACTGATTATTGATAAGTTTAATAATTTTATCAAGGCCCGTACAGTCGATTTTCTATAACGGCCATCGAACTGCACTTACAGCGACCTTTTCCAAATTAGATTTGGACATAATTCCAAATCCAACCGTTAGATTTCAAATCTCTTATATTCTTAGAAAGCTCTTTTCGATACGAACCCATCGGTTCCGGTTTTAGGAGAATCCGACAGTCGGATCTCCCGTAACGTCCATTCGAAGTCAATAGTTGAAATTCACGAACTACCTTTGCGCGGCGCGTTCTATTCAGGCCACTATAATATATAATCTTTTTTTATTTCATTGATTTACATTTAAAACAAATTTTATAAATCGTTTTAAATTCGTTTCAAAAATGATTTCAACTTCCGTTTCAAATTCAAATCAAAATTGAATTTTCCAATATAAATTCGTTTTAAATTCATTTCAAATCGATTTCAATTCAATTTCAATCCGTTTTAAATTCAATTCAAAACGATTTCAATTCTATTTCAATCTAATTCGAATTTCATTTCTATTTCAGTTTAATTCGAATTTCAATTCTATTTCAATTTCAATTCGAAATTCAAATTTTCCATATCATTTCAATAATAAAACGATAATATTTTCAAAATATTCTATTTTGAAATCACATTTCAATATTCATTATAAAATGAATAAAATCGACAAAATTCCCGTTTGTGTTAAAATGGCGTTTAACTACTTAACACGGCTTCACATTTCAATATTCACTGAATATTATTTTAAAATATTCGATAATTCTGAACTAGAATCAGACACAGTCAATTACCATATAATTTGATTATATGAATTTCATACAATACATGTACACAACAATAATCAAACACAGTCGACCATCATCCAAAGTGCATTCTACACTGCATAAGCATCAAATATTAATATTTAACGCTTACAACAGCCTGTCAATCGATCGATCGACATACAGCTAATTATAGGGATTAGTGTATGTCTAATATCATCCCAATACCCGTGTAGGGTTTTCAAACAACAAACACAGATTTATTTGTGCAATTGGGCAATGTGTAAAATTTATCGTCCCAATCAATATTAGTCAAATGTGTGTATATAAACAAATCGTCCGATTTGTTTATAAATATTTATTTAATTCATATACACGTTAAAAATTATATTTTTAACTATAAAATATTTATTTCCATTCCACACCACACAATCAAGTTTCACAACAAAATCAAACAAACAAACAAGTTGTCCATGGTCTGTGAACGACACGTGTCAGGTGCTGCTAAGCACCGTCTGCATCCTAGTATATATTTTAACAAGAAAACAAATTAAAATTGAGAAGTTCTCACCTAGAAGCTAAGCCAAACGCCGCAATGCTTCTTATGTAGAAAATCTTCGCCGTGTTTTATTCATCGCATATAAAATCTGAAAATCATATTTTTATCGAATTAACAGTTATTCCATAACATGACTATTTTATTAATAGTGTACAGAAGCAAAAAATCCTATTTTTACCTTTCTAAAAATATTTTCATGTCATACTCTAGTTAAAAATCATATTTTTAACTTACTAAAAATAATTCCTTTGTACGATAAGAATCCTATTTTTATAACGCTATTCATATCATAAAAATCATATTTTTACTTCGTTTTCAAGATGGGAAAAATCTCATCTTTATTCTAAAACTATATTTATAAAAATCAAATCTTTATCGCTTCTTCATATATAAAAGGTCACATTTTTATATAACGATATATAATATAAATCATATTTTTATCTTCATAAAAATATTTCAAACATGCGATCAAATCCTTCCTGCGTAAAAGATCAAACCCTTTCTATGTATAAAAAATATAGTCTTTCCTTGTTTTAAAAATATAATCTTTCCTATTAAAAAATGTAATTTTTATCCATATAAAAATCTATACTTTTTCTACATAAAAACTATATTTTTTCCTATATAAAGACTATATTTTTTCCTATATAAAAACTATATTTTTTCCTATATAAAAACTATATTTTTTTCCTATATAAATAAATTAAAAGGACTTACATTTCATGGTAGATCAGAGGAGAGGGGGAAGCCTCGCCGGAGTTGGGGAGGTTCAGGTGGCGGATATCGATGGGAGGAAGGGTTTTCCGTTCGAAAGGAGAGGCCTGCGTGTCGAGGTATTGGGAAAAGGGGCTCGAGATTGGGGAGGGGTTCGCGCATTGGCGCGCTTGAGGGAGGAGGAGCGGGCGTGGCGGCGCTCGCCTGAGGAGGGTGGCGGCTCACTTGAGAGGCGGTGGCATGGGTGAGTCGAGGAACAGAAGAAGGCACCGCTTTTTTTTATCTCGATTTAGAAATGAACGACAGTGGGGGGGTTTGACTTCGAATAGGCGAGTATAGGGGGGAATAAGAAAATTTAATTTTTATTTTATTTTTAATTTCCAAAAAGTTGAATTTTTATTTCATCTCCAATTTGAACCCAATGACTGTCGTCCCTAGCTAATTACCCCCATTCCGAACACAATGGGATATGAATCGTAAGTCAGTTCGACCGTTTCGATCAGTTTCCATCAAAATCAAAATATAAATCAATATATTGAATTTGAACGCACATTTCAATTTATCGGGGTCACATACTGATCCCAAAAATTCCCGAAAAATTATTTCTAGCTTCGTACTGATGATATGGTTCTAACAAAACAAATTTCGTCGAATTCTGAGACCGTTTGAAAAATGGCCATTTTTTGGTCGATCCGAAATTGACTTAAACTGTCAAAACACGTTTTACTTCGCCACGCTCACATATTGATTCAGAAAATTATGAATTTTGGAATCTAGCAATAATTCGACATCCCGGATCCAACAAAAGAGGTTTCGTCGAAAACGAAGGTCATTTGCAAAATTTCCATTTTTAAGGGCTATATTTTCCATAGCGACTATTCTGAAATTTCAACTAGGCATAACTTTTTATTCCCGCTATGAAATTTCAATTTTTCAAATTCGTTGGAAATATATTTTAAAATAGATTCTAATATTTTTGGTTTCGCTAAAATCCGGTTTATTTTGAATCCTGTACATTCATTTGAAATTTGAAATCGAATTTTCAAACTACAGCACCATTTTCAGTTCCTTTTATAATTAAAATAAAATATTTATATTCTAACGCTGATTCAAATAAATATATACGTTCTAATTCTATTAAAAATAAATTTCTCGTCGTTATTATTTAAAATAATTCATTTTGAATATTCAAAATTCATCAAAAATGGCAAAATTAAAATTTTAAATTGGTTCAGATTTTCCGGGTTATTACAATCTCCCCCACTTAAAATCTTTTCGTCCCCGAAAAGGAACAGATCTGAAAGTTGTTTAACTAATCAACTCAACTTTCATTATTTCCATTATGGCATAAGTTCTTCAATTTTTCAGTTTCTAAGAACTTTCTAGTTCTTCAAAAATTCGGTTAACACCCTAAATTTTGGAAAAATTTCGCCATAACCTCCCCTGCACGGGAGCACCGGGAAAATCCTGAAATCGCCATACAGGCCTTTCCAATCAAAAAAGAAAAAGAAACAGCTAAGCGGCTAGCCAATCGGCTCATAAAATCATCCAAACCCAAGAAATTAGTAAACATGTACCTATTTGTCGGGGAAACAATTTCATTCCTCTTCTCTAGCCTCCTTGCTACGACCTGTTCACACATATATATATATGTACATGCATTCATTTCCAAACAATTTTCAATACAGTTCAATATTTTGTATGATTTGGCCTAAATTTACCTTTCATTCATACATTGGTTTAAAGGAATAATCATACAACATAACCATCAATCAATTAGTTGATTAGCTTTTCAAATTCATAACTTTGATACATAGTCCAAAAATCAGATTTTTGATGCCAAATCACAACAATAAGTCCTATCTAGTTTTGGTTCTCACACCAGTCAATTGAAAATATATAGATATCCCACTTTCGAAACTCGAACACAAACACTGATGATGATGAATCATCATCAGAATTATCCCAAGGCGACTAGAGTGTGATTCTATATCTATCCAGTAAATTAAAACTTCGAATACACATTTGCAAGGCGTATATGAAAAATCTTTATATATTGGATTGTCCAAATTCAATACAAATAAAATATTCAAATACGTTGAATAAGGTTTAAATTATCAAAACAAAATTTGTTTTCATTTTAAAAATATACTCTTTACACTCGTTCTAGGATACTACTGATCCTATCTCTAACGAGCCATTCTTATTGGATATTACTAATCCAATTTCTGATGAATTCTTTCGTTCGATTCTAATATGTCATGTTCTCGAGCTCTGTAAACCAGAGCTCTAATACTAGATGCGGCGACCCAAACTTCCCCGTAAAGGAAAGCCCGGATTGCTTTGTGAACATGACAAATCAGAACACAAGCAGAAGAACATTTCATTGCTTATTACAACAATTCCATCAGAATACAAGAATATTCAGAGTATGAATAAATATTATACAGAAAATATCATAGATTTAAATTACATTTAAATACATAGCAGCGGAAAAACAGTACAAAGCACAACTAAAAACAGATACATGGATACAGAGCTTTCCCAATATCGCTTAAGTTGTAAACCAGGATCCTGTGAATATAAATCTGCAAAACCAAAACTACTAGCTGGCCGCGTGGAAAATAGGGGCAACCAGAGTTTAGGTTAAAACAATAAACTCCAGGTCAGTCATGTGACTGGTGTGTGAACTAAACAGTTATTAATCTTTATTTTAAAGTTAGGTAAATCGAGGGACTACGCCGTAACACGGAACGGGTTTCCTCCCAAGAATACCAGTGCATAAAATAAACAACGCAATGCTAAATAAAGAACAATGAAGCTATTATAAGACCCAGGTCCCATCACACAAAGCAACGCAAGCTGGAGGATAGGGTTTTACCTTATGATAGCCAAATATGCTTGATACGTGAAATTTTATCTTTTATTATTACTATAAGTGAAGAAAACAACTTCAAATATAAAAGTATCAATCGTAGGCGGCATGAATGTCCCATACCACTATGTCGCCAATACTAGGCTCTACAATCAAAACCGAAAAATGTCGTATTTGGAAATTGGATTTCCATCATGGTGGCTCCTGATCCAAAAGATCGATTGCGTAGTACAATCCACAACGGCTTACGTCTCAGCGAGAGAAAACACCGTAATGCACATCTGCACTTTTGGGAAATCGAGTATCACTGCGGCTTACGTCCCGGCGAGAGAAAACACCGCTTACTCTATCCCTCAGGGAATCAGGGGGTGTGCCCTATCCCTCACCTCGGTCGACTGAATCCACGACACCACGAAGGTGCCCATCCTTTAAAAAGCATACTGATCTAACCATCAGTTTACCACCATACCGGGGTGTAAGGCTCCCGAATTAACGCTACACAAAGCCGGGCTATATTAAAGCTGCGCTTTGATCATCATCCACCAAACTTTGCTTTTCAACAAAAGTTTGGATCACTGCATCTCAGCATGCCACACTATCAATCCATATCGTACAACTGATTTCTGCCGATATATAACCTCTGAGCTCGTACGTCTCAGAGAAGGGTGTTAATCAAGAGAATAAATTCTATGCCACCAAACAGATATATATTTAGTAGAGATCAAAGAATACAGTATAAAGGAATACAATGTCAAACACACCATCCATTTACAAGTCCGTCCTGGGTCTGAACGAAACCGGAGGCAACTTATTCCTCGCATATCCGTACAATCAACAAGTACGTCCGAATGGCTACAACTGTAGCCCCTTCAAGGTAGCTACTCCTACCATGAGCATCAGTAGCACCCATCCATTCGATGTGAAGATCGTCGGTCTTGCACCATCTTCAATCTCTTCGACTTATCATCGAATAAGTTATTCAGAATGGGTTAAACCCAGCCATTTTGAATAACTCGCGTATCTTATAATCAAGTGCTATAACAACACATCATATGCCTCATTCCAATCCAGAATATTCTTTTATTCAAATATTCTTTTCCTTTGGGAAAGGTTCCCATTAATTTTATCAAAGATAAATTCTTTAAATTTATTCTTTAATCTTCCTTTGGATATTAAACCATATTAAGGTTTTTCAAACTAGTCGGGATTAGCGAACTACACCGAGGTAATCATTTATTTTATTTCCCAATCCAAACCTATTCATCCCATGGAGCAAAACTGGTAATACTCCATATCTAACACCACGGTGTTATCGGTAAATTTAATTACCATTTCACGTTCAAATCTAATTAAAGATTTAACTATCGCTAGGAGTAAAATTGGTGATACTCCGCTCTCGATCATTTACAAATTTGATAATTTAAATTATCAATTCACATTTCAATCTAATAAAGATTCATTAAAACTCCACTTAGTTTTAATCTTCCCAAAAATAAATATTAATGATTATTTAGCTTTGGAAACACAAACATGTCGCATCGACAATCTACACCGTACTATTGATTTCTGCCGATATATAACCTCTGAGCTCGTACGTCTTAGAGAAGGTCGTTAAGCAAGAGAATAAATTCTCCGCTACCAAACAGATATATATTAAGTAGGGATCAACCATACAGTTCAAAATACAACAAAAGACATGTAATCCTGTCTTTTAATGGGTTAAAGAACTAATGTCATTTAAAACACAGTTCACGACAAACCCAAATCACATTCCATTTTATGGAATCTTCACGGAAAAACAAATAAATATATAATCGATATCAATTTCCGTATCTGACTAATAATACAAATGGAATAACAGCAAAGCCTGTTAAATTCCATATGTACTAACAGTCTTCCTCCATAAAAACTCACTTCGATTATTATCAAATCGAATTCCACTCAATTCCAATTTAATAGATTAAAGTGGAAAACTTTACTTTGGAAAATTCCATAAATCATAATTAAAAGACTATAAATTCCAAATCACATTCTTCATTATTAATTGGGTTAAAGAACAAGTGTTATTTAAAACACCGTTCACGATAAACCCAAAAATCCAATTCTTTTATTCCATTCCATTTAAATATTAATTAATTGGTAAACTTCATTAAATCTAAATAAAAAGATTTAATCTTTTCTCAACTGGGTTTAAGAACAGTGTTAATGAAGACTCTATTCATGAAAAATCCAAAATCCAATTTGATATCAAATACAAGGATCTGAATAGAAAATATATCGTCTTATATTCAATATCAAATTTTGAAATCAACAAATATCATATTGGAATAACGATATATATATCTTCCAAATTCCTCCACAACGTCTGTATAATCACGGAATCCAATATCGAAATATTCCGAAGATAATTTCGATTCAAATATATTCCAATTCGTATATTGGAAATTCTGGTTGTTTTTTGAAAACCATTTCAAATCCAATTTATTTATTTAAAAATAATTAAATTATTATTCTAGTTAATTACTAGTTAATTTCGGTAAAAATATATTTTTATCTTTTCAAATATGGAATTTTCGTCCCAATTCTTTCCAAATCATTTATTATTATTTTACATTAATTATTGATATTTTTAATAGTTTTATCAAGGCCCGTACAGTCGATTTCCTATAACGGCCATCGAACTACACTTACAGCGACCTTTTCCAAATTTGATTTGGACATAATTCCAAATCCAACTGTTAGATTTCAAATCTCTCATATTCTTTAGAAAGCTCTTTTCGATACAAACCCATCGGTTCCGGTTTTAGGAGAATCCGACGGTCGGATCTCCCATAACGTCCATTCGAAGTCAATGGTTGAAATTCGCAAACTGCCATTGCGCGGCGCGTTCTATTCAGGCCACTATAATATATATAATATATATAATATATATATATATATATATTATATATTTCGTCGATTTCCATTTAAAACAAAGTTTATAAATCGTTTTAAATTCGTTTCAAAATGATTTCAACTTCCATTTCAAATTCAAATCAAAATTGATTTTTCCAATATAAATTCGTTTTAAATTCATTTCAAATCGATTTCAATTAAATTTCAACCCGTTTTAAATTCAATTCAAAACGATTTCAATTCTATTTCAATCTAATTCGAATTTCAATTCTATTTCAATTTAATTCGAATTTCAATTCTATTTCAATTTGAAATTTTACATATCATTTCAATATTAAAACGATAATGTCTTCAAAATATTCGATTTTGAAATCACTTTTCGATATTCATTATAAAACTAATAAAATCGACAAAATTCCCGTTCGTGTTAAAATGGCGTTTAACTATTTAACACGGCTACACATTTCAATATTCACTGAATATTATTTTAAAATATTCGATAGTTCTGAACTGGAATCAGACACAGTCAATTACCATATAATTTGATTATATGGATTTCATACAATACATGTACACAATAAGAATCAAACACAGTCGACCATCATCCAAAGTGCATTCTACACTGCATAAGCATCAAATATTAATATTTAACGCTTACAACAGCCTGTCAATCGATCAATCGACATACAACTAATTATTGGGATTAGTGTATATCTAATATCATCCCAATACTCGTGTGGGGTTTTCAAACAACAAACACAGATTTATTTGTGTAGTTGGGCGGTGTGTAAAATTTATCGTCCCAACCAATATCAGTCAAATGTGTGTATATAAACAAATCGTTCGATTTGTTTATAAATATTTATTTAATTCATGTACACGTTAAAAATTATATTTTTAACTATAAAATATTTATTTCCATTCCACACCACACAATCAACTTTCATAACAAAATCAAACAAACAAACAAGTCGTCCATGGTTTGTGGATGACGGTGTCAGGTGCTGCTAAGCACCAACTGCATCCTAGTATATATTTTGACTAGAAAACAAATTAAAAGTGAGAAGTTCTCACCTAGAAGCTAAACCAAGCATCGCGACACTTCTTATGTAGAAAATCTTCGCCGTGTTTTATTAATCGCATATAAAATCTGAAAATCATATTTTTATCGAATTAACAGTTATTCCATAACATGACTATTTTATTAATAGTGTACATAGGCTAAAAATCCTATTTTTACCTCTCTAAAAATATTTTCATGTCGTACTCTAGTTAAGAAAACATATTTTTAACTTACTAAAAATATTTCCTTTATACGATAAGAATCCTATTTTTATAACGTTATTCATATCATAAAAATCATATTTTTACTTCGTTTTCAAGATGGGAAAAATCTCATCTTTATTCTAAAACTATATTTATAAAAATCGAATCTTTATCGCTTCTTCATATATAAAAGGTCACATTTTTATATAACGATATATATAATATAAATCATATTTTTATCTTCATAAAAATCTTTCAAACATGCGATCAAATCCTTCCTACGTTAAAGATCAAACCCTTTCTATGTATAAAAAATATAATCTTTCCTATTAAAAAAGTCTAATTTTTATCTATATAAAAATCTATACTTTTTCTATATAAAACCTATACTTTTTCCTATATAAAAACTATATTTTTTCCTATATAAAAACTATATTTTTCCTATATAAATAAATTAAAAGGACTTACATTTCATGGTAGATCAGAGGAGAGGGGGAGGGGAAGCCTCGCCGGAGTTGGGGAGGTTCTGGTGGCGGATCTCGATGGGAGGAAGGGTTTTCCGTTCGAAAGGAGGGAGGGGCCCTGCGTGTCGAGGCATTGAGAAAAGGGGCTCGAGATTGGGGAGGGGTTCGCGCATCGGCGAGCTGGAGGGAGGAGGAGCGGGCGTGGCGGCGCTCGCCTGAGGACGGTGGCGGCTCGCCTGAGAGGCGGTGGCGTGGGTGAGTCGAGGAACAGAAGAAGGCGCCGCATTTTTATTTTTTTTATCTCGATTTGAAAATGAACGACAGTGGGGGGTTTGACTTCGAATAGGTGAGTATAAGGGGGAATAAGTAAATTTAATTTTTGTTTTATTTTTAATTTCCAAAAGTTGAATTTTTTTCATCTCCAATTTGAACGCAACGACTGTCGTTCCTAGCTAATTACCCCCATTCCGAACACAATGGGATATGTATCATAAGCCAGTTCGACCGTTTCGATCAGTTTCCGTCAGAATCAAAATATAAATCAATATATTGAATTTGAATGCACATTTCAATTTACCGGGGCCACATACTGATCCCAAAAATTCCCGAAAAATTATTTCTAGCTTCATACTGATGATACAGTTCTAACAAAACTAATTTCGTCGAATTCTGAGACCGTTTGAAAAATGGCCATTTTCTGGTCGATCCGAAATTGACTAATACTGTCAAAACACGTTTTACTTCGCCACGCTCATATATTGATTCAGAAAATCATGAAGATTGAAATCTAGAAATAATTCGACATCCCGGATCCAACCAAAGTGGTTTCGTCAAAAAGGAAGGTCGTTTGAATTTTTTTTATTTTAAGGGCTATATTTTCCATAATGACTATTCTAAAAATTCAACTGAGCATAACTTTTTATCCCCGCTATGAAATTTCAATTTTTCGAATTCCTTGGAAAGATATTTTCATATAGATTCTAATATTTTTGGTTTCTCTAAAATTCGGTTTATTTTGAATCCTGTACATTCATTTGAAATTTGAAATCGAATTTTCAAACTACCGCATCATTTTCAATTCCTTATATAATTAAAATAAAATATTTATATTGTAACGTCGATTCAAATAAATATATACATTCTAATTCTATTCAAAATAGATTTCTCGTCGTTATTATTTGAAATAATTCATTTTAAATATTCAAAATTCATCAAAAATGCCAAAATAAAAATGTTAAATTGGTTCAGATTTTTCGGGTTATTACACAGAACAACAAGATTCTGGTGAACAAAAAATGTACAACACATATTATAATACACAGATGTATCCCGTTCGGTTCAACCCAAGATGCATGCCTACCAAGTTTAGTGATTCTAACCTACCCTTGTAGATGTTTACTCACGACTTTACTACTCTTTTCAAAGTGGTATTCCAAGATATAATATCGAGATAGAACGTTTACACATATATTCAGGAAGCCCCTTAAATTATAATTTAATTGATTATTAGACCGAGAAGTGAACCCCTAACCGTAGAGTCCTCACTTACATATATATACCTTTCCATCCACTTTCCCATATACTACTTCCGCCTCACTATCCATGATAGATACGGTAGATTCTCCCGATCATTTATGACCACAAGCGAACTTATTGGCCGACAGACTTATTTACACTTAATACCTCTCGATAACTTGTTTCTCATTCTTATAAACTAGAGAGTACTGGCTACTAGCCGTACTAATTAAGGCTTCCGTTATTTACGCATATACCCTTGCCTCGCATAAGGTGAGAGATAATATTTTATCACTCGTTATACCTTCTAGCTGACCTTATTGTATAACCCCCTTAATTGCTTACTACTTCCCGTAGGGTAGGTAGCCAAATCTGATGTTTCTAGTTTCCAGGTTTGGGTAGACAATATGTACACATGTCATTTAAGACCCCTATACTGAATGACTTATCCCCAGGTGGACTTTTCAACCCCAGCCCCTTAAGACCCAGAAAGCAGATTACACGCGAAGGTTATTAGGTTCGTACCCCATTAGCCCTTAATACCTTTCCTTATTGGGATAAAGTAGGTTACGTTATTACGTCCTTTTTGCTTAACCTATCTCCACACGATTTATTATCGCCACGGGTTCTTATGGTTAATAATATTTTTCCACATTAACCTACTAATTCCAACTCTATTTTTATTTATATATTCTATATTCATTAATGTTAATAAGGAAGGTTATATCCTTTTTTACCCTAGGATATTTATATGATTACTTCCCTAATTGGACTTAGTATTTAATCAATGATCAATATCCTCTAATCCCCTTATGACACCCATTTTCTTTTATTTCTATGTTTATTGCCCTTTATGGCCATAACGGTCATATTTTCCTAAGGCAACCATTTATCAGACCCAAATTATCTATTTTTTGTACCCCAACAGACAATTACTATTCTTATTCATTTATTTATTTATTGGTTAATTGTTATATATATACGTGTGTGTGCACTAGGCCTCTCACATTAAGTTGACTACTTGTGGATACTGGATTGGTCAATTTCGGGCAGACTTCTACCACAAATTGAACGTACCTCGTGCATTAGTACATTTATACTTACGCATTAGACCCCTCACATTAAGCTGACTACCTGTGGACATTGGATTTCCCGGTCAGTTCCGGGCAGACCTATACCACTAGTTGAGCTTAACCTCGTGTCTAAATGCGGTTATAATTCAAATTTCCTAATTTGGATGTACAAGATTTATCCTAATTAATTTCGTAATTGTAACCATTAACCTATCGTATTTAATTTCCACAATCAACATTGAACCATTAACCTATCGTATTTAATTTCCACAATCAACATTGGTTACAATTGTTATTTATTGATTTGCGGTCCTATTAGCAATTAATTATATTGATTGAACAAATGGTCACCACAAATGTATTGATTCAATATGGATTTCATTTACATGTAATTCAATAATTAAATATCATTCAAACATTCAATACAATGTATATTTTACTGTTTTACACTGATTTGGATGGATAATATGTATATATTTATATTTTTAGTTTTCGTGTGGTCAGCGTAGTTATTATTTTTATTTTTATTATCATTCTAAATTCAATGATTTGGTTAAGTAAATAACCAGACATACCCTTTTGCATTCAATCTTGCCAAAAGGTTTCAATCTTACAAAAAGACCTTTAGCCGTAATCATTGTAAATTATGCCTAATTAGCGAAATTGACATATTTCAAAATCACAATAAATGTATGTAAATATATAATTTGGAATAGTTGATGCAAATTACGCACAAATATATATATATACGTACATTTGCACCACTTTTCCCTTTTTGGTCTTTTTATCATGCCTATTGTGATTTCAAAATGATGCCTTTTTATTCAAAAGGAAAATCGGCATACTTACAACAATTAAGCCAAACCCTTTAATACAAATAGGCTTATTTCTTTTAACATTACAATCACGTGATTAACCGATCGTATCTTTTTACCTAAATTCACATATTTATTATTCAACACTAAACTAGAGATTTGGAATGTAATACATCTAAATGGTGTTTAATGGGATTGATTTCCAAATCTACGGTGCTTTACAACAATTGCAATATATTTTACAACATAACTGTGGGAATATGTGTAAACAAATTTATAAATCCCACAATTAATATTATGCATAACCACAATATACAATTCACAAGTTTCAATAAATTTTATAATCATATTTGATGGGTGTCAAAATAATTACAACAATTTATTGAACAGATCTTATAGAAATAGGCATAAAAATTGAGATCTATTACAAATGATATAAATGCATTATTATAAATGTATATATAAATTTCTCACTCACCTACAAGCATACAAATCCAAAGTTTGAACCCTTTAGGCTTACAATTCCCATATTCTTATAAATCTACAATTTATCTGAAAAAACGAAAATTCCTGATCTGTAAAGATATAAGAAAATAAGAAGAGAGGGGAGAATCTATTGTTGAGTGATAATTTGCATTCTTTTCCATTGGATCTGATAATCCTCTCAATCCTATGTAATTTGGATTTGATTTGCTGTATAAGAATATATTTTTGATTTAGAAATTAGGTATGGAAATGGAGAAAAATGACAGAGCTCTACCCACAGATTTGTGTGGAAAAGAATGAGGCCTTACCCCTTTATTTATAGGAGTGTAATTGGCCTTGAACCATTGGATTTGTTTTAATTTATATATGTTCATCCTTTATATATAAATTATAAACCAAACCTATAAAATCTAGCCGTCACTGGGCTTTTTGACGCCCAGTGGGTCGACGTGGCGGTTTTCCGTCGGTCGACCCCTATGGTCGACCGCCTAGGTCGTCAAATGCCTAGGTCGGCTTAGTTAAATAAGGTATATTATATTTATAAATTCTTATTTATTTATTTTCCGTTCATTTTTCGTATTTCGTCTGTAACTTTGTCATACGGACTCCGTTCGCGAAACTCCAACATGAAAGTTGACCAGAATTCCATGATGAACGCATCGGTTAAAGTTTCTTGGTTAAATTCCATCGTTTGCAGAAATTCCTATTTTTGAAATTATAATAATTAATCTATATTGTCAAAATTTCAAGTTGTTACAAACAGTTTCACAAAGAACATTGTTATAGTCATGAAATTCTTAGTAGTGTCATAAGCGATAAAGATCCTTATTTACTAGCTAGTTTTTGAAGAGTCTGCAGAATGCTTTAAGAACCAAACTCAAGATTGGCACTATCTATCTCTCATGGAGGGATACGATGACGGAGAGAGCCAGCAAGTACTCAAAGGCTTGTTCAGAGTGTGTGTTCTAGATTTTTATGGCTTATGTGATAACAATTTGCATATGGTTGAGTTTTCCTAAAAACAGCTTCTAGGATACTACAGGGACGGAAAATTTTAAAGCAATGTATTGAAGGTCATGCAAATCGCCTTCCGCTGGGCTAGAGACTGGAGATAACTTGGTATTTGGTCCCAAATTAGTAAGAGAAGCGGTGGAAAAGTTTGAGTTAATCTAGGACGGATGAAGGAAGCTTAATCAAGGTAGAAGAATTAAGTGGATAAAAGGTAATATGACATCGAGTTCTTTATTAAAGACCGAAAGTTTGTCAAAGTGTCACCAATGAAAGGGGTGGTTCATTTCGGTAAGTTTAGGAAGCTAACATCAAGGTTTGTTGGACCCTTTGCTACCGTAGAGTTAATTGAAAAACTTATGTATCGGGTGGAACTACCAGATAGTTTGGTAGACGTCCATAATGTGTTCCATATTTTGCATCTACATAAGTATAAGCATGATCCAGACGTTATCATTCATCCAAGCATATCAGAAGAGTTGGTGGTGGAATCAAATTTCACCTTTGTGTGACAACCAGTTCAGATTGTGGTAAGAGATGAGAAAGGCTATGGAACAAGACAATCCGGTTGGTGAAAGACCAGTGGAGTGATAACGTTAAGGACTTGTTAACCAACTTTTTGGCAAAATCTATGACGGTTCAACAAATCAAAGCCCAATGTCAAAAAGCTCGCCATCCCATGCCAACCGACCCCAGCGATCGGCCCTCGATACTGGAAGATCCAAGTAAAGCTCGGCCCAGCTCCCTTCAAACATCAAGATATCCCCACCTCGCATAATTAGTCTTCCAGCCGACCGAGTCGAGCTCTCCTCAAAACTCGGATCAAACAGATTTACCTAGAAATATCCAGATAACTCATTTAACCTCCAAAGAAGCCCGATTCCAAAGGAAGTTAAAGCGGCCAAACGCATCTAGCCACAACTCTACTTTCGATACATCATAGTTCAAGTGCCACGCAAGCCACAATTTCCGAGAGAACTATTACTCAGCAATAGACCGGGGCCCCCTGCCGCAACTATTCCACCAGACCGAGCTCCACGTGTCCAAGCTTCGCAAAAGAGGCAAGCCACGTGGCACCTAGCTCAACCCACTTTCTTCACCTATAAGTACACCATTGCTGAAAATGGAAAGGCATGTTGAATTCTCCATTTCCAACTTAAGCTCGGTATACTGGAAATATCCAACCGTGCATTTCAAGCAAAAATAATACCTTCGTAATCTCTACTTTTTTATCAAAAAGCTATTGTACTTTGTAATCCATAAAATATCAGTAAATATAAAGTGGACGTAGGCACCATCTTTGCCGAACCACTATAAAAACCTTGCGTGTTCCCTGTTTTTATTTAGTTCTACGTATTCTGTGATTGTTTCTCGTGTGCGATCAACACAGGATTAGGGGTTGATCGTCACCATTGACCAACTTTTGAAATCAACACTTTGGCGCATCAAGTTAGGGGCACGTCCAGACACACTCTATGACCTTCGACCGCCTTCAGCAATTTCGAAGCAGACCATGGCAAACAAGCGGAAGAAGGATGCTTCAACCTCTCAACCTGTTCCTACAGAAGCAACAGAAGCAGCAGTAACGAGGGCAAGCCATGAGGCTTCTTCCAATGGAGACAGGTCCCAATACCTTACTAGGGACGATATAGATAAAATCTTGGATGAATTCAAAAATCAGATGGCATCTCAGGGTGAACTCCTCAAACATCAGCAGGGAGTGATGAACGACCTCCTCACTTGGATGGAAAAGTGATCTTACATTCCAATATCAATTCCTCCATCAGGGGAGGCTAGGGCAACAACTGATCCTCGATCTATGAAAATACAAGCCCCGGATCGGTCCATACCTTTGCTTCTTCCTGGCTCAACTTAACTTCCCGATCGGTCACATCCAGACGCATCACTTCCAGCTTCATGTGAAGCCTTGGTCGCTGCAGATTGTTAGGTCGATCTGGGCTAGCTCCAGTACCCGTCGACCAATCTACCCCCAGTTCAGGGAACGACGCAACCCCTTGGACAATTAGCTCCAGAAAAAGTCCAACCAGTGGTCCATCCAGAACCAGAACGTTGCTACATCCGGTCTGACCCAACATCTTACAACATACTCGTCTTGTGCCGCTTCCCCTTCAACGAACAGCTGGTAACGGCAACCCTCCATGTCACCAAGACCACTC
This sequence comes from Allium sativum, assembly GCA_030737875.1. NCBI lineage: Eukaryota > Viridiplantae > Streptophyta > Magnoliopsida > Asparagales > Amaryllidaceae > Allium > Allium sativum. The sequence goes on along the minus strand of CM060911.1, from coordinate 295,505,256 downwards.
TACCATATCGGTCTCCAACATGACGGAGGGGAACACTATCGTAGATCCTTCTAACATCACTCCAAGCGGGGGCAATGCCAAGCCCCGGACGGGTACCACTCGCCTGAGCCTATTACTTCCAACAAAAGAAGATATGGTTCAGTCCAATAATAACCAGATAACCTCAGTTATGGCTGAACCAGGTCCCGAGACTAGGATACTCCCTCAACATCACCTTCCCTCGACTCTCGGATGACAAGCTCAACCGACCATTGGTCTTCCGAGCATGCTTTCGTTGGATCCTAGCACTGGGATTCTTACCCACGTCCCAACGCAGAGCTAGATTCATGGCAGTGACTCCTGGAAGACGGAAGCCAGCTTGCAAGCATCATCAACCGCTTTATTCAGGGCACTTATTATTAGTAGGACGTGGACGACACCCATCGCAATCCATTCACATAGGAGATCAGAAATTCCCGAAATCCTCCAAACTTCAGGCCTCCAGTCATGGAGCCCAACAACGGCCGTACCGACTCGACCATTCACATCATGCAATACATGCGCCACATATAAGTACTCTCTACGTCGACCAATGTCATGGCCAACTGCTTCCCTCTCTTCCACACCGACATAGCTGGCATGTGGTTCCGGCAGTTAACAACTGAGTCAATCAATAGTTGGAACATGCTAATCACTCGCTTCATTGAGCAGTTCAGAGTACACATCTTCCGACCAAAGAGCATCTTGTTCCTTACCTCCAGCAAACAGCAGTCCGGCAAGACCCTTCGATCCTTTCTAGAAAGATTCCACATGGCATAACATCGATTTGGTTGACCCGAGCCATCGATGGTGCTTATGGCCGCCATTGCAGGTGTTAAGAACCGATCATAATTTAGGATCTCATTAACCAGGGACCCTTCTAAGGACATCGAAGATTTCTATGCCGAAGCAGATAGATTCCTTCGACATGAAGACTCCAGCATTGAGATGGAGAGCCTCGAGGTGCTTGCCACTAAAGACGGGGGTCCATCCAACACTAATGGCCAGACCAAAGGAAAAGGAAAAGTCTCGGAAAAGAATGATCGCAACATACGACTCTGGAGGGAGAACAACTATGATCAATACACTAAGCTCAACTCTTCCCTCCTCGATATCTGCCATGACGTACGAGGATCTCTGCCCTTCCCAAAACCTCCTCGAAGGGAGCCGATGCAAAAAGAACTCGACTCTGGAAAGCACTGCGTGTACCACAACATGGAAGGTCACAGCACCAGTGAATGCAGGCACTTGCGTGATCTCAATGAGGTTAGGGTTAGGCATGGAGAACTACCTGAGTAGCTCAAGAAGCCCACACGGGCCATGCCGCCACAATCTTCTGCCCACGCTCCTCAAGCCAGTCCTCGAGATCCTAGAAACGGAAAGGACCCTATGCCCAGCAATCATGGCATTATCATCAATTAATAAGATTTAGATTTTTCTTTTTTAGAAATGTACTTATTATTTCTTCCAATAATATGGGTATGTTGAAGTACACATGTATGGGTTTAGGGTTTAGCTCCTAGGCGTGCTCTGGATTCAGTTATCACCCACTTAGAATTTATTTTCGTTTCCTTGTAATAGCACTTTAGCAGCAATAATATTTCTTTTCGAACATGGATTGTGTATCTGTGTTTGAACGATTTATGCCGAGCATGATTGATGCTCGCTAACCCAAATATGGTCAGTGTTAGCCACTGTTCCTAAGCCACAATCGATACCTTCCACCATATCAAACCAACTCCATAAGTCGAGTATGGTTAACATTTTATAAGCCGAGTATAGTTAATATTCGCTGATTACATAAGCCGAGTGTGATTTCCACTTGCCAGACTTCACAAAAGCTTGCTAGGATTCGACAACCAAAACAGTTTGCACCCAAAACTTTTGATCCCGCATTGAACATGGTCAAAATCTGGCATCGAAAACCCTGGAACAACCGATTGAACTGTCTCACCAGGAAAAGCCGAGTATAGTTAATACTCGCCACATCCGTAAGTCGAGTATGGTTAATACTCGCCACTTCCCTAAGCTGAGTATGGTTAATACTCGCTACCTCCATAAGACGAGTATGGTTAATACTCGTGTAACACCCCGTAATTTTATAACACTTTAAAATGACAAATTAAAGAATACTTAATTAAATATTGGGAATTAAGTAAAATGGACTGCACCATTGCGCTTGTCTCAGAATTCTTCTTAAGACAAGCCCCAAGTTTGCGTAAAACGGACAACGTATGAAGAAAATATTAAGGTTTGAAGTTTATATACATATCAGCCATTTATATTTATATATAATTATTCTAGAAAATTAAAGTTTGAGGCGGGAAAATAGGGGGAAATCGTCCCGTTAGGGGTTGATCCCAGCCCTAATGGTTCGAACCATGGGTCGACCCGTAGGGGTGTCGACACCCATGTCGACCTCTCCAAGATTTGGGCATAATTCAGTTTCTAAATGTGGACTCGTTTCTTGACTAGATTTTTTGACCTTAGGCTATAAATAGGATCTCATTCTCATGATTTTTATTCACCAAAAACAATGGAGACAACGAGGTGCTGCCCCAACATTGTTTGAGCCAGCCTATTCTTCTTCAACAACAAGTTATGCGTATTTAAGGATCTATGCTTCAACATCTACAATCAATTCTCTGTTCTTTAGATCCAATCATAGTGAGTTTATGTTGCTTTTAGACATAAAGACATAAAATGTAATCTTGACATGTTTATAAGTTTTGATCTAAGCCTATGCCTATTAGTAACCTGAATCATAACAGATCTGCCATTACTTGTACACCTGATCAATTGATTAGTGCCTATATGCCTATTCATGATATCCCTATTCTGTTAGTTTTCCTAATCATGTCACCATATGCCTATTATGTTAGCTTGCCTAATTATGTCATCATATGCCAGTTTTATTTACTATGCTTATTCTTGTTCTCTTCGCTCCCTTTTTCCCTTTTTGTTTTTATAGTCAGGCTACCTTCGTGCCTAGGCCTATCGCTGAAATGCGCGAACGCATGAATTTGGGAATGATTAATTTGAGGAATAATTCATATTATAAACTTGATTGGGAAATTTGGCCATAATTTGTACCTTGAACCAAAACTTAGGATTTAAGGGCATAATCTATATCTTGATCTAAACCTAAATCGGCGGCATAACTTGCATCGTAGGTCGGACGGGGATTTGTGGCATAATAAACATGAAAATTGATTAGTAATGAAAATGCCTATATTTACAAATAATTAGAAACTGTAACGGCACTTAGGCACAAGGTTAGATTACACTCGTGGTAGAAGTCTGCCCGGAACCGCCCGGCATATCCAGTGTCCACAAGTAGTGAATATAATATGAGGGGTCTAAGTGCATAAACGTACACGTAACGATGCTAAGACACGAGGCTAAGTCCGACTTGTGAAAGAAGTCTCCCTGGACCCAACCGGCATATCCAGCATCCACAAGTGGTAGACCTAATGTGGGTGGTCCAGCGCATTATAACCATAAGTGAACGAATGGTGATGAACTTGTAATACTTATCCTGTTTAAATCCATAAGGATTACATGAACCTGTTAACTTGAGTAGGGGTTAAGTAAACTTGCTTGAATCAGTGGGAGGGTTAAATTAATCTTGTTAAATATGTGTGGACGGGTTATACATATGTACCCGACAAACTTAACCTGTCGCGATTATGTAATCTTGTTAAACTGCTAGGCATAACCTATTGAAATCCTACTAATGGGGATGCAAGCCTAGGGGGAAGCTTGTATCATCTATTATACGGGACCCGTTTCAGTCAGTAACACATCTAGGTATCAAACTGGGAACTCCGATCTAGGTCGGGTTTGGGCACGTTTACTGAGCTGATTGTAAGAGGTCACTTGAGTGTGGGTATGGACAGCGCGTTCCAACGGAGTCATGTGCGTGCATAGGTCCGCTTGCTAGAGAAGATAAGGCAGTATGACATCAGTAGATATAGTTTCACATCTTGAGAATAACGGGGTTGCCACTTTAGGAAGTGATACATCCTACTGTGGGGTCAGCAAATGGTATCTACGAGTTATGGAGTCGATCTATTGGGGGTAGTAATTAGGGTACATCTAGTCTTACTTGTTTAGGAGCCCGTCGTTGGGGGTTAACACCTATCATTTCTATTGGGCTAAATGTTATTGTATGGGGTAAAAGCTCTCACTAGAAGTACACCTAAGTCTACCATCTTATATTTGTTGGGATCATCGATCCTTGTTATACTAGTATTGGTGCAAAGAAAAGTATTAGAGAAGCGCAATACATGTTCTGTTCTGTTATGTTGTTTACCTTGTTATACCTGCCTTATGACACTGTTATCTCTCTCCAACTTATATGTCTGTCATGATGCTTTTACTAATTTATATGCTAAAAGTAACTGGACTCGCTAGACTTATGTCTGACCCATTTTATTTCCCCTTTTTTTCTTCCGTCCCCCCCGGTTCTCTGGGTGGGACTACTCAAGCTTGAACAGGATTCTTCTTTCCTTCTGCTTGGAGCTGCTTAGATGTACTACTTGATTTCCTATCTTTTATACCATGGCTATATTTTTTTAATTATGCTCTTTTTATGTATTATTATACTCTGATGATGATTCTTGTACAAGGAAGAAGTTTTATGTTTTCAGTATTCCAGACTTATTATGTAATTGGGTTTGAACCACGAAGCTTTCCTATTTAATAAAGTTTTAATTCCGCTGTTATTTCATATATGTCTTGTAATGTTTCTGTTTACCTATAACGCTTCACGAAACTTAATGCATTCTGATAAAGAGTGACATTAACGGATGTGGGTTGTCATAACTCGCCACCTCCATAAGCCGAGTACGGTTAATACTCGCCACTTCATTAAGCCGAGCATGGTTAATACTTTCCACCTCCATAAGCTGAGTATGGCTATACTCGCCACCTCCAAAAGCCGAGCATGGTTAATACTCGCCACCTCCATAAGCTAAGTGTGGTTAATACTCGTCACTTCCGTAAGCCGAGTATGGTTAATACTCACCATTTCTGTAAGAAAAAAATAGTTCATCCCTCAGACTATACCGTCTTACCAAAAGAAACTGAACATGACTCAATATTCGCACTCTTGTTCTTTATTGATTTCATCATCTCAGGAGGATCGATTTCTCCTCCGGCATTCGCAAGCTCTCAGCCTTAATACGGTCCTTAGTGGTTGTTGGTTTTCCGACCATAATACGATCTGCACCGAACGTCGGACTTCTAGCTTTAACACAACCACTAGGATCGTCAGATTTCTGGCCTTATTATGGTTAGGCGCAACCATAGTTACCTACACATTAAGCTTCGATACAACATCCAGAACACACCTTCCTTCATCAAGAAAGATATATTCCGGGGGGGGGGGGGGGAGGGGCAAAGTGTTGACCAACTTTTTGGCAAAAGCTGTCACGGTTCAACAGATCGAAGCCCAATGTCAAAAGGCTCGCCATCCCATGCCAACCGACCCTAGCGATCGACCTTCGATACTGGAAAATCCAAGTAAAGCTAAGCCCAGCTTCCTTCAAACAACAAGATATCTCCACCTCGCATAATTAGTCTTCTAGTCGACCAAGTCGAGCTCTCCTTAAAACTCAGATCGAACGAATTTACTTGGAAATGTCCAGATAACTCATTTAATCTCTAGAAAAGCCTGATTCCCAAGGCAATTAAAGCCGTCAAACGCATTCGGCCAAAGCTCTACTTTTGATACACCATAGTTCAAGTGCCACGCAAGCCACAATTTCTGCGAGAACTATTACTCAGCAGTAGACCGGGTCCCCCCGCCGCAACTATTCCATCGGATCGAGCTCCACGTGTCCAAGCTCCGCAAAAGATGCAAGCCACGTGGAACCTAGCTCAGCCCACCATCTTCACTTATAAATACACCATTTCTGAAAATGGAAAGGCATGTTGTATTCTCCACTTCCAACTCAAGCTCGGTATATTGAAAATATCCAACCGTGCATTTCAAGAAAAAATAATACCTCTGTAATCTCTACTTTTCTCTATCGAAAAGATACCGTACTTTGTAATCTACAAAAAAAAATCAGTAAATATAAAGTGGACGTAGGCACCATCTACACCGAACCACTATAAAAACCTTGTTTGTTCCCAGTTTTTATTTACTTCTACGTACTTTATGATTTTTTCTCATGTGTGATCAACACGCGATTGGGGGTTGATCGTCAATAGTGACCAACTTTTGACGTCAACACTTTGGCATGCTAGGTAGGGGGCACGTCCAGACACACTCTACGACCTTCGACCGCCTTCAACAATTTTTGAGCTGACTATGGAAAACAAGCGAAAGAAGGATACTTCAACCTTTCAACCTGTTCCCGCAGATGCAACAGAAGCAGCAGCAGCAGGGGCAAGCCATGAGGCTTTCCCATAAAGACACGTCCCAATACCTTATTGGGGACGATATGGTTAAAATCTTGGCTGAATTTAGAAATCATACGGCAACTCTGGGTGAACTTATCAAACATCAGCAGGGAGTGATGAACGGCCTCCTCGCTCGGATGGAAAAAGGATCACACATTCCTATATCAATTACTCCATCAGGCGAGGCTGGAGCAACAACTGATCATCGATCTACGCAAATCCAAGCCCTAGATCGGTCCACAACTTTGCTTTCTCTTGGCTCAACTTCACTTTTCGATCGGTCACAGCCAGGGGCATAACTTCTAGCTTCATGTGGAACTTTGGTCGCTGTAGATTCTCAGGTCGATCCTGGCCATGTCCAGTACCAGTTGACCAGTCTTCCCCCAGTTCAAGGAATGACACAACCCCCTAGGCAACTATCCCCAAAACAAGTCCAACTAGTGGGTTGGCCAGCACTAGTACAAAACAGAGTATTTGCATCCATTTTTTGCACTATTTGTGTCTGATTCGGTGGAGATGTAAATGCAGCTGACGCAAATTCTAAAAAATATTTGCATTAGCTTTTTTATGGATGCTAATTCGTTTTATTTGCGTCCGTTGTTTCTAGGAACAAATGTGAAAACTCTATGTATTTGTGTCTGCTTCTGTACTACATCAGATGCAAATGGGTTTACTGGAATGTTGATTTCCAGTGGCTTTGCGTCTGTTTTTGCTACAACAGACGCAAAATTATATATTTTTTTTGAAAAAAGAACAAGCCTTTTAGGCTTGCCACAACACAATTCTAGATACAGTAAAATAGAATATTTCTGCAATGCAATTCTAAATCCTATACGCAAACGTGAACACGTATATCTCAAAAATATCAACATAGTCAAATATTCCTCATACTTAATTAATGGAATCCATCCAAAAAATATCAACGGTCAAAAATTTATTCACTCTATTTTTCTTAAACAATGGTAGTAGCCTTTCTTCAAAGCCTTTTTGTAACCAGTATGATCTTGCTGCACCACTCTATTTGTTGTTTCCGAATAAGTAAAAAAAATGATATATCCAAGTAAACCTAATCAAACAAAACATCTAAACAAATAAGTGAATCAAACACGGTACAACTATAATACCGGTGTGAAATAGCACAGGTATGTAGAAATGAAAAAAAGAAGTAAACCTAATCAAACAAGGATGCAATCAATCAACAATATAATAATCAGGTTGACTAATGCTGGTGGTTTGAAATTGGTGATTTTTTCTGTGTATGGAGATAACCTGCTGTAAGAAAGATAGATTTTATGGAGGCATTTATTAAAAGTTAAATCAGATGTTGACTATGCTTGGCTAATAGCAGGTGATTTTAATGATACTCTTTATGCTTTAGATACAGTTAGCCTACATAATACTAAAATGAATGGTAGTAATGAATTTTCCTAGTGTATTTCTCAATTGGATGTTATAGAACCGAAGAATAAGGGTAATTTATTTTCTTGGAGAGGTGGTTCTAATTTGATTATACATTCTAGAATTGATAGAGTGTTTATAAATCAGAAATGTTCAGATATTTTTCCTTCCCTAATTGTTGAATATTTGAATCATCCAACAAGTGACCATACCCCAGTGGTAATTAATTTAAGTTGCAGGTGTATTGGAAATGTTGATAAAAAGAAACCTCCTTTCAAATATATGAATAGTTGGTGTTATACGGAGGGTTACTATAATTAGGTTTCTCCTGTTTTAAAAAGTAAATATACTGGTAATGCTTGTTTCGCTCATGTGTAAATTGAAAGACATAAAATTTTACCTTAAAAGCTGGAGCAAAAGGCAATGTTCTTTTTCCAGGCAAGTTGATGATCTAAGAAAGGACAATGATAAGCTTTATAATTCTCTTCTTCTCAATCCTGAGAACCAAAATTTATATCAACAATATCAATCAGGCTTAAGGAGATTAGAAGAAATGATGTATGCCAGAAGTGTGGAAATGAAACAGAAATTAAAAAATTAAAGGTCTAATTGAAGATGATACCCCATCTATTTTATTTTTACTCCAGAATGTCTGCTAACAGGGAGAAAATCAGAATTAAATAATTTTGAGCTCGGAAGGAAGTCTTGTGATAGATAACATTGCCTTTTCCCTCAAAGCTATTGAGTATTTCTAGAACATATTATAATCCAGAAGTTATTAAAAAAAATCCTCAGGTGACTCTTAATAAAATTCTTACAGAAGCAGGGAAAAAGAATTTTGGCAAGGTCACAAGGATATTTCTATAGAGGAAATTTATGAGGCAATATTTAATATGAATGATGAGAGCATTCCAGGTCCAGATGGATTTGGAGCCAAATTTTATAAAATGCACTGGAATGAAATTAAAGATGATCTTCTTATTGCTGCAAATGAAGCTTTTTCTATGGGCAAATTAATAATGCAGTTAAATCATACTTTTATTTGCCTTATCACTAAGAAATTAAATGCTTCAGAACCATCTGATTTCATGCTTTCCTTTGTGTAATGTATTATATAAGATCATTAGCAGTATTTTTTTGTAAAAGAATTAAAATAGTATTACCTGAACTTATATCAGAGAATCAGAATGCTTTTATTGCAAGGAGGTATACAACGGAGAATAACTTATTGGCATATGAAATGGTTAGATGTTTCAATCGTACTGGAGCAGATAAACTATGCTTTAAGATCGACCTACAAAAAGCATACGATAAGATCAGTAAAAAATTTATATTGTACATGTTGGATAAATTGAATTTTCCAGCCAATTTCTGTAAGTTTATTTCTGAATGCATTTCAAGTCCTACATTAATCTTCCTGCTGATATTGCGAGAAGATAAAACAAGCTAATATTTTTTCTAACAATGATACTGATTATACTTGGTGGGATAATACTAATGGCAATTTCTCTCTAAGATCAGCATATAAATTAGTTTTACCCATAGTTCTCATATTGAATGGGGAAGCTTTATATGGAAAAGACCAGTAGTGCAAAAGTATGCTTTTACCACTTCGTTAGCCTGTATGAATAAATTAGCTACTGCAGATAGAATTAGAAACTGGTTTCAAAATACTGAAGCTATTTGCAAATTGTGTAACACTTATTTGGAAGATAGAGATCACCTTTTCTTTCAATGTCCCTATTCGATTTTGGACAAGTGAAGGCATGAAGATAAGGGTTGCCATGCGGGTTTACTCTATTTAATTTACTGTTAAGCGTGTGTTTGTTCCGTTTGTGGATTGATTTCTACAGTTTGAGGGGTAGTTGTGGTATTTGCGTAGTTTTTTTTTGTCCTTTTTCTGTACTGTCAACCCGTTGTATCTTCTATTCTAGTAATAAAGTACCATTTTTTGTTAGAAATCAGATAAGGAAGAGTGGAAACTAGAAATGCTTTGAGGCGTATCAATAGAGTGACACTTTCCTTAAAAAGTTATTCGCCCAAACTCGAATGAGTTTGCTGAAGAGTTTCAGCGAATACTTTTCCCAGGATACAACAAAGCGAGGAAGAGGAATGCAGACAACAATTTCTGAATTCCTCGGTTCAAAAATTATTTTATAGAGGAGAGAAAGTTAATTTTAGGGAGGAAGAAGAGGCAGCATATATAGAGAACCAGATATCCGTTCATATGGTCGTGACTGTTGAAAATGAACAGGTATTACTTTTGAATTTAAAAAGCAACGACCACATCTGTTTGAAACCGTAATAGTCGTGTGGACCAAAACGAAATTGGCCTGGCAGGAACTAGGCCCACGAAGGCCCAAAGCCCGTAGCCACGTGGGTGCGTGCGAAGTGCGTGACAAGTGCATTTGGAAATCACGCGCGCTCATGCACATTCCAGGCCAAGCCCATATTATTCATGCCATGCTTTTTATTCAACTAATATGCAACTAAAGTATTAGTATATATACCTCTCATAAGATGGAATTTTAGGCAATGTGGGACTAAGATAGAATTTAACTTTGCTCATGGTACATTTAAATGCTCAACAATCCCCCACTTTAATTGCACAATTACTCAATTTAAATTTTATCTTGATCCTTGGAATGATCAATCTCCCCAAACATACCTTAATATCACAAGGATACAAGAAGGTGTTTATGACTTAAACCTTCAGTTAGTATAAATATACCAAAGTTTTGTTTGAGTAATAAGTAGCCTTGGCTTTTAACTTATCACTCTTTATAATAATACCGGATATATTAAATACACGTGTGATATTTATTTTAAAATAATTTCTTGATACTTCTTAGCACTATTATGGACATGTGCTTTCTTCATGTTTTCATGAATGATCCAAAGCGTAAACCTAAAAACTCTCGTGAGGAGCGGCACCACTCCTACATTTATATAGGTGAAGCTTTATATATGCCCCCACTACTTGGATATTTACTAACTTCATTAAGAACGCTTTCAACCTCCTAACCGTAGTGTCTTTTATGCTAATTCAGTCTTGGCAATTTTATTAGCATATTGCAATCACTTCTAGACAACTTGTTATTACCTTTTAAAACTTGTACTATAGAATTTTAGTTTGAGGTTAGGTTGCCATTGTTTGTGATTTTATTTATAGGTTTTAATCCCATTTCTATCGATGTCCCTTTCACCACATCTCTAGGTAGGCCTTTTGTGAAAGGGTCTGCCAAATTCTTACTAGTCTTTACATACATTATTGTGATAATTCCATCCTTAATCAACTGTCTTACATATTCATGTCTTAAGCTTATATGTCTGGATTTTCCATTATAAGTATTACTGTAAGCCCTAGATAGAGTAGCTTGTCTATCACAATGTAAGGAAACAGGAGGCATGGGTTTAGGATATATCTTTATATCTAACAATAAATCTCGAATCCACTCAGCCTCTTTACCTGCAGCAGCTAATGCTATAAATTCTGATTCCATAGCCGAATGTGGTGTGCAAGTTTGTTTCTTGGAAGCCCATGATATAACACCTCCTTTAGCAACACCCTCTTTTTGTCTAAACCCTTTAGCAACTAGTCTTGCTTAAAAAGTTCGTACAATATTGTTCGATCCATATTTCTTTTTAAAAACCCATTTACACCCTATTGGCTTAGAACCAGGTGGCAGATCAACCAAAGTCCAAGTTTTATTTGACATTATGGAGTCCATCTCATCATTTATTGCTTCCCTCCAAAAGGCAGCATCTCTTGAGTTGATTGCTTCGCTGAAAGTCTCAGGTTCTCTTCAATGTTTAGGACAATGGGTGTTTTATTGGTCACATTTTCTCTATTTCCATCAACTAAGAAAAGTAGAGCTTGTGTAGATATAAAATCTGGACAGAACTCTTTCTCTTTTCTTTTCCTTTTAGATTTTCTTGGTCCTTCGTCACATGGATTTGCATTTGTATTGGTTTGAAAATTGTTTTCTGAACAGGGCTGTTTTTCACCAACACTATTGCCATTAGAAGGATTATCAATAATTTTAGAATATTTGTAAAACTTATTCTCAAAGAATTCTACATCACGGGATTCAACAATGGTATTAGACCTTAAATTCTCAAAGAATTCTACATCACGGGAATATTTGTAAAACTTATTCTCAAATATCTTTTCCCTCCACGAGTTAAAGTACCATTTAGTTCACATATATCGGAATGTACTAAATCTAAAATTTCAGAATTTCAGTTTACATCAGGGAAAGGTTTATAAGTGATCCTAGCTAGTGCCCATATCTCACATTTGTCACAGCCGGATCCACCAGAATTAATTAAACTGAGTTTGCACATATTTGTAGTGGATTTGAAGTTTAAATGTGCTAATCTATCATGCCACAAATTGAATGACTCAATGGTATAAGTAGAAGCAACACATTTATTAATACTTAGTTTATTCATTCCATTACATCCATATCCCTTTCCTACAAACATTCCAGTTTTTGTAATTATGACTTTATCAGATTCAAATACAACTCGAAATCCTCTCTAGCGTACAAGGTCCACTGAAACTAGGTTCTTCCTAATGTTTGGCACCTGAAGAACATTGATAAGCGTGACGACCTTTCCAGAAGTAAAATCTAGAGTGATACTTCCTTTTCCAACAACCTGGGCTCGACTATGATCCCCTATCTGAACTGCTTGGCCATCACTGATGACTTCATAGGTTTTTAATAGCGACTTTTCCTTGCATACATGAACAGTTGCTCCAGAATCAAACCACCAGCCATCCGATGTATCAACAATATTAATTTCGGTAACCATGGCTACAAGTTATTCTTCTACCATATTGGCAGCTTTATTTGGGGCACGACATTCTTTAGCATAATGTCCCTTTTTGCCACATTTATAACATTTTCCATTTTTCTTATTCTCTTTGTTATTTGTAGGTGGCTTTTCATCAGAACTGCGCTTTTTACTGGTATTAGTACTCTGGTTTCCCTTATCCACAACCTGAACATCACTTTTGGACAGATTTCCTTTATTTTCTCAATTACGAGATTCCTCTTCGATTCAAAGATGTTTCTGAATCTGTTTCAAAGTGAAGTCTTCTGTTTTGTGGAAAAGCATTTTCCTGTAATTGCTCCAAGTCGAAGGAAGTTTTGCAATTATTGCACCAACTTGGAACAATTTAGGAAGTTTGATATTGAGAGTAGCCAGTTTGTGAACAATGCCTTGCAACTCATGAACTTGACTGAGTATTGGTTTACTATCATCCATTTGAACATCGAAGTATTCAGCAATAAGAAATTTGTTTGTACCTTCTTCTTGCACCTTACATTTATTTTACAGAGCATTCCAGATTTCAAGTGGTGTCTTCATCTCCTTGTAGAAATCATATAGACGATATGAGAGAGCATTCAAGATGTGGCCTCGACAAAGCAGCGTGTGTTCAGTGCATTTAGCGCGCTCCTTCTTTACATTATCAGTATCTGCTGCAGTTGGCGGAGGAAGCGGAGGCAGATTTGAATCAAGCAGATAAGAAAGTCCGAGTGCAGTGAGCAGAAAAGTCATCTTGTCTTTCCATCTCGCGAAATTATTGCCATCAAACTGGTCATGTTTGATCATGTCTTGATTCATAAGTTTGATGGATGCCATATTAGTATGGGAATCCATAGTTGTAGGAATAACTTTTTAAGATTTTTAGAAATCAGATAAGGAAGAGTGGAAACTAGAAATGCTTTGAGGCGTATCAATAGAGCGACACTTTCCTTAAAAAGTTATTCACCCTCACTCGAATGAGTTTGCTGAAGAGTTTCAGCGAATACTTTTCCTAGGATACAGCAAAGTGAGGAAGAGGAATTGCAGACAGCAATTTCTGAATTCCTCGGTTCAGAAATTATTTTATAGAGGAAAGAAAGTTAATTTTCGGGAGGAAGAAGAGGCAGCATATAAAGAGAACCAGATATCCGTTCATATGGTCATGACTGTTGAAAACGAACAGATATTAGTTTTGAATTTAAAAAGCAACGGCCACATCTGTTCGAAACCGTAATAGTCATGTGGACCAAAACGAAATTGGCCTGGCAGGAACTAGGCCCGCGAAGGTCCAAAGCCCATAGCCGTGCGGTTGTGAGCGAAGTGCGTTTGGAAATCACACGCATTCCAGGCCAAGCCCATATTATTCATGCCATGCTTTTTATTCAACTAATATGCAACTTAAGTATTAGTATATATACCCCTCATAAGATGGAATTTTAGGCAATGTGGGACTAAGATAGAATTTAACTTTTCTCATTGTACATTTAAATACTCAACAATCCCGCACTTTAATTGTACAATCACTGCATTTAAATTTTACCTTAATCCTAGGAATGATCCATCTCCCAAAACATAACTTAATATCACATGGATACAAGAAGGTGTTTATGACTTAAACCTTCAGTTAGTATAAATATACCAAAGTTTTATTAGAGTAATAGGTAGCCTTGGCTTTTAACTTATCACTCTTTATAATAATACCGGATATATTAAATACACATGTGATATTTATTTTAAAATAATTTCTTGATACTTCTTAGCACTATTATGGCCATATGCTTTCTTCCTAATTTCATGAATGATCCAAAGAGTAAACCTAAATACTCTCGTGAGGAGCGGCACCAATCCTACATTCATATAGGTGAAGCTTTATATATGCCCCCACTACTTGGACATTTAATAACTTCATTAAGAAAGCTTTCAACCTCTTAACCGTAGTGTGTTTTATGCTAATTCAGTCTTGGCAATTTTTTTAGCATATTGCAATCACTTCTAGACAACTTGTTATTACCCTTTAAACCTTGTACTATAGAATTTTAGTTTGAGGTAGAGTTGCCATTGTCTGTGATTTTATTTGTAGGTTTTAATCCCATTTCTATCGGTGTCCCTTTCACCACATCTCTAGGTAGGCCTTTTGTGAAAGGGTCTGCCAAGTTCTTACTAGTCTTTGCATACATTATTGTGATAATTCCACCCTTAATCAACTGTCTTACAAATTCATGTCTTAAGCTTATATGTCTGGATTTTCCATTATAAGTATTACTGTAAGCCCTAGACAGAGTAGCTTGACTATCACAATGTAAGGAAACAGGAGGCATGGGTTTAGGATATATCTTTATATCTAACAATAAATCCTGAATCCACTCAACCACTTTACCTGCAGCAGCTAATGCTATAAATTTTGATTCCATGGTCGAATTTGATATGCAAGTTTGTTTCTTGGAAGCCCATAATATAGCACCTCCTCCAAGAAGAAACCACCAACTAGATGTGGACATGTTGTCTTTTGCATCATTTATCCAACTAGCGTCCGTGTATCCTTCTAAAGTTGCTGGAAAATCATTGTAAAATAAGGCAAGTCCTATGGTTTTCTTAAGATAACCAAATACTTTACTAATCGCCTTGTAATGTTCTCTGCCAGGATTGCTAGTGAACCTGCTCGACTTACATACTGCATAAGCTATATCTGGCCTAGTGCAATGCATAAAGTACATAAGGCTGCCAATTGCCCTAGTATACTCAAGTTGTGCAATTGACCTTCCATCATTTTTGGCCAGTTTAACACTTGAGTCAAAAGGCGTATTATATTCCTTAAATTTTAAGTGCTCGAATTTTAATAACATCTTTTCTATGTAGTGTGCTTGACACAAGGCATATCCATGAGAGTGTTTTACCACTTTGAGTCCAAGGATGGTATTTACTTTACCAAGATCTTTCATTTTAAATATTGAAGATAAATATCCCTTGGTCTCTAAGATGCCTACCATATTTGATCCAAATATGACAATATCATCAACATATAAACATACCATGACACTATACTCCTTTGTAAATTTTGAGTAAACACATCTATCAGCGCTATTGTGAACAAATCCAAAAGATATTATGGTTGAGTCAAATTTCTCATGCCATTGTTTTGGAGCTTGTTTCAAGCCATATAAAGATTTATTCAATTTGCAAACTTTCCTCTCATTCCCAGGAAGAACAAATCCTTCTGGTTGCTCCATATACAATTCTTCATTCATATCTCCTTTTAAAAATGCAGTTTTCACATCCATTTGATGAATGTGTAGATTATATATGGAAGCCAATGCTATTAGAATTCGAATTGAACTCACTCGTGCTACTGGAGCATAAGTGTCAAAATAATCAACACCCTCTTTTTGTCTAAACCCTTTAGCAACTAGTCTTGCTTTAAAAGTATGTACAGTATTGTTCGATCCATATTTCTTTTTAAAAACCATTTACACCCTATTGGCTTAGAGCCAGGTGGCAGATCAACCAAAGTCCAAGTTTTATTTGACATTATGGAGTCCATCTCATCATTTATTGCTTCCCTCCAAAAGGCAGCATCTTTTGAGTCGATTGCTTCGCTGTAAGTCTTAGGTTCATCTTCAATGTTTAGGACAATAGGTGTTTTATTGGTCACATTTTCTCTATTTCCATCAACTAAGAAAAGCAGAGCTTGTGAAGATATAAAATCTGGACATAACACTTTCTCTTTTCTTTGCCTTTTAGATTTTCTTGGTCCTTTATCACATGGATTTCCATTTGTATTGGTTTGAAAATTGTTTTCTGAACAGGGCTGTTTTTCACTAACACTATTGCCATTAGAAGGATTATCAATAATTTTAGAATCTTTGTAAAAATTATTCTCAAAGAATTCTACATCACGGGATTCAACAATGGTATTAGAGCTTAAATCAAGAAGTCTGTATGCCTTACTATGTTCAGCATATCCAACAAAGACAATCCTTTGTGCCCTTGGGCCTAATTTAGTTCTTTTAGGATCGGGAACTCTATAATAAGCAAAACATCCCCATACTTTCAGATATGACAAATTCGGCTTTCTTTTTTTCCGAAGTTCATAGGGGCATACATTTGCCTTTCTAGACACAATTCTGTCATGTAAATAACATGTTGTATTTAAGGCTTCACCCCATAGATTAAGGGGTAACATAGATTTTACTAGCATGCAATTTACCATTTCTACTAGCGTTCGATTTTTCCTCTCTGCTATACCGTTTTGTTGCGGAGTATAGGGTGTTGTTCTATCATGAATGATTCCATTCTTTTCACATAAATCATCAAATTCAGTAGAGAAATATTCTAGCCCTTTATCACTCCTAAAAACTTTAATTTTCATACTTATTTGGTTTTCGACTTCGACTTTGTAAATCTGAAATTTGTCAAATGCTTCATTCTTATTTTTCATAAGATATACATAGGTTTACTTTGAGTAGTCATCTATAAATGTAATGAAATATCTTTTCCCTCCATGAGTCAAAGTACCATTTAGTTCACATATATCGGAATGTACTAAATCTAAAATTTCAGAATTTCGGTTTACACCAGGGAAAGGTTTCTTAGTGATCTTGGCTTGTGCACATATCTCACATTTGTCACAGCCGGATCCACTAGAATTAATTAAACCGAGTTTGCACATATTTGTATTGGATTTGAAGTTTAAATGTGCTAATCTATCATGCCACAAATTGAATGACTCAATGGTATAAGTAGAAGCAACACATTTATTAATACTTAGTTTATACATTCCATTACATCCATATCCCTTTCCTACAAACATTCCATTTTTGTAATTATGACTTTATCAGATTCAAATACAACTCGAAATCCTCCCTTGCATACAAGGTCCACTGAAACCAGATTCTTCCTAATGTTTGGCACATGAAGAACATTGATAAGCGTGACGACCTTTCCAGAAGTGAAATCTAGAGTGCTACTTCCTTTTCCAACAACCTGGGCTTGACTATGATCCCCCATCTGAACTTCTTGGCCATCACTGATGACTTCATAGGTTTTGAATAGCAACTTGTCCTTGCATACATGAACAATTTCTCCAGAATCAAACCACCAGCCATCCGATGTATCAGCCATATTAATTTCGGTAACCATGGTTACAAATTCTTCTTTTACCATATTGGCAGCTTTCTTTGGGGCACGCCATTCTCTAGCATAATGTCCCTTTTTGCCACAATTATAGCATTTTCCATTTTTCTTGTTCTTTTTGTTATTTGCAGGTGGCTTTTCATCAGAATTGCGCTTTTTACTGGTATTAGTACTCTGGTTTCCCTTTTCCACAACCTGAACATCAACTTTGGATAGATTTCCTTTATTTTCTCGATTACGAGATTCCTCTTCGATTCGAAGATGTTTCTGAGTCTGTTTATGGAAAAACATTTTCCAGTAATTGCTCCAAGTCGAAGGCAGTTTTACAATTATTGCACCAACTTGGAACAATTCAGGAAGTTTGATACTGAGAGTAGCCAGTTTGTGAACAATGCCCTGCAACCCATGAACTTGACTGAGTATTGGTTTGCTATCATCCATTTGAAAATCAACGTATTCAACAATAAGAAATTTGTTTGTACCTTCTTCTTGCACCTTACATTTATTTTCCAGAGCATTCCAGATTTCAAGTGGTGTCTTCATCTCCTTGTAGAAATCATATAGACGATCTGAGAGAGCATTCAAGATGTGGCCTCGAAAAAGCAGTGTGTGTTCAGTGCATTTAGCACGCTCCTTCTTTACATTATTAGTATCTGCTGCAGTTGGCGGAGGAAGCGGAGGCAGATTTGAATCAAGCAGATAAGAAAGTCCGAGTGCAGTGAGCAGAAAAGTCATCTTGTCTTGCCATCTCGCGAAATTATTGCCATCAAACTGGTCATGGTTGATTCATAAGTTTGATGGATGCCATATTAGTCTGGGAGTCCATAGTTGTAGGAATAACTTTTTAAGATTGTTAGAAATCAGATAAGGAAGAGTGGAAACTAGAAATGCTTTGAGGTGTATCAATAGAGCGACAATTTCCTTAAAAATTTATTTGCCCTCACTCGAATGAGTTTGCTGAAGAGTTTCAGCGAATACTTTTCCCATGATACAGCAAAGCGAGGAAGAGGAATGCATACAGCAATTTCTGAATTCCTCAGTTCAGAAATTATTTTATAGAGGAAAGAAAGTTAATTTTCGGGAGGAAGAAGAGGCAGCATATATAGAGAACCAGATATCCGTTCATATGTTCATGACTGTTGAACATGAACAGATATTACTTTTGAATTTAAAATGCAATGGCCACTTCTGTTCGAAACCGTAATAGTCGTGTGGACCAAAACGAAATTGGCCTGGTAGGAACTAGGCCCGCGAAGGCCCAAAGCCTGTAGCCGCTCAGGTGCGTGTGAAGTGCGTGATAAGTGCGTTTGGAAATCACGCGCGCTCACGCGCATTCCAGGCCAAGCCCATATTATTCATGCCATGCTTTTTATTCAACTAATATGCAACTTAAGTATTTGTAACGACCCGGAAAATCTGAACCAATTTAAAAATTTTAAATTGCCTAAAATAGTGGATTTAAAATATTTAAAATAAATATTTTAAATAATAACGATGAAAAGTAAGTTTGAATCGACATTTGAAAACGAATATAATTAATTCAAATTATAAACAAGGCCTGAAATGGCGCGGCAGTTTCAAATTTTGAATTTAGACTTTGACTGACAGTACCGGGTGCAAAACAAAACGGATTTGAGTGAAACCAAAAATATTTAAATTTGTTAGTGAATACCTTTCTAACGAATCTGAAAAATCAAAGTTTTATAGCGGGAAGTAAAAGTTATGGCCAAATGAATTTTCTGAAAGGTCGCTTTGGAGTTTATATAGCCCGTGAAAATGACCATTTTGCAAACGACCTCGGAATTCGACGAAACCACTTTTGTTGGATCCGAGATATCAAATTATTGCTAGGTTTCAAATTTCATAATTTTTGAAGTTAATATGTGAGCGTGGCAAAGGAAAACGTGTTTTGGTCAATTATAGTTAAATTGGATCGACCAGAAATGGGCCATTTTTCAAACGGTCTCAGAATTCGACGAAACTAGTTTTGTTGGGACGGTATCGTCAAAACATAGGTAGATTTATTTTTTGGGATTTTTTCGAGTCAGTTTGTGGCCCTGGCAAATTGAAATGTACGTTCAAATCGAATATTGAATGTTATATATTTTAAATTGAAGAAAAACTGACTAAAACAGTCGAATGGGCCTACGAAACATACCCCATTGTGTTCGGAATGGGGCTAAAACGCTAGGGACGACAGTCGTTGGGTTTGGATTAGTGTTCGTGTGTGAAAGAGGGTATTTTGGAGATTTTAAAATATATAAATAAATTAAAAAAAATCATTGGTCAGAAGAACTTTCTCTCTCCCCGACACCCTCACCTGTGCATGGCGGAAAGCACCTCCAAACTTCTCTCCTTGATTTCTCCTTCATTTCTAAACGAAATCACGCAATCTTTGATCCATTTTGAAGAGCTCGACACGAGCTTCGAATCCATACAGGTTGTGTAATTTTTCGTGGAGTGTGGAAGGAGAATCACCTCCGAGAAGTGACCGACTTCCCACCGCTGCAGTCAGCGCCTGGGACCACCGGAAGTCACCCCACCACCACGCGCAGAGGCGCCACACCCCTCTTGACGACGCTGTGTGCTCCGATCGCCCTACCCCTTCACGGATCCGACGAAAAATCCAAACCTAGTTTGGAACCATTTCAGAGAAGGTACGACCTATTTAATTTTAAACTATATTATAGCAGTTTAAAGCACTACGGTTTTTGATTTCACTGTAAAAATCATATCTTTTTCGTTTGTTGACGAAATTCAGTGAAACAAGAGACAGTGGACTCGTGCGGACGTCTTCTACATTCTAGAAGAGACCGCATATTTTTCTGAGCCTTCTGCTATTTTTGGTGGAGTGGAACCCAATGTGAGATTTCTAAATTATAAACGATACGGAAAACGACGATGTATAAATTATATAGTCGATGTATGAGTTATATAAGCATTGTACGCCTCTTGTATAAGCGTTGTATAAGTTGTACGTTCGATATATAAGTTATATATGCGTTGTAAAAATTATATATGAGTTGAAATAGAAGTGAAATGCTTATATATATGTATATATATATATACACGCCCCTCGTCCAAAAACCATGGACGATATTTATTGGTTGTGATTGGTGTGAAAATTGATTGATTACGAATGGTTGATTAGAATTGTTTGTGGTTGAAATTGATTGATTATGGTCGAAAAATACCCGTTTGTGGTTGAGAATTATTTGGTTGAAACCACATAGGATTAGTTTGTGGAAATGAAAAAAATATACATGCCGCCTGCGTGCGAACTAGATGCATGAATCCCCATTGTCAAAAGCTGCGAGGCTTTAAGGTAGAGCGAGGAGCCGTACTAGGGACGGCCCCGGTTTTAACTACCCTGCCGTTATGCTGCCGAAATTTTGAATAATATTCATGTGTTAGAATTATTTTCATATATTGAATAACCTTCATGTGTTGAATAGAAATTCGTCCGTTGAATAGAAATTCATGTGTTGAATGGTATTCATGTTTTAAATAAATTGTTTTAACAATAAAAATCACATTTTTACTCTGTATATACAAACTATAGAAAACCTTCATGTCTTGAATCGAAATTCATTCGTTGAATAGAAATTCATGTGTTGAATGGTATTTGTGTTTTAAATCAACTTTTTTAACAATATAAAGATCACCTTTTTATTATGTATATACGAACCATAGAAAACATTCATGTGTTGAATAGAAATTCATTCGTTGAATAGAAATTCATGTGTTGAATGGTATTCATGTTCGAAAGAAATTGTTTTATAATAAAAATCATATTTTTATCATCAATATGAACTATATAAAATAGTCTTGTTTTGAAAGAAATTGTTTTATAATAAAAATCATATTTTTATCATCAATATGAACTATATAAAATAGTCGTGTTTTGAAATAAATTGTTTTGCATTAAAAATCATATTTTTATTATATACACGAATTGTTAAAAATAGTGAAGTGTTGAAATAAACGTCTGTTGGATAAAAATATCATTTTTATCAAATATATGAAAAGAAAATGGTTTTGAAATCGAAGAATATATTATATATATATATATAATTAAAATAAATCGAATAACGAAGCTGCAGTTCATGTTTTGAAACCGTGATTTCAAACGTTTATTGCAGGAGATCCGACCATCGGATTTTCCCGAAACCGGAACCATCGGGTACGCTTTGGAAATATCTTTCCAACGACACCAACTTTGTAAAAATCCAACGGTTGGATTGTCTGGAAGGTTTAATTCAAATCTGAAGAAAAACAGCGCCAGAATCGATTATATATATATGATTAAATTAAAATGAATAACGACGCTGCAGTTCGTATTTTGAAATCGAAACTTCAAACGATTGTACCGGGAGATCCGACCGTCGGATTTTCCCAAAACTGGAACCGTTAGATTCGTTTGAAAAGATCTTTCTAATGATATAAATTTTGTGAAGATCCAACGGTTAGATTTTAAGATATGTGTAAATCAAATCTGAAGAAAAACAGCGCTATTGCCGCGTTATGTCCCGAAGCGTCGTTTGAATAAATTGGCTATTTTAAAATAAATAAAAATAGTGATAAATCATTATGAAATATTATAAACGATATGGATGTGAAATTTATAAACTAACTGAAGGTTGGCTAAGTCGAATGGTTTCCTGGATTTTGATCTGATGTTGGTTTCGGCCTTCGGGGTTAACATTTGGGAAATCGTTCTCTTACTGATTTACGATTAGTGACTAATGAATTGAAATAATGCGTATGTTGTGTTTGTGTAGCACTTGTTTATTATATACGCGAGTTGCTCAGAAAGACCGGGTTTATCCCATTCTGAATAACTAAATCGACGATAAGAAATCGAAGATGAAGACGGTGGTTGAAGACCGGAAATCTTCACCTCGTTTGGATGGTAACTGATATCCTGATTGGGAGGCATCCCGAAATATGGATAATGAGTGGTGATCATACAGACGTACATGGAGATCGATGGGTTTGCGAGGTATATAGTGCCTCCGGTTTCGTTCAGACCCAGAACAGACTTGCAAATGGAATGTGTGTCTGACATTGGAATTCATTCTGTGTGATTGATAGCCATCAGTTACACGGTGTGAATTGCCTGTGTGGCATGCTAAGATGCAATAATCAGGGCTTATGTTGAAAAGCAAAGTCTTGTGATTGATGATCAAAGCACCGCCTGCGTGGCGTAGCTTTGTGTATAATGTGAATTCGCGAGCCTCACACCCCGGTATGAACCAGAAATGGGAGAGGACATCAGGGAGGGCCTGCGTTTCATTCTAGCTAGAGGTGGTGTTGGTGCTTAAACTGGCTGACATTTATACTATTTTCACCTATGTGGTTGTTGCTGTTGCGAGGCGCCTTGGTTATATCGGTCGATCCGGGACCGATGGAGTCATTCGTTGGCTCACTTACGCCCCAAAGGGCGGGGAAACGCAGTGTTCAGGAATTTTAATCCACATCGGTGAACCGGCCCTGACGATCCAAGGGTCAATGCGCTCTGACCATGAGGCTCAGGCTAGACAGTGTCGAAGTCGGTAAGGACTATCTTTTGCCTTGGTTCATGACGGAAATCCAATTTCCAAATACGACATCATGCGGTTTTGATTGTATATATATATATATATATATATATATGGCGACATGATATATGGTACCCATGCCGTCTATGATTGATAGTTATGATTCGAAATTGTTTTTGAAACATGTAAACACTAGTAATAATATCAAATGCTTTTGTTTTATTCATATCAAGCATATTTTGGCCATTATAAGGTAAAACTCTATCCTCCGGTTTGCGTTGCATTGCACTGTGTGATGGGAACTGAGTCTTATAATGGCTTCATTTTTATAGAAAGCACTGCGATGTTTAAAAGAATTGTTTGTTTTAAAGCACTGGCAATCCAATGAAGTAAACCCGTTCCGCGAAAGTGGCATGGTCCTGTGATTAGCCATATTATAAATGTGTTAAGTAGATTTCTCATACCAGTCCCATGACTGACTCGGAGTTTGTTTCACTTTCAAACTCGGGTGCCCCTCTTTTTACACGGGCAGCCTTGTGTTCAGGTTTTTAGCAGGCTTTTCTGGATAGCTGGAGCTGAAGATGGATTCTATCATTTATCTCTTTTTATGTTATTCAGCTCCTATTGTACATTATGTTTGTTTTCCACTGTAGACATTTATGTATAGCTGAACTGTATTTGTACTAAGTATGATCCTGTATACTGTGTAACTCTGATGATTACGTTTATCCAGTGTATTATTTGTTCATTATCTGGTGTATTTATTTAATTCTGTTCTGCTATTATCTGTTTATGTGTTATATTCCAAAGATTACCCTTGCCACCGTCAGTACGGGGTTTTGGGGTCGTCACAACGTGGTATTAGAGCTTTGGTTAAGCTTAGTGCTGGAATATAACATATTTACGAACTCGTCAGAAATAGAACCAGTAGTGTTCTTGGACGGGTAACTCATTATAGATAGGATCAGTAATATCCTAGTATGAGTAAAGCAGAATGAAATACACCCCGATAGACACATTTACATTGAAGTATATGTTTCTATGTTTTGAAATATCTTTTCTGTGACCTAACACTTGATCTGCTATTTGCAGAAGTACTTGAAAATGAGTGTCAGAAACAAGAGGAATGCAGAACCCGATCTAGAGGCTCTATTAAAAAGATATCGAAATCTGGGTGGAGCACAATTCTCGGGCAATGAATCTATAATTCAGACTCAAGCTTGGATGAGTTCTGTCGAAAGAATTTTTGAACGTATCCAGTTGAGAGATGATCAGAAAAGATTAGTGGCCTCTTGGGCGCTCAAAGAAGAAGCTTTAATCTGGTGGGAAACAATCATCAAAGATAATCCATAAGATGATATCACCTGGGATAGATTCAAAGAGATTTTCCTAGAAAGATTTACTCCTCCTGAAGCAACTGAGCGATTATGTGATGAATTCTCTTATCTGATACAAGGAGATATGACCATTCCAGAATATCATAAGAAATTCAACGAACTTTCTCACTTTGCTCCTCATCTGATTCAAGATCCAAAGAGGAAGAATCTGAGATTTATTCATGGCCTGCAAAGGAAATATCAGAATAGTGTAATGAGGAATGTGAAGCTTCCTTTTTCTGAAATGATATACATGGCTTACCAGTATGAGGATCTCGACAAGAAAGGTATGTTGCGTGACGAAGAAGAGGTCAGTTCTAGTAATAAAGGTGAGTCTGTGACTGATAGTCCTGAGGCCAGTAACAAGCCCAAAGTCAATCGGAAAAGGGCCAGATCTGAGAAAGAACCAGTAACTGCTGCCATATGCCTTAACTTCAATCAAAAGGGCCATTTGTCCAGAAAATGTAAATCTTTAAAGAAACCAATAAAGGATGGATTTAGAGCCAATCGAAAGCAAAAGAAGAAAAGATTCAGACCTGATGAGGAGTTTCAAGAGATTAGGGAGTGCAAACAATGCCATAAGACTGGTCATCTTGCAAAAGATTGCCCGCTCTTAAAGAAGCCTAAAATAGTTCAAGTGAATGAAGTAGCAGAAACTTCTGAGCCCTCAGCTACTCAGGGAAGACCAGATGTTTTAGAAGGCACGCTCAATGTCAAAAATATTCCAGTTAAAGTACTGTCTGATACGGGCACGTCTCGAAGCTTCGTTGCCAAGAATGCAGTTAAGAAGTTGGATTTGAAGAAGCTCAAGGAACCAATGACTGTCCATAATTCGGTTGGGGGTTCCCTCTATCTCAGTTGGGTTTGTGCGGTACCTGTCTCTTTTTCCTGTTATAAGTTCCCTACCATCTCTATCGTCATGAATTTTACTGAATTCGATCTTATTTTGGGATTGGATTGGCTAACCAAATATTAGGCGGAGGTTAGATGCACCGAGAGAGTTGTTAGGGCAAAGATTAAATCAGGTGATTATATAACCATTCCTTGTGAAGGTCAGAATTCTAATAGAAAAGACTTCTGGGCAGCTTTGGATGTTTCTCCTGCTCAAATAGAAAATATCCCTGTAGTCACAGAGAATATTCCCGACCTCAAAAAAGATATTCCTGTCGTCAAGAATTATGCGGATGTGTTCGAAGAAGTTGTTCGCTTACCTCCGCAGAGAGAAATTGATTTCAAAATTGCTTTAATTCTGGAAGCAAGGCCAGTAGTGCACGCCATTCGGGGGATGACCCTAAAGGAGAAAGAAGAACTAGACAATAAAACACGACAGCTTGTATGGAAGGGTCTGATCAGGCCTAGTTTCTCTGATTGGGGAGCAGCAGTGGTGTTTGTCCCAAAATCTGATGGTACTCTGCGACTATGTGTGTATTATCGTGATCTAAACAAGCAGACAATAAAGAATAAATATCCATTGCCGCGAATCGATGATTTATTGGATCGTCTGAATGGTGCACAGGTATTTTCAAGGATGGACCTAGCTACAGGCTTCCATCAGCTTCGTATTGCCGAAGAGTGTGTTCCTATGACAGCATTCAGAGGTCCAGACTTATTCTACGAGTGGTTAGTAATGTCGTTCGGCTTATGTAATGCTCCAGCTTAGTTTGTCGATTTGATGAATCGAGTGTTCAGAGGAGTCCTGAATAAGTTTGTTCTGGTTTTTATTGACGATATTCTAATCTTCTCTAAATCAAAGGCCGAACATGAAAAACATTTGGAGCAGGTTCTAGAAATTCTAAGAAAGAACGTAATGAAAGCCAAACTGTCCAAATGTATATTCTGGCAAGATGAAGTGAAATTTCTTGGCCATGTCGTATCGAAAGAAGGAATTGTTGTGGATCCAAGTAAAATCACAGCTATTCAGAACAGGAAACAACCTAGTACTCCTACAGAAGTCCGTAGTTTTCTCGGATTGGCTAGTTATTACCGGAAGTTCGTTAAAGATTTTTCAAAGATATCTAGTCACTTAACAAAGCTTACAAAGAAGCATGCGAAATTCAAATGGACTCCCGAATGTGAGGAGGCTTTTCAGAAGCTAAAGGTCAGATTAACGACTGCTCAAGTGTTAACCATTATCGACGGCAATCAGGATTTAAAAGTCTGGACAGATGCCTCTAGAGAAGGCCTGGGCGCAGTACTAATGCAAAGAGGTCAAGTGATCGCTTATGCCAGCCGTCAACTGAAGCCGCACGAGAGAAACTACGTCACTCATGATCTTGAGTTATTGGCTATAGTATTTGCTTTAAAAATCTGGAGACACTATCTTTTGGGTGAGAAATTCGAACTGTTTATCGATCACCAGTCGCTAAAGTATCTGTTCACCCAGAAAGACTTGAATCTGAGGCAGCAACGTTGGCTAGAATTCCTTGCAGCATACGATTTTGAGATTCTATACACTCCAGGGAAAGCCAATGTCGCGGCAGATACGCTGAGTCGAAAAAATGTAATAATCGCCAGCTTTATTATTACGACTTCCTTGATTGACAAAATGTCTATTCTTTAGAAGGAGGATAACTTTATTAAGGATATGATCAAAAGGATTCAGAAAGGCGAACCCTCGTGTTTTCAAATAGATAACGATGGGACTCTGAGATTGAAAGGAAGGAGTTGTGTTCCAGACATCCCCGAGCTAAAAAGGGAAGTGTTAGACGAGTGTCACAAATCCAAGCTGAGTATCCATCCCAGTGTGGCCAAAATGTATAACGATCTCAAGCGAACATTCTGGTGGAAGGCTATGAAAAGAGACGTTACAATATATGTTAGCTGATGCCCTACTTACCAGCTAGTCAAAAGCGACCAACAGAAACTGGCCGGATTGTTGCAACCGCTGGACGTTCCAGGTTGGAAGTTGGAACATATTTCCATGGACTTCATAGATGGTTTGCCCAGAACCAGAAAAGGAAATGATAGTATTTGGGTGATCGTAGATCTCTTCACGAAGACCGCCCATTTCATACTTGTCAGATCAAACAGAACTGCTCAGAGTCTGGCGCAGATATACTTCAAGGAAATTGTAAGGCTACATGGAGTGCCGATCAGTATAGTTAGTGATAGAGATCCAATATTTACTAGCAAATTCTGGGAGGCATTTCAAGTAGAGCTGGGAACGAAGCTGAACTTGAGCACCGCTTATCATCCTCAGACAGATGGTCAGACTGAGAGAGTGAATCGTATCCTAGAAGATTTATTGCGGGCTTGTGTTCTAGATTTTGGTGGATCATGGGAAGACCATTTACATTTGGCTGAATTCTCATATGACAACAGCTACAAGGCGAGCCTGACAATGTCGCCATTCGAAGCATTGTATGGTAGACCGTGCCGATCTCCTGCTTGTTGGGTCGAACCCGGAAATAGACTTGTATTGGGACCTGATATGATCCGTGAAGCTGCAGACAAAGTCGATTTCGTTAAGAAACGATTACTCGTCGCTCAAAGCCGATAGAAAAGCTATGCCGATAAGAGAAGGAGGGATTTATCGTTTGCGGTTAGCGACTATGTGTATTTGAATGTATCGCCGATGAGAGGAGTTATCCGGTTCGGTAAAACTGGAAAGTTGGCGCCCAGATTTATTGGTCCATTCCCAATTCTTGAAAGGATTGGAACCCTCGCTTATAGGGTTAAATTGCCAGATTGGTTGCCTGGAGTTCATGATGTATTTCACATATCTCAACTTCGAAAGCACGTTCATGATCCAGACTTGATCGTGGAAGAAGCCGCACAACAGGATATTGAAATTACTCCCGAATTGGCTGTGAGAAGAGAGCCGCTAAAGATCATTAGCAAAGAAACCAAAGAATTGAGGAACAAGAAGGTTCACTTAGTCAAAGTGCAATGGAGTGGAGATCCGCGAGATTGTACTTGGGAAACTGAGGAGAGCATTCAGAAAGCCTATCCTAAGTGCCGAGTGGATATCTCTGAATGAATCCGGTGCAAGGTACATTTACCATATTTTGAAATTTCCAGTTGTTCTCTACTTTATTGTCATTTTCTTTCCATGGATGTGCACTTGTAATTCTATAGTCTGATTAATTTAAAAAGAGTATAGGAATTGATTAGGATGTTTTGAAAAGTTAAAAACAATTTGATTGTTTTTTGTGTTGTGTGATAGTGGATTTGATTAATTAAATTATTAGAACGATAGTTAATTTAATTAATAAGGGAATGAATTGTAGAATTTATTCGATTAAATCACACATTGAACTAATATAAAAATAGATAGAAATAATTACATGTGCAATATATATGTTTGAACAGGTAAATGGATAGCTGTTGAGTAAAGAATTTATTTGCATGCCCGACAAATAGGTAAACCTTAATGAGTTGGATGCGAAATATTATTATATCAACTCCTGTGAATGCCATTGGATGCGGAGTGCTGGTTATTCTGTGTGTAATAATAAACGTCGCCATAGGATAGTAACAATTAATTTTGAACTACACTACATGACATACTTCTTGAAGATAGGCATACTTCATCATATACCACATGAGCATTTGGAGCTTATGTGACGAGGTTGAAGATTTACCATACGAGCGAGAGGCTTGTATGGCGATGACTATATATTACAGGTTGAACTGATGACTGATATGGACCATATGAATTGTAACGATAAATTGCCAGATTAATGAAAACCCCACGAGGGTTTGGAGTTGACAATAATCACGTCTCTCTAGTTATTAGATACGGCACATGGATTATTTATTTCCCACACGGGACGAGGTGACGAGAATTTATTCTCTGGAGCAATTAAAAATACACACTCCCTCAGGCTTTGACAGGGTGACGAGAATTTATTCTCTGGAGTTATTATCTATACACACTCCCCTGTAAACACCAGATTATATCACTATTAATATGTGTATGCTTTATAGGATTTATTGGTACCTAATACGGCCTAATAAATTTCCAAACCCCTCCCCGTACAAAGGAGGTTATGGAGAAATTTTTCGAAAATTTCGGGTGTTAGCCAAATTTTTGAAGAATTTGAAAATTCTCAGAAACTAAAAAGTTGGAGAATGGAAGCCTGATTGAACGTAGAGTTGATTAATCAAACCACTTTCGACTTTGTTCCTTTTCGGGGACGAAAAGTTTTAAGTGGGGGAGATTGTAACGACCCGGAAAATCTAAACCAATTTAAAAATTTTTAATTGGCTAAAATAGTGGATTTTAAATATTTTAAATAAATATTTTAAATAATAACGATGAAAAGTAAGTTTGAATCGACATTTGAAAACGAATATAATTAATTCAAATTATAAACAAGGCCTGAAATGGCGCGGCAATTTCAAAATTTGAATTCAGACTTTAACTGACTGTACCGGGTGCAAAACAAAACGGATTTGAGTGAAACCAAAAATATTTAAATCTGTTAGTGAATACCTTTCTAACGAATCTGAAAAATCGAAGTTTCATAGCGGGAAGCAAAAGTTATGGCCAAATGAATTTTCTGAAAGGTCGCTATGGAGTTTATATAGCCCGTGAAAATGGCCAATTTGCAAACGACCTCGGAATTCAACGAAACCACTTTTTTTGGATCCGGGATGTCAAATTATTGCTAGGTTTCAAATTTCATAATTTTTGAAGTTAATATGTGAGTGTGGCAAAGGAAAACGTGTTTTGGTCAATTATAGTTAAATTGGATCGACCAGAAATGGGCCATTTTTCAAACGGTCTCAGAATTCGACGAAACTAGTTTTGTTGGGACCGTATCGTCAAAACATAGCTAGATTTATTTTTCGGGAATTTTTCGAGTCAGTTTGTGGCCCTGGCAAATTGAAATGTACGTTCAAATCGAATATTGAATGTTATATATTTTAAATTGAAGGAAAACTGACTGAAACAGTCGAATGGGCCTATGAAACATATCCCATTGTGTTCGGAATGGGGGTAAAACGTTGGGTACGACAGTCGTTGGGTTTGGATTGGTGTTCGTGTGTGAAAGAGCGTATTTTGGAGATTTTAAAATATATAAATAAATAAATAAATAATCATTGGTCAGAAGAACTTTCTCTCTCCCCGACACCCTCACCTGCGCACGGCGGAAAGCACCTCCAAACTTCTCTCCTTGATTTCTCCTTCATTTCTAAACGAAATCACGCAATCTTTGATCCATTTTGAAGAGCTGGACACGAGCTTCGAATCCATACCGGTTGTGTAATTTTTCGTGGAGTGTGGAAGGAGAATCACCTCCGAGAAGTGACCGACTTCCCACCGCCGCCGTCAGCGCCTGGGACCATCGGAAGTCACCCCACCACCGCGCGCAGAGGCGCCACACCCCCCTCGACGATGCTGTGTGCTCCGATCGCCCTACCCCTTCACGGATCCGACGAAAAATCCAAACCTAGTTTGGAACCATTTCAGAGAAGGTACGACCTATTTAATTTTAAACTATATTATAGCAGTTTAAAGCGCTACGGTTTTTGATTTCACTGTAAAAATCATATCTTTTTTGGTTGTTGACAATATTCAGTGAAACAAGAGAGTGTGGACTCGTGCAGACGTCTTCTACATTCTAGAAGAGACCGCATATTTTTCTGAGCCTTCTGCTATTTTTGGTGGAGTGGAACCCAATGTGAGATTTCTAAATTATAAACGATATGGAAAATGACGATGTATAATTTATATAGTCGATGTATGAGTTATATAAGCATTGTACGCCTCTTGTATAAGCGTTGTATAAGTTGTACGTTCAATATATAAGTTATATATGCGTTGTAAAAATTATATATGTGTTGAAATAGAAGTGAAATGCTTATATATATATATACGCCCCTCGTCCACAAACCATGGACGATATTTATTGGTTGTGATTGGTGTGAAAATTGATTGATTACGAATGGTTGATTAGAATTGTTTGTGGTTGAAAATGATTGATTATGGTTGAAAAATACCCGTTTGTGGTTGAAAATTATTTGGTTGAAACCACATAGGATTAGTTTGTGGAAATGAAAAAAATATACATGCCGCCTGCGTGCGACCTAGATGCATGAATCCCCATTGTCAAAAGCTGCGAGGCTTTAAGGTAGAGCGAGGAGCCGTACTAGGGACAGCCCCGGTTTTAACTACCCTGCCGTTATGCTGCCGAAATTTTGAATAATATTCATGTGTTAGAATTATTATTCATGTGTTTTAAATAAATTGTTTTAACAATAAAAATCACATTTTTACTCTATATATACAAACTATAGAAAACCTTCATGTCTTGAATCGAAATTCGATCGTTGAATAGAAATTCATGTGTTGAATGGTATTTGTGTTTTAAATCAACTGTTTTAACAATATAAAGATCACCTTTTTATTATGTATATACGAACCATAGAAAACATTCATGTGTTGAATAGAAATTCATTCGTTGAATAGAAATTCATGTGTTGAATGGTATTCATGTTCGAAAGAAATTGTTTTATAATAAAAATCATATTTTTATCATCAATATGAACTATATAAAATAGCAGTGTTTTGAAAGAAATCGTTTAATAATAAAAATCATATTTTTATCATCAATATGAACTATATAAAATAGTCGTGTTTTGAAATAAATTGTTTTGGATTAAAAATCATATTTTTATTATATACATGAATTTTTAAAAATAGTGAAGTGTTGAAATAAATGTCTGTTGGATAAAAATATCATTTTTATCAAATATATGAAAAGAAAATGGTTTTGAAATCGAAGAATAGATTATATATATATATAATTAAAATAAATCGAATAACGAAGCTGCAGTTCGTGTTTTGAAATCGTGATTTCAAGATTATTGCAGGAGATCCGACCATCGAATTTTCCCGAAACCGAAACCGTCAGGTTCTCTTTGGAAATATCTTTCCAACGACACCAACTTTGTAAAAATCCAACGGTTGGATTGTCTGGAATGTTTAATTCAAATCTGAAGAAAAACAGCGCCAGAATCGATGATATATGTATATGTATATATATATATAATTAAATTAAAATGAATAACGACCCTGCAGTTCGTATTTTGAAATCGAAACTTCAAACGATTGTACTGGGAGATCCGAGCGTCGGATTTTCCCAAAACTGGAACCATTGGATTCGTTTTGAAAAGATCTGTCTAATGATATAAATTTTGTGAAGATCCAATGGTTAGATTTTCAGATATGTGTAAATCAAATATGAAGAAAAACAGCGCTACGGCCGCGTTATGGCCCGAAGCGTCGTTTGAATAAATTGGCTATTTTAAAATAAATAAAAATAGCGATAAATCGTTATGAAATATTATAAACGATATGGATGTGAAATGTAGAAACTAACTGAAGGTTGGCTAAGTCGAATGGTTTCCTGGATTTTGATCTGATGTTGGTTTTGGCCTTCGGGGTTAATATTTGGGAAATCGTTCTCTTACTGATTTATTGTTAGTGACTAATGAATTGAAATAATGCGTATGTTGTGTTTGTGTAGCACTTGTTTATTATATACGCGAGTTTCTCAAAAAGACCGGGTTTATCCCATTCTGAATAACTAAATCGACGATAAGAAATCGAAGATGAAGACGGTGGTTGAAGACCGGAAATCTTCACCTCGTTTGGATGGTAACTGATGTCCTAATTGGGAGGCATCCCGAAATATGGATAATGAGTGGTGATCGTCCAGACGTACGTGGAGATCGATGGGTTTGCGAGGTATATAGTGCCTCCGGTTTCGTTCAGACCCAGAACGGACTTGCAAATGGAATGTGTGTCTGACATTGGAATTCATTCTGTGTGATTGATAGACATCAGTTGCACGGTGTGAATTGCCTGTGTGGCATGCTAAGATGCAATGATCAGGGCTTCTGTTGAAAAGCAAAGTCTTGTGATTGATGATCAAAGCACCTCCTGCGTGGCGTATCTTTGTGTATAACGTGAATTCGCGAGCCTCACACCCCGGTATGAACCAAAAACGGAAGAGGACATCAGGGAGGGCCTGCGTTTCTTTCTAGCTAGAGGTGGTGTCGATGCTTAAACTGGCTGACATTTATACTATTTTCACCTATGTGGTTATTGCTGTTGCGAGGCGCCTCGGTTATATCGGTCGATTCGGGACCGATGGAGTCATTCGTTGGATCACTTACGCCCCCAAAGGGTGGGGAAACGCAGTGTTCAGGAATTTTAATCCACATCGGTGGACCAGCCCTGACGATCCAAGGGTCGATGCGCTCTGACCCTAAGGCTCGGGCTAGACAGTCTCGAAGTCGGTAAGGACTATGTTTTGCCTTGGTTCATGACGGAAATCCAACTTCCAAATACGACATCGTGCGGTTTTGATTGTATATATATATATATGGTGACATGATATATGGTACCCATGTCGTCTATGATTGATAGTTATGATTCGAAATTGTTTTTGAAACATGTAAACACTAGTAATAATATCAAATGCTTTTGTTTTATTCGTATCAAGCATATTTTGGCCATTATAAGGTAAAACTCTATCCTCTGGTTTGCGTTGCATTGTGTGATGGGAACTGAGTCTTATAATGGCTTCATTTTTATAAAAAGCATTGCGATGTTTAAAAGAATTGTTTGTTTTAAAGCACTGGCAATCCAATGGAGTAAACCCGTTCCGCAAAAGTGGTGTGGTCCTGTGATTAACCATATTATAAATGTGTTAAGTAGATTTCTCATACCAGTCCCATGACTGACTCGGAGTTTGTTTCACTTTCAAACTCGGGTGCCCCTCTTTCTACACGGGCAGCCTTGTGTTCAGGTTTTTAGCAGGATTTTTCTGGATAGCTGGAGTTGAAGATGGATTCTATCATTTATCTCTTTTTATGCTGTTCAGCTCCTATTGTACATTATGTTTGTTTTCCGCTGTAGACATTTATGTATAGCTGAACTGTATTTGTACTAAGTGTGATCCTGTATACTGTGTAACTCTGATGATTACGTTTATCCATTGTATTATTTGTTCATTATCTGGGGTATTTATTTAATTCTGTTCTGCTATTATCTATTTATGTGTTATATTCCAAAGATTACCCTTGCCACCATCAGTACGGGGTTTTGGGGTCGTCACAGTATTAGTATATATACCTCTCATAAGATGGAATTTTAGGCAATGTGGGACTAAGATAGAATTTAACTTTGCTCATTGTACATTTAAATACTCAACAATCCCCCACTTTAATTGTACAATTACTCCATTTAAATTTTATCTTGATCCTAGGAATGATCCATCTCCTGAAACATACCATAATATCACATGGATACAAGAATGTGTTTATGACTTAAACCTTCAGTTGGTGTAAATATACCAAAGTTTTATTAGCGTAATAGGTAGCCTTGGCTTTTAACTTATCACTCTTTATAATAATACCGGATATATTAAATAGACATGTGATATTTATTTTAAAATAATTTCTTGATACTTTTTAGCACTATTATGGCCATGTGCTTTCTTCTTGGTTTCATGAATGATCCAAAGAGTAAACCTAAAAACTCTCGTGAGGAGCGGCACCACTCCTACATTCATATAGATGAAGCTTTATATATGCCCCACCACTTGGACATTTACTAACTTCATTAAGAACGCTTTCAACCTCCTAACCGTAGTGTGTTTTATGCTAATTCAGCCTTGGCAATTTTATTAGCATATTGCAATCACTTCTAGACAACTTGTTATTACCCTTTAAACCTTGTACTATAGAATTTTAGTTTGAGGTTGGGTTGCCATTGTCTGTGATTTTATTTATAGGTTTTAAACCCATTTCTATCGATGTCCCTTTCACCACATCTCTAGGTAGGCCTTTTGTGAAAGGGTCTGCCAAGTTCTTACTAGTCTTTACGTACATTATTGTGATAATTCCATCCTTAATCAACTGTCTTACATATTCATGTCTTAAGCTTGTATGTATGGATTTTCCATTATTAGTATTAATGTAATCCCTAGACAGAGTAGCTTGACTATCACAATGTAAGGAAACAGGAGGCATGGGTTTAGGATATATCTTTATATCTAACAATAAATCTCGAATCCACTCAGCCTCTTTACCTGCAGTAGCTAATGCTATAAATTCTGATTCCATATTCGAATGTGATATGCAAGTTTGTTTCTTGGAAGCCTTTAATATAGCACCTCCTCTAAGAAGAAACAACCAACCAGATGTGGACATGTTGTCTTTTGCATCATTAATCCAACTAGCATCCGTGTATCCTTCTAAAGTTGCTGGAAAATCATTGTAAAATAAGGCAAGTCCTATGGTTTTCTTAAGAAAACCAAATACTCTACTAATCGCCTTCCAATGTTCTCCGCTAGGATTTCTTAAGAAAACCAAATACTTCACCAAGATCTTTCATTTTAAATATTGAAGATAAATATTCCTTGGTCTCTAAGATGCCTGCCATATTTGATCCAAATATGAGCATATCATCAACATATAAACATACCATGACACTGTACTCCTTTGTAAACTTTGAGTAAACACATCTATCAGCGCTATTGTGAACAAATCCAAAAGATAGTATGGTTGAGTCAAATTTCTCATGCCATTATTTTGGAGCTTGTTTCAAGCCATATAAAGTGTTACGACCCGAACTTCTCCGGTAAGGAAAGCCCGAATTTCTTTGAGGACAAGAAATATCGGAACACAAACAGAAGAACATTTCATTGTATATTACAACAATTCCATCAGAATACAAGAATATAAAGAGTATGAATAAATATTACACCGAAAATATCAGAGATTTAAATTACATTTAAATACATTACATAGCAGTGGAAAATAATACAATACACAACTAGAAGTAATACACGGATACAGAGCTTTTCGAGTATCGTTCCAGCTGTAAATCAGGATCTTGTGAATATAAATCTGCAAAACCAAAACTACTAGCTGCTCGTGCGGAAAATGAGGGCACCCAGAGTTTAGGTTAAAACAATAAACTCTAGGTCAGCCATGTGACTGGTGTGAGAACTAAAACAGTTATTTAAAGCTTCACTTTGAAACAGATATATCAAGGGACCACGCCGTATAACACGGAATCAGTTTCCTCCCAAGAATACCAGTGCATATAACAAAACAGCGCAATGCTTATTTTGAAAAATGAAGCTATTATAAGAACCAGGTCCCATCACACAATGCAACACAAGCCAGAGGATAGGGTTTTCCCTTATAATAGCCAAACATGCTTGGTACGTTAAAAACAAATCATTTGATACTATTATAAGTGTATAGTGTCAAAACAATTTCAATCATAAATATCAATCATAGACGGCATGGGTACCATATATCATGTCACCATACTAGGCTCTACAATCAAAACCGCAAAGTCACGTATTTGGAATTTGGATTTCCATCTGTGAACCGAGGCAAAAGATAGTCCTCACCGATTCGAGACAATCTAGCCTACCATGTCTCAGGATCAGAGCTCGAGTGACCCTTGGATCGTCAGGGCCAATCCACCGATGTGGATTAAACTGCCTGAACACTGCGTTTCCCCGCCCTGCGGCGCGTAAACGAGCCAACGAATGACTCCATCGGTCCCGGATCGACCAATATAACTGATGCGCCTCGCAACAGCAACGACCACACAGGTCAAAATAGTATAAATGTCAGGGCTAGTAGGTCACTGACACCACCCTAGCTAGAAAGAAACGCATGCCCTCCCTGAGGTCCTCTCCCGTTTCTGGTTCACAACCGGGGTGTGAGGCTCGCGAATCAACGTTACACAAAGCTATGCCACACATGCGATGCTTTGATCATCAACCACAAGACTTTGCTTTTTCAATAGAAGCCTTGATCAATTGCCACTTAGGCATGCCACACAGGCAGTTCACTCCACGCGATTGATATCCATCAATACATAACCCCTGAGCTCGTACGTCTCAGAAAAGGGCGTTAAGTAAGAGAATAAATTCTCCGCCGCCAACCAGATATATATCTAATAGAAATCAATCACGCAGACTAAAATCCAATGTCAAACACACAGTCCATTTACAAGTTCGTTCTGGGTCTGAACGAAACCGGAGGCAGCTTGTACCTTGCATATCCATCGATCTCCAAGTACGTCTGGACGATCACCAACTGATTCCCTTCTCTTGGGTGTATATCCCAATCAGGATCATCAGTAATCACTCAAATGATGTGAAGACCTCCGGTTTTCGACCACCGTCTTCATCCTCGAAACCACGTCGATTCAGTTATTCAGAATGGGATAAACCCGGTCTTTCTGAATAACTCGCGTATATAATAAACAAGTGTTACACAAGCACAACATATGCCTCATTCCAATTCATCAGTCACTAAGCGTAAATTAGCAAGAGAATAATTCCCCAAACATTAACCCCGAAGGCCGAAACCAACATCAGATCAATACCCAAGAAACCATTCTTCTTAGCTAACCTACAGTTAGTTTCTAAATTTCACATTCTTAGGGAAAGGTTCCCATTAATTTTATCAAAGATAAATTCTTTTAAATTTATTCTTTAATCTTCCTTTGAATATCACTTCAAACTAGTCGGGTTTAGCGAACCACACCGAAGTAATTATTTATTTTATTTCCCAATCCCAACCTATTCATCCCAAGGAGCAAAACTGGTAATACTCCATATCTAGCACCACAGTGTTATCGGTAAAGTTAATTACCATTTCACGTTCAAATCTAGTAAAAGATTTAACTATCGCTTGGAGCAAAATTGGTGATACTCCATTCTCGATCATTTCAATCTAATTAAAGATTCATTAAAAATCCACTTAGTTTTAATCTTTAACTGGGTTAAAGAACCAATGTCATTTAAAACACGGTTCATGATAAACCCAAAAATCACATCACATTTCAATCAGTCCCTAACCGTAAATTAGTAAGAGAACAGTTCCTTAAATATTAACCCCGAAGGACGAAACCAACATCAGATCAATATCCAGTAAACAATCCAACTTAACTGATCCCCAGTTAGTTCTTAATTTTCTTAACTCCATTTGGGTTTATTAAAGATACCGTTTCATGACAACCCAAAATCCCATTTGATATTAAACACAAGGCTCTGAATAGAAAATATATCGGCTTATATTCAATATTAAATTCTGAAACCAACAAATATCGTATTGGAAATAACGATATAAATATATCTTTCAAATTTCCATAACAACATTTGTATAATTAAGAAATTCAACATCGAACTATTCCGAAGATGATTTCGATTCAAATCCATTCCAATTCATATATTGGAAACTTCTGGTTATATTAAAACCATTTCAAATCCAATTTATTTATTTTAAAAATAAATAAATTATTATTCTAGTTCAAAACTAGTTCATTTC
This sequence comes from Allium sativum, assembly GCA_030737875.1. NCBI lineage: Eukaryota > Viridiplantae > Streptophyta > Magnoliopsida > Asparagales > Amaryllidaceae > Allium > Allium sativum. Next base: position 295,466,252 of record CM060911.1, on the reverse strand, counting down.
GATAAAAATCTACTTTTATCTTTTCAACTATGGAGTTTTTCATCCCAATTCTTCCCAAATCATTTCTTGTGATCTTACACAAATTATTACTATTTTTAATAATTTTATCAAGGCCCGTACAGTCGATTTCCATCAACGGCCATCGAACTGCACTTACAGCGACCTTTTCCAAATTTGATTTGGGCATAATTCCAAATCCAACCGTTAGATTTCAAATCTCTCATATCCTTTAGAAAGCTCTTTTCGATACGAACCCAGCGGTTCCAGTTTTAGGAGAATCTGACGGTCGGATCTCCTGTAATATCCATTCGAAGTCAATGGTCGAAATTCGCGAACAGCCGCTGCGCGGCGCATTCTATTCAGGCCATTATATATATATAATATATATTATATACATTTCGTCGATTTCCTTTCAAAACGTATTTTATAAATCGTTTTAAATTAGTTTTCGAAACGATTTCAACTTCATACTCAATTTCGAAACAAAATTGAATATTCCACATCATCGATATACAAATGATAATATTTTCAAAACGTTATATTTTGAAATCACTTTCTTTTCTATATTCATTATAAAAATGAATAAAATCAATATAAATATCGTTCACGTCAAAATGGCGTCAATCTAATCAACATGGCTTTTATTCAACACATGAATATTTTACAATTCAACACATGAATTTATTTTCAATTCAACACATGAATTTATTTTCTATTCAACACATGAATTTATTTTCAATTCAACACATGAATTTATTTTCAATTCAACACATGAATTTATTTTCAATTCAACACATGAATTTATTTTCTATTATTGGAATGAGGCCCAATCAATTACCATATAATGTTAATTATATGGATTTTCTACAACACATGTATATAATAGCAACGATAAATAATCAACCATCATCCAGAGTGCACCACACAACTGCATAAGCATTAAATATAAAAAATTAACGCTTACACAGTCTGTCAACCCATCAATTGACATACAACTAAATAATCGGGATTAGTGTACGTCAATTACCCAATACCCGTGTGGGGTTTCAAATCAACAAACACAGATTTTTATTTGTGTAGTTGGGCGATGTGTAAAATTTATCGTCCCAATCAATATCAGTCAAATCAGTGTATATAAACAAATCGTCCGATTTGTTTATTACTATTTATTTTATATACACGTTAAAAATCATATTTTTAACTATAAAATATTTTCCACTATAAAATATTTTATTTCATTCCACAACACATAATCAAATTTCACAACACAGCAATCAAACAAACAAGTCATCCATGGTCTGTGGACGACGGGTGTCGGGTGCTACTAAGCACCGTCTACATCCTAGTATATATTTCAACTAGAAAACAAATAAAAATAAAAGTGAGGAGTTCTCACCGATTAGCTAAACCAATACACCGCGACTCTTCATATGTAGGAAATCTTCGCCGTGCTCGCCTTTTGTCACTTCGTTGTCCGTATTCACTACATATATAAAAATCATATATTTTTATTTCACTTTCAGGATGATAAAAAGCACCTTTAACACGATGTTTTCATTATAAAGATTATATTTTTATAACGCTACCTTCTATATAAAAATTATATTTTTATATCTCTACTTCTTATATAAAAATCAACACTAGCTTCATATATAAAGATCGAATTTTTATATCATCGCTATAAAAATTACATTTTTATTTCAACATATATATAATAAAAATCAGATTTTTTTTCGCTACATATATAAAGATCAAAATTTTACTATCTATATAATATAAAAATCGTATTTTTCTTCTTTCTATACTATAAAAATCATATTTTTATTATCTACCTTATAAAAATCATATTTTTACTATCTACCTTATATAAAAATCATATTTTTATATCCTCTAAAATATAGAAATCATATTTTCATTATCTTTCTAAAATATAAAAATATATTTTTATACCGCCTTCATGAAAATAAAAATCAAAACTTTATCATTTAAAAATCATTTTTCACAAGTAAAAATCATATTTTTAACACTAATCTATCTATATACAAATATGATTTTAAATTGATTAAACTAAGCTAAACATTTAAAATAAATTAAAACAAAACAAACTAAATAAATAAATAAAAGAACTCACATCGAATGGGGGGGAGTATCTCACCGGCGTCGCAGTAGGTGGGTGGAGCGCGTTGGGGAGGCGGGTGGCAGGGCGGCGTCGGTCGGAGGTTCAGGGGGTGCGGTTAGGGTTTCTGGCTTTTAAGGGGGGTCTCGCGCGTCTACGGCCAAGAAGAAGATGAGGGGAGAAGGAGGGTCGAGGGGAGGGAGGTGCGGTGGTCATCAGGAAAAAGGGGGGCTAGGTTTCGCGACTTGGGGGAGCGGAAAGGTGAGGAGGAGAAGAGGAGGGGGGCTCGCAGGTGTACGTGGAGGCGGTGGGTCCGCCTGGAGGGCGGTGCGGCGGCGGATCGCCCCCCTCCGTCGAGCGATTCAAAAAATTTTCTTTTCTTTTTTATTTCTAAATCTCGGTCTGAAGAAAGAGGAGAGGGAGAGGTGAGAGTTTTATTATATATATAAAATATTAATATATTATTTTTATTTTCAATTTAAGTTGACCTTTCATACGATCTCCAAACAACACACAACGACTGTCGCTCCTAGCTAATTACCTCCATTCCGAACACAATGGGATATGCATCGTAAGCCTTCGACCATTTCGATCTGTTTTTGTTGAATTTAAAATATAAATCTTTATATATTCAATTTAAACGCACATTTCAATTTACCGAGGCCACATACGAACCCTAAAAATTCCCAAAAAAATATTTTCTAGCTTCGTATTGACGATACGGTCCTAACAAAACTGATTTCATCAAATTCTAAGACCATTTGAAAAATGGCCGTTTTCCAGTCGATTAAATTCAACTAAAACTGGTCAAACGCGTTTTCCTTCGCCACGCGCACATATTGATTCAAAAAATTACGAATTTTGAAAGCTAGCAATAACTTGACATCACGGATCCAACAAAAGTGGTTTCGTCGAAAACCGAGGTCGTTTTCAAAATTCCCATTTTTAAGGGCCAGAATTCCATAGCGACTATTATGAATTTTCAACTGGACATAACTTTTTATCCCCGCTATGAAATTTCGATTTTTCGGATTCGTTGGAAAGATATTCTCAAATAGATTTTACTATTTTTGGTTTCACTAAAATCCGGTTTATTTTGAATCCTATACATTCATTTGAACTTTGAAATCGAATATTCAAACTACCGCGCCATTTTCAATTCCTTTTAGAATTATAAATAAATATTTATATGCTAACGACGATTCAAATATATATATATATATATATATACGTTCTATTTTTATTCAAAATAAATTTCTCGTCATTATTATTTAAAATAATTCATTTTAAATATTCAAAATTCGCTAAAATTGCCAAAATAAATTTTTTAAATTAGCTCGGATTTCCGGGTTATTACATAAAGAATTATTCAATTTGCAAACTTTCCTCTCATTTTCAGGAAGAACAAATCCTTTTGGTTGCTCCATATACAATTCTTCATTCATATCTCCATTTAAAAATCCAGTTTTCACATCCATTTGATGAATGTGTAGATTATATATGGAAGCCAATGCTATTAGAATTCGAATTGAACTCACTCGTGCTACTGGAGCATAAATGTCAAAATAATCAACACCCTCTTTTTGTCTAAACCCTTTAGCAACTAGTCTAGCATTAAAAGTATGTACAATATTGTTCGATCCATATTTCTTTTTAAAAACCCATTTACACCCTATTGGCTTAGAGCTAGGTGGCAGATCAACCAAAGTCCAAGTTTTATTTGACATTATGGAGTCCATCTCATCATTTATTGCTTCCCTCCAAAAGGCAACATCTCTTGAGTTGATTGCTTCACTGTAAGTCTTAGGTTCATCTTCAATGTTTAGGACAATGGGTGTTTTGTTGGTTACATTTTCTATATTTCCATCAACTAAGAAAAGTAGAGCTTGTGAAGATATAAAATCTGGACATAACTCTTTCTCTTTTCTTTGCCTTTTAGATTTTCTTGGTCCTTCGTCACATGGATTTGCATTTGTATTGGTTTGAAAAATGTTTTCTAAACGGGGCTGTTTTTCACCAACACTATTTCCATTAGAAGGATTATCAATAATTTTAGAATCTTTGTAAAACTTATTCTCAAAGAATTCTACATCACGGGATTCAACAATGGTATTAGAGCTTAAATCGAGAAGTCTGTATGCCTTACTATGTTTAGCATATCCAACAAAGACACTCCTTTGTGCCCTTGGGCCTAATTTAGTTCTTTTAGGATCGGGAACTCTATAATAAATCAAACACCCTCATACTTTCAGATATGACAAATTCAGCTTTCTATTTTTCCAAAGTTCGTAGGGGCATACATTTGCCTTTCTAGACACAATTCTATTATGTAAATAACATGCTGTATTTAAGGCTTCACCCCATAGATTAAGGGGTAACATAGATTTTACTAGCATGTAATTTACCATTTCTACTAGCGTTCGATTTTTCCTCTCTGCTATACCGTTTTGTTGCAGAGTATAGGGTGTTGTTCTATCATGAATGATTCCATTCTTTTCACAGAAATCATCAAATTCAGTAGAAAAATATTCCAGCCCTCTATCACTCCTAAAAACTTTAATTTTCTTACTTATTTGGTTTTTGACTTCGACTTTGTAAATCTGAAATTCGTCAAATGCTTCATTCTTATTTTTCACAATATATACACAGGTGTACTTTGAGTAATCATATATCAATGTAATGAAATATCTTTTCCCTCCACGAGTCAAAGTTACATTTAGTTCACATATATCGGAATGTACTAAATCTAAAATTTCAGAATTTCGGTTTACACTAGGGAGAGGTTTCTTAGTGGTCTTGGCTTGTGCACATATCTCACATTTGTCACAATCGGATCCACTAGAATTAATTAAACCAAGTTTGCACATATTTGTAATGGATTTGAAGTTTAAATGTGCTAATCTATTATGCCACAAATTGAATGACTCAATGGCATAAGCAGAAGCAACACATTTATTGATACTTAGTTTATACATTCCATTACATCCATATCCCTTTCCTAAAAACATTCCATTTTTTGTAATTATGACTTTATCAGATTCAAATACAATTCAAAATCCTCTCTTGCATACAAGGTCCACTGAAACCAGGTTCTTCCTAATGTTTGGGACATGAAGAACATTGATAAGCGTGACAACCTTTCCAGAAGTAAAATCTAGAGTGATACTTCCTTTTCCAACAACCTGGGCTCGACTATGATCCCCCATCTGAACTTCTTGGCCATCACTGATGACTTCATAGGTTTTGAATAGCGACTTGTCCTTGCATACATGAATAGCTGCTCCAGAATCAAACCTCCAGCCATCCGATGTTTCAGCCATATTAATTTCGGTAACCATGGCTACAAGTTCTTCTTCTACCATATTGGCAGCTTTCTTTGGGGCACGAAATTCTCTAGCATAATGTCCCTTTTTGCCACAATTATAGCATTTTCCATTTTTCTTGTTCTTTTTGTTATTGGCATGTGGCTTTTCATCAGAACTGCGCTTTTTACTGGTATTAGAACTCTGGTTTCCCTTTTCCACAACCTGAACATCACTTTTGGATAGATTTCCTTTATTTTCTCGATACGAGATTCCTCTTCGATTCGAAGATGTTTCTGAATCTGTTCCAAAGTGTAGTCTTCTGTTTTGTGTAAAAGCATTTTCCTGTAATTGCTCCAAGTCGAATGCAGTTTGGCAATTATTGCACCAACTTGGAACAATTCAGGAAGTTTGATATTGAGAGTAGCCAGTTTGTGAACAATGCCTTGTAACTCATGAACTTGACCGAGTATTGGTTTACTATCATCCTTTTGAAAATCAAAATATTCAGCAATAAGAAATTTGTTTGTACCTTCTTCTTGCACCTTATATTTATTTTCCAGAGCATTCCAGATTTCAAGTGGTGTCTTCATCTCCTTGTAGAAATCATATAGACGATCTGAGAGAGCGTTCAAGATGTGGCCTCGACAAAGCAACGTGTGTTTAGTGCATTTAGCGCACTCCTTCTTTATATTATCCGTATCTACTACAGTTGGCGGAGGAAATGGAGGCAGATTTGAATCAACCAGATAAGAATGTCCGAGTGCAGTGAGCAGAAAAGTCATCTTGTCTTGCCATCTCGTGAAATTATTGCCATCAAACTGGTCAAGTTTGATCATGTCTTGATTCATAAGTTTGATGGATGCCATATTAGTCTGGGATTCCATAGTTATAGGAGTAAATTTTTAAGACTGTTAGAAATTAGATAAGGAAGAGTGGAAACTAGAAATGCTTTGAGGCATATCAATTGAGCGACGCTTTCGTTAAAAAGCTATTCGCCATCACTCGAATGAGTTTGATGAAGAGTTTCAGCGAATACTTTTCCCAGAATACAACAAAGCGAGGAAGAGGAATGCAGACAACAATTAATGAATTCCTCGGTTCAGAAATTATTTTATAGAGGAGAGAAAGTTAATTTTCGGGAGGAAGAAGAGGCAGCATATATAGAGAACCAGATATTCGTTCATATGGTCATGACTGTTGAAAACGAACAGATATTACTTTTGAATTTAAAAATCCACGGCCACATCTGTTCGAAACCGTAATAGTCGTGTGGACCAAAACGAAATTGGCCTGGCAGGAACTAGGCCCGCGAAGGCCCATAGCCCGTAGTCGCGCAGGTGCGTGTGAAGTGCGTGATAAGTGCGTTTGGAAATCACACGCGCTCACGCGCATTCCAAGCCAAGCCCATATTATTCATGCCATGCTTTTTATTCAACTAATATGCAACTTAAGTATTAGTATATATACCTCTCATAAGATGGAATTTTAGGCAATGTGGGACTAAGATAAAATTTAACTCTGCTCATTGGACATTTAAATACTCAACAATCCCCCACTTTAATTGTACAATTACTCCATTTAAATTTTATCTTGATCCTAGGAATGATCCATCTCCCGAAACATACCTTAATATCACATGGATACAAGAAGGTGTTTATGACTTAAACCATCAGTTAGTATAAATATACCAAAGTTTTATTAGAGTAATAGGTAGCCTTGGATTTTAACTTATCACTCTTTATAATAATACCGGATATATTAAATACACATGTGATATTTATTTTAAAATAATTTCTTGATACTTCTTAGCATTATTATGGCCATGTTCTTTGTTCCTGGTTTCACGAATGATCCAAAGAGTAAACCTAAAAACTCTCGTGGGGAGCGGCACCACTCCTACATTCATATAGGTGAAGCTTTATATATGCCCCCACTACTTGGACATTTACTAACTTCATTAAGATCGCTTTCAACCTCCTAACCGTAGTGTGTTTTATGCTAATTCAGTCTTGGCAATTTTATTAGCATATTGCAATCACTTCTAGACAACTTGTTATTATCCTTTAAACCTTGTACTATAGAATTTTAGTTTGAGATTGGGTTGCCATTGTCTGTGATTTTATTTATAGGTTTTAATCCCATTTCTATCGATGTCCCTTTCACCACATCTCTAGGTAGGCATTTTGTGAAAGGGTCTGCCAAGTTCTTACTAGTCTTTACTTACATTATTGTGATAATTCCATCCTTAATCAACTGTCTTACATATTCATGTCTTAAGCTTATATGTATGGATTTTCCATTATAAGTATTACTATAAGCCCTAGACAGAGTATCTTGACTATCACAATGTAAGGAAACAGGAGGCATGGGTTTAGGATATATCTTTATATCTAACAATAAATCCCGAATCCACTCAGCCTCTTTACCTGCAGCAGCTGATGCAATAAATTCTGATTCCATAGTCGAATGTAATATGCAAGTTTTTTTCTTGGAAACCCATGATATAGCACCTCCTCCTCCAAGAAGAAACAACCAACCAGATGTCGACATGTTGTCTTTTGCATCATTAATCCAACTAGCGTCCGTGTATCCTTCTAAAGTTGCTGGAAAACCATTGTAAAATAAGGCAATTCCTATGGTTTTTTTAAGATAACCAAATACTCTACTAATCGCCTTCCAATGTTCTCCGCCAGGATTGCTAGTGAACCTGCTCAACTTACATACTGAATAAGCTATATCTGGCCTAGTGCAATGAATAAGGTACATTAGGCTGCCAATTGCCCTAGCATACTCAAGTTGTGCAATTGACCTTCCATCATTTTTGGATAATTTAACACTTGAGTCAAAAGGCGTATTATATTCCTTAAATTTTAAGTGCTCAAATTTTGATAACTTCTTTTCTATGTAGTGTGCTTGACACAAGCCATATCCATGAGAGTGTTTTGCCACTTTGAGTTCAAGGATGGTATCTACTTCACCAAGATCTTTCATTTTAAATATTGAAGATAAATATTCCTTGGTCTCTAAGACGCCTGCCATATTTGATCCAAATATGAGCATATCATTAACATATAAACATACCATGACATTGTACTCCTTTGTAAACTTTGAGTAAACACATCTATCAGCGCTATTGTGAACAAATCCAAAAGATAGTATGGTTCAGTCAAATTTCTCATACCATTGTTTTGGAGCTTGTTTTAAGCCATATAAAGATTTATTCAATTTGCAATCTTTCTTCTCATTCCCAAGAAGAACAAATCCTTCTGGTTGCTCCATATCAATTCTTCATTCATATCTCCATTTAAAAATGCAGTTTTCACATCCATTTGATGAATGTGTAGATTATATATGGAAGCCAATGCTATTAGAATTCGAATTGAACTCACTCGTGCTACTGGAGCGTAAGTGTCAAAATAATCAATATCCTCTTTTTGTCTAAACCCTTTAGCAACTAGTCTTGCTTTAAAAGTATGTACAATATTGTTTGATCCATATTTCTTTTTAAAAACCCATTTACACCCTATTGGCTTAGAGCCAGATGGCAGATCAACCCAAGTCCAAGTTTTATTTGACATTTTGGAGTCCATCTCATCATTTATTGCTTCCCTCCAAAAGGTAGTATCTCTTGAGTTGATTGCTTCGTTGTAAGTCTTAGTTTCATCTTCAATGTTTAGGACAATGGGTGTTTTGTTGGTCACATTTTCTCTATTTCCATCAACTAAGAAAGTAGAGCTTGTGAAGATATAAAATATGGACATAACTCTTTCTCTTTTCTTTGCCTTTTATATTTTCTTGGTTCTTCGTCACATGGATTTGCATTTGTATTGGTTTGAAAATTGTTTTCCAAACAGGGTTATTTTTCACCAACACTATTGCCATTAGAAGGATTAGCAATAATTTTAGAATCTTTGTAAAACTTATTCTCAAAGAATTCTACATCACGGGATTCAACAATGGTATTAGAGCTTAAATCGAGAAGTTTGTATGCACTACAAGAAAAACTGCATATAGCAGCGGCAATATCCGCTTCTAATCCGTCGCTAAATAGGCCTTTGCGAGGGATTTCCTACATAATGTTGTGGTCGGTAAAAACCATGACGGTATTTGTGTCAAATTTTTGCGATGGAATTTAGCATGAGTTTTCCGACAGTTTTCCGTCGTTTTACTAATTATGTAATGAAAATATATTTTTATTTATTAATTTAATTTTAATTTATTTGCCGACTATTTACCAACAGATAAGTAATTTATAATAAATTATTATATATAAAAGACGTTGGTAAACCCTTACTAATTGCCAAGGGATTAGCGACGGATTTTAATTTATGTAAATATTTAATCTAGTACCAATTGTCGCTAATCTGTTGTTATTCATTTTCTAATCTGCAAATATATTATATATATATATATATATTCATATATATATATACATACACACACATATATATACATACACATATTTTTTTTGAAATTTTTATGCTTTTATTTACTTATAGAATAATAGTACAAGCCAGAGTAAACTAAAACAAACATACAAAAAAAAAGATACATAAACTGAAATACAAACATAAAGACTAAACTGGACCCATGATGAGGTTATCTTCCAAGCCCAAATAGACATCCCACTTGTTTCACGTCTTTAGCATGTTACTGTTGGTAGCCATCCCAATTCTCAGTGATGTTTAATAAGTGCCGAAAAACTTATGCTACTGAGCATGTAACTTATGTTTTAGCGCTGGAACCGTGGCCTTCTCCTTAACATCATCATTACCAGTCATTTTGAAAGCCAAACAGGAAAGAGCCTTCCCTTTTGCTAATTGTAAAAACTTATGTAACAAATACTAAATCTCAAAATGTAAAACCTGCCAAACAATCAACGGTATATTGCATTAACGATTGCCAATCAGTTGGACCAGATCGTACCAATAAACAATTTGATACTCGATGATAAGGCTCCATTACAAATTCATCTTCTCAGGCATAAAATCAAACAGTGAAAACTCAGCATGCAACTTAGAAAATAAATGAAACTAGATTAGCATAGTATTCATGCGGCTTCGTCATACATCCAGCAATTGTCGGTCAGAGATGTAAATCCATTTTTTAGATTGGCATACGCCTAAGTTTCCTTTTCTACAAAGAAGCAGGCATAGTTTACAATGAAATGCAAATTCCAGTAAAATCACATAAGCCCAATAAATAACTAGTCGAGAAAATATACAACTTCCGATTAAATTTTGAAAAGCATAAACAAAGCTGAGCAGCCATGCAATCATAGGGATAATAAAAGGTAGGACGCTAATATTACAAATCATTTAAAAACATACTCAAAAAATCCCAATTTTGAATCTTTCAAGCAAGATATATATCAGTTTAACAAGATTGCGTCTTCCATTCAGCATAAAAGTTGGCAATATTAACAATTTTGTCGTAGAAATTAAGAAGCCAAAAAAATAAACAGTGGATCTCGATGAGCTATGAAACAAAATAATAACCTAAATCTTATAAATTGAAACCAGTTCCAGGATTTCATACCCTTTGTAAACCGAACAGAAGAATGACCAGATCCGATTATTTGAGATGATCGGTTATGTGAACGAAAGATTTACAGCAAGTTTAGAACGGAGGCGAGCAAGCACAGTGATGAAGCAAGGTGGCTTAAGGATGAAGGCGAGGCAACAACGATAGAACGAAGGCGAGGCGACAGTGAAAGGACGAAGGCGAGGTGGCAATACAGAGGCAAGAAGGAAATTTGAAATCGTAACAGCTAGGGTTTTTTGGAGGCGGCGATTTAAGAATGAACGAATTAGGTTTTTTCTCTTTTCTTTTTGGTTAGGGTCATTTTATTTGGGTGTTGAACTTACATTTGTGTTTCACTGTATAGAGGGAAGATGAAAATTTAGGTACTCATTGAAAGCGGGCTTCGGGGGGAAATGAAAATATGTATGCGTAGAGATGCCTTGAATCCGTATAAGATCGTTTTATACCACGTAGAAATAGTCAAAAAATTAAAAATTTGATGATATTAGTGGGATTATACATTCAACAGTCTAATATAAATTTCTAACTAATAATAGAATTTAAAACATTAATTAAATATTAAATATTAATTACAAGTATTCAATGGTTGATTATTTATAAACTATTAATTATTAATTATCTATAATTTATTAATTACCAAATATTAAATGCTATTTTTTAGTTATTAGTGTTGTTTATTGGTTTCTTAATTGTTACTTCTTAATAAATACATATTCATTATTGAAAAATAATAACTATTTATTAATTATCATTACTTAATAAACTAATTAATTATCAATGATTATAAGTTATTTATTATATAACATAAAATATTATTTATTATTACTCATAAATCATTAATTAAAATAAATTAATTATTAATTATTAAACATATTAATAATTATTAAAAAATAACACTAAAGTATATCTTAGAAAAATAATATAAACATCTCTTGCAAATCTGTTGGAATTCTGTTGCAAAATAGCTTCGGTTAATATTCATCGGTATTCTGCTTGGATTTGCAACGGAAAATAGTGGCAGAAATTTTCTGTCGGTAATTGGACGCAATTTGCAGTGGCTTAGTAAGGGGTGACATAAGACGACGGTAATAAATAAAAGAAAAAAAAAGTTGAAAACACAAAAAACTATCCCTTGCAAATCACATGGAAATCCATGGCAAATTAGCGACGGAAAATTCCGCTGCTAAATATTTGACGCTAAATAAGTGTTTTCTTGTAGTGATACCTTACTACGTTCAGCATATCCAACAAAGACACTCCTTTGTGCTCTTGGGCCTAATTTAGTTCTTTTAGGATCGAGAACTCTATAATAAGCCAAACACCCCCATACTTTCAGATATGACAAATTCGGCTTTCTATTTTTCCAAATTTCATAGGGGCATACATTTGTCTTTCAAGACACAATTCTATTATGTAAATAACATGTTGTATTTAAGGCTTCATCCCATAGATTAAGGGGTAACATAGATTTTACTAGCATGCAATTTACCATTTCTACAAGCGTTCGATTTTTCCTCTCTGCTATACTGTTTTGTTGCGGAGTATAGGGTGATGTTCTATCATGAATGATTCCATTCTTTTCACAGAAATCATCAAATACAGTAGAAAAATATTCCAGCCTTCTATCACTCCTAAAATTTTTAATTTTCTTACTTATTTGATTTTCGACTTTGTAAATCTGAAATTTGTCAAATGCTTCATTCTTAATTTTCATAAGATATACATAGGTGTACTTTGAGTAATCATCCATAAATGTAATGAAATATCTTTTCCCTCCACGAGTCAAAGTACCATTTAGTTCACATATATCGGAATGTACTAAATCTAAAATTTCAGAATTTCGGTTTACACCAGGGAAAGGTTTCTTAGTGATCTTGGCTTGTGCACATATCTCACATTAGTCACAGCCCGATCCACTAGAATTAATTAAATCGAGTTTGCACATATTTGTAATAGATTTGAAGTTTAAATGTGCTAGTCTATCATGCCACAAATTGAATGACTCAATGGTATAAGTAGAAGCAACACATTTATTGATACTAAATTTGTACATTCCATTACATCCATATCCCTTTCCTACAAACATTCCATTTTTTGTAATTATGACTTTATCAGATTCAAATATAACTCGAAATCCTCTCTTGCATACGAGGTCTACTGAAACCAGGTTCTTCCTAACGTTTGGCACATGAAGAACATTGATAAGCATGACGACCTTTCCAGAAGTAAAATCTAGAGTGATACTTCCTTTTCCAACAACCTGGGCTCGACTATGATCCCCCATCTGAACTTCTTGGCCATCACTGATGACTTCATAGGTTTTGAATAGTGACTTGTCCTTGAATACATGAACAGTTGCTCCAGAATCAAATCACCAGCCATTCGATGTATCAACCATATTAATTTCGGTAACCATGGCTACAAGTTCTTCTTCTACCATACTGGCAGCTTTCTTTGGGGCACGACATTCTCTAGCATAATGTCCCTTTTTGCCACAGTTATAGCATTTTCCATTTTTCTTGTTCTTTTTGTTATTTGCAGGTGGCTTTTCATCAGAATTGCGCTTTTTACTGGTATTAGTACTCTGGTTTCTCTTTTCCACAACCTGAACATCACTTTTGGACAGATTTCCTTTATTTTTTCGATTACGAGATTCCTCTTCAATTCGAAGATGTTTCTGAATCTGTTCCAAAGTGTAGTCTTATGTTTTGTGGAAAAGCATTTTCCTGTAATTGCTCTAAGTCGAAGGCGGTTTTGCAATTATTGCACCAACTTGGAACAATTCAGGAAGTTTGATATTGAGAGTAGCCAGTTTGTGAATAATGCCTTGCAACTCACGAACTTGACTGAGTATTGGTTTACTATCATCCATTTGAAAATCAAAGTATTCAGCAATAAGAAATTTGTTTGTACCTTCCTCTTGCACCTTATCTTTATTTTCCAGAGCTTTCCAGATTTCAAGTTGTGTCTTCATCTCCTTGTAGAAATCATATAGACGATCTGAGAGAGCGTTCAAGATGTGGTCTCGACAAAGCAGCGTGTGTTCAGTGCGTTTAGCGCGCTCCTTCTTTACATTATCAGTATCTACTGCATTTGGCGGAGGAGGCGGTGGTAGATTTGAATCAAGAAAGAAAGTCCGAGTGCAGTGAGCAGAAAAGTCATCTTGTCTTGCCATCTCGTGAAATTATTGCCATCAAACTGGTCAAGTTTGATCATGTCTGGATTCATAAGTTTGATGGATGCCATATTAGTCTGGGATTCCATAGTTGTAGGAATAAATTTTTAAGATTGTTAGAAATCAGATAAGGAAGAGTGGAAACTAGAAATGCTTTGAGGCATATCAATAGAGCGACACTTTCCTTAAAAGTTATTCGCCCTCACTCGAATGAGTTTTCTGAAGAGTTTCAGCGAATACTTTTCGCAGGATACAACAAAGTGAGGAAGAGGAATGCAGACAACAATTTCTGAATTCCTCGGTTCAGAAATTATTGTATAGAGGAGAGAAAGTTAATTTTCAGGAGGAAGAAGAGGCAGCATATACCGAGAACCAGATATCCGTTCGTATGGTTATGACTGTTGAAAAAGAACAGATATTACTTTTGAATTTAAAAAGCAACGGCCACATCTGTTCGAAACCGTAATAATCGTGTGGACCAAAACGAAATTGGCCTGGCAGGAACTAGGCCCGCGAAGGCCCAAAGCCCGTAGCCACGCGGGTGCGTGCAAAGTGCGTGATAAGTGCGTTTGGAAATCACGCGCGCTCACGCGCATTCCAGGCCAAGCCCATATTATTCATGTCATGCTTTTTATTCAACTAATATGCAACTTAAGTATTAGTATATATACCTCTCATAAGATGGAATTTTAGGCAATGTGGGACTAAGATAGAATTTAACTCTGCTCATTGTACATTTAAATACTCAAAAATCCCCCACTTTAATTGTACAATTACTCCATTTTAATTTTATCTTGATCCTAGGATTGATCCATCTCCCGAAACATACCTTAATATCACATGGATACAAGAAGGTGTTTATGACTTAAACCTTCAGTTAGTATAAATATACCAAAGTTTTATTAGAGTAATAGGTAGCCTTGGCTTTTAACTTATCACTCTTTATAATAATACCGGATATATTAAATACACATGTGATATTTATTTTAAAATAATTTCTTGATATTTCTTAGCACTATTATGGCCATGTGCTTTCTTCCTGGTTTCATGAATGATCCAAAGAGTAAACCTCAAAACTCTCGTGAGGAGCGACACTGCTCCTACATTCATATAGGTGAAGCTTTATATATGCCCCCACTACTTGGACATTTATAACTTCATTAAGAACGCTTTCAACCTCCTAACCGTATTGTGTTTTATGCTAATTCAGTCTTGGCAATTTTATTAGCATATTGCAATCACTTCTAGACAACTTGTTATTACCCTTTAAACCTTGTACTATAGAATTTTAGTTTGAGGTTGAGTTGCCATTATCTGTGATTTTATTTATAGGTTTTAATCCCATTTCTATCAATGTCCCATTCACCACATCTCTAGGTAGGCCTTCTGTGAAAGGGTCTGCCAAGTTCTTACTAGTCTTTACATACATTATTGTGATAATTCCATCCTTAATCATCTGTCTTACATATTCATGTCTTAAGCTTATATGTCTGGATTTTCCATTATAAGTATTACTGTAAGCCCTAGACAGAGTAGCTTGACTATCACAATGTAAGGAAATAGGAGGCATGGGTTTAGGATATATCTTTATATCTAACAATAAATCCCGAATCCACTCAGCCTCTTTACCTGCAGCAACTAATGCTATAAATTTTGATTCCGTAGTCGAACGTGATATGCAAGTTTGTTTCTTGGAAGCCCATGATATAGCACCTCCTCCAAGAAGAAACAACCAACCAGAGGTAGACATGTTGTCTTTTGCATCATTAATCCAACTAGCGTCCGTGTATCCTTCTAAAGTTGCTGGAAAATCATTGTAAAATAGGCAAGTCCTATGGTTTTCTTAAGATAACCAAATATTCTACTAATCGCCTTCCAATGTTCTCCGCCAGGATTGCTAGTGAACCTGCTCAACTTACATACTGCATAAGCTATATCTGGCCTAGTGCAATGCATAAGGTACATTAGGCTGCCAATTGCCTTAGCATACTCAAGTTGTGCAATTGACCTTCCATCATTTTTGGCCAATTTAACACTTGAGTCAAAAGGCGTATTATATTCCTTAAATTTTAAGTGCTCGAATTTTGATAACATCTTTTCTATGTAGTGTGCTTGACACAAGGCATATCCATGAGTGTGTTTTACCACTTTGAGTCCAAGGATGGTATCTACTTCACCAAGATCGTTCATTTTAAATATTGAAGATAAATATTCCTTGGTCTCTAAGATGCCTGCCATATTTGATCCAAATATGAGCATATCATCAACATATAAACATACTATGACACTGTACGCCTTTGTAAACTTTGAGTAAACACATCTATCAGAGCTATTGTGAACAAATCCAAAAGATAGTATGGTTGAGTCAAATTTCTCATGTCATTGTTTTGGAGCTTGTTTCAAGCCATATAAAGATTTATTCAATTTGCAAACTTTCCTCTCATTCCCAGGAAGAACAAATCCTTCTGGTTGCTCCATATACAATTCTTCATTCATATCTCCATTTAAAAATGCAGTTTTCACATCCATTTGATGAATGTGTAGATTATATATGGAAGCCAATGTTATTAGAATTCGAATTGAACTCACTCGTGCTATTGGAGCATAAGTGTCGAAATAATCAACACCCTCTTTTTGTCTAAACCCTTTAGCAACTAGTCTTGCTTTAAAGGTATGTACAATATTGTTCGATCCCTATTTCTTTTTAAGTACCCATTTACATCCTATTGGCTTAGAGCCAGGTGGAAGATCAACCAAAGTCCAAGTTTTAGTTGGCATTATGGAGTCCATATCATCATTTATTGCTTCCCTCCAAAAGGCAGCATCTCTTGAGTCAATTGCTTCGCTGTAAGTCTTAGGTTCATCTTCAATGTTTAGGACAATGGGTGTTTTGTTGTTCACATTTTATCTATTTCCTTCAACTAAGAAAAGTAGAGCTTGTGAAGATATAAAATCTAGACATAACTCTTTCTCTTTTCTTTACCTTTTAGATTTTCTTGGTCCTTCGTCACATAGATTTGCACTTGTATTGGTTTGAAAATTGTTTTCTAAACAGGCCTGTTTTTCACGAACACTATTGCCATTAGAAGGATCAGCAATAATTTTAAATCTTTGTAAAACTTATTCTCAAAGGATTCTACATCACGGGATTCAACAATGGTATTAGAGCTTAAATCGAGAAGTCTGTATGCCTTACTACGTTCAGCATATCCAACAAAGACACTCCTTTGTGCCCTTGGGCCTAATTTAGTTCTTTTAGGATCGGGATCTCTATAATAAGCCAAACACCCCCATACTTTCAGATATGACAAATTCGGCTTTCTAGTTTTCCAAAGTTCATAGGGGCATACATTTGTCTTTCTGGATACAATTCTATTATGTAAATAACATGCTATATTTAAGGCTTCACCCCATAGATTAAGGGGTAACATAGATTTTACTAGCATGCAATTTACCATTTCTACTAGCGTTTGATTTTTCCTCTCTGCTATGCCGTTTTGTTGCGGAGTATAGGGTGTTGTTCTATCATGAATGATTCCATTCTTTTCACAGAAATCATCAAATCCAGTAGAAAAATATTCCAGCCCTCTATCACTTCTAAAAACTTTAATTTTCTTACTTATTTGGTTTTCGACTTCGACTTTGTAAATCTGTAATTTGTCAAATGCCTCATTCTTATTTTTCATAAGATACACATAGGTGTACTTTGAGTAATCATCTATAAATGTAATGAAATATCTTTTCCCTCCACGAGTCAAAGTACCATTTAGTTCACATATATCGGAATGTACTAAATCTAAAATTTCAGAATTTCGGTTTACACCAGGGAAAGGTTTCTTAGTGATCTTGGCTTGTGCACATATCTCACATTTGTCACAGCCGGATACACTAGAATTAATTAAACCGAGTTTGCACATATTTGTAATGGATTTGAAGTTTAAATGTGCTAGTCTATCATGCCACAAATTGAATGACTCAATGGTATAAGTAGAAGCAACACATTTATTGATACTAAATTTGTACATTCCATTACATCCATATCCCTTTCCTACAAACCTTCCATTTTTTGTAATTATGACTTTATCAGATTCAAATATAACTCGAAATCCTCTCTTGCATACGAGGTCTACTGAAACCAGGTTCTTCCTAATGTTTGGCACATGAAGAACATTGATAAGCGTGACGACCTTTCCAGAAGTAAAATCTAGAGTGATACTTCCTTTTCCAACAACCTGGGCTCGACTATGATCCCCCATCTGAACTTCTTGTCCATCACTGATGACTTCATAGGTTTTGAATAGTGACTTGTCCTTGAATACATGAACAGTTGCTCCAGAATCAAATCACCAGCCATCCGATGTATCAACCATATTAATTTCGGTAACCATGGCTACAAGTTCTTCTTCAACCATATTAGCAGATTTCTTTAGGGCACGACATTCTCTAGCATAATGTCCCTTTTTGCCACAGTTATAGCATTTTCCATTTTTCTTGTTCTTTTTGTTATTTGCAGGTGGCTTTTCATCAGAATTGCGCTTTTTACTGGTATTAGTACTCTGGTTTCTCTTTTCCACAACCTGAACATCACTTTTGGACAGATTTCCTTTATTTTTTCGATTACGAGATTCCTCTTCAATTCGAAGATGTTTCTGAATCTGTTCCAAAGTGTAGTCTTATGTTTTGTGGAAAAGCATTTTCCTGTAATTGCTCTAAGTCGAAGGCGGTTTTGCAATTATTGCACCAACTTGGAACAATTCAGGAAGTTTGATATTGAGAGTAGCCAGTTTGTGAATAATGCCTTGCAACTCACGAACTTGACTGAGTATTGGTTTACTATCATCCATTTGAAAATCAAAGTATTCAGCAATAAGAAATTTGTTTGTACCTTCCTCTTGCACCTTATCTTTATTTTCCAGAGCTTTCCAGATTTCAAGTTGTGTCTTCATCTCCTTGTAGAAATCATATAGACGATCTGAGAGAGCGTTCAAGATGTGGTCTCGACAAAGCAGCGTGTGTTCAGTGCGTTTAGCGCGCTCCTTCTTTACATTATCAGTATCTGCTGCAGTTGGCGGAGGAAGTGGAGGCAGATTTGAATCAAGCAGATAAGAAAGTCCGAGTGTAGTCAGCACAAAAGTCATCTTATCTTGCCATCTCGTGAAATTATTGTCATCAAACTGGTTAATTTGATCATGTCTTGATTCATAAGTTTGATGGATGCCATATTAGTCTGGGATTCGATAGTTGTAGGAATAACTTTTTAAGATTGTTAGAAATCAGATAAGGAAGGGTGGAAACTAGAAATGCTTTGAGGCGTATCAATAGAGCAACACGTTCCTTAAAAAGTTATTCGCCCTCACTCGAATGAGTTTGCTGAAGAGTTTCAGCGAATACTTTTCCCAGGATACAACAAAGCGAGGAAGAGGAATTCAGACAGCAATTTCTGAATTCCTCGGTTCAGAAATTATTTTATAGAGGAGAGAAAGTTAATTTTCGGGAGGAAGAAGAGGCAGCATATACCGAGAACCAGATATCCGTTCATATGGTCATGACTGTTGAAAACGAACAGATACTACTTTTGAATTTAAAAAGCAACGGCCACATCTGTTCGAAACCGTAATAGTCGTGTGGACCAAAACAAAATTGGTCTGGCGGGAGCTAGGCCCGCGAAGGCCTAAAGCCCGTAGCCGCACGGGTGCGTGACAAGTGCGTTTGGAAATCACGCGCACTCACGCACATTCCATGCCAAGCCCATATTATTCATGCCATGCTTTTTATTCAACTAATATGGAACTTAAGTATTAGTATATATACCTCTCATAAGATGGAATTTTAGACAATGTGGGACTAAGATAGAATTTAACTTTGCTCATTGTACATTTAAATACTCAACATTTTTGTTTAAAAAAAAAAAAAAAAAAAAAATCAGGTTGCGGACAAGTTTACAGGCTTGTGGAATACAAATCAAACCATAAAATTAAAGACCTTTGGAATGGGGAAGAGTTACCAAATCACTTTGTTCATGTACCTGCCAAAGTTGTCTCCCTATATCCAAGTTACTTTCGGAAAGGAGCAAGGAAAAAGCTTTCATTATCTTCTAGTCTACATTCAAAAACATTTTATAACATAAGAACAAGCATGTTCTACAAGACTGTTTAATGAAGATTTTATTTGGACTAAGTTTTCACTTGGAAATGCAGATTTTATTTTGGGACAGTAAAGAACAAGCATGTTTTACAAGACTATGTTTAATGAAATCATTCTACAGGTTTTATAACAAGTAAAAAAGTTTAAAAAAATGAAATGCATCACCAGGTATGGTATAAAAATCTTCAGCTGTTGATTACCAAGTATTAATTTAATGTATTTCAAAATAGATCGAAAACATAACGTTCTATTATGCATTGAAATATACTTGTTAATATAGAAATAATGTGTGCTAACTAAAATATGTTTTATATTGATGTACTGTAACACTACATCCTAGAAAAAGCAATAAAATATGATTAATTTATTAATCAGATGGAATATACATATCATATGGCAAATAAAACCATAGCAGCTCTCAAGCATAGGTAGATCGTAAATGAATAGACACTAAAATTGCACATACAAAATCTCATACCAAATGAATAAGTCATTACAGAAATGCTAAATAAGCTAGTAATAGTGAAAAGTAGTAAAATAATAAAGAGGAAAAATATAGTTGCATATATTTCCTAATAAAAACACCAAATATAGTATTTAAAAAATGCACATATGAGAAATTGATTAAATGCCATATTCACTTTAATGAAAGCAAGCTGTGTCAAATAGCTACAAATTGCAAATGAACAAACAAAACGAAAAAGGGTAAGAAATTATATCAGATAGAATTGAATAATGATATTAGGTACGCTTGAATCTTTCAGTGTGGATGATAAATCCTAAACCCCGTAAAAATAAACTGTTAAAAATGAAGGTCTGCAAAAGAAAAGAAAAAAAGAAAAAAAACTATATCTTTTTTCAAAAAAAAAAAAAAAAAAAAAAAAAAAGAAAAAAAACTATATCTTTTTAAATCATATATTACTATGTACAACTTCATGTATATGTAAACATGTGTGTATTGTATATACGTTGTACAAATACAGTCCGATTAGACTAACTCCATAGTAAAGTCCAAAATGTAGCATGCATTTGAACGAAAAACATATTTCAATCATTTTATGTATGTAAAAAAATGAATTACAATATGTTGGCCAACCGGGAATTCGAACAGAGTTTATTATGTCCTCATTAATGACTGCAAAAGACGGATATTGAAAAACGTTAGAGAGGAACGCGGGAAGTGCTTTAATATATAACAAATTATTCTCAATGAAAATTATATTAGCAAATAATTTGATGTATGCTCATAATTCATCCGAAAGTTTTAAAAAAATATGGACTCAAATTGTCATTGCAGTTTAGTTATATTGTAATGATTAAAAATTCTCAACATGTAAATGCTTCTAATGTGTAACTAATTTGAAGCAGTTCAAAAGAAAAGACGTATCCCATTTTGTTTCGGTGGTGTAAAATTGTCAGGCTAAGAATTATTGCCAACCATACAGTAGAAGTGAATTCTATTATAAGCATACATACATGAAAAAGATCATTCCTATTAAATCAGTAATCTTAAACTAAATAAAAAGTTATAGATAGTAAATAAGCTACCAGTAGGAGAAATTAGTAATATTATATAAAAGAAAATGGTATGTTATACATTTCTTAATACATACATTAAAAGCAAACCATTAAAAAGGCACATTTTCGTGAAATGAAACCAACTCCAATGGTTACAAAAGAATGTAAAAGAATTCCGAAAATAAAAGAAGCAATCCACGATATTAGTCATACTTAAATTTGTTATGTTAAAATTGGAAATGAATTTGAAAGACAGGTAGGAATGATGAAAACGTTTTGTTATTTTTTTTTTTTTTTTTTTTCTTTTTTTTTTTTGCTTGCAGTCATACACTATAAAATTTCAGGCCTTGTACCAAAGGAAAATGAGGATATTATCCCTTCGTTGGTTTGGTGCAAAAAAGTTGCAATGCTTGAGAGGCCACTCCATAAAGAATGGAATCAACAATCTTTAGCCTTTGGTTTGGTGCATTATTCGAAATTGTTATATTAGTACTAACTTTGAAAGAGATGGGACCGATCAATCATGGCATAATAAACCATAGCAAGTAATTCTCTTCTATTGCAAAAGGGAAGAAAAACATGAAAATAGGCAATGAATATTTACTATAAATTGTCAACCTAGTAATTAATATTATTTATCTTCTTATAATGTTCTCTTAAGCAAGATAAGTAGATTTATACAAAATATATCATATTCAATAAATAAGCACCAACCACTTGCAATAGTCATGATTTTTAAATTAAATTTACTTTGTAAAGATATATTTTCATATTAAATTTAAAGCATATACTTGGAGGGAATTAAAGTTGTAGTGGACGAGAAAGCATTGTTGCAGTGATTCCTAGTTACATCTAGGATGTACATGGTAACAACACTGAATGGCAATCTTCTTATCGCAAATAATTAATAGACAGTAATAGCATGAGCATTGAGGGCATTTCAAAACTTCATGATGGGATTTTCCGCTAAAATGGAAAATATACAAGTAAATGCAACATCACCAACCAAAAAAGTAAAAGTTAAAGGTTTTAAAAAGCATATGGAATTCTAAGAAATCTTAAACAAACCATCGTTGATCAAGCACAATAAGAATATCATTAAACCCAATATCGATGTTTAAACCAAACAACATGCAAAAACCTATAGAAATACAGAAGATTAAAAAATCATACATTATGTTAATATAATTTTCCTGATAGTCAGTTATTGATCCACATAAATATCTTATCATTAATAAAGCATGGTAACAATTATAATGGAGATTAAGCTCAATTTTTGGTAGGGAGCTAGTCAGATAACTTTCGTACTTAGTTGCTGGAATTGTCCTTATATTATGCATGTATACAACCATACTAATTTTGAAACCACGTCACTATGTTTTGCATAAATTCAATAATTTGACAGGATCATCTTCATATACATCATCCACCTATCTGTTATAATATGAACACAAATAAGTAACAATTAAGGTATTAGGAAATAGAAGTAAATCACAATTTTACATGAGAAATTGTCGACAGAGAAGTGGAAGTCAAATTTTTTATGATAATTTCCAAATAAAATGATCAAATATATGGGAAGGCCAATAATTTGCTGCGCATTTGGTGGTCTAACATGACACATATTATTTTATTGTCCTTCATTTATCCTCTAGTAAACCAATGATAGTTTCAGGATGGTAGCGTTGGATATAAAATAAAAATACATTCTAAAAAGATAATTCTAAATTGGTTAACAATGTTTTTGTAAGTCTGAGAGGGCCCGTGATGTATTTCAAATATAATAAGAGACTCAAAATAACTTATGTTACATTCCCCAAGTGAAATGGGAACCTTCCAAGGAAACACAGCCCCTGCTACAATAGCTAACTGAATTATAGGTATATCTTGATGATTTAGCACCATCTATAAATATACTAAATAAATTATTTGCTAAAGCATTTGATAATTAGCAAAATGAAAAACCATTTTGTTAATTAAATATGAGCGAAAACTTAAAAAAGATTTCCATTTTTCTAATATATTTTCATAAGCACAGTGGAATTAACTCATGTAGAAACTAACATTTCATAAATCAGTAAGTACTTTATCCACACCAAAAAACTATGAACCTATCCCTATTTTTCAAGAAAATTACATTTCCATATAATGATCCATCATAAATCCAACACTACATGGTTAGATAAAATTTTCACTTTTATAGCTGTTGTTAACCTTTTTAAGAAATCAGTATGCATTTGTTCCAAAATTTGGTAAAGCCTTTCTAAAATAATTAGTTGAAATTGCTTAAAAGTCGATAAGGCCATCCCATACCATATTGCACAATAGTAGAATATAAATAATACCTCAAAGTCAAGGTTTTTAATTTCATTTTCCCCCTCTTGTGCTCCTCAACACAAATTAATAGTACATCTGTCGACATTATTTACAGCATACAAAATAACATTAAATATATTGGTAGCATTTTTTTAATTTTTTGTTTGGGTCTAGAAACTTTTGAGATGGGAAGATAAAAATTAAGTTTTGCATACTGAAAGTTTGTGTAGAATTTCACGAATTATCAATGATATTGGTAGACAGTTGCTTTCCAATTAATCAAACTACCATACGATTAGTCGTATTATTTTTTCTAAAAAAAATAGTAACATTGGGAAATAATCTTATGTCTATGTAGAAAATAAATGGTTTATTATGTAGAAAATAAAATATCAACTTGAAATGTAACAGTAGGTAATCATATGGAAATAAATGATGTTAATTATCAAAGATGTGATGGGCTTCCTACACGAAATTATATGTGGCGTCGGAAATTGCCTCTTCAAGTACTTTTTCTCATCATTGTCACATATAGGAGTTCATATCATCGTTAGGGTGGTTATCATGTAATATTCAAATGATTCACAAAGCGGTCATGAAATGAATTAAACCTAATACACGTTGGTATTTTCGAAATTTTCTAAAAATTAAAAACCTATTGTTGTTTCTTAAATCATACTCCTTACTTCAGTTCATATCATTATTTGAAATAAACCTAGAATCTATCCTTAACAAAATAAACTGTGGATATCATAGTGCAAAGCACCACACTGTAATGCTATAGCCTGTAGGTTTTATATGACAACAAAAATAATTTTACTTCTCAGTCGATAAATACAAACATAAATTTTATGCCCCCAAGTTTAAAAAAATATTATATCTACAAACTCTCAGGTATATATCAATATCTCCATGATGTTATAACAAAATACAAACATAACCAAAACTACATTCATAAGTTAAATTTTGATCATCTATATACATTTTACCTATGATATCTTTGCTTTTTACATAAAATGAAGAGAAACCTATGTCAATGGGGAGAAGGCCTAACCTCTACCAAGCCATACCAACCGTCTGATCGGATCATCCCCACATGTAGCATTATTCAAGGAACATAATCTGCAGTTAAATAATTGTCAAAATCAGAATAAGAGAAATGTTTGAGCATAGGGATTCTTAGAACACACATGCAAACACGTAAACATACTTTGTTTACTATATTTCCCAATTCATAGTTGCAAAAATTGACCTACAACATAGTTTCATATCAATTTAGTTTCACATCAATTAGGAGCACCTTTATGCGAGCACCTTTTTCCCCAAGAACAAATAAAGAATAATATTACCACAAAAATAATAATGTGCAATTTAATGTTCATTTTTGCATGAATTTAAAAACTAAATGATAGCTTCATGTTAGTTGTACCGCTTTTTAACCAAGATATATGGCATAAAATTTACTAACTTTTGTTAATATAAATCCCTCTCAGTAAATAACATAAAATGATACGGTTGGCTGACTAATAGACAGAATCTGATTAATGAAATGAAATAGATAAAATGTGTATGGGTTTAGCTACCTTGGCTGAACCATTTAACCGCGGTAGACATCATAGCAATTTAGTAAACATTACAGTAACCAACATTCAAACCACATAAGGATGAACTTTCATTATATAGTTTTAAAGTTAAATTAAAAAAAAGAAAACAATAGCGGTATAATAGCCTCCATTGATACTTTAATTTAAGAGTCATTAAATTTGTCAATGCCTAACAAAAAATTTATCTCAAATATTAACTAATGACACTCCAAAATATTTTCGACTTTGAAATGCACATTCAAACTACGGTATAACAAAGAGGCGTATGTAGAAAGTATTTCATTTTCAATATTTGAAAAATGCACATGCTAACGTTTATAGATTTGGAAAGGACTGTCCATGGTAGATTAGATCGGTTGGCATGGAAATGTATCATTTCTCTAAAGTTTCGAAACACATGAACATCTCTATTGCAACGGGATTTTCTGCATATAAACTATATATTTATGTTGAAATCGGTGATACGCAAATCACAATTTTGGGCAACAAATAATCTTACGTATTTTGTGGAGAGATTTGTTGCTAGATTTGATGAAGAGATTTGGTGCAAGATTTGATGAAGAGATTTGGTGCTAGATTTTATGGAGAGATATTGGTTGCTATATTTGTGGACATTTATTGCAAGGATATTTGGTGCTTATCCAAATAGTTTTATAACATATATGAAGACAATTTTGATGCCAAGTTTTCTTGGGCATGAAGAAATTCTCTCTATAAAAAGGCCCAACTAACATCTTCATTAGGTGTGGGTGAAAGCCACCAAGAGGGTGGGTGAGAGCCACCAAGAGTGGTGGTGAGAGCCACCAAGAGTGATCATTCTAGCTATTCCATATTGAGTGTTCTTCTTCAAATTATTTAGCCATTAGATATTCTCTACCTATTTCTCAATAAGGTTATTGGTTCAAGTTGTAATTGTTTGTAACGACTGTTGAGATCGATTGTAAACAATTTTTATTAGTGAATCAATAAAGAGGGTAGTTGGGTGGAATATCATGTGCTCATATTTCCGATATTATTTGTGCTATTTTTTTTGTTTTTCAATCAAATTTGTTTGCTCCAAATTCGGGACCAAACACCAAAGGTGTAAAGCTACACTTCACTGATTCGGTAAGAATATGGAACCGCGTAATCATAAAATAAACGAATAAAAACAAGTAAGAACACAAAGGAATTTTTATAGTGGTTCGATTCAATATGAATCTACGTCCACTTTCAATCAATTCTCATTATGATATTCAAGCTTACAACATATGAATTTTCCCTCATTAAAATCATTTATCTCTTTCAACCCTATTTACGATTTAACTTTCTCTTAAATTGGCAAAGAGTTGGCGGAGTCTTTAGCTTAATAGTGAGAGAAGTATGGATCTTCAATCCTTTAAGTGCTTTGGCCCTTTCTCCATGATTTTGTAAGTTTTTTGCGTTAGATCCGGATTTAGAATGAATTAGAGAAGATATGAAATTGCTTGAATGATGTTGGAGTGATTCATCTTGTAGCTTGGATGAGATTGAAGGTGCTTAGATTCAATTGTAGAAAGCTCTCATGATCATTAACTTGGATTTGATCTTCATGAAGTTAGAAAAGTGTTGATGAATCCATAGAAGCCATTAGAGAAGTTGTAGATAAGCTTTGAATTTGACGGAGTCTCCTTGTAGGAATGAATTTTCGGTCCCCCTTCCAAATGAATTATGAGGGGTATTTATAGGTGATTTTCATACCAGATGGCAGTTTCGTAATTAGCTGACAAAAACCGCCATGAGTCAAGTCGTATGGCGACATGATTTGATGCGACATAACTGGTTCCTTCGAATTAAAGCTTCCGTGCGCCTCTGAAATGGCTACGGTATGATGGGGCATGACTTATCTCGGTCACGACATAAGGCTAATCCTATCTCCATATCATACTCCTTCTACGACTTGTACATCATGTCGCCGAACGACATGGATGATATCAGTAAAATAACGTCATGCCACTGACCGGCTTGAATCTTATCCTTTAGAGATCGCCTTGACTCCCGACGTTGGGACGTCATGACTTATACTGCAACATTGTGTCGTTCAACGCCTTGAGCTTGCGACACGACACGTCATGACGGTATGTCATTCGGATGACAGCTGGATGCGGCATGAGTAGGTTACGACATAAGGGCAAGACGGCATGGCGTGTTTCTTGAGTCTAACTTAGCTCTCGCGACAAGGTTTTGCTCTAGATCTTGAACAACGACTTACTCTTTATATCGTAGAACGATATGGAGGCAGGGCGGCATGACTCATGTTGTATGCCCCTATGCTTATTAGCGCTTTGGGCTTATAGTACGTCACGACGCCATGTCGGATGAGGACTTGCTTAGCTTTGTTGCTATAAATGGGCACGACATGACTTTACAACGACCTATTTCATATTGCTATATGACATAGAGCGCTATGGCGTGGTTCTTGCCTTACCCTTTAGAATCTGAGCGACATGGTCTTCATTGTATGAACCGGTGACGCCATGCTGACTTGCGATATGAAGAGAACTCCGTCATGATATCAGAACGTCATGATTGCTGGATGTTTTATGTGTTTCTTACATGATATGAATAGGTGCGATATGACTGGACTTCCTCCTTTGCGACATGACTCTCATGACTTAGTTAAAGCGACATGACTCACTTACCCTTCTTATGGGTTAACATTTGCCCCTCGAAGTTCGCGTTATTGATAATAATGCTGACTTCGACTCTTATATATGCATTTCATGGGTGTTAAGTCGATGAGTGCTTTTACGAGGTGGGTCAAGTCGTTCCCTAGCTCATGTCGCATGTCGTATATGCCATCTTTATACTGAACGTTTTCATGTCGCCATGGGCTTTGAATGCATTCCCATTCCGCCCAGTCCATGCTAACACCTTTATATTATCTTTAAAGTTGCACAACCGTTCATATGTCCTATTCCTTTTTTCAACTTAAAGCTTTACCTCGTTAATGGCGGATTGGATCAGAGAGAAACCATCGCCTTCTTCTTAAGCGACTTATTCAACCAAGCCGACGCTTTTAGCAAAATCATCACGATCGGACCCTGATCAACTTTAACGAGCCCCGTCAATCCAATTCGACACTTATACTTTCAACTTGGGAGAATTCTTCCTTCAACGACTATTCTCAGAACTTATCGTAAGTAATTTTTCGATCTGAGTTCTTCTTTGTTCTTCTGAATGATAAGATTTGTATAGGATTCAAGGATTTTTACTTATTTCCGATAAAGTGACGATCTTGTGAATCGATTTTGGCTGTTTTGTGATATTGAGATGCTTGTGAATCAAAAACAAGTTGAACCATAATGAGTATACTTGTGTATGAGGGCTCTGAAATTCTTTGATTCTCTTTAAACCCCTAATTTCTATGCAATACATACGATTTGCACTTTATGTCGTTCCAGCGTCATGAGTTTCAAACCGTGCTTGAGCGACATGACTTTAACGCCATAAAAAGCCTTGAATTGGTCGATGATGATCGTATGAGTTGTTCTTGAAGTTTTTGTTATATTGCACACCAATCGCTTGCCGAAATGTCTGAATCACGAATTTTATTGTTTTATCATAGCTGTTGTATGATTCTTTTTTCTGTGTTGCTTCAAAGTATGTTTGTGGCATTCTCCGAATTGTGTTGATTTGATAATCCCATCATTAAGTCATGATAATTAATTCATGTCGTTAAACCTATGTGAGTTGCCAATTTGTAATCGTAATCCAAGTTGCTCGAGGTGACATGTCGCATGAACGACTTGAGTCTCGGAATCGGTTCGAACGAGTTGACCTCTTGATGACTTTAGTTTAATACTGCGGATTGGTGCTCATGTCCCTGTTCGACCCAAACCATAAGAGGATATAGACTCTTGGTAAATTATGCCTTTATTGATTTGTTTCCCACGGCATAATTTTTCTTTACTCCAAGTCATTGACACAATGTCCGTAACTACGTGATAATAATGTGAATCTCAACTTGTGATAGTGTTTGGACACCCCTTTTCTAATGTCAAAACCTTTATGCTGAAGTTGAGCTACTTTTAAGATTCCAAGTTACGAACTAACATGAGTTTCAGGTCGTAGACCTATAGGAGTTTCAAGTCTTGAGTTGACATGAGTGTCAAGTTTGTGGATCGACATGAGTATCATGTCGTGAACCGACATGAGCATCATGCCGTGAACCGACATGAGCATCATGTCGTGAACCGACATGAATTCCATGTCGTGCACCGACATGAGTCCCAAGCCGTGGTAGTGACATGAGCAAACCGTCATGTTGCTGCTACGGCATGGGCAATCATGCCGCAATGACTTGACTCCAATGTCAACAAACGCCTTGCCTCGGTGTTTGTTACCTTTGTGTTAATGCTTTAATGTGTTTTCACACTTCTATTCTTCGAATCTTGTTTCTAGAAAACTGAAAGATATTCAAGTATATCTGTATAGAATGACTACTGAAAAGCATGTTCTTCCTCAAAGTAAAGAGGCCTCCTCGGTTCAAACCGATCCTTCCTTAAACAAAGCTCCCGAGACTGAAACAACCATAACCTCTAGCCAAGTTTCTACCCCCTTCCTTTGGATCTCCGCCCGATTAAAGCTAAGGATCAAGAGAGACAGTCTACCACTCTAACTTAGGAGCAATACGAACTACTGTGCGGTCAATACGGAATTCCTCTTACGGATGCAATATTAACAAAGGATGGCGTTTTTGCTGACGACCCTCCTGTTGGATATGTTGCTATAAGAAAACAAATGCTAGCAGCTGGTGCTATTCCCCTGTTCAATCCTTTTTTAGGGCAAATTCTAAATCTTCTAGGCATTGCTCCTTTCCAACACCATCCTAATGGCTACACGGTTCTACTGGGCCTTTATGTTCTTTTCATGGATATGACAAAACAAGAGCCTACTTTCCAGGAACTTCGTTACTTATGTTCTTTCAAGAGTAGGAATGACACCCCCTCTATTATGCACGTTAAAGGTGCCAGAAATCGAAAGCTAGTTCTCGAATTACCGCATAGTGTTTCAGGATTTTTAAAACAATTTTTCTTTGTTAGATGCCCCGAACTATTTCGAGGGCAGTGGATAGATGGAGGTATGCATAGTTTATTCAGTGGTCTCGATTTTTCTTTCGTCTGAATTATACGTTCTTACGTTATTTCTTTTGAAATGCAGTACTACCTACCCTGATTAAGGACAACAAAGCATCATCTTCTCTTAAAGCCACATACGAAACACTAAAAGCTATTGACGAGGCTAAGAGAAGTAGAAAACTTTTAGTTACTGAAAATATTCTTTGCCAATACGAACTACTTCACCCCTTGAGGAAGTTTTTATGCAAGGTTGGACCTTCCACTCCTAAACCTAACCCTGCAGAGTCGGACGTCGGCTGTTCTGATGACAGAAGTGTAATTCAGGCCGATGAAAACCCTATTATTGACCCTTCTTTGAAAAGATGTTCAGGGCCTACTAGTGGAAGAACGTTGCCCTTGTCGAAGAATTTGAATAAGGATGAAGACTCTAACCGTCATAGGGGCGAGGATCCTACAACATCGGCTGAGTTGACTGAGAAAGGGAACACTTCCGCGCATTCTGAGCCAGAATCAGATTCCGAACAGGTTAAGAGAGATAATAGGGAAGTGGATCCTTCTGAATTCGAGCGCGGGACTGAATATGATGGGGAAGACGTAATCGCATTAGAAACTAATCCAAATATTGAGCTATAACTGGAGATTCCCCTACTGAAAATGCAGCTAAGGAAGGTTCTGCAGGTACATTTGACAATTTGAGTGATCTCAACTCTGCTAGATATCTTGGTCAGGATGGTGCATTTACTCAGCCTCTCGATCCTCAAACCATAGAAACCGGACTTAGGGATGTAGCCTCAATCGAGTCAGAAAGGCATCTTAAATCTTTAGGAATCCCCTTAGACCCAGGAGATATGACTGGTTTGTTAATAACAGTATCTTTTAAAGAAATTCATCTCGTGCATTCCAATTCCTTTTCTGTATTTGTATCTTGCTTTAGCATTTTTAGATACTTCGTAGTTTCAAGTATCAGGAACTCATTCATAACTCATTCCAGGTCTAGACATGCACGGGAGACGCTCGTCAGGAATCAGATCAGAATTTAGTAAAAGGAGCAAAGCTTTCGATCCAAAGCACTTACTACGATCCGAACCTCAGCAATCATCACATCACCGTGAGCAGCTCCATCCTCCTCTGCCCTTGAAACCCTCTTCTCAGTCTTTACATGCAGCAGAATCCATCGTGACTGAGGAACGGAGGAAGAAGATACGTGAGGAAGAAGTGGAAGGGGCTAGAAGACGCAGTTGGCTATGGGAAGACACTCCCGATGAAGGGGAACGAGGGAGGAAACAAGGAAGGGATGGTTCTTATAAGCATTCCCGAGTAGAAAAGCTGCCTATTAAGCCTCGACTTCCCTCATCCTCTGGCCCTCCCGGTCCTCCAGCTGAGATTCGTTCGATTATTAATAAACCTCGCCATAATCCTGGTTTGACGAACATTTCCTTTTCTGAAAAGCTCCCAGGTTGGAATTTGAAAGGGCTTTACTTTGATTGCGGAGTAAGTATAACCGACGCCGATTATTTTCTTAAAGAGGTGGATGCGGTTATAAGTCAAACACACACTCAGTTCATTACTGCTAAGAGTCAACTTGAAACAAAATGGAACATCGTAAGAGATATCTTTTACCAAAAGTTACGTGGATGGGAGAAATTTGGTGATGACCTCCAAAAGCGTCATGATTCCCACCTTACAAAAATTGCCGAGTTGGAAGGTGATAACGTCAAATGGGAAAAGGTTTTGGATGATCGTGACGCTACTATCACAGTTCTCAATAAAAGAGTCGCAGAATTATCAGAAAACGAGATTAAGAAGCTCCGGGAAGAACTCGAGGCTTCCAAACAAAGAGAAAAAGATTCCATAACTGCCAAGCGCAATGTTGATGCCATATTGGTTGTAGAGAAGGATTTCTCCAAACAATATCGGGAAGATGCCGCTAATCTACGTAAGGAGGTAAAGTCTTTGAAGGCTTCCAACCAGACAGTGATGGCCAAGGTCGAATCTCTTGAGATGGATAAGATGACTGCAGAAGAAAGCCACAAACAAGCTATGGACGAAGCTGATGATGAGATGTTCCGCTTCTACATATACAGTGTCATGAGCCGTGGGAGTTTGCATTACTTAGGGGATAGTTTTGCATGTACTTTGGCGCTTGTTTGGGAGTGAGTGCTTGAGATTAACGGTGATGATTGTAGCGAGGACGAACTCATTGACAAACTCTTAGACGACAGGTCCAGAAAGGCTTTGGCAGAAGGAAAGGCCCAACTAATGGATGAGAGGACCGGTACTTCCGGTGAGAAAGTTCAACTCAACCTGATGTCAACCTTCTTACTGATCCCTCGGCCCTTGAAGCTTCCGGCTCACAGACATTAGTTAACCCAGTCGATGCTTCTAAAGAGAAAGATGCTGTTACTGAGGGAAATATCAATACAGAGAACATTGTTGAAGAGCACGGTGGAGACGACGAGGCTGATGATGACAATCCTGATCATTGGAGAATTAAGCACAGGAATCCCCCAGAAAATCTTCTTGATTCAGGTAAAATTGAAACTAATTATACCCTATCATGCTTAGAGTCCATTTTCGATTCACCTGGGTCCCTTGCTTATTATGCTCGATGTTTCCATACTTTGAATTTAATTTCTCCCTTGTTTTCTCCTACCATAGGCAATACAATAACTACTGGGGCTACCAGGATTGATTCGCCATTGGAAAATTTCCCTCTTACTTATGTCGTTACTCCCCCTCCTCTTAGTAACACATCCTTACTTGTTACAGCTCCCGGGTCACAAGATGCAACGATCGGTGCCCTCCTGGGTTTGGATGATGTTGACTATAACCTTAGTGATGATGTTGAGGCCATCGAGCAGACGGAGGTTCCCAACATATTGTCAAGGGTAAGAAGAAGACTGTCAAGTCCTCATCGTCTAAGAAGTAAAAGAAGAAGAAAGACATGGAGGCTATCACTTTATCTTCCCAAGAGAATCAGAGTAACGTGGAAGAAACCCCTCCACCTTTGGCTAAGAAGCCTGCTTTGAGATCAAGTGACAGGAAGAAATGATCATGCTTAGCAGTAGCTTAATCTGGTTGTTGACTATTTTCTTTTGCATGTTGTATTCAGGCCGGTTGTATATGCGGGCGCTGGTCCCCGCTTATTACTCTTGTACTTGTCGTCTTTATGCACTCTGTCATCTGATGTTTTACACTTTAACATGTGACTTCATGGTATAGTTCTGCTTTGTTGTTAGGAAATTGTATCCTGCTTTCCATGCTTTGAATTTTGCTTTTAGCCTCGCTGTACTTCTTTATTTTATATTTCATGCCTGTTCTACATCGGCAATACAAATTGTATGTTATTACAGGTTGAGTTAATTCAACCAACTTTATTGTTTTGTAAAATCCAGTTTTGTTGGTTGGAATGACCTAATGTCGGGTTTTCATGAGATTATGACCGGATTGTAGTATGTTTAAGAGAGCGTCATTAGATTTCGTTAATGCGATGGTAATGCCCCTATACCACAATTGGTTTTAATATTTTGAAAATTAGGCATG
This sequence comes from Allium sativum, assembly GCA_030737875.1. Classification (NCBI taxonomy): domain Eukaryota; kingdom Viridiplantae; phylum Streptophyta; class Magnoliopsida; order Asparagales; family Amaryllidaceae; genus Allium; species Allium sativum. The sequence goes on along the minus strand of CM060911.1, from coordinate 295,431,888 downwards.
GTTTTTACAGTTCGATAAAGAAATTTGTTATTCCTAGTAACTGAGTGGGCCAGTTACTTGTGGTTTTTATCAGATGACTTTGAGGAAAGTTTTTGGTTCCGTCATTAACTGAATTTGGAAGATTTGGCTTATGACCGGATGCCCTCGAAAGGATCTTTGATCTATTGTTCGTTGAATCTGAATAATTCAGACGCTTGTCGAACTTGTCGAATGCCTCCGAGGAGGTCTTTGGGTCCGTCAGTAACTGGGTTTGAAGGACCCAGAATCAATAGTTGGATTTGGAAGATCCAGCATCTGAGCGGATGCCTCCAATGAGGTCTTTGAAAACCCTGTGTTTATATCGCTATCCGGCCATGTATTAATGGCGTCGGCGATGAACCGGGTGCCCCACGGGGAGGTCTTGGGTTTAAAAGCCCGGTGTTTGTGTCACTATCCAGCCATATATTAATGGCGTTGGCGATGAACCGGGTGCCCCTCGGGGAGGTCTTGGGTTTAAAAGCCCGGTGTTTGTGTCGATATCCAGCCATATCTTAATGGCGTCGGCGATGAACCTGGTGCCCCTTGGGGAGGTCTTGGGTTTAAAAGCCCGGTGTTTATGTCGCTATCCAGCCGTATCTTAATGGCATCGGCGATGAACCGGGTGCCCCTCGGGGTGGTCTTGGGTTTAAAAGCCCGGTGTTTGTATCGCTATCCTGCCATATCTTAACGGCGTCGGCGATGAACCGGGTGCTCCTCGGGGAGGTCTTCGGTTTAACGTCACATTGTTCCAGGTGGCTGACGCTAGTTTATTTGTATGAGTCCGGTTGTGACTTGTCAAAACTAGAACTTTGAACTCTGTTATTAAGAATGTGCCCCTACGGTGAAATTCAAAACATGGTCCGTAGTTTGGGTGTTACATCGTTTTTGGTTTAGAGTTCTTGATGCCCCTTATTTATGGCTTTGCACTTCACACCCTCCATAACAAAAGTGTGTGGATGTTTGAGTATTAAGCATCAGGTGCTTGAGCTTTCCCCGTTGAGGATGTGCTATAGCTCTCATCAAGCCCTATTTGATTTTGAATGCGCTTTCATTTACTTAAGAAGCCTGTAATTAAGATCGATGTTAGCGGCTTGAAATTAAAAACTTGCAAATGTACGATTCTAGATAGGTAAAGTAATTTCTTTCACCAATTTGTACAAACTTTGCATGATATTTACAGTGCATGATATGTTTACAATTCATGATGTATGTATAATGCGTAATATGCGAAAGATACTTCAAACAAAATAACGGTGAAGATGGATGCTATTCCATGCTCGAGGGAGTGCGATTCCGTCTGTCGTTTTTAGCTCAAAAGTGCCATCTGCAAATTTATGACTTGTGATGTATGGCCCATCCCAATTGGGTCTGAATACCCCGGTTCCTGTCATAATTCTCTTCAGGACGAGGTCCCCGACTTGAAAAGTCCTTTGCTTGATTTTTGTATTGAAATATCTGGCTACTTTCTGTTGATGGGCCGCTATCTTAAGCTCTGCTTCTTTTCGCTTTTCCTCGAGTAAATCAAGTGCCTCCAACTGCAGCTCTTCATTCTCCTTCTGGTTGAAATGGATTCTGCGGTGAGTTGGTACTTCCAGTTCCACTGGGATCATAGCTTCTGACCCGAATGCAAGTGAGAATAGGGTGTGACCTGTAGCAGTTTTATGTGTTGTCCGGTATGCCCATAACGCAGAAGGTAGTTCATCAACCCAGTTGCCTTTGGCTTTTTCGAGATGCTTCTTGATGGTTGACTTTAGTATTTTGTTGATGGCTTCCACTTGCCCGTTTGCTTGCGGGTGAGCCACAGCTGCAAAACTCTTTTTGATCTTATATTTAGCGCAGAAGTCTAGGAATTCATTACTTTCAAACTGGGTTCCATTATCGGTGATGATCTTTTGTGGCACTCCAAACCTACAAATGATATTTTTCAAAACAATTTGATCACTTTCTTTGACGTGATAGTAGCCAAAGGTTCTGCTTCAGCCCATTTGGTAAAGTAGTCGATAGCTACTATAGCGTATCTCATATTCGCTTTTGCGGCGGGTAATATCCCGATTAAATCTATGCCCCAGACCGTAAATAGCCATGGGCTGACCATTTGAGTTAGCTCTGTGGGAGGTGCTCCTAGAATCTTAGCGAATCTCTGGCACCTGTCACACTTCTTTACATAGGTCATGGCATCTAGGTTTACATCAGGTTAGAAATAGCCATATCGCAGGACCTTCTTGGCTAATGTTTGACCACCGGTGTGTCCTCTGCATTCTCCCTCGTGCAACTCTGCCAAAATCGCTCTAGATTCCTTCTTAGTCACACATCGCAGCAATGGCATGGAGAATCCTCGCCGGTACAGCCTTCCGTCTTGAATGAGGTATAAAGGGGCCTTACGCATATCTTCCTTTTGTTTTTCCGTTCTTCAGGTAGTGTCCCATTGAGGATATATTCTTTGATTGGAGTCATCCATGATGTAGGTTCTTCAATGGTTTCCATTATCTAGTCAACACTCATTTCCTCAATGGTTGGGGTAGAAAGGACTTCGATGGGGATTAAACCCAGCAGTTGAGCATCTGACGAACTAGCATACTTGGCAAGAGAATCAGCTTTTGATTTTTGTTCTCTTAGGATGTGAGATATAACATAGTGGTCAAGGTCGTTTAGAAGTTCCATAACTTTGATTAGATAAGAAGGGAGGTTCCCAGTTTTGGTTTGGAACTCTTTGCGTACTTGACCCACTACCAACTGAGAGTTGCTGAGAATCTACAAAGCTTTTAGTTTTAGCTCTTTTGCCAACTTTAACCCTGTTATTAATGCTTCATATTCGGCCTCATTATTGGTTGATGGAAATTCCAATCTCAAGGCACAGCATAAAGAGTAACCTTCTGGGGTTTCTAAGACAATTCCAGCCCCTGAACAATAGTCGTTTCTGGATCCATCAAATTATAGTTTTCAAGCAATCTCTGTTTCCGCTGGTTCTTTAACCTCTTCTCAACTATTTGTAAACTCAGCAATAAAATCCGCTAGGGATTGGCCATTAATGGCCCTTCGAGGATGGCAAGTGATGTCATATTGACTTAGCTCAATGTTCCATTTTAGCAGCCTTCCTGAAGTTTCTGGACGGAAGAGAATTTGCCTTAATGGTTGATCAGTGAGAACCTTGATAGGATGAGATTAGAAATACGGTCTCAGCTTTTTTGAGGCAACAAGGAGGCATTATGTGAGCTTCTCTAGCTTAGGGTAATTTAGCTCTACCCCGGCGAGCCTCTTACTAATGTAATATACCGACAATTGCATTCCCACTTCTTCTCGGATTAGTGCTGCACTCAAAGCATGTGACGAAACTGCTAGATATTAAAATAAATCCTCCCCATCTTTAGGTTTCGATAACATTGGTGGTGATTCCATATGTCTTATCAATTCCTCGAAAGCCTCCTGGCACTCTGAGGTCCACTGGAAGTCCTTCTTTCCTTTTTTCAAAGCATCGAAAAGCGGAATACATCGATCCGTTGCTTTGGAAACGAACCGGTTCAACGCTGCTACCTTTCCATTTAAGCTCTGGAGTTCCTTTTTGGTCCTTGGGGCCCGCATTTCCCTTAAAGCCGTAATTTTAGAGGGATTCGCTTCGATGCCCCTAGCATTGACAATGAACCCGAGAAATTTCCCCGAAGAGACTCCGAATGAACATTTTAACGGGTTTAGTTTCATCCCGTATTTCCTGAGTATGTGAAACATTTCTGCCAGGTCCTCGAGATGATTTTCGACCTTCTTTGATTTGACTAGCATATCGTCTACATATACTTCCATTGTATTCCCTATCTGAGTTTTAAACATGGAGTTTACAAGACGTTGGTAAGTTGCTCCTGTGTTTTTCAGTCCAAATGGCATGACTTTATAGCAATATAGTCCTCTATCTGTTATAAAACTCGTGTTTTCTTCGTCTGGCTTATGCATCATAATTTGATTATATCCGGAATACGCGTCCATAAAAGATAGTAACCCGTGCCCCGCTGTTGCATTTATGAGTTGGTCAATTCGGTTCAAAGGGAAACTGTCTTTTGGGCATGCTTTATTAAGATCTGAGTAATCTATACACACTCTCCATTTTCCATTGGACTTTTTGACAAGAACTGGGTTAGAAACCCAATCTGGATACGTAGACTCTCGTATGAAATTATTTTTGAGTAGCCTATCTACTTCTTCTTTTAGAGCCTCGGATCTTTCAAATCCCTGCATTCATCATTTTTGTTTCATAGGAGTCAATTTTTGATTTATATTCAACTTGTGAACAATTACATTCGGTGGGATCCCACATATATCTGAGTGTTCCCAGGTAAATACATCTAGATTTGCATTCAAAAACAAGATTAATTCCTTTTGCAGCTTCATATCTAGCTGAGATCCTATCTTCAAGATCAGGTTAGGGTCCTTGTCGGATAGTGGAACGGGGATAGTATCTTCGGCTGGCGCTGCTCTATTTTCCCCCATACTGTTTTTCCTCGGATCAATTGCTTTCAGAGCGCCAATGTGCTCACCAGTATGGGGGTTTTACTTTAGTTGCTATAATAGGGGTTTTTGGATGCGGAGCGACGGCTCTACATCCTTCTTCAATTCCTTCTTCCTTGCCTCTGCCAATTCAACCAAATAACACTCTCTTGCTGCTTGTTGATAACCTATAATTGTGCCAACACCATTCTCCGTTGGGAACTTCATAGTGAGGCGCCACAGAGCCATAGTTATTCTGAATGCTGCAAGAGTAGGTCTTCCTAGGAAGGCATTATAAGCAGAGGGTTCATCAATTATAACAAAGTCTGGTACCAGTGCGGCTTTCTGCTCCCCTTCTCCGAGCTCTACTAGTAGACTGATAACACCAATTGGTTGAACAGGTTGACCAGTGAATCCGTGGACCTTGTTCTGACAGGCATTTACATTGCCCATGGAAAGCTTCATTCTATGGAATGCGCTAAAGAAGAGGATATTAACTGATGCTCCGCTATCGACTAACACCCTTCTAACTATGGCTGGGCCTAGACCAATGGTTATCACCATTGGATCCTCTGTAGGTGTTATGATCCCAGTCGGATCTTCATCTTTAAATGTGATGTCGTCTCGCAAGATTCTCGGTACTTTTGTTGATAAAACCTCACTTATGATCATGAGTTCACCTCTTTTAGAAAAGTCCTTCACCTCATGAGCATACTTCACCATGTCCCCCCGGCTTCTCCCAACTGGGTAGGGGCCTCCTGAAATGGTGTTTATGATCATCCTTGGTACAGCGGCAACTGAAGCATTCTCATTTTGTTTATGCTGTCCTGTAGAGGCTCCTTGGTCTTGAACTCCTTGAGCATTCTGGGAGTTCTTTGTATATTGTTGAAGCCCATTTTTCCTTATCAGTTCTTCAACTAAGCTTTTCAAATGTCTACATTCGTTCGTGCTATGCCCCGGCTGGTTATGAAATCGGAAGAACCTGGCGGACTTTATTGCGTTATCAGTGACTCTTAACTTCCCTGGCTTTGGGTATTCTTCAGTGTCTTTGGTCGCCATATAAATGTTTTCTATGGTATCGTTAAGAGGAGTCATTTTGGAATTCTTGAAGAAGCGAAGCTTTTTGTTGTTTCGACCATCTTTCCCTTCATTCCCCCTTTTCTAATTTCCTCCGACGTTTTTCTGTCCTCCTTGCACATTTACGTCTCTTTTCTATGACGGCTCTTTATTTTCTGTAGCTTCCAATGTATAGGTCGGATCCTCATCCACGCCTATATATTCCTCTGCCTTATCAAATAGCTCTTCGAGAGTGGCGGGCTTCTTCTTCTTGATCCACCGCCCGAGTTTGGTCCTTTTATTTATACCTCCTTTAAGAGCCATCAAGGCCAAACGTGGCTCATAGTTTCCAACTTCGGCCGCAGCTGTGTTAAAACGAGAAAGGAAGGTTTTAATGGATTCTCCTGGCCTTTGTTCCAACTCATTCAGTTCCATCACATCACGCACCTTAGTTGTTTGAAGCCTGAATTGCTGTCTGAATAGCTTGGCCAAGGTGGCAAAGTCATCTACAGATTTTGGCGGGAGTTTTGTGAACCAGAGTGAAGCTATTCCCTCCAAGTAAGTAGGGAAGTATAAACATTTGAGCTCATCAGTAGCACGTGCCCCATCCATGTGCTGATCATATTTGAATAGGAACACGTTGGGATCGCCAGTTCCATTATAGGCTTGTACAACTGGGGGTTTGAATTTATTTGGATATGGCGCCATTTTTATTCTTTCTGTAAGTGGGGTTTTTGTAGGAGCAAATCCCCATTCCTTCTCATCATCCACCTTTTTCTGGCGCTCATTCATGATCTTTCGTACCATTCCGAATATTCGCTCCTCCTCATTGAGTTGGTCAACGGGGCAGACGCCTTCCTCTTTACCAGATGCTTGCCTACGCAAATGATCGCGGTTCAGATTCTGGGGCCCTGGACCTCCCGCATGGGGAAGTACCCCTTCGGTGGAACCAAACGCTTGTTGAGGAGTCACTTTTCCAGAGTGGTTATGAGTAGGTGGCTTGATTCCCTTATCACTAGGATTTGCAACTTCTTGGACAGAATTTCCTTTATTCGGGCTTGAGGAAAAGATCCAGTATCTTCCGTTCCAGTGGTTTTAGCAGTTTTGAGACGGTTTGCACTTATGGTGACTTTGGCCGTTGCGGCTTGCATGGCGAACATGGTTTCAAGCTTCTTCACCATGGCCTCATTCGTAATATCAATTCAACTTGTCAGTCCTGCTGCCACTTCATCCAACTCCCTCCTTGTTACGACAGTTCCGGCTTTAGAACTTTCACCGACTTCAAACTGATTAATAGGCGGGGTGTTTTCCGTGTTAGTGGCATTATCGAAATTTTCGACGCTTTTACTTGTAGCTTTCTTCGAAGGTCTACCTGGCTTACCCATGGCTTTAGAGATAAGTATTTCAATTTGGACAACTTAGATAATCGGAGTGTATTCCAATGCAAGGCCTTCTACCTTGTGAGAGAGCGAGAAATGGATCGGCAGTCTGGGCCCCACGGTGGGCACCAAATGTTTGCTCCAAATTTGGGACCAAACACCAAAGGTGTAAAGCTACACTTCACCAATTCGGTAAGAATATGGAACCGCGTAATCACAAAATAAACGAATAAAAACAAGTAAGAACACAAAGGAATTTTTATAGTGGTTCGATTCAATATGAATCTACGTCCACTTTCAATCAATTCTCATTATGATATTCAAGCTTACAACATATGAATTTTCCCTCATTATAATCATTTCTCTCCTTTAACTCTATTTATGATTTAACTTTCTCTTAAATTGACGAAGAGTTGGCGGAGTCTTTAGCTTAATAGTGAGAGAAGTATGGATCTTCAATCCTTTAAGTGCTTTGGAACTTTCTCCATGATTTTGTAAGAGTTTTGCGTTAGATCCGGATTTAGAATGAATTAGAGAAGATATGTAATTGCTTGAATGATGTTGGAGTGATTCATCTTATAGCTTGGATGAGATTGAAGGTGCTTAGATTCAGTTGTAGAAAGCTCTCATGATCATTGACTTGGATTTGATCTTCATGAAGTTAGAAAAGTGTTGATGAATCCATAGAAGCCACTAGAGAAGTTGTAGATAAGCTTTGAATTTGACGGAGTCTCCTTGTAGGAATGAAGTTTCGGCCCCCCTTCCAAATGAATTATGAGGGGTATTTATAGGTGATTTTCAGATCAGATGGCAGTTTCGTAATTAGCTGACAAAAACTGCCATGAGTCAAGTCGTATGGCGACATGATTTGATGCGACATAACTGGTTCCTTCGACTTAAAGCTTTCGTGCACCTCTAAATGGCTACGGTATGATGGGGCACGACTTATCTCGGTCACGACATAACGCTAATCCCATCTCCATATCATACTCCTTCTACGACTTGTACATCACGTCGCCGAACGACATGGATGATATCAGTAAAATAACATCATGCCACGGACCGGCATGAATCTTATCCTTCTGAGATCGCCTTGACTTCCGCTGTTGGGACGTCATGACTATACTGCAACATTGTGCCGTTCAACGCCTTGAGCTTGCGACACGACACGTCATGACGGTATGTCATTCGGATGACAGCTGGATGCGGCATGAGTAGGTTACGACATAAGGGCAAGACGGCATGGCGTGTTTCTTGAGTCTGACTTAGCTCTTGCGACATGGTTTTGCTCCAGATCTTGAACAACGACTTACTCTTTATATCGTAGAACGATATGGAGGCAGGGCGGCATGACTCATGTCGTATGCCCCTATGCTTCTTAGCACTTTGGGCTTATGGCACGTCACGACGCCATGTCGGATGACGACTTGCTTTTGCTTTGTTGCTATAAATGGGGCACGACATGACTTTACAATGACCTATTTCATATTGCTATATGACATAGAGCGCTATGGCGTGGTTCTTTCCTTACCCTTTAGAATCTGAGCGACATGGTCTTAATTGTATGAACCAGTGACGCCATGCTGACTTGCGATATGAAGTAAACTCCGCCCTGATATCAGAACGTCATGATTGCTGGATGTTTTATGTCTTGCTTGCACGATATGAATAGGTGCGATATGACTGGACTTCCTCCCTTACGACATGACTCTCATGACTTAGTTAAAGCGACATGACTCTCATGACTTAGTTAAAGCAACATGACTCACTTACCCTTCTTATGGGTTAACAAAATTCATCTTCAAGTGATTGGGTGATAAAGATCCAATTTTTCTTGGCATTTTGTCAAGCTTCCGCTGCGCACAAAAATAATAACAAGTTGTTTCAATAGCACATTGTAAGCTGCCTGGATGCTAGTAGGTAGTGTCAAAAGTTAAAGAGTTGTGTTGAATAATGTCCATGATAAAATTGCTATTATTAACATTCGCAAACTCTTCTTTCTGATAATAAAAATGCCATGTATTCCCATTCCTAGTTCAAGAATGAATTTATTATGTCGCATTACAACGTACCTTAATATTTACCACTTTAATATTTAGTGCAAATATTATTTTCTGTGAAATTATAATAATTTAAATACACAAAATAATGCAGCTACAAGAAGAAAACATGAGATAATTTTCATGCAAGTATATCAATGAGAAAACGCTGAAAAAACTTGCAAGCTTTATTGAATGATAAAGGTGAACTTGTTTATGAAGTTGTGAAAATTGAAACAGAGGGTATAGAATTTTGTTCACACCATTTCAATAATAAAAAATGGAATAACTGCTTTTCGCAAAAATGTACATATAACTCGTCGATGTTATAGCAGGACTGAAACATTGAAACAAATATAATATTAGTATAAAAAAAATTAACATTAAAAGAAAGATAGTATAGCAGCACTGAAACAAAGATCATGTCACAGCGAAACAGAAGTAATAAAGCAGCACCAGAAAAAGATAATATCTTAAATAAGATTCCCTAAGATGGCAAATGGTTCCAAATCATAGTAAATGAAGGATTGTATGTTCCTAGATATGTGAAACTTGGTGCCATCATAGATAACTGGGCATACACCATGCTTTGAAAGTTGAAATGGAAGATATAGAATTTTGTTTACACTATCTATTATATTATATAAAAGCACAATCTTTTCTTAAGACCTTTCAGATCCAGATTCTTTATAAAATTCACATATCGTCACGTGGGCGGTGTTTCAATTCTTGGTGTACAACAGAGTAACTGCCTGTCTCTTCAGCGCCCTCTTATACCCTTTAAAACCACTTCTCCGATCCCTTCTACCATATTACCTTCCGCCGCCTTGCATAAAACAAAGTTATATCCATTTGGTTACGAGTCCGCTCATGTTCATTCGTTCTAATAAGAAAACGAAGGGTGCGCCGCCATTATGCCAGCTAAATCCCAATATTCTCCTCATCCCTGCCGATCTAATCTCCTCTCCCCTAACATCAACGATCCTATCCACACCACTGTCGATAATTCCACCTGTTGCTACCGAGTGTGAGATGCCATATCCGAGATGCGGAGTTGGTGGATACACTTGCAAGTTCATCAGTACTAAATCACGTCTTCGTTATAAACCAATTGTCTGGTATGTTCCTTAACTATCTCACGATTTCGTATATTCCTTCAGTTGGCTCTGACTTCTAGGTATGAACTTGATTATTACAATTTGAGGTAATTTTGTTATTTGTTGAGTTCTTTCGTGTGATTTTAGTTTCAAATTCTACTTGCTTGAACCTGATTTTACTCTCAAACTAAAATAGAAGATTTCTGCATAATTTCCCGATGTTTATCTTCATAGGTAGACCAAAAGACGGTGATAAAGGTTTTTTTTTTTGTCAGTAACCCGCTCAACACTTTCACTCATATGATAGCGTAATTGATAATTGTGTATGATCTCCTGTTATAAATGTATATTACAATGATTCAGGAAGTATTGAAATAGAACATTCTCTTTATTTTAATGATTGATTCATTCAACAAGTTATGGATCTTTGGAAAATTTTCTCACATATGTTGTTAAAATATATTTTATATATTTACTGCTTCATCTTCTAGCATATATGATGCTTCTTATGTATTATACACTTTCAGCATACTCAAGGTAACCATGTTATCGCTAAGAATAAAGAGGAAGATGCAAAGCATTTTAATTTCCATCCCTACAATGATGTGATGGTTGATATGAAGTGTACTCAATTATGAAGATACTGAAGTTCAGGTGACAAATATTACCCAATAATACTTTATGTCTTCGCTCCTTGGTAATATTGCACACATGCATTTTGGATGTGGAATTGAATTTGATGTAATAGTAGTAAACAAGAATATGTTATATGTTTTAAAGAATAATCAATCGTACATGTCCATTTTTATAAGTTTATTGAATGTATATTGGATATTTTTACACTCAATTAAACAAGGGTTAAAACAGTGCAAACACTATAGGCATATTTATTTTATTTCATTATTATGGCAGAAAACAAATTCAAATATGAAGTTAAGTTTTACTATTTGGTTTTCTTCAAATCAGCAGTATGGTTATTTCTAATAGTAACCTTTATTACGAAATGTGATAAGAAATATGTATAGATGATGTCATGTTTTTTTTTAATTTGCAAGATGCAAATGACTTTGTCGAAGGAAGAATCAATCACCCTACATTAACAAAATGGTTGTGCTACTTATAATTTCTTGACACATTGAGAAGAAACTACACATCGAAGTGGTTTTGAAAACTAATGCACAAATTCCAAATTAATTGTCAAATGTATACATACTAAGCACCTACTTTTTCATTGATTTTAATTTGTTTTAGCGTTCTAATCTACAAATTATTTTAAGAAAGTGGGAGTGCGTGTATGTTATACTTACATTTTGTTCCATATTCCATCCATGCAATCTTTGACATAAAGTATTTCATTCATGGCTGCAACCAAGCTTTTTAACTAGAAGTTGTATCAATAAGGGAAATGTCCTTGATCGCACAATAAACCAAACTTCGCTTATGTTCAGTCTACTCCAGCCAAATGAAAACAGTTTGGGATGCCATTTTCTCATCGAAGAGCAACAACGGACCATCATCCTTTGGAAGGTAACTATTTGACCCTGTCCGCACTTTGTCCCGTAAGGGCCCATCACACCGAGTTATATTTGTTCAGAGGATAGTTGCATCCATATATATATATATATGTATGTATATGTATATGTATGTATGTATGTGTGTATATATGTATATGTGTGTGTGTGTGTATATATATATATATATGGAAAAATCTACTTAAACAAAAAATGGTGGACACAACATTGGGCACAAGAAATCTCAACCATTAGATCTCCCCTTAAATTCCACATTTCACATAAAGACAAACAAATCGAACGGTCGATAGTTCGTGCCTTTAATTTTGTGTCCCAATAGCCTATATATACATATACATATATATATATATATACACACACACACACTCAAACATATATATATATACATATATATATATATATATATGTATGTATGTATGTATGTATTCTTTTAGAACTTTAGTAATAATGTTACTTGCTTTGTATATATCTATAAATAGAATTATCAATCTATGTGATCTTCATTATATTCCCTTATATCAATAATATTCCCCAAACGACACATATAAGATACAAACATTATTTGAATTGTCGAAAATGAAATTATATAGTACTTTGGGAAGCCAATATTTTATTTATAAGTTTACGTCACATTATTCAGGCTGTATGAGTTACGTAGACTTTTATTACAAAATTACATACACACATACTTTTTAAATTATATTCCATATTTAAACATAGGTAGGCCATTAGGACTGCTTTTGGTTCTAACTAATGAAGATTGCCAAAGGACGTACTTAGTCTAACTTATTTGAAAGAGGGAACTTTGTTTATTAAAATCTTATAAAAGAGATTTTATTAGGAACTTAGAATGGAATAATAATTATGTAAGATGAAGAGATAAAAACCAATTACCGAGTTACAAATTATACCATTACCATATCGTGTTTCTATGGTCTTCATTATTCATTGGCGGCTATAGAATTATCAAGATAATATAATATGTTTTGCTCATATAGTGAGGATGGATATTATTTTCGCAATAATATTAGATTATTTTCATTTATTTAGCTATTTATTTGTTACAAAAGGGACATACTATCGTGATGGTTCCAACCTTTTCAATATGTACGTTTCATTCAAATTTTAAAAGTTTCATTTCTATGTTTATTTATTGCCAAAAGCAAAGGATGTTATTAGCATGTTCAAAATTAATATTTGTGTACAATGGACGTATTGAAAAGAAAAGTTAAGGTTCTTAATGTCCTTATTTACAAATCTAATTATATAAATAGATGGGAATATTATATATACTAAAAGATACATCATATGTGTTTGGATAGTGATCATTTATTTACAATTCCCATGAGACTTTTTAGCGGAGGTTATGTATAAACTGAAACAAGCACTCTTTAGAATCATTTATGATTATAATATTTTAGTCAAGTTTTTTTTTTTTGAAAATTTTCGATGTGAATATATTTAATGTATAGATGATACATTTCACTATTATGAGCTTTCTCTGGACTATTCTTCTTGCAGTAATAACAAAACGTTCTCATATTCATAAATAATCCATAATGTGAATTCAGTAAATAATCGTAGCATAAATTTGTATGAAATATTTTCTTTATGGATTTCTTTATATTTTGCGCATAACATCTGAAATATTGCATTCATAAAATTATATACGTTTACATTGTAGATGAACAAGTTAAACCTCTTATCTTGCTAGAGAAAGTTATTAGCATAGCATGCTTGCAGAAGTTATTGTTTGTAAACATAAAAACTAAATAATTCAGTTCTGTTAATTCGGGATTTGAATCTAATGAACACTTTAAAACTATTCAGTACGGAATATTTTCTACATGTATTTCAGTACTTTTAGCGCTTACCATCAAACATTATATATTAATAAAACCATAAATGTTTACATTGCAGTTAAACAAATTAAACCTTATAGCTTGACAGAAGATATTAAGAGGGTCCCTGCAAAAGGCTTTGTTGGTGCACTAAGCATTAAACAAATTAATTCGTTTTTCTTTTTCGGATTTGGAGTCTTTAATTCATATGTTTGTTGATAAATTTACCTTTTTCTTTGTTAATTTCTATTTAACATGAAATGACAAGAACATTATGTTCCATCCAATATATTTTTTTAAACTGCACTTTTTTAGTCTTTTCATATATAATATCCTTATATATATATACATATATATATATATGCGTGAGTGCGCGTGTGCATGCGCTCGCTCGCTCACTCCATTCATGTCAAACAGACAGAACTTTTGAGAAAAGAGTTATGTGTTTTATACCCAAAATATTATAGTAACAATTCACAAATTAATCGGTGACGAACATCCATATTTTAGTGCATATGGAAATATAATTATATTAATTGATGATGCAATCATTCTTAACATGGAATATGTGTATGTCTTAAGCCAATGTATTGGACATTTCTATTTGATGACATAGTCCATGTATACAGTGTCGGCCCGAGCATCTGTGATGCCCTAGGCAAAAACATAGACAACAAAGAAAATGGCAGCTGTGTTGCAGTAGGAAAAAAAGGCAAGCAAAAATGAATATGGCAGCAAGATTTGATCTCGCATCACCCAAGTAAACAGCAAATGCCTAACCGTTGGACCACACAAATAACTACTTGCATATTTAGCATCTCAATATAAGAACATTTATTAATAAAAACAAAAACCTATCACCACCTCCTCTTGTGCCTCCGCCGGGTCTGATGCCCTAGGCGACCGTCTTGGTCGCCTTGCACAAGGGTCGGGCCTGCATGTATGGGTCTTAAATATACACACACATGGGATAAGCCTAGCACAAATACCGAATTAGATAACCGCTTATTATAAAAAAGAAGATAAAAAAATAAACAAAATGATTTGGTAATGTGGAAAATGATATATCTCAATAATTATGGAGGGCCAATTATATTAATCATAGGATATTCAATAATTTTAATGACATAACTATAATAATTTTGGTGCGAGTAGTGTGAGGAAGAAAATAGTCAGCATGCCTTTGTAAGATTAACCAAACAATCTGTAAAAAATTATATAATTAATCCAATATACTGATTGAATTAGTTGAGCAATATTTTAATTTCATATGTATTGTTGGTACAATGTAGAGATGAGTATTTCATCAGTGTTATTAGAGGAAGGTATGCTTTTTTAATGGAAGTTATGTTCTGACATCACTTTAATATCCTAAGTCCTGGCTCAAAAGATACCATTTGTGAAGTGAATAATTTAATGCTACATTTTGGATTCTAACTAGGATATAGTGGTTACTCATGGAAGCTCAGGTAATAATTGTTTGGTTCGACTGTAATCTCCTTGGAGCAAGAGGTGATACCCTTTCAGTTAGATCTATTAAATTTACATGCAACTTAGTAGATTATAATGTAATAACAACTCTATATATGCTTCATAACTAATCTTAATTTTCTGTGCATTTAACCCAAATCGATTTTCTTTCCTTCAGTGCACACTAAATGATATAAATTTGGATAATGAATAGTAATTATCATTGAATTTCAAAATTACTCCTTTAGCATTGAGAATATTTTAATCTGGCATTGTAAAATAAGTATATTAGTACAAAGTAGAACAATTTTTTTCTTCTTTTTTTGAGATAATAAATTTTCAACGTGGATAACTGATAATAAAGCTAATAAATCTTAACAAATGTAGATTACAATTTTTTTTTAAAATATCAGTAATCCTTAAGGCACCTATAAAAACTATAACAAATTGACTGTTTATTCCAAATATGTTATTTCCTTATCTTACCTTATACACCAGAACTATTAACACAACTACTAATTCAAGCTATGCTGAATTCATATGCGCAGCAATGGCAGAAGGATTAAGTTATTATTGCTGATTTAACAATGTTGAAGAATATTGCAAGAGGGAAAGGGTTCTCTTGCATGTCTTAGTTCCATAATGAACAGTCATAGTTAAAAACTGGCAATAAAGAATACTCCTTTTCCCTTCCGATATAACTAAATTTGTATGTTAACCAGCCTTTGAAATTGACATAATTTAGGTATGATACATGCTCACACTCACACAATTTTTGCAACGGTTTTGATTATGCCCATATATATATATATATATATATATTCTAACTTGGTCTTTCTATATTTCATGTTTGAAATTCATTTTCGATCAGAGTAGATGGACATGTCATAAATGATGGAGTGAGTTATGTGGCTGTCTGCATCACATTAGGGATATTATAAAGCTTATTAAGCTCTCATGCGACACATTTTGAGGCCAAATAATTTTTTTCCTTTACTTTTTCTCTACTTTGTTTTCTCACAGTAAAAGCAATGCATTGTTGTACGAGAAATGATTTTATTATGGTTATACATTATCCTATTGTGATTATGATGTGTAATCATTTTGCTTGATTGCTTATTCTGAACAACTGTGCAAATATTTTGAGTTATTTTCAAATATCTTTGGTCTATGGAGAATATCATTAGTCTTTTGCAGAAAGTGCTGAAGCATTTTTTTAGGCAACCCATTCTACTGTATAACACCATTGACTAAATACATTAGTTATTACTTCTTTCCCTTTGAAATTATTCAAGGATATTTACCATGTAACTTTATTAATATTTTATGAGAAAAAACAAAATATTAAAAAATACAATATAGAGGCATATGATAAACCATCATGCAACTAAAATTAATATAAAATTCTGTGAACCCGTGTGCGTAGCACGGGTTCGCACTAGTTTCAGTAATAAGGAAAAATAGAATTATTGTTTTCCTAGATTTCAATATAAAATTCTTTGTTGTTACAGCAGAATTAAAACATTGGAACAAATATAATATCAACATAAAACCTATAACGTTGACACAAAGATAATATAGCAGTACAAATACAAAGATGAATAAACATAAAACTTTTAACAGTGAAACAAAGGTAATATAACAGTGATGAAACCAAGATTCGTAGAGATAGCAAAATGGCAAAATGGTTCCAGATCACAAATATAAAGTAATCTATATCACTGAAAAGTTAACAAATATAAAACATGATTCTTATAGACAATATTATAGAAAACATATACACATATTATATATTTATTATAACTCTATTTTTAAAGGGATCAGTAGTTATAGACAACATATATAAATCTCTATCAACATATATAATTTACCTAACATATATAATTTGTTGTTGTCATGTCAACTTGAATTTGCAAAAAAAGCCTAACATTAATATTGTAATAGATTCCTTTTTCACTTCCTTCTTAATATACTCAAATATTGTACGCTTCGTTCAAGCAGCTTTCACTCAAAATTTATTAATATATGTTTAAGGGTAATCACTTAAACATATATGTTTAAGGGTATTTAAGCGTCATTCAAAAATTATTAATAGACAATTCTGAAAAATTAATTTAAGACAAGAATTCCATTGGTTCTTTTCTAACAGGTAATAATATTGATAGACGCAAACAAATTTAAGAAGCAAGGATCAAAAAATTTAATCTTCTCATAAGCAATAATTAATTCGATGATATCAAAATCAATCATCTTGGTGAAATACTTAGCAGGATCAAAATCATTTTGCAGTTATTTCTATTGTTTTACGCTTTCTAATGTCCAACTGCATTAAAAAAAATACCCAAGTAGATCTGGTATCAATCCACACAAACGCATCTACTATTATAAATATGCAGTTAAAATTAATTAAGCAGATCGACCTAAAATCTTGTAAATTGAAAAAACCTTAGGAGTGGTTGGCGGAAGCGACAGAGAAGTAAGATTCAGCGAGAAACAGAAGGAAAAACATGCAGTTCGCCTTATTCAAATAAAAAGCAAAGGATAAAAATGGAGATCAGAGGAATGGTGGAGAAAAATAATTAGGGCTCTACGCAGAAGCGAAGGGATGAGGTGGAAAACAATTAGGAAAGCAGGGAGTGGCCCGTGCTTCGCACATGGATAGTGATAAACATGATTATTTTTATTTAATAGAGCAAGTTGATGAAAAAACTGTAATGACAATGTATTTGGGAAAGTTTTGGTTTATGAATTTTTATAGCATAAATTGATGCGATTTAACATAGTCAGTAGAAAGAAATGTGCGTAATTGAAAGGAATACGGGTAGTATGTAGGTGTACAATGAGATTATAAATCTCTTAATCACAATGATGTTGCCCCCATAATCAACTGTTGAAAACAATTTTATTGTTTAAATTACATAATTGATATCTGTGTATTTCGGTTTGAACTCATAACTACTCATATGCACATCAACACATGTATATCAGAAATTCAGTAAAACATGGAAAAGAAAATACATTGGAATAAATGGCATTTGAAGTCACACTCTAAATGCATTCATCACATATACCAACGTAAATAACGTTTTTATCTTATTGAGTTAAATATTAATCATATTAGTTACACACGTACAGTGCAATGTAAATTTATACAAAAGTATGGTGGTCACAATTTAAAGTAATATGAGAGTATATTATCTTCACACATTACAGGGAATATATAAATTTAACTTTATATTAAAAGCATTGCAAGTTGTGTGGTTACCACATAATAATGGTAACACGATGCATACAAATTACAAAGAGCTTCACTTGTAGTCTTGACCTGTTGGTCTGTGTTACTATTGAGAAGTCAAAATATAGCCAATATTCAATCAATAATAATGCATACATATTCAGAACGTTAACATAAACTTATTTCCAAGAATCATGGGATAATTACAAGCAGTAATACATATATATTGAAAAATATTACATAAGTTTCTTCTTTGAATGGAGAAGAAAGATATCAAATTATGACAGGTTATCTAAGAAATTGCAGAACTGTTCTAATCAAGAACAAAGCTTGTAAACTCATTTATAACCCTTAAGTAAACCCCCCACGTTCGTTAGCTTTCAGAACTTGAAAATATGAACATAAATTTGGGAGTATAGACCGAAAATATTGGTTTATGAAATATCTGATACCCCTCCGTGCAAGCATTCAACCAATGCCCTTGCAGGTTCCATCACATCAGGATACTCTATCACATCAATAATTGTATCTCCTCTTCCCTGTCAAGGCATTAATTGATAAATGGCTGAAATTGCAACCAAATTTATTTTCCTTCGTTACATCAAAGCTGCAATAAAGCATATTAGATACTGAGTGCTTGTGTTAGATTTAATTGAAGCTACATTGTTGGTTATCCAATGGCAATGTAAATCAAATTGTTGCACTTTTTATGGGGACATTTAAAATATATTTAGTTTTTGTTCATTTTATGCATGTATAACAAATTTAAACTGAAAGCGGCTAGAACGGGGACATATGTCCCCATAATGTATATGTAAAAGATCTCTTTTCCCAGCTTTTGGTGCATTACACACTCATTTTTTGATAAGTTGGAAAAAATGTTTCTTGTGTATAAGTTGAAATATAGTAGGATAATTGACATAATAAAATGTTGTTGTCAGAAGCAATGATTAAAATCTGTCATTTGTATATTGCTAACCATTTATCCAATTTCTTGCCTTTTGTTCAAGACCCAAACACCAAAGAAAATGAAAGATATGAACAGTGTACCTTGATAAGCCTCGGTTTAGGAAAAGAAAACACATTAAAATGAGCCGCTATACCACAGTCAAGCATTTTCTACCAATAAAAATTTACCAAGATAAGATTGCATACTGTAATATAGCAGAAAGATTAATATAACTTATTATTGATAAGAGCTAAATATCAAATGATGAAATCGGGAAACATCTCAGTAGGAGAAACATTGGAAACTGCAAAAAATATAGCATTACAAGTTATATTTGTTTGAAAAATAAGTTTCCAAAATAAATTTCAAACAACTTAGTCTTGTAAATAGATGATGGGTCATTTTGTCGAAGCAAAAACACATTTAATGCGAACTCTTAACTCCAGTGGGAGAGGAGGGTTAACTCAAAAATTAGTCAGGCACATCCATTTTTCTAATATGTTGGCTGGCCTTTTTGACCAAGCCACCAAGGTTCACACACAAGTTCAATACGAAGTTCACTCGTAAAAGTCATACAAGCCTGATCGTGCACATCCAGTCGTCCTCGGTTCGTGCCATCACTCTCACGACCGGCTCGTGATGACCCCCCATGGCTAAGCCATTGCCACGACCCGCTCGTGTTTAAGCATTACGACCCGTTCGCTGGATAGAGTCACGAACCGAACTTGATGCCAGAAATCAATGGCCAAGACTCGGTCATTCACGAGCCAAGAACCCAGGAACTTGCGACACCTGTCCATAACTGCCACATTGACCATTTCTCCATCAAGCTACGAACTAGTCTGAGATCCTCGGGATTCATGCCACGTGTCTTCATGAACCGCCTGTAAATATCACCTATAAATAGCTCCGTACTTGGAATTTTTCGGGATCTTTTGGCAATTCTGAGTGTTGTTACCACCATTGTTGCTTTTCCATTATTTCTTATCAGTATTATTAAGAAATTACTTAGTGAATCATCATTGTAATCATGAGATTATGAGAAATCATTGGTTGTACTTGCATTCTACGTATAATCAAAGAATATAAAGTGGACGTAGGCTCATTAACGCCGAACCACTATAAATCTGGTGTGATCATTGCAATTTCTTCTATTTCCAGTTATTAATCTCAGTAATTCTGAATAATTTGGGTGTTAGAGCCAAATTCGGATCTAACATTTTGGTGCTTTCACTGAGAAACTGAAGTCTCAGCATATTGGATTATTGCCCTACTATTTGGATATTCAAGTCCGAAGAAAATAGTCCGAATCTCCACAGTTTTAGTTTTTGAATTTTTTTGCAAAGTCAAGACATTATGGCTGGAAAGAAATCCAAAGATGCACGAGCTTCGCAAGCAAATGAAGCTGCAAACGAAGCCGTTGAAGAAAGCATTCATGAGTAGGCCGAGATGGGGTCTCCGATTCGTGATAATGAGGGGGCGAACCGACCCACAGAGGGCATCACGACCCGCTCACAAGGTGTTATCGCGAGCCACCCTGATGACGCCACCACAAACGACCCTCAACTGCAGGTCGCAAGCCGTCCCCGGACTGCTGCCACGAACCGCCCCCAGAGAGCCACTACGAGCCGCCATGCAGAAGACACCACGAGCCGTCAACAACAGGGGGTCACGAACCAAAATGACCATAGGACCACAACTCGACCCGGAAAGGAAATTATGGCTCGTTCTGCTCGTGCTGGTACTTCTTCTTGGCCTAGCTCTGGATCTTTACGTATAAGAGAGAATGTTGACAATCAGTTCAACCCTTCTGCCCCATCCACTGAAGGAGACCTTTCTCGTATCCTTGATATGTTGGAGAGGACAAATGACGAGTTGGCATACCAAAGGCAAGAGAGTTCCCTATTACGACAGAACCTAACTGCATTGAACAGGCGTATTGATGATCTCCAAAGGCAGAGGACACCTCCGCCAGCCTTTCCTTTGACTCCAGAATACTCGTCTTCATCTGAGGAATCTCCAAGGCCTCCACGGCGACCATTGGAAAGAACTGAAAATATAGGACAACTTTGATTTGGATCGCTTCCTCCTCAAGAAGAGGCAACACTTAACCTAGGACCCGCCGACCATATTCTGAATAATCCTGCAGCGCTTCCTAGAGAATAGATTGTTAATGAACCTGTTGAGAATCGACCACCGCAACCCTTTCGTCGCGTGATTGACCGTGGTAACAGGGGGGCAAGGAAGCTCTGCTGAGGCTCCAGACTTCGTGGCGGTCCGTCGGAGGAACGATGAAGGACCCCGCAGGGCAAGGAGTGCTGATCCCGAGTCTACAGTGACTCATGCTGATGTTGAAGCAATGATCAGGCAGATCATGGTGGATAGCCGTGGGCAGAGAAACAAAGATTGGGGCATAAAGCTCAGTCATACGCCCTTTACTGATGATATATTAGAGGTTACATTCCCAAGGCGCTTTAACATGCCAACTATGAATCAATATGCGGGCAGGACTGACCCAGTTCAACACTTGATGAGATACTCATGGTCCATGAATGCCGCTGCAACTTCCGACGCCGTAAAGTGTAAAGCATTCCTGATATTCCTTGAAGATGTGGCATTACTGTGATTCACCCGCTTGCCAGCACGATCGATATCCAGTTTCAGGGAACTGAGTGAAAAATTCGTGAATCAATTCCGGCTTCACGCTCAGAGGTCTAAAAATGTCATTGAGTTATCCCTCATTAAACAACGTCCTGATGAGACTCTAAGGTCATACCTACATCATTTCAACCTAGCTGTCACAGAGGTCAGATACCCTCACGACAGATTGTTTTGATGACCTTAATTAACGGGGTAGACAAAGATACTGAGTTTGGAAGGTACCTAGCTGGCAAGCCACCGTTGACTAGAGGTATATTCTATGAAAAAGCTAATTTTCGCCTACGTCTGGAAGAGATATATGCCAACCGAAAAAGAAAGGCTACCGATAAAGAGGATATCCAGAGTAATGTGGCCATCAAGCAGATGGAGGATAGCTCAGGGAAGGTAGAATTTAATGTTGGGAATAAGAATCAAGGAAATGGCCGCCAACCGGGAAGTAACAGTCAGAAGAAGAACCGGGGGAATGATTCCCAGAGAAGGCCTCTGTCCAGGCCATTTGAGAACTTTACACCATTAAATGATACATTAGAGAACATCTTTATGGATACTTATAATGTCCTCCAGTACAAGAGGCCTCCCCCAAGAGATTCGATGGAGAAGGAACGTGAAACTGGAAAATTCTGCCTTTTCCACCAGGTTCATGGTCACTCCACCAACGAATGTCGCCATTTGAGAGATGTGGTTGAAAAGCTATCACGAGAGGGAAAATTAAACAAGTATACGGTGTCCCCAAGGGATAGGGAGCAAGCCGGACAGGCTCCGAACCAAAATCAACCCGCTGCAAGACCTACCCCTCAGCAGAAAGGGAAGAACATAGTCATCAATACTATAGTCGGAGGGCTTCACGTGGCAGGACATAGCTTCAGGGAAATGGATCAGTATGTCAACGCGGACAAACAACACCTTGAAGTTGGAGAATGCAGTAATCCTGACGACTCTACCCCAATCAAACAACAAAAAACAATGTTTGACGATGTTATATTCCGTGGTAGAGAGTATTGGAGTCCATTCCCCAACTGAAGACCCATTACTGATAGCAGTCATCATTGGTCCGGCTATAGTCCATAAAGTTTTAGTAGATAATGGGAGCTCTATCAACATTCTGTTCAAGAAAGCATTTGATCAGATGAAGTTGGAAGCAAAAGACTTAAAACCTTGCGAGGGATGGGTTCGCGGCTTTAATGGAGCCTCAACTGCCCCAATCGGATATGTAGAGTTGTCGGTAACCCTGGGAGAAGGAGATCGCCGGAGAGTGAGGATTCTCTCTTTTGTGGTCTTGGATATAGAATCGTCATATAATGCCTTTTTGGGCCGACCGGCCCTAGAAGAATTTAGTGCCTTCATTGCGCCCTGGTGTCTTCTGTTGAAGTTCCCAATAGATGCAGGAGTAGGACTTATCAGAGGAGATCAGTTCGTACCACGAGCCTGCTATATAGCAGAATTAAAATTGTTGCGTAAAGGAAGAGATTTAGAAACAAAAGGCACTTCCTCCCCGCTAAGGGAGGAATCATCATAGCAACTAAAGAAAACAACCTCGGAGGAGCTGCCTAGAGAACTGTTCGAGGACATAGATCCCAGAGATGACGAAGATCCCGGGGGCTGAGTGGCGACTCCAAATGAAACAACTGTGGATGTGCCAATCGATGATGATGACCCAGAGAAGGTCCTAAAGATTGGATCCCAATTAGACCCTGTTCGAACAAGAGAATTGACTGATTTCCTAAAATCTAACTTGGATGTGTTTGCCTGGACTCACGCTGACATGTGTGGGATATCCCCCTCGATCACGAGTCATTCATTAAGCATCAATCCGAAGCATCCACTCGTTAAACAGAAAAGTCGAATGCTTGGCCCAGAGAGGTCGGCTGCCTTGAAGGAAGAAGTTGAGAAGCTGAGAACCAACGGATTTATTAGAGACTCAACCTACCCGGAGTGGATTTCAAAGCAGGTTTTGGTAAAGAAGGCTAACGGAAAATTGCGCACTTGTATTGACTTCTCAGATTTGAATAAAGCATGCCCGAAGGACAGTTTTTCGCTACCAAGAATTGACCAGTTGGTGGATTCGAACGGCAGGTCAGGAACTCCTCTCCTTCATGGACGCCTACTCAGGATATAACCAAATCCCTATGCATGTTCTGGATCAAGAGCATACCAGCTTCATTACGGATTTGGGATTGTATTGCTATGTATTGATGCCGTTCGGTTTGAAGAAGGCCCGTGCTACCTACCAACGATTGGTGAATAGAATGTTCTACAACCAAATCAGGAAGACAATGGAGGTGTATGTCGATGACATGCTAGTAAAATCCAGATAATCATCCGACCACACTGCCGACCTTGCGGAGATGTTTGATATCCTACGAAGATATGGGATGAAGCTTAACCCTATGAAGTGTTCGTTTGGGGCTGCCCCTGGGAAGTTCTTAGGATTCATCGTCAGTTCGCATGGAATTGAAATCAATCTAGACCAAATCATGGCAATTAGAAACATTCAGAAACCAAGACGAATTAAAGATGTGCAAAGCCTCGCAGGAAAAGTAGCTGCGTTGAGTAGATTCATCTCCAAAGTTACGGACAAGTGTATTCCTTTCTTCGAGTTGATAAAGTGTGGAAAGCGCAATTTCGAATGGACTCCTGATTGTGTAGAAGCATTCCAGAACCTTCTGAATCATCTTGAGAGACCCCCGATACTGTCCAAACCGATTGACCACGAGGACTTGTTTGTGTACTTGGCAGCATCGTCCCATGCGATAAGTTCAACCTTGGTAAGGGAAGAAGATAAGGTTCAGAGGTCAGTGTAATATGTGAGTAAGAAG
The DNA here is from genome assembly GCA_030737875.1 of Allium sativum. NCBI lineage: Eukaryota > Viridiplantae > Streptophyta > Magnoliopsida > Asparagales > Amaryllidaceae > Allium > Allium sativum. The sequence continues at coordinate 295,407,322 of CM060911.1, read as the reverse complement.
TTGGTGGCAGCCGAACGAAACTATCCAAGAATAGAAAAGCTCGCGTATAGTTTATTGATCGCTTCCAGGAAGCTTCGCCACTATTTTCAAGCTCATCCCATCACCGTGTACACTAACCACCCGCTTAAACAAGTTTTGCAGAGGCCAAAGGCCTCAGGAAGACTACTCAAATGGAACATTGAGTTGAGTCATTTTGATTTGAATTTTCAGCCCCGACGATCAATAAGGGGGCAAGTACTCGCAGACTTTATAGCATAATTCACTATCCCAGAGGATGATGTAGTGAGTGAAGGAGCTGATTCTCCGAAACAACTTCTTGACCCCAACGCCTGGAAATTATATACTGACGGCGCTAAGAATGACAGACAATCTGGCACTGGAATTGTGCTTGTAACTCCCGAAGACCGATCAATATACTACGCCTTCAGATTGTTGTTTCATGCCACGAATAATGATTCTGAGTATGAAGCCCTGATTGCCGGGCTGAAGCTCGCAAAGGAGTTGGAGATAACGAAGCTAGATATCTTTTGCGACTCCAAGTTAGTTGTGAACCAGGTTAATGAGGAATTTCAGGCTAGGAGTCCAAGGCTGATATCATATTTAAAAGAAGTAAGAAAGTTACTCGGTAACCTTGATTACTACAGTATATCCCATATTCCTCGAGCGGAGCATCAAAAGGCAGACAAGTTGGCAAAGATGGCTAGTTCCAACCGTCCCGAAGACACCAAGCTAGTCCTAATTGAAGTATTGCAGTCTCCAAGCATTGATCAAATGGAAATTGATCCCGTATTGAAAATTGAACCAGAAAGGGAGTCGTGGATGACACCCTTGAAGAACTTTCTAATGAATGGAACGCTTCCGACCAAGAAGAGCGAGAGGCGTGCTGTTATCCGAAAAGCCTCCAGATATATCATGCAAGGCAAAATCCTATATAGACAGGGATTTTCGATACCTCTCCTCCGGTGTATAGCTCATGATGACATAAAGCGCGCACTGAAAGAAGTGCACGAAGGTGAATGTGGCGACCACACTGGAGGACAAACGTTGGCAAAAAAGATACTGCGGTATGGCTATTTCTGGACTACCATAAACAAAGATGCAGCCAACTATGCACGACGTTGTGACGTGTGCCAGAGATTTTCTAAGATCCCCAGAGCACCTCCTGGCCAGTTAAAGACGATGATGAGCCCGTGGCCTTTCGCTGTGTGGGGAATTGACATTAATAGAAGCCTCCCCATAGAGAAGGGCAGAGCGAAGTTTGCCATTTTGGTCGTGGAGTACTTCACAAAGTGGGTCGAAGCAGAACCATTAACCACAATCACAACCAAGCGAGTAATAAATTTTGTTGTCAGAAATATCATATGTCGATCAGGATTCCAAAAACCATCATAACAGATAATGGACCCCAATTTGATAGTGCTTAATTCCGAGGCTTTTGCCAGAAGTATCACATTGAGAAAAGGGACACCTCTGTGGCACATCCGCAATCGAACGGACAGGTCGAAGCAACAAATAAAGTGATTAAATCCATTCTGAAGAAAAGACTGAAGTGGGCCAAAGCCATGTGGGTTGATGAACTACCCTTGGCATTATGGTCCTACAGGACAACTTACAAGTCGGCGACGGTCCACACACCTTTCTCCCTCGCCTTTGGAGAGAAGCATTCATCCCGGTTGAATTAGAAGTACCCTCTTATAGAACCACTTATTATGACCCGATGACCAATAACAAGCTGCTCCTTGAATCCCTAGACATGGTTGAAGAAAAGAGGGATGAAGCCGACCTGCGCGCCTTGTGGCACAAGCAGCAAGTCGCCTGATACTACAACAAAAGGGTTCGAGCCCGAACGTTTGAACCCGGAGACTAGGTTCTGAAACGTATCTTTCCACCCCCAGTGCATTTGGGCACAAAGTGGGAAGGACCATACTCCATCCTACGGAAGCTTGATAATGGAACCTTCATGTTAGCAACCGTGGATGGAGATGAAATCCCCAGAGTGTGGAATGCCCAACATCTGCGGCATTATTTGACATAAAATTGTCAATTTATTCTCTTGATTTTAGGACCATGTAAAAAGACACGACTTGCCTAGAATATTCTGGTTATTTAAACAAGAGGTTATAAAGTGGATGTAGGTCATGATTCGACCGAACCACTATAAAAATATCACGTGTCATTTACTTTTACCGTACTGTTTCTTAGTTATTTTTTCATTCTTTATGTATATAAGCTATCGCCATTATGAAATCAACTATGAATCCCACAACGATCTTGAAACATGTAATTCAAAAGTGTTCCCTACCAGATCAAGAGATCAACAATATGTAGAGCCCTAGAATGCAGTAAAGTAAATGACACTACCATTAATGCTTCAATTCTCATGCTCTGAGAAGGAGTTCGAAGGACAAAGAATTTTCCACAAGACGTGAAGGTGAGCCATGATTAAAAGACCGTCTCGACGACACTCTACCCTTGACATCCGACGGGAGAGTGTAAAGGCGCTAGAGACTTAACGCCACCAAAGAACTCCTACCCCGCTGAAGGATCGGGAGAAGACTGAAAGCTGAGTTCGAACTCTATCCTGAGCATAAGATAGGAGAGAGTAAAGGCATGTTGACTATATGCCGCCAAAGGTCTCCCATCCCATTACACGACTAGAAACAAGATTGAAAGCTAAGCCAGAAACCCTCATTTCCAGACGTGGGGGGCAGCACACATATGACTCTAATTAATCCTCAATAAGCCCTGGCCAGGCATCACATTAATGATTGATTGGGGGCATACTCGTACACATGTATATACACATAAATGCAATGCAGAACATGTATATACACAGAAATGCAATGCAGAAATTTTGAAGTTTTATTGCTAGAATGATTCATGATTTGATTCAAACTTAGTTATGAATTGATTATTTACGTTCATGGCTAAGTATAATGAATTTGCAGGTGCATCACAGTAAAGCAAAAGAAGTAAGTTTTCATTCACTAAGTGCAGATTTACAAGACAATGCTAAACAGAATACGAGGGCCATGCTCGCGACTACAGCATAAGGCCAATGGAAAGTCTAAAAACAAAATATGGACTAATAAGCAAACACTACTTGGGCTTGGGGGAAGACTTTCATTTCTTCTCTTTCTTCTGCTTCTCCGGCTCCTCCTTGTCGGCATCGGATTTGTCCTGTTTTCTCTTCTTCTTCTTATCAGAAGGAGGATCTTGCGGAGGATTAGTAGATTGGGCTGCAAGCTGGGTCGTTACCTATTTACTGGACAACTTTATGATTAACCTAGACCCAGAGGCAGCTGCAGAGATAAGTGCTACATTAAGAGGTTCTTGCTCCTCTACTTTTAAGGCCAGTTGTTTATCCCTTTTCGCCTTTATGTCCGCCAGAGTCACACTGTCATTGTCCTTGGTCTCCCCTATGATCTCTACATCCTCTTCCTCATCCCTATGGCCGCTATCAGTATCGTGCAAGGCCCCAATAATTTCAGCATTTTTTGGGACATCCTTGCTCGATACCTCAGTGGCCTCCTTTGTTGCCTCAACCTCAATTTTCTTTGAAACTTCGGGGGTGATCTTAGTGATTGGGGGCACGTCAACCTTCTCGGCCTCAGCCTGCTTTTCTGCAACCTCCTGAGTAGATCTGGCACCTGTATCACGAGAAGCAACTGTTATTAGTTTGGGAGAAAATGTTGTCTCCTTCGTTGTATGCTCCACAACACGACAACAATTTATAATAGCTTTGACAAATTGTGGAGAGAATATAGAGATACCTTCCGCTGACTCTGCAGGTGAAGCTGCGGTATAAACCCCGATAATAGGGGGAACCGAAACCCTAGGGATCAGTGGGTTGTCTGGACTATACTCCACAACCTCAAAAGCCTTGGGCTCCGGTGCTGAACTGGAACCTTCGTCAATCTTGTTCTTACCCTTGAGTTCGAGTCTTTCCTTCTCTATGGCCTCTTGAATCTAACGTCTGCCCTCTGCTAAAGCTTCGGGCTCTCCAACCCTGAGGAAAGTCTACGTAAGTTGGTCTTCGTCGATTTCCTCAACCTTTAACCGCTGCTTTTCTCCCTCGACAATTATATCCCATACATTGACTAATGTGGTGTGATAGTCTTTAATCCAAGAGATGTCTCGAGTTCGAATGACCTGAGCAAAGAATTCCATTAGCAGCTCCTCAAACACTTCTATTTCCTTTTCGGCTGCGGCAAGGTTAGAGGTGGCAGTGGAGGCTGATTCAAGAGCAGCATTGGCGTTACTTTCTGCAAGCGCTGCCCGTTCCTCAGTATGAGCAAGTTTGTTGTTCAAATCAGCATTTTCCTTTTTAATACGAGCTAGATCATCCTTCAAACTCACTGTTTCCTTCTCCCAAGCATCCTTCTCGGTCGCAAGGCGATCCTCCGACGCCTTTAGCTCAGTATTAGCTGTCCTGAGATCCTCCACCTCTTTCTTCAGAGCCACGCGTTCTTGGCTATGTGAATCAAGCTCGATGTGGAAGCATTCCTTGGCATCGCCCAATTCGATTTTGTAATTTTGAGTGTCCCGCCGAGCTAAGGCGAGTTGGGCTTGCACATCCTCATAATCTTTTTCCGCCTTGCTTTTGGCCTTAGCATCGTGATCAATCTTCACTCTGGCCCTGGCAGCATCTACCTCCAGACGGCGTATAACGTCTGATAAATTCTTGGCATGCTTTTTCATTGTGTTATATTGTTTAGCCACATGGCCGATCTGACCTACAACTTCTACACCCCATTCATCGGAAACTAGTTCGAGATCTGATACAAAATGCTTCCTCTCGAAATAGATATCGGGAAATTCCTTCCGCAAGTGCTCCAATTTTGCTTGATTAACAGGAGTAACGGTACCCTCTTGTATCCCCGAAGTGTCCAAACTATGATGACCAGAGGGAACAAGAGCTGCTTTTTCTTTCTCTTTATTTTTGATTGACTCCTTGTGTTTTATCTTTGGGTTCGTGATACTTCTTGGAGGACTTGCCCGGAGGAGGTAAGCCTTTCGTAGGAGTCGGAGCCTTGGGAAGTTCTTTATGAAGTTCTTTACCCCCCGTATGTGACACTTGGCGACTGTGAGACTTCCCAGGATCTTGTTTTGAGGGAAAGCGAGAACACGTAGGATGACGCGGATAAAAATCATGATGTCGTTGGATATCCCTTCCTCGACTATCACTGCGATCATGTTCAGATACAAAAGACAGCCGAGGCGTGCTCTCACGAAGATCGCGATAAGAATAACGACGAGGCATTTTTCCAGTAGAAAATCACAAAACAGGTGTCAGGATCGTGAATACTGTTAGTGTACAAGTGTTGTGATAAGTGGTGCATGTTATTTGTGTGTCTCGTGTGATCCCCCCAACAGACTAGGGCCTAGGGATTGGCTCGTCTGAACGGTATCTTTCTCTTTAACTAGAGTGGTTTCTTCCTCAGAGATAGGAAAGAATGATTCCCCTCCGAAGTCTTCGGATGTGTAGATGTTATTTGGTAGGGGAATCTTGCTTAACTCTCCAAATATCTGCTCCTCTGTTAATTCATCTTGAGTAGTAGGATCAACTGGTGGTGGAGTCCTCAGGGGAGATTGTTCCTTGGAAACTGGAGCCTCCTTTGGCTCATCAACTCGGGTTTTAACTCCTTTATATACATTCAAGTCCTCATCATCCTGATTTATCATCGGCGAAGGACTCTTGCGAAATTCTATTGTTTTTGCGGCCCCTAAAGTCCCTTTTTCCTCAGCCGGGGCCACATACTTGTAAGGCTTGCCACTGGTTCCAAGCCCGAATCTTATATCCAGAAGATGGTGTTTATGAAGGCTCTCATCGGTGATGCACTTCTTGATTCTACAAAAGTCTGATTTGTTTACTATGTGGCGGGATAATCGGTCTTTGTATACCGAGCCCTCTATTTTTACAAAATTGTGAGCTATACAAGAAAAAGAATACATTAGCACTTTGATTATGCAATTGGGGTATACGTTGCAGAATTTGAAACCTAGTTGATTGTAGCCACTTTCTTGCACATCCTACATGATGTTATATGTAAGACCATTCGGATCTCGCATCCCTTAGGTTGCCATGGCCATTCGATAAAACTTTTCTCCGAGGAATCGATTCGAAGAAAGAGAAGTTTGGGTCCCTATGGAGCGATGTTTGAAATGATAATAGAATTTCAGATCTTTGAAGGTGAGTTCAGTCTATAGAATCTCTGCGTACGTGATATATAAAGTATACAGAGCTGCGTAAGCGTTGGGGTGGAGTTGCATAGGAGCGATATGTAGCCGCCTCAGTAGATCAACGATAATTGGAGGAAATAGAGGGATGGCGCCTACCCAACACATGAGCCTACTGACAGCCATATATCCTTCTAGAGCAGAATGAGGCATGTCTCCTTCCTATGGAATTTTTACATCGTCCCAAGGAATCCCGTTCCATAAACATATTTTTTTTCCAATTTCAACTTGTCCAATTTAGAAGCCATGGAATCACTTAGCTTCTCTTTCTCTACTTCTTTAACACCTGGGATCTTGTGAGGACCTCGATCATCTTCTTCTTCTTCTTCCTCGAGTGATGTGCTCTCGGAAGATGTCGATTCACTATCGATATCTGTCTCATAATCAGATCCAGAATTTTCCCACTCCGGGTCGGATGTAAGCACATCAGGGTTGTGATATTTTGACGACTCTGGATCTAGCCTGATTTCTGATATTCTCGATGAACGTCTATCAGGCATGGCTGTGTTGGCGAGTAAACATGAAAGATTAGAATACAGTTACCCGTGAACCCCGTGCATGTGCAAGTGCTGGTGTGCGCAAGTGTGCATAATACTGGAAAGTATAAAACACAAAGTAAACTAGATAAGTGTGGTAATGGCCACGTTGTGCTACTAAGTTACGATATTGTTCAGTTCAAAAAGTTCGTCTCGAGGGCTCTAACATTACTGTCTATTTTATCATACAAGTCATGGACGATTTACAAATGAAATATACATTGGCGTTCTCGATTGATTGATGTAGTTTAGTCCGATATAGTCATAAGGTAAGGGTTAGTCCAGAAAGTAGACCAAATCGTGAAGTTTTATAGATCAGATCGTGACAGGGTTACAGCTCGTGAGGCTAGTTCGACTCGTGATGGGGGTCTCACTCGAGATCTAGGCTGGGCTCACAAGTACACAGTGGTTCGTGACAGGAGCTTGACCCCCAAGGAGAGGATCAATTGTCAATCGTGAACAGGCTCATGGTTATGTTCCAAGTCAAACATCACATCGCCTTGCCCCCTACGGCTCGTGGGACACTCCCACGACCCGCTCCCTCTTCCATCATCACGAGCCGACGCTCTCCCGTTGTCACGACCCGAACCAACGGCCTGTTTCATCACTAACGCGATCTGAAATTTCGTCCCTCTCCATCCATCTCCAAAAGCACAGAGATTCCTTTTCTACCTCATCCGTTCATCCTTGCCTATGAACTCAATCATACCACGAACTGACCGCCTTCCCTTTCCACAACTGCTATCATTGTGAACCAGTTCCTATTCCATGCTCCTCGAAATCCTCTCCAATCACGACCACCTCCAATGCCGGTGGTGGTGCAAGGACCCAAATCCACCCATGAAATCAAAAGCGAAGAGCTACACGACCTTGAATAACAGAATGGAAATCGAAACTAAATACATATTTACCTTTGCGGGTTAAATAGAAGAGTTCGGAGCAGTGTAAATTGGGAGAGGAGTATTTGAATTGGAGCATTGGAATTAGGAGATAGGAGGAAGAGTAGCATCAAAAGAATGGCGGCAGTGAAAGTTAAAAAAGGGAAAGCTAAAAGGGAGAAGAGGCTAGTTTATATAACTAGTTTGAGGGATTTTGGTCCTCCCAGTTTTGTCCTATTCGAGACCGCCTAGTCTAATGGGCCACGAGCACTTTAATGGATCCATCGTGACACGCGTAAAGCCCTGCCCTGCCACCGGTCCGTAATACATCTCCAATTGCATGAACTGTGTCATGTTCCAGCACCTTGGACTCAGGAACGACTATTGAATCAAGAAAATAGAATCTTTTTGCTCACTAGAGTGATGAGTTTCTCCAAAAATATACATGGAATTTAAAACTTACTTGATAAGTTGATCGCAATATACTCCGGAGTTCAGAAGTTAGAAATTAACCAATGGACAGGGAAATAATTGGAAATCCGGACTGATAATTATAATCCTCAAAGGGCGCAACCATTCGAAACAGTGTGACGCTATAAAAGGATACGACCATTGATCTGCATCATTTCATGAAAGAATAGTTCAGTAGTTTCGAAGCATGTTCCATCGTCGATAAAACATACTTCGAGGGGCAAAATGTTGGCTGGCCTTTTTGACCAAGCCACCAAGGTTCACACACAAGTTCAATATGAAGTCTCACTCGTAAAAGTCATACAAGCCTGATCGTGCTCATCCAGTTGTCCTCGGTTCGTGCCACCACTCTCATGACCCGCTCGTGATGACCCCCCATGGCCAAACCATTACCATGACCCACTCGTGTTTAAGCATTATGACCCGTTCGCTGGATAGAGTCACGAACCGACCTTGACGCGGGAAATCAATGGCCAAGACTTGGTCATTCACGAGCCGAGAACCCATGAACTTGCGACACCTATCCATAACTGCCACATTAACCATTTCTCCTTCAAGCTACGAACCAGTCCGAGATCCTCGGGATCCGTGCCACGTGTCTTCACGAACCACCTGCAAATATCACCTGTAAATAGCTTTGTACTTGGCATTTTTGGGATCTTTTGGCATTCTGAGTGTTGTTGCCACCATTGTTGCTTTTCCATTATTTCTTATCAATATTATTACAAAATTACTGAGTGAATCATCATTGTAATCATGAGATTGAGAGAAATCATTGGTTGTACTTGCATTCTACGTATAATCAAAGAATATAAAGTGGACGTAGGCTCGTTAACGGCGAACCACTATAAATCTGGTGTGATCATTGCAATCCAGTTACTAATCTCAGTAATTCTGAATAATTTGGGTGTTAGAGCCAAATTCGGATCTAACATAATACTTATGGATAATGAATATAAGTCTGGTACGACAAACAAATCGAGCTGATATGATAAGTCTAAAGCTTTAGTCTCAATATGAATTTGGTTGAGATTTTCTAGGTAGGAATGAAATAATATGAACCATCACATGACCATAAAAATAATTTGCAAACATTGAATATCAATTTTCTAGGATGAAGAGTTTAAATCCTTTCTGTCATCATCCCTTATCGCTATGTCAATGGTGTATGGTATTACAGAGTTCTTTATTCATCTATGATGTATTTACCATTTTCAAGTACAGTTTATTTTAACAAATATCAACGAAGGAGGGAAACTGCGTCAAACATTACCCAAATAAGTGGCGAAATCTAGTTAACACAAACTTGCAGTGCTTCGTAATTGATAAATGCACATATTTGTTTTGAAAAAGACTAAAATAATTACTATAAATGTATAAATAATTGGTTGGAAATTACTAAATACGTAAACAGGTATAAACAATCACATACACTTGATTTTATATAACATTCTTCCTGTTTTATACATGGCTCATGTCACACATCAAGGCAAAAGGAATATCTTCATGCCTTACAAGGAGAGAAAACCGTGTTGTACTCCTAAAACTCACTTATTATATGTACCTATAGTCCTATTCCTTCTTAAAAATTGGCACAGTAACAACAGCTTTAAATTAAAAAAAAGGATAATGGACCTTAATATAATAAAACTTGCTACTCTTGTTGCATGAATATGAGTATTTTAGACTGCGATTTAGTAGAAACAGTTCAAAATTTGGAACTTGAACATAAGTTTGAAACTAAATAATTTAACATCTTTAAAAAATGACATTTTTTTCATAGTAATCGTACAATTTCAGCACTATGCATTAAAAAGATACAATAAAACATATTTATCACACTTCTATACAGGTAACTTTTATTTTGAATATTAGCGTTACATTAAAATAGGCTGTAGGTTTGTCTATATTTTCCTGCATTATCATGTTACAAAAGGATGAGTTTTCCCAAGCTTTGCATGTCTAGTAACTTTAGGATTTGCAGTTTTAACTATGGCCTACCCATATTAATACCAAGGATATACAATTATAAAAATAATGCAAATACAAATTGAAATAAGTCAATTGTAAAGTCAATATGCAGGAAAATAGAATGTAGCCTATATGTGCCATGGATGTAAACATCAGTTTATACTTATATAAACATGATTAGTTATAAAAGTAAGGGATGTAGCATATGCAAGCATCACAAAGTGAAATTGAATTTTATTTCTCTCCTTTCGTTTTTCTAATATTAGTGCCACACTCACTATGAATCCCAATTTACTGAGTGACATTCAGTTCTTACTATTAGTCATCTACTGCAATGCAGTAGAAGCGACTTTAATTAAAACTGCGAAAATAAGTATACAAAAATTGAAGAATAAGTGGTACTATGTAGTACGTATAATAACTTATAGTATAGAAAAACCATGACCTACAGATATACATAAATCATCATAAAAATAAACTTTAATCTTGAACCCTCATCAATTAGATTGATCAGTTAGTAGCATTAATCATTTAAAAAACCATCAAATTCATGTCAGCTTCTTACCCAATGTCAAGAACCCATTTTGGCGGTAGAAAATAAAGTATATAAACATGATAATTGCACATATTACTCCAAAACATGTATTGATAATGAAGGGTGAGAGGTAAACATGTATCTGAAATTCGATTAACAAAGAAAATAGTCGGTTCTTTGCTAAATAAGATAAAATTTAAAGAAAAACTACATGGAATACGACATATTATTTCCTCTGTCGGTTTTAAAGGAACTTAGGAAAGAACATGTCATATCTGACGACAAATGTGAAAAAATAATAGGAACGTTGGTCAAAGTTGCATGGTATAAACTGAGTTGTATCAAGAGATATTATTTAGAACGATTTTTAAATATTAATATAAACTTTTAGATGCATGTACATATAAATGTCTGTTTAGACAAAGATATTGTTCATAATCTCCACTTAAAAAAATAGGATTGAAGACAAATTGTGAAATTTAAATTTGTTTAATTACAGTAAATTAGTTGTGAATGCTTCATATATATTTTTAAAACATTGAATAAAAAAATAGAGAAAGGAAAAAAGGGTTGGGAAGCATGACCACGTAATTGGATGCAGTATTCTTATACCTATGGTTTTGCAGAATATTTGGACAATTACAGACATAATTACAAAGGCAGTCATGCTTTTCTATTTTCAGTCTTAACATAAATCACCAAATGAGGTTCATTTTGCTTTTGATGTATTGTTGAAAGTGTACAGGGTTGCTCGTCAGTTTAATTGATTTAGGCAAATCGCTATGCCTAATGAAGTTGTAATCAAAAGAAATTTCGCAATCAATTAGAGAGTAATGATGGTAAACATCAAGCATTAAATCACCTTTTCTAATTGTTAAATTTATCGTTACATTTTTAATACATTTTACAAATAAAAGTTGATGGCAATCAAAATTGGTTTCAAGCTATTTACGGTAATTAAACGCCTAAGTTTTTAATTTCACATATGTAACCAATTATACAATTCTAGTTAGAAAATTATAGGTTGGGGATACAATCTAATTATTAAAGAGTGTATGTCATCCCGCCTTCGAGTAAATTATGATCGTTCTTAGCTAAAGTAAAAATGAGTGCAGACTTGAAAAATGAAAGTGGGTATGACTATTTGCAACATGCAGATACAAATTGTAGAGAATAAGATGAAGATTGAACTGCTTACAGATCGCCTAATTGCATCGTTTCGTACATCAGATCGCCGCCGCCATCTGGAATCCCCTCAACTGTTTACAAACATCTCAGGTTATAAAAACTACCCCTTTTCCATATTTTTAGTTTTGTAAAATAGACGTTAAAGGGCAAACAATTTCGCAGTGAAAGTAAGTAATGTAGGCAGTAATTTCATCAGCAAGAAAGATTTAGGACTAAATTTGAATAATAGCAGTAAATGATGTATTACCTGTAATAGAGAAAGAACGATGCAATAGGGTTAAATCAATCCCGTCGACAAACTTGTTCACAGACGCCATTATGCAGAGAAGGTAAAAGGTTATTTAGTTGCAAGGATAAAATTGTTGGATTAGAGGCATATTTGGGGGAAACCATTTCTGGGTTGGGAATAGATGGTAATGGAATTACAGGGATAAAATTGTTGGATTGGAATTTGGAGGCACATTGGGGGAAAACCATTTCTGGGTTGGGAATAAACGATAATAGAAAGAACAGAAGAGTAGTTATCGGCATTTACGGAGAGAGTGGAGCGTCCACGATGTGTTAAACGGAAAAAGGATTAAAAAAAATTTGGAGAAGCCGTGGAAGATCTGTATTTTGAATACGGAGTGTCTGGAAATGTCCACGTCAACAATGGTATGTTCCTCTTTTAATATTTAAGTAATAGATCCACTGAAGACGGGAAAGAATACTAACGTTCAATTCAGTAATTGACGTGGCAGCTGCGAGAGTATAGATTTTTAGGACAGTGCTACATTGATCGCTTTTTTTGCAGTGAAATTCACCGAATCACGTAATGCACGGGTGGATTTAAGCGAAATTCAAGGCGGTTACTTCATCCAACGCATAATTTCACTTCCACACTTTTTCACCTACCGATTTCCGGTCGTTCAAGCATTAGCGAGTTTTTTAATACAGCTTGCGTCTGTTTTTAAAAGAGAAGATGCAAGTAGCTTGTCCTGCCGGCTATTTGCAGCCTCCTGCCACGTATGTTCATTGACAATAACAGATGCAAAAATTGCATTAATATTTGCATTTTCTTATTTGTGTTTATTTTCGATTAGGAACAGATGCAAATTATATTATTTGTATATGTCGTTTATACATAGATGCAAAGCAAGAGACGCAAAAGACAAGTTATGTACTAGTGCAGTACAACGAACGTTGCTACATCCGGTCCGGCCCAACATCTTACCATGGACCCATCTTATGCCGCCTCCCCTTCAATGAATAGCCAGTGACGGAAACCCTCTGTGTCACCAAGACCACCCTACTGTACCAGACTCCAGCATGACGGAGGGGAACACTACCGCAGATCCTTCTTACATCGCTCCAAGTGGGGGCAATGCCGAGCCCTAGACGGGTACCACCCGCTTGAGCCCATCACATCCAACAAGAGCGGATACGTTTCGGTCCAATAATAGCCAGACGACCTCAGCTATGGTCAAACGATGTCCCGAGGTTAGGATACTCCCTCGAGATCACCTTCACTCAACTCTCGGAGGACAAGCTCAATCGACCGTTAGCATTCCGAGCATGCTTTCTTCGGATCCTAGCACTGGGATTCTCACCCATGTCCCCAATGCAGAGCTGGATTCATAGCAGCGACTCCTCGGAGATGGAAGCCAGCTTGCAAGCATCATCAAACGCTTCACCTAGGCACTTCTTCTTAGCAGGACGTGGATGACAACCATCGTAGCCCGTTCACACGGAAGATCAGAAATTCTCGAAATCCTCCAAACTTCAGGCTTTCGGTCTTGGAGCCCTATAACGGCCGGACCGACCTGACCATTCACCTCATGTGATACATGCACCACATGGAAGTCCTCTCTACATCGACCAACGTCATGGCCAAGTGCTTCCCTCCTATCCTCACTGACATAACTGGCATGTGGTTCTGGCAGTTAACAACTGAATCGATCAATAGTTGGAACATGTTGGTCACTCGCTTCATAGAGTAGTTCAGAGTACACATCTCCCGACCAAAGAGCATCATGTTCATTACCTCCATCAAACAACAGTTCGGCGAGACCCTCTGATCCTTCCTAGAAAGATTCAACACGGCCGTAGCATCAGTCGATCGACCCGAGCCATCGATGGTGCTTATGGTCGCCACTGCAGGTGTTCAGAACTGATCAGAATTCAGGATCTCTTTAACCGGGGACCTTCCCAAGGTCATCGAAGACTTCTATGCCACAGCCGGTAGATTCCTCCAATAGGAAGATGCCAGCATTGAGATGGAGAGCCTCGAGGTACTTCTCACCAAAGATGGGGGTCCATCCAACAACAATGGCCAGAACAAAGGAAAAGGAAAAGTCTAGAAAAAGAATGATCACAATGGACGACTCTGGAGAGAGAACAACTATGATCAATACACAAAGCTCAACTTCTCCCTCCTCGATATCTACCTTGACGTACGAGGATCTTTTCCCTTCCCAAAACCTCCTCAAAGGGAGCCAATGCAAAATGAACTCGACTCTGGAAAGCACTGCATATACCACAACATGGAAGATCATATCACCAATGAATGAAGGCAATTGCGTGTTCTCATCGAGGGTAAGGTTAGGCATGGAGAACTACCCGAGTACCTCAAGAAGCCCACACAGGCCATGCAGCCACAATCTTCTGCCCAAGCTCCTCAGGCCGGTCCTCGAGCTCCTAGAAACGGAAAGGACCCTAAGCCCAGCAATCGTGGCATTATCATCAATTAATAAGATTTAGATTTTTATCTATTTAGAATGTTTTTTTATTTCTTTCAATAATACGGGTATGTTGAAGTACACACGTATGGGGATAGGGTTAGGGTTTAGCTTCTAGGCATGCTCTGTATTCAGCTATCACCCACTTAGAATTTATTTTCATTTCCTTGTAATAGCTCTTTAGTAGCAATAAACTTTCTTATTCGAACATGGATTATGTTTGAACGATTTATGACGAGCATGATTGACGCTTGTTAACCCAAATATAGTCAGTGTTAGCCACCGTTCTTAAGACACGGTCGATACCTGCCACCATATCAAACCAACTCCATAAGCCGAATGGGGTTAACATTTTATAAGCCGAGTATAGTAAATACTTGCCAATAACATAAGCCGAGTGTGATTTCCACTCGTCATACTTCTCAAAACCTTGCTAGGATTCGGCAAGTAAAATGGTTTGCACCCAAACCTTCTGATCCCGCGGTGAACGTGGTCAAAATCTGACCTTAAAAACCCTGGAACAACCGACTGAACTGTCTCACCAGGAAAAGCCGAGTATGGTTAATACTCGCCACCTTCGTAAGCCAAGTATGGTTAATACTCGCCTAAAGCCGAGTATGGTTAATACTGGCTACCTCCAAATGCCGAGTATGGTTAATACTCGCCACCTCCCTAAGCCGAGTATGGTTATTACTCGCCACCTCCATAAGCCGAGTATGGTTAGTACTCGCCACTCCGTAAGCTGAAACGACCCGAACTTCCCCGGTAAGGAAAGCACAGATTGCTTTGAGGACAAGACGAATAAGAACACAAACAGAAGAACATTTCATTGCTTATTACAATAATTCATTAGAATACAAGAATATACAGAGTATGAATAAATATTACACATTTGATAAATATCAGATATTTACAAATTACAATGCAGCAGAAAAATAATACAAAACACAACTAAAAGTAATACACGGATACAGATCTTTCCGAATATCGCTTCAGTTGTAAATCAGGATCCTGTGAATATAAATCTACAAAACCAAAACTACAAGCTGCCCGTGCGGAAAATAGGGGCTCCCAGAGTTTAGGTTAAAACAATAAACTCCAGGTCAGTCATGTGACTGGTGTGAGAACTAAAAACAGTTATTAATCTTTATTTTAAAGTTAGGTAAATCAAGGGACCACGACGTATAACACGGAACGGGTTTCCTCCCAAGAATACCAGTGCATAAAACAATAGCGCAATGCTAAATAAAGAACAATGAAGCTATTATAAGACCCAGGTCCCATCACACAATGCAACACAAGCCGGAGGATAGGGTTTTACCTTATAATAGCCAAAGAATGCACGATACGTTAAAACAAATCATTTGATACTATTATAAGTGCATAGTGTATAAAACAACTTCAAATATAAATGTATCAATTCTAGACGGCATGGGTACCATATATCATGTCGCCTATACTAGGTTCTACTATCAAAACCGGAAAGTCACGTATTGGAAGTTGGATTTCCATCTGTGAACCGAGGCAAGGGATCGTCCTCACCGCTTCGAGACTCTCTAGCCCGAGCCTCAGGCAAGCGCGTAGACAAGCCTTGGATCGTCAGGGTCGGTCCGCCGATGTGGATTATTATGCCTGAACATTGCGTTTCCCCGCCCTTTGGGGCGTAAATGAGCCAAATGACTCCATCGGCTCCACATAGTCACCGATATATCCAAGGCGCCTCGCAATCCAACAACCCCACAGGTGAAAATAATATAAATATCAGGGCTGGTAGGTCATTGACACCACCCTAGCTAGAAGGAAACGCATGTTCTCCCTGAGGTCCTCTCCCGTTTCTGGTTCACAACCGGGGTATGAGGCTCGCGAATTAACGCTACACAAAGCTATGCCACAAAGGCCGTGCTTTGATCATCAACCACAAGACTATGATTTTCAACAGAAGCCTTGATCATTTGCGTCTCAGCATGCCACACAGGCAAACCACTCCATGCAACCGATATCCATCAATCACACAGAATGATATCCAATGTCAGACACATAGTCCATTTACAAGTCCGTTCTGGGTCTAGACGAAACTGGAGGCACCTTGTACCTCGCATATCCATCGATCTCCAAGTACGTCTGGACGATCACCAACTGATTCCCTCCTCTTGGGTGTACAGCCCAATCAAGATCATCAGTAATTATCCAAACGATGTGAAGACCTCCGATCTTCGACCGCCGTCTTCATTCTCGACACATCGTCGAATCAGTTATTCAGAATGGGATAAACCTGGTCTTTTTGAATAACTCGCGTATATAATAAACAAGTGTTACACAAACACAACATACTCCTCATTCCAATTCAGAATATTCTTTTATTCAAATATTCTTATACTTTGGGAAAGGTTCCCATTAATTTTATCAAAGATAAATTCTTTAAATTTATTCTTTAATCTTCCTTTGAATATCAATTGAAACCAAATTAGGATTTATCCAAACTAGTCGGGATTAACGAACCTTACCGAAGTAATCATTTGTTTTAATTTCCCAATCCCAATCTATTCATCCCATAAAGAAAACTGGTAATACTTCATATCTAACACCACGGTATTATCGGCAGATTCAATTACCATTTCACATTCAAATCGAATTAAAGATTTAACTATCGCCTGGACCAAAACTAGTGATACTCCATTCTCGATCATTTCAATCAAATTAAAGATTCATTAAAACTCCACTTGGTTTTAATCTTCCCAAAAATCAATATCAATGATTGTTTAACTTGGGAAATCATATCCGGTCTTTAACTGGGTTAAAGAACCAATGTTATTTAAAACACGGTTCACGATAAACCCAAAATCACATTCTATTCCATCAGCATTTAACCGTAAATTAGCAAGTGAACAATTCCCTAAGTGATAACCCCGAAGGCCGAAACCAACATCCGATCAATACCCAGGAAACCATTCAACTTAACTAATCTCCAGTTAGTTTCTGATTTTCTTAACTCCGTTTGGTCTAAGAACAGTATTATTAAAGATACCGTTCACAACAACCCAAAATCACATTCCATTTACAATGGAATCTTCATGGAAGACAAATCGATATATATAATAGATATAAACTTCCATATCCGACTAATAATATAAATGGAATAACGGCAAAGCCTTTTAAATTCCAGATATATTAGTTGTCTTCCTCCACAGAAATTCACTTCGATTATTACCAAATCGAATTCCATTCCAATTAATTTTATTAAAATGGAAAATTTTACTTTGGAAAATCTCCATTAAATCTTAACAAAAGATTTATAAATTCCTAATCACATTTCACTGTAAATCGGGTTAAAGAACGAATGTCGTTAAAACACAGTTCACGATAAACCCAATTCACATTCCATTAATTATCGGGTTAAAGTACAAGTGTTATTTAAAACACCATTCACGATAAACCCAAAAATCAATTCAAATTCAATTCCAATTAAATACCATTTAATTGGTATACTTCATTAAATCTAAATAAAAAGATTTAATCTTTTTCTCAACTGGGTTTAAGAACAGTGTTAATGAAGACACCATTCACGACAAACCCAAATCCGGTTTGATATTAAATACAAGGCTCTGAATAGAAAATATATCGGCTTATATTCAATATCAAATTCTACGACCAACAAATATCGTATTGGAAATAACGATATAAATATATCTTTCAAATTTCCGTAACAATATCTGTATAATCACGAAATCCAACATCGAAATATTCCAAAGACAATTTCGATTCAAATCCATTACAATTCAATTATTGGAAATTCTGGTTACTTTTAAAACCCTTTCAAATCCAATTTATTTATTTCAAAAATAAATGGATTATAATTCTAGTTCAAAACTAGTTCATTTCAATAAAAATCTATTTTTATCTTTTCAAATATGCAATTTTTCTTCCCAATTCTTTCCAAATCATTTATTATGATTTTACACTAATTATTGATATTTTTAATAATTTTATCATGGCCCGTACAGTCGATTTTCATCAACGACCATCGAACTGCACTTACAGCGACCTTTTCCAAATTTGATTTCGACATAATTCCAAATCCAACCGTTATATTTCTAATTTCTTGTAATTCTTAGAAAGCTCTTTTCGATACGAACCCAACGGTTCTGGTTTTAGGAGAATCCGACGATCGGATCTCCCATAATGTCCATTCGAAGTCAATGGTCGAAATTCGCGAACTGCCGCGGCGTGGCGCGTTCTATTCAGGCCATTATACATATATATATAATATATTATATATATATTTCGTCGATTTCCTTTTAAAACGTATTTTATAAATCGTTTTAAATTCATTTTCAACACGATTTCAACTTCATATTCAATTTCTAATCAAGATTGAATATTCCATATCATCGATATATAAATGATAATATTTTCAAAACATTATACTTCGAAATCATTTCCTTTTTGATATTCATTATAAAAATGAATAAAACCGATATTAATATCGTTCACGTCAAAATGGCGTCAATCTAACCAACACGGCTTTATATATTTCAATGACTTCGTTATTCTATTCAACAAATGAATATTTTCTTCAACACATGAATGTATACTTTATTCAACACATGAATATTTATTAATTCTTACTTACAATAAAAATGTGAACTTTATTGTATAAATATTTCGTTCAACACATGAATTTTCTTTTATTCAACACATGAATTTTCTTTTATTCAACACATGAATATTCTTTTATTCAACACATGAATATATATTTTATTCAACACATGAATTTTCTTTTATTCAACACATGAATATATATTTTGTTCAACACATGAATTTTTTTTATTCAACACATGAATATTCTTTATTTTCCAAATTGGAATGAGGCCCAATCAATTACCATATAATGTTAATTATATGGATTCCCTACAACACATGTATATAATAGCAACGATAAATAATCAACCATCATCCAGAGTGCACCACACAACTGCATAAGCATTAAATATAAATAATTAACGCTTACACAGTCTGTCAACCCATCGATCGACATACACCTAAATAATTGGGATCAGTGTATGCTAAATATCATCCCAACACCCATGTGGGGTTTCAAATCCACAAACACAGATTTTTATTTGTGCAGTTGGGCGATGTGTAAAATTTATCGTCTCAATCAATATCAGTCAAATGGGTGTACATGAACAAATCGTCCGATTTGTTTATAAATATTTATTTTATATACACGTTAAAAATTATATTTTTAACTATAAAATATTTATTCATTCCACATAACACAGTAAAATTTCACAACACATCAATCAAACAAACAAGTCATCCATGGTCTGTGGACGATGGGTGTCGGGTGCTGCTAAGCACCGTCTGCATCCTAGTATATATTTCAAACTAAAAATTAAAATAAAAGTGAGGAGTTCTCACCGACTAGCTAAACCAATTCACCGCGACTCTTCATATGTAGGAAATCTTCATCGTGTCTCCAACGAGATCTGTTTCACGCGGTATACGTTAAAAATTATATTTTTAACAACGCTACTTCCTGTAAAAATCATATTTTGATAATGCTATGGTATATATAAAAATCATACCTTTACATCGCTATCGTATATCTAAATATCTCCTCTTTCTTCATGATAAAAATCTATCTTTCTCTATATAAAAATCTCGCCTTTTCCTCTATAAAAATCTCGCCTTTTTCTATATAAAAATCTCGCCTTTTATCTAACCAAAATCTACTAATCTTCTTATTTATAAAAATAAAGACCGAATTTAAAACAATGTATTTAAATTAAAACTGAATTTAAAATAAAAAGGGGCTCACTTTTTTGGTGTTGACTACGGAGGATGGGCTGCTACTGCTAGTTGGAGGCGGTCGGTTTCAAGGAGTTGGTGGTTCAATTTGGGGAGGGTCTAGGGGCTACGGCCTTAATCAGAGAAGGGTGAGTTGGCGGTTGGGTCTGAGGTGGCGCTGGTGGCGGGAAGGAGGCGGGTTTGCATGCGGTTTGGCTGAATTTGAAAGGGAGAAGGGAGGTGAGAGGTGAGGGATGAACGGAGGCGGTCTGGGGTGACCTGGCGGCGTCGGCTTGACGGTGGGGGAGGGAAGTGGAAGCGGCGGCACCACCACGGGGGCACGGTGCGACGATATGCGGCGGCGCGTCTAGGGCTTCAGCGTTTTCGTTTTTTTTTCTTTTTTTCTTTTAATTGTTAGCGTTGACTGAAGGAGAGGGAGGGGAGAGAAGGATATTATATATTTTATTTATTATTTAATTTTGAATCCTATAAAGTACCCTTTTCATTCGAACTCGAAATCGAACCCACCAACTGTCGTCCATAACTAATTACCCCTATTCCGAACACAATGAGATATGTTTCGTGAGCCAATTCAGTTGTTACGATCAGTTTTCATCAAAATCAAAATATAAATCTATATATTGATTTTGAATGCACTTTTCAATATACCGGGGCCACATACTGACTCTAAAAATTCCCGAAAAATTATTTCTAGCTTCGTATTGACAATACAGTCTTAAGAAAACTAATTTCGTCAAATTCTGAGACCGTTTGAAAAATGACCATTTTAAAGGGCCAGAATTCCATAGCGAGTATTCTGAATTTTCAACTCGACATAACTTTTTATTCCCGCTATGAAATTTCAATTTTTGGATTTGTTGGAAAGATATTTTCAAATAGATTCAAATATTTTTGGTTTCGCCAAAATCCGGTTTATTTTGAATCCTGTACATTTATTTGAAATTCGAAATCGAAATTTCGAACTACCGCGCCATTTTCAATTCCTTTTATAATTAAAATAAATAATTATATTCTAACGTCGATTCAAATAAATATGTACATTCTATTTCTATTCAAAATAAATTTCTCGTCGTTATTATTCAAAATAACTCGTTTTAAATATTCAAAATTCATTAAAATAGCCAAAATAAAAAATTTAAATTGGCTCAGAATTTCCGAGTTGTTACAATCTTCCCCACTTAAAATCTTTTCGTCCCCGAAAAGGAACAAAGCTGAAAGTTGTTCAACCAACAACTCAACTTTCATTATTTTCTTTACGGATTAAGTTCTTCAACTTTTCAATTTCTAAGAAATTTTCAAATTTTTCAAAAATTTGGCTAACACCCTAAATTTTTGAAAAATTTCGCCATAACCTCCCCTGCACGGGATCACCGGGAAAATCCCGAAATTGCCATACAGGCCTTTCCAATCCAAAAAAAAAAAAGAAACAGCCAATCAGCTCATAAAATCATCAAAAACCCCAAGAAATACAATAAACATGTACCTATTTGTCGGGCAAACAATTTTATTCCTCTTCTTAGCTTCCCTGCTATGACCTGTTCAATGGATACACATGTATATGCATGCAATTTCAAAAAATTTCAATACAGCTCAACATTTGGTTCAATTTGGCTAAAGGTTCAACATTTAATTAATCAAACAATAATCAAACAACACAATCAGCAATCAATTTGTTGATTATCATTTCAAATTCATAACTTTGATATATAGTCAAAAATCATGTTTTTGATGCCAAGTCACAACAATATATTCTAACTATATTTTGGTTCTCACACCAGTCAATTGGAAATATATAAATATCACACCTTCGAAACTCGAACCCAAACGACTGATGCTGTACAGTCATCAATAGTTTCATCTCCGGGCGACTAGAGTGTGATTCTATATATACCCAATATATTAAAACTTCGAATACCTGTGGATCAGACGTATATGCAAAATCTTTATATATTGGATTGCCCAAATTCAACACAAATAAATATTCAAACACATTGAATAAAGTTTAAATCTTCAAAACAAAATTCGTTTTCATTTTAAAAATATACTCTTCACACTCGTTCTAGGATACTACTGATCCTATCTCTAACGAGTCATTCTCATTTGATATTACTAATACAATCTCTTATGAATTCTTTCATTTGATTCTAACGTGTCTTGTTCTCGATCTTTGTAAACCAAGGCTCTGATACCATGATGAAACGACCCGACGAAATCCGGTAGGCTTTGCAACCATCCCTTCATCCCCCAAAGCAGCCGGTAAAACCCACCGTGGCTTCCAACTGGTCCCCCGGTACACTTGTTTTACGGCGACCCTCTCGAGCCTCCCAACCACTGCCTAACCAACCCTCAAGAGGGACATGTGGGGTTAAGAGTCTCCCATTCGGCACCAAACCGTGAAGCGAGAACCCCCCATCATGACTGCAACAAGAACTGGTGATATTTTAAAGGGCCAGAATTCCATAGCGACTATTCTGAATTTTCAACTGGACACAACTTTTTACACCCGCTATGAAATTTCAATTTTTCGGATTCGTTGGAAAGATATTTTCAAATAGATTCAAATATTTTTGGTTTCGCCAAAATCCGATTAATTTTGAATCCTGTACATTCATTTGAAATTTGAAATTTGAAATTCGAAATCGAAATTTCGAACTACCGCGCCATTTTCAATTCCTTTTATAATTAAAATAAATAATTATACTCTAACATCGATTCAAATAAATATATACGTTCTATTTCTATTCAAAATAAATTTATCGTCGTTATTATTCAAAATAACTCATTTTAAATATTCAAAATTCATTAAAATAGCCAAAATAAAAAATTTAAATTGGCTCAGAATTTCTTGGTTGTTGCAATCTCCCCCACTTAAAATCTTTTCGTCCCCGAAAAGGAACGAAGCTGAAAGTTGTTCAACCAACAACTCAACTTTCATTATTTTCTTTACGGCTTAAGTTCTTCAACTTTTCAGTTTCTAAGAACTTTTCAAATTTTTCAAAAATTTGGCTAACACCCTAAATTTTTGAAAAATTTCGCCATAACCACCGCTGCATGGGAGCACCAGGAAAATCCCGAAATTGCCATACAGGCCTTTCCAATCCAAAAAGAAAAAGAAACAGCCAATCGGCTCATAAAATCATCAAAAACCCCAAAAAATACAATAAACATGTACCTATTTGTTGAGCAAACAATTTTATTCCTCTTCTTAGCTTCCCTGCTATGACCTGTTCAATGGATACACATGTATATGCATGCAATTTCAAACAATTTTCAATACAGCTCAACATTTTGTTCAATTTGGCTAAAGGTTCAACATTTAATTAATCGAACAATAATCAAACAACACAATCAACAATCAATTTGTTGATTATCATTTCAAATTCATAACTTTGTTATATAGTCAAAAATCATGTTTTTGATGCCAAGTCACAACAATATATTCTAACTATATTTTTGGTTCTCACACCAGTCAATTGGAAATATATAAATATCACATCTTCGAAACTCGAACCCAAACGACTGATGTTGTACAGTCATCAATAGTTTCATCTCCGGGCGACTATAGTATGATTCTATATCTACCCAATATATTAAAACTTTGAATACCCATGGATCAGACGTATATGCAAAATCTTTATATATTGGATTGCCCAAATTCAATACAAATAAATATTCAAATACGTTGAATAAAGTTTAAATTTTCAAAACAAAATTCGTTTTCATTTAAAAAATATACTCTTCACACTCGTTCTAGGATACTACTGATCCTATCTCCAACGAGTCATTCTCATTGGATATTACTAATCCAATCTCTGATGAATTCTTTCATTTGGTTCTAATGTGTCTCGTTCTCGAGTTTGTAAACCAAGACTTTGATACCACGATGAAACGACCCGAACTTCCCTGATAAGGAAAGCACAGATTGCTTTGAGGACAAGACGAATTAGAACACAAACAGAAGAACATTTCATTGCTTATTACAACAATTCATCAGAATACAAGAATATACAGAGTATGAATAAATATTACACATTCGATAAATATCAGAGATTTACAAATTACAATGCAGCGGAAAAATAATACAAAACACAACTGAAAGTAATACACGGATACAGAGCTTTCCGAATATCGCTTCAGCTGTAAATCAGGATCCTGTGATATAAATATGCAAAACCAAAAGTACTAGCTGCCCGTGCGGAAAATAGGGGCACCCAGAGTTTAGGTTAAAATAATAAACTCCAGGTCAGTCATGTGACTGGTGTGAGAATTAAAATCAGTTATTACTCTTTATTTTAAAGTTAGGTAAATCAAGGGACCACGCCATATGACACGGAACGGATTTCCTCCCAAGAATACCAGTGCATAAAACAACAACGCAATGCTAAATAAAGAACAATGAAGCTATTATAAGACCCAGGTCCCATCACACAATGCAACACAAGCCGGAGGATAGGGTTTTACCTTATAATACCCAAAGAATGCTTGACATGTTAAAACAAATCATTTGACACTATTATAAGTGCATAGTGTATAAAACAACTTCAAATATAAATGTATCAATCCTAGACGGCATGGGTACCATATATCATGTTGCCAATACTAGGTTCTATATTCAAAACCGCAAAGTCACGTATTGGAAGTTGGATTTCCATATGTGAACCGAGGCAAGGGATCGTCCTCACCGATTCGAGACTCTCTAGCCCGAGCCTCAGGCAAGCGCACAGGCAAGCCTTGGATCATTAGGGCCGGTCTACCGATGTGGATTATTATGCCTGAACACTGCGTTTCCCCGTCCTTTGGGGCATAAATGAGCCAAATGGCTCCATCGGCTCCACATAGTCACCGATATATCCAAGGTGCCTCGCAATCCAACAACCCCACAGGTGAAAATAATATAAATGTCAGGGCTGATAGGTCACTGACACCACCCTACCTAGAAGGAAACGCATGCCCTCCCGGAGGTCCTCTCCCGTTTCTGGTTCACAACCGGGGTGTGAGGCTCACGAATTAATGCTACACAAAGCTACGCCACAAAGGCCGTGGTTTGATCATCAACCATAAGAATATGCTTTTCAACAGAATCCTTGATCATTTGCATCTCAGCATGCCACACAGGCAAACCACTCCATGCAACCGATATCCATTAATCACACAGAATGATATCCAATGTCAGACACACAGTCCATTTACAAGTCCGTTCT
Organism: Allium sativum; assembly: GCA_030737875.1. Classification (NCBI taxonomy): domain Eukaryota; kingdom Viridiplantae; phylum Streptophyta; class Magnoliopsida; order Asparagales; family Amaryllidaceae; genus Allium; species Allium sativum. Next base: position 295,381,774 of record CM060911.1, on the reverse strand, counting down.
AGGTCTGAACGAAACCGGAGGCACCTTGTACCTCGCATATCCATCGATCTCCAAGTACGTCTGGACGATCACCAACTGATTCCCTCCTCTTGGGTGTACAGCCCAATCAAGATCATCAGTAATTATACAAACGATGTGAAGACCTCCGGTCTTCGACCACCGTCTTCATTCTCGACACATCGTCGAATCAGTTATTCAAAATGGGATAAACCCGGTCTTTCTGAATAACTCGTGTATATAATAAACAAGTGTTACACAACAAACGCCTCATTCCAATTCAGAATATTCTTTTATTCAAATATTCTTATACTTTGGGAAAGGTTCCCATTAATTTTATCAAAGATTAATTCTTTAAATTTATTCTTTAATCTTCCTTTGACTATCAATTGAAACCAAATTATGGTTTATCCAAACTAGTCGGGATTAACGAACCTTACCGAAGTAATCATTTGTTTTAATTTCCCAATCCCAACCTATTCATTCCATGAAGTAAAACTGGTAATACTTCATATCTAACAACCACGGTGTTATCGGTAGATTCAATTACCATTTCACGTTCAAATCTAATTAAAGATTTAACTATCGCCTGGAGCAAAAATGGTGATACTCCATTCTCGATCATTTCAATCTAATTAAAGATTCATTAAAACTCCACTTGGTTTTAATCTTCCCAAAAATCAATATCAATGATTGTTTAACTTGGGAAATCATATCCGGTCTTTAACTGGGTTAAAGAACCACTGTCATTTAAAACACGGTTCACGATAAACCCAAAATCACATTCTATTCCATCAGCCTTTAACCGTAAATTAGCAAGTGAACAATTCCCTAAGTAATAACCCCGAAGGCCGAAACCAACATCAGATCAATACTTAGGAAACCATTCAACTTAACTAATCTCCAGTTAGTTTCTGATTTTCTTAACTCCGTCGGGTCTAAGAACAGTATTATGAAAGATACCGTTCACGACAACCCAAAATCACATTCCATTTACAATGGAATCTTCATGGAAGACAAATCGATATATATAATCGATATAAACTTCCATATCCGACTAATAATATAAATGGAATAACGGCAAAGCCTTTTAAATTCCAGATATATTAGTTGTCTTCCTCCACAGAAATTCACTTCGATTATTACCAAATCGAATTCCATTCCATTCTAATTTATTTTATTAAATTGGAAAACTTTACTTTGGAATATATCCTTTAAATCTTAACAAATGATTTATAAATTCCAAATCACATTTCACTGTAAATCGGGTTAAAGAGCGAATGTCGTTAAAACACAGTTCATGATAAACCCAATTCACATTCCATTAATTATCGGGTTAAAGAACAAGTGTTATTTAAAACAACGTTCACGATAAACCCAAAAATCAATTCAAATTCAATTCCAATTAAATACCATTTAATTGGTATACTTCATTAAATCTAAATAAAAAGATTTAATCTTTTTCTTAACTGGGTTTAAGAACAGTGTTAATGAAGACACCATTCACGACAAACCCAAATCCCATTTGATATTAAATACAAGGCTTTGAATAGAAAAAATATCGGCTTATATTCAATATCAAATTCTATGGCCAACAAATATTATATTGGAAATAACGATATAAATATATCTTTCAAATTTCCATAACAATATCTGTATAATCACGAAATCCAACATCGAAATATTCCAAAGACAATTTCGATTCAAACCCATTCCAATTCAATTATTGGAAATTCTGGTTACTTTTAAAACCCTTTCAAATCCAATTTATTTATTTCAAAAATAAATGGATTATAATTCTATTTCAAAACTAGTTCATTTCGATAAAAATCTATTTTTATCTTTTCAAATATGGAATTTTTCATCCCAATTCTTTCCAAATCATTTATTATGATTTTACACTAATTATTGATATTTTTAATAATTTTATCAAGGCCCGTACAGTCGATTTCCATCAACGGCCATCGAACTGCACTTATAGCGACCTTTTCCAAATTTGATTTGGACATAATTCCAAATCCAACCATTAGATTTTTAATTTCTTATATTTGTTAGAAAGCTCTTTTCGATACGAACCCAACGGTTCCGGTTTTAGGAGAATCCGACGGTCAGATCTCCCGTAATGTCCATTCGAAGTCAATGGTCGAAATTCGCAAACTGCCGCGCCGCTGCGCGTTCTATTTAGGCCATTATATATATATATATATTATATGTTATATATATTTCGTCGATTTCTTTTTAAAACATATTTTGTAAATCGTTTTAAATTCGTTTTCAACACGATTTCAACTTCATATTTTTAATTTCTAATCAAGATTGAATATTCCATATCATCGATATATAAATGATAATATTTTCAAAACATTATACTTCGAAATCATTTCCTTTTTGATATTCATTATATAAATGAATAAAACCGATATAAATATCGTTCACGTCAAAATGGCGTCAATCTAACCAACACGGCTTTATATATTTCAGTGACTTCGTTATTCTATTCAACAAATGAATATTTTCTTTAACACATGAATTTATACTTTATTCAACACATGAATATTTATTAACTCTTACTTACAATAAAAATGTGAACTTTTTTGTATAAATATTTTGTTCAACACATGAATTTTCTTTTATTCAACACATGAATTTTCTTTTATTTAACACATGAATATTCTTTTATTCAACACATGAATATATATTTTATTCAACACGTGAATTTTCTTTTATTCAACACAAGAATATATATTTTATTCAACACATGAATTTTCTTTTATTCAACACATGAATATTCTTTATTTTCCAAATTAGAATGAGGCCCAATCAATTACCATATAATGTTAATTATATGGATTCCCTACAACACATGTATATAATAGCAACGATAAATAATCAACCATCATCCAGAGTGCACCACACAACTGCATAAGCATTAAATATAAATAATTAATGCTTACACAGTCTGTCAACCCATCGATCGACATACAGCTAAATAATTGGGATTGGTGTACGTCAAATATCATCCCAACACCCGTGTGGGGTTTCAAATCAACAAACACAGATTTTTATTTGTGCAGTTGGGCGATGGGTAAAATTTATCGTCCTAATCAATATTAGTCAAATGGGTGTACATAAACAAATCGTCCGATTTGTTTATAAATATTTATTTTATATACACGTTAAAAATTATATTTTTAACTATAAAATATTTATTCATTCCACATCACACAATAAAATTTCACAACACATCAATCAAACAAACAAGTCATCCATGGTCTGTGGACGACGGGTGTCGGGTGCTGCTAAGCACCATCTGCATCCCAGTATATATTTCAAACTAGAAATTAAAATAAAAGTGAGGAGTTCTCACCGACTAGCTAAACCAATTCACCGCGACTCTTCATATGTAGGAAATCTTCATCGTGTCTCCAACGAGATCTGTTTCACGCGGTATACGTTAAAAATATATTTTTAACAACGCTACTTCCTATAAAAATCATATTTTGATAATGCTATGGTATAAATAAAAATCATACCTTTACATCGCTATCGTATATCTAAATATCTCCTCTTTCTTTATGATAAAAATCTCGCCTTTTTCTATGTAAAAATCTCGCCTTTTATCTAACCAAAATCTACTAATCTTCTTATTTATAAAAATAAAGACCGAATTTAAAACAATGTATTTAAATTAAAACAGAATTGAAAATAAAAAGGGGTTCACTTTTTTGGTGTTGATTGCGGAGGGGGGGGGGGGCTGCGGCTGCTCGCTGGAGGCGGTCGGTTTCAAGGAATTAGTGGTTCGATTTGGGGAGGGTCTGGGGGCTACCGCCTTAATCAAAGAAGGGGGAGTTGGCGGTTGGGTCCGAGGTGGCGCTGGTGGCGGGAAGGAGGCGGGTTTGCATGCGGTTTGGCTCGATTTGAAAGGGACAAGGGAGGTGAGAGGTGAGGGATGAACGGAGGCGGTCTGGGGTGACCTGGCGGCATCGGCTTGACGGTGAGGGAGGGAAGTGGAAGCGGCGGCACCACCACGGGGGCACGGTGCGACGATAGGCGGCGGCGCGTCTATGGCTTTAGCGTTTTCGTTTTTTTTCTTTTTTCTTTTAATTGTGAGCGTTGACTGAAGGAGAGGGAGGGGAGAGAAGGATATTATATATTTTATTTATTATTTAATTTTGAATCCTATAAAGTACCCTTTTCATTCGAACTCGAATTCGACCCCACCGACTGTCGTCCATAACTAATTACACCATTCCGAACACAATGGGATATGTTTCGTGAGCCAATTTAGCTGTTACGCTCAGTTTTCATCAAAATCAAAATATAAATCTATATATTGATTTTGAACGCACTTTTCCATTTACCGGGGCCACATACTGACTCTAAAAATTCCCGAAAACATATTTCTAGCATCGTATTGACGATACGGTCCCAACAAAACTAATTTCGTAAAATTCTGAGACCGTTTGAATAATGGTCATTTTAAAGGGCCAGAATTCCATAGCGGCTATTCTGAATTTTCAACTGGACACAACTTTTTATTTCCGCTATGAAATTTCAATTTTTCGGATTCGTCGGAAAGATATTTTCAAATAGATTCAAATATTTTTGGTTTTGCCAAAATCCCGTTTATTTTGAATCCTGTACATTCATTTGAAATTCGAAATCGAAATTTCGAACTACCGCGCCATTTTCAATTCCTTTTATAATTAAAAATAAATAATTATATTCTAACGTCGATTCAAATAAATATATACATTCTATTTCTATTCAAAATAAATTTCTCGTCGTTATTATTCAAAATAACTCATTTTAAATATTCAAAATTCATTCTAATAGCCAAAATAAAAATTTTAAATTGGCCCAGAATTTCCGGGTTGTTACATAAGCTGAGCATGGTTAATACTCAATACAACCATAAGCTGAGTATGATTAATACTCACCACTTCCGTAAGCCAAGTATGGTTACTCACCATTTCTGTAAGAAGAACATAGTTCATCCCTCAGACTATACCATCTTACCAAAAGAAATTGAACATGACTCAATATTCGCGCTCTTGTTCTTTATTGATGTCATCAGCTTAGGAGGATCGATTTCTCCTCTGGAATTCACAAGCTCTCAGCTTCCATATAGTCCTTAGTGGTTGTCGGTTTTCGACCTTAATACGATCTACACCAATCGTCGGGTTTTTGGTCTTAATACAACCATCAGGATCGTCAAATTTCGAGCACTAATATGGTTCGGTGCAACCATAGTTACCCGCACATTAAGCTTCAATACAACATCTAGAACACACCTTCCTTCAATAAGAAAGATGTATTCCGGGGGGCAAAGCGTTGACCAACATTTTGACAAAAGCTGCCACGGTTCAACGAATCAAAGCCCAATGTCAAAAGGCTCGCCATCCCATGCCTACCGACTCCAACAATCGGCCCTTGATACTGGAAGATCGAAGTAAAGCTCGGGCCAACTCCTTTTAAACAATAAGATATCTCTACCTCGCATAATTAGTCTTCCAGCCGACCGAGTCGAGCTCTCCTCAAAACTCGGATCGAACAGATTTACTTGGAAATATCCAGATAACTCATTTATCTCTAGAGAAGCCCGATTCCCAAAGCAATTAAAGTGGTCAAACGCATCCGGCCAAAGCTCTAATTTTGATACACCAAAGTTCAAGTGCCACGCAAGCCAAATTCCTGAGAGAACTATTACTCAGCAGTAGACTGGGTCCCCCCGCCATAACTATTCCACCGGATCGAGCTCTATGTGTCCAATCTCCACAGTAGAAGCAAGCCACGTGGCACCTAGGTCAGTCCACTTTCTTCACCTATAAATACACCACTACTGAAAATGGAAAAGCATGTTGAATTCTCCACTTCCAACTCAAGCTCGGTATACTGAAATATCCAACCGTCATTTCAAGAAAAAATAATACCACTGTAGTCTCTACTTTTCTCTACCGAAAAGTAATAGTACTTAGTAATCCATAAAAAAATAGTAAATATAAAGTGGATGTAGGCACCGTCTTTGCCGAACCACTATAAAAACCTTGCATATTCCCTATTTTTATTTACTTCTACGTACTCTGTGATTGTTTCTCGTGTGTGATCAACACACGATTGGGGGTTGATCGTCACTAGTGATCAACTTTTGACGTCGTCACTAGTGACGTCAACAGGAATGTACTTAGGAGATGGAAGATAGGACAAGGACTACTTTTCTTGATTTTCTTAGTGGTAAGTTTTATATTATTTTAAAGACTAAGAGACTAGTAGGCTACACTAGTACAGTAAGAATTGTGGTTGCTTTTTGTTATTGTTTTTGTCTTTGATAAAAATTTCAAGGATGAAATTCTTTTAAGGAGGGAGGATGCAACATAACTCATTTTAACGAACGTTATTCAGGATATTTAATTGGATAAATTAGATAGAAATAATGTAACTAGACTATTTGCTTGAGGCTTGTGCTTATAAATGAATGAGAGTTAGCCTTAAGAAATAAATAAATGAACTAAAACATATATATTATTGTATTAGGGGCTAAATGGGAAACACATGACCACCTATATAATATCTTTTCTACATCTTGGCCCTTACTAAAAAAAATCTAAAAAATATTCCTAAGAGCTGGTCAATAAAGCTTAAGGAGAAGAGGAAATCTAAGAAAAGCTTAGGAAGATAAAATCTCTTGGATCTACTACTACAAATCTCAATAACCCAACACTGATCAATGTGATTAGTGATTTTTATCCTTGCTTTCGTTATTGGAGAATACCTGAGATATTTTTAATAATTCACATGAATGTTATCTAATGTATTGCTTGAATGTAGCAATGCTTGAACTTCTTAACGTACATGATTGGCATGATATTGAATGAGGTTTGGGGGTTAAAACCTAAATTTAAACATTTTCAGTTGATTTGAAACTTTCATATGATGTTTACAGCAGGTTATGGGAGAAGGTTTATCAATTATGCGATTTTCTGAGCATGTTGTAAATTCCAGTGACTTTTGGGATATTTCCCATGTAAAGATCAGTTGATCTACATTTACTAAGTTAGCAAAATTTAGGCGAAATCTGATATTAATTAAAAGTGCTAATGATGTTAAGCAATATTTGCTCCTTCTTGCAAAGTAGACCAGAAAAGCTTGTTGGGTTCAAAACTTATTTATAACAGCCAATAAGATTTTGAAAAATGTATTGGAATAGGTAAAGAGAAAACCCATAAATAGTATTACAACAGTTTTTTCTGACTATTCTCTATTTGTGCCAAGGTCTCATTCGAAAGGTACCTTTCACTCCTTTCGGAAGAGTCAGGAGCGTCTTTCGCTTCCTTTCGATAAGTTCCAAATACATGTAATGTCATTTGATGGCATAAGAAGTATTTGGTCTTCCTCTTACATAAATTGGGCTTCGGCCGACAACTTCCGTTTGTAGTCCTTGGTCATTGGCTTTTCTTTTGCTAACTGAACTTATCGCCTTCACATAAGGGCTTCGGTCGTTTTGTCTAGTATATAGGATTATGATATAAGAATAAAAACAAAAATATAATGTAGGAGTCATGCCTCTATCATTTTAAGTTTAGAGGCTTCTACCTAGATACCCTTCTGTTCAGCAAGAGGGGAATGTTTCCTTTTCCTTGGTTTAATAAAAGGAAGAATGGGGGCAATCGTCTCCAGGCCATTTGACTGTACCGAAAGGCATTCTTATCGAACCTCAAAATACAAAGATAAGCAAAGGGCGAGAGGCTAGTTTCTAAATGATAAATCTTTGGAGTAAAAGGCCATTGCCTCTATACCCTTCGGTGGAACCGGAGGAGTGGGACAAAAGCTTTATCCCAATATGCAACTTATACATGAATATTTACTTAGGTTGTTTTATTTGCAATTGGCTTCATGAGGTTTTACCATGATAGCTTTCGTCACTAATAGAGGAATCAGAAAGGGATTGGGTCGAAGGAGCTTCGAGCCCATCAATTACATATAAAGTTATCAGTAAGGAATCGATATAGTACTATGGAGTTGATACCTTATCCGACAAAGTCATGGGCTTTTACTTTAACTGGGTAGGAAACCTTGTTCGTGTTTTATGCATGTGCAAGTAGGGCTATCAACGGATACTTCCGGATACAGATAGTGCTATATTTGTATCTGCATCAAAAATCATTTTTGGATGTCGGATATCCATATCCGCGGATACGAACGAACATTAGATAATTATCCTATTCGCCAACAATCGAAAAATAAAGAAATATAAATGAAACTTTTTAGTTTGACATGAATATTTTTCAATTTTATTGATTACAAAAGTGTTAAAAATAAATAGAAATGATGAAATTTAATAGATTTGAGTAGCTAATATGTATTTATTGCATATAATATAAACCTTCGACTTAGTAAAATAATAAATAAATCTCATTCATTATACTAAAATACATACAATTTCGAGCACAATGTTAAAAAAAATGGATGAATAATTTTTGGTTGTGGATATCTGCGTATATGTATCCACATCAATTTTTTCCAGATATCAAATATTTATCCGCTTTTCGAATACGGATGCTGATAGGTTTTAGGTTTTTGGGTATTTATTGACAGCCCAATGTGTAAGCACACATTGGGTTACCAATGGGATAAACGAAAGGGATATAGGGTTACCAATAATAAATTAAGACAATAGTATGGTTAATCCCTAAAATTGAGGGGTTTTGGTTATTCAAGGGTAAAACCATAGGAGGGGCAAAGGTTACTTGCATCGTCTTGTGTTTATAAGGGTTACTCGCTTCACCTTAAAATTGAAGGGTCCAAGGTTTTCCAAGGGTAAAACTATGGATGTGTGCGATGGTTAATTCACAACTCAAAATTTGGTTATGTTTCCTATCGGAGGGTTACTTCATGAAGCACAGTATGGGAATCGAAATAAAAGAAATCAAGGGCTTACCATGTATAAATATTCATATGTGAAACCATTAAGATAGTCTGTCAGAATAACGGGGAGAGGAATCCACAATACATTGTTGGCTGCAATTGGTAACTTTTGTTATATTACCATGTTCTAACCGTTGAGAGTGCAGGAGTACAAGCTTCGGGACATGCGAAGGGAAACCCATTTTGCTATGCGGCGTGGTCACGTAAGCTGCTTTTTGGATCAGGTAGAAGAGTTATTATTCACACCAGTCTGTGGACTAACCCGAAGTTTTTTGTTTTCTCCTTTAACTCTTGAATACTCGATTGAGTAGGCCAAGAGTAAAGGTTTTCAGGTTTTACTTCGTCAATTAAACCACCGGAGACGTACCAGAGGCTATAGCAACCTTTGAAGTTTATTTCAGCTATTTTCCTTGGTTTTGGTTGTTTGTAATGGCACAAATGATATGCCAATATATATTTGACACTAATCAACCAAGCGGTATCTTCTTATTTTGCTTTCAGAGATTTATTTTGTATCTATTACATTTGTTTCGGAAGGGGCTTTTGCAATAGGAATGTAATGAAAGTTTAAATATAAAGGAATGTGTTTTAAATTTCATAATATGTTAAACTAGCAAGCTATTTCCTACTGCCAGGAGTTAACACTATTGATGACTACAATATCCGTAGCATTTGGCTTTGGGTAATAGAAAATGGGGTGTCACATTGATCATCTTAAGGTAGCTGATTGTTAGCATTATCTTGACTACAGTTTTCCAATATGGGGATGTCTTCAACATTTATATCATTTATATTTTGAGAGGAATCTACCTTCATATGCATATTATTTGATAATGTGTTGTTGTCATTGAGAGGAACCCACAATTTGCTAAATTGACAATTATTTTCTGAGTGTCTAAGACTTTGTGAATTTTGCCATTTGACGGATTTCCATTCATATTCGACATCTTGCATGAAAAAATTGTACTTTTCATCAAGAATCGGAATTTGCTTCATTAGTGTAGGAAAATGAGCTAGAAACTTCCACTAGCATTCGAACGTAAGAAATTACGTTTGAATATAGTACATCATTAAACAAGATATACTTCCTTGATAAACATGTCAATAGAAAAAAAATTGCAACATTATTTTGATACAAAAAAATAAAAATATATAACACAATAACACCGATATAGATTACCTTTCGATTATATATGTTGCAACAACACTTGAGTCCAAATATATTTTTACTTTATTGAAGTCAAAAATAAAACATGTAGAAGAATACCATACAATGTATCATGTATATACTACCTGAATTTAAAAAATGTTTCAGTTCATGTACTGAATGTCATAATTGAAGTTAATGATATTTTAAGGGACAGTTTGGAAAAGGTCTGATTAAGTTTTAAAATTCACAAAACATCCTTATTAAAAACTTACGTAAATTATGTTGCTTTTTTTTAAATCATAAAAAAAACGGGGATTGTTAAAGGGACTCCGCATTTGGTTAAGGGGAGGACCAATTTTTGTTTATTGTATAATTGTTGTGGGGAGGACAAAATAAATTAGCCTCCCCTTAAACATATAAATTAAAATTCTGATATTAACCCCCATATAATCCTCATTAATATAAACCATAAAACATAAACCTTAATTAATGCTTACAATTTAATGTTGTGCATAAAAAAAGGATATAGTTAATGTGATGGAGACACAAGAAAATTTTGTGGGTGATCATAAGGCATCAGATTAGGTAATTAATTGTAATTTCATGTTGTAATTGGTATGGTTAATTTAAAATAAATGCAAAAATGATTTTTTTTAATCTAATATGCTATATTGAATTTGTGCAATTGATATGTTTAGTAATTCACACGTTTGTTAGTTGCATTGAATTCGGTAAGTTAGGGTTTAACATAAATGATGAGCCAATGTCAGTTAGGTCTAATTTTTAAAAAATAATAATAATAAACCAAACCCTCCCTTAACAATTTTTTTTAAGCTGGAGTCCCCTTAAAATTGTACTCCCCTTAACCAAATGTGGAGTCCTTTTAACAATCCTCAAAAAAAAAAAAAAACACAAATAATCAACCGAAAACATTACCAAACTTCAGAACTTAATTCAGTTCATAATAATCTTCATATCTATGTAACAAACTTTGAAAATTTGTATTAAAAACCAAAAAATTCGTGCTTCACTAAAATCTACAGAAAAACATGCAGCTTTCCGCAAAAATACAGACATTAACGCGATAATAAATGATAATTGTATACTTTTATGCATTTTTTTGCTGAATGTTAAAAAATTTCAAGTTAATATCTACACTTATTCGATATCACTTTATAGAAGAAAAATCATCAAAAAATCATTTAAATTGCATACCGCTGAAAAATAGCTTATTTCGAGGAAAAATACAAGCAAAAATACGACTTTATCGAACAATTGTAGACACATCATAGATAATAGTTGCAGATATACTTGTACTTTTTCACAATAAATGTAGACATTTTGTATTTTTTTTACCTGTTTAGTATTTTTTTAAATATTATTCATATTTTTTTAAAAAAAATTAGGCAATATAGAAAAAAATCATGGAAAAAAAATTACTATGGTTTTAAGAATCTGTGGTTTACGATAAAACTTAAACAGAGATCTGCCTTTAATAAAGTTTTATTAATTTTATGGATTCATCCCTTATTTTCACATATTTTAAAAGATGCTTAATATCTTTAGCGGTTCATCATTGTGTTCATGTATTCAATTAAATTTAAACGATGTATCATATGATCTGATTGTTTAGTAAGTTCCACCATAATGTTAGATAATTAGATCTTGTAAAAATAAATGATTTAGATGTACTTAGAAGGTGAGTCAGAAAAAAGGAAATGTAGATATAGTACACGACCATATCTTTAGTGCATTAATTTGTTATATTGGAATTAACGTGTCATGTACAAACGCTTCATGCATTAACTAGGTTCTTCGTATTTATGTAAAAAACTTTAAAAAAAATTGAACTAAAAACCCAAAAATTCATGCTTTAGTAAAACTTGCACAAAAACATGCAGCTTTTCGCAAAACTACAGACATTAACGCGATTATAAACGATAATTGCATATTTTTATGCAATTTTTTCCGAACGCTTCAAATTTTCAATTTAATACCTACACTTATTCGACATTATATTTTTGAAGAAAAATCACCAAAAAATAATGTAAATTACATAATCTGAAAAATAGCTCATTTCAAGAAAAAATACAAGCAAAAACGCAACTTTACCGAACAAATATAGATATACCTACAAGTTTTTTGTTCACTGAAACCATGTATGCATATACATAGATAATAGTTGCAGATATACTTGCACTTTTTCATAATAAATGTAGACATTTTGTATATTTTTTCTTTTTCAGTAATTTTTTTTTTAATATTCCTAATTTTTTTTAAAAAAAGGCAATATAGCAAAAATTCATGGAAAAAATATTACTATAGTTTTAAGAATTTGCTTTACGATAAAACTTGAACATGAATTAGCCTTTAATAAAGTTTGATTTTATGGATTCGTCCCATATTTTCACATAGGTAATTTTTATTCTAATTCACCATATTAGTAAGTTAATCCACCCAATTTTATAGGATCTTTGACTTTTACTAAAATTTAAATTTTAATCAGTACATCCACCAAAAAAAGAAAACCGAGGTATTCTCCTCTTCTCAATCTTCTTCCATGCATTTTCCTCTTTGGTGCTTTCTTCTTCCATGCGTTTTCTTCTTCCTTGCTTTTTCCGTCGTCTTCTCGGTTTTGGAATCCTAGCATCTAAATCCAACCTTAAGCGTTAAGCGGAGTAATTCAACATAATAGTAAGTAGTTTTTTTTAAGTTGATTAATTATATACAAAATTGTAATTTTTTTTTTAATATCATCCTTATCAAATATAATTGTAGTTAGTTATTTTCTGAAATCTTGAAAAATTAAAAGAAATACGTCTAAGAAGAGAAGCCGTTTACATCTTGACAAGGGAGACTGTTTTTACAGTACTAAGGAAATTGCAGGAAATCAAGGGTTTTATTCAAGACTAATAAATAATGATGATGATGACGAATGGCTAGTTGAAGCCGTGAAAGAAGAAAACAAAAACATGATGGATGATTTAGAAAAACCTTCGGACAATCCTGAAAAATCAAATTTTGATATGGTAATCATAATATTATATGCGGTTATTAGACTTGTTACATAACTTAGCTTTTTATTTACTATTGTACTATTATTCAGAATAGTGATATGCTACAATTAGATGATCAAATACTTAAATCGGATTGTACATCCGCATTCCGAAATAACAAGGTACAATTTTCAATTTTTCCCTCTATAAATAATACATGTCTATGTGAGATTGACAAGAAATTACATTGTATATAATGATTTAGGTATTCAATTCCCGTGACGAACTTACAGAATGGTGAAAAACAATTGGAAAATCTTGTGGGGTTGTTGTAACTATCAAACAAAGTGAAAATGTAAAAAATGGTCACATAATTATCTGGTATGAGATCTTGATTTTAGGCTAGTTGGATTATTATTATTAATCTGATATGAGAATTGTGAAATAACGCAGAAATTTGAAATAAGAAGCACAAAATCGATTATTAGATATATAATAGAGTGAAATCTTAATAGAGTGAAATCTGTAAGTTAATGCACTCGTGGATTAACTTACAAAATAGTTGTGGATTAACTTATTAAGGTAAAATGGTGGATTAACTTATTAAAACCGTGTATTAAAATAAAAATTACCTTTCACATATTTTAAAACATGCTTAATATCTTTAGCAGTTCATCCTCTTCCTCTAAATTCATTGTGTTCATGTACTCAATTAAATTTGAACGATGCATCATATGTTTGGATAGTTGAGTAAATGATTTAGATGTACGTATAAGAATAAATTATTTAGATGTACTTATAGGATTAGTAAAAATAAAAGGAAATGTAAATATAGAATGTAACCATATCTTTAGTGCACTAATTTGTTATATTGGAATCAATGTGTCATGTACATACGCTTCATGCATTAACTAGGTTCTCAAGCCTTCAAGTTTTAACCCCTATATTAACATCCCTGCTAACTTCACTCTTCAGCCATTAAAATTCCAAACCAGACACAATGTCACGTTCACTTTTGTTGCTTCTCTTCATTCTATCAACGTCACCACTTTATTTAGCCATCGCCAAAGGCGGATTTTCCGTCAATCTCATTCACGTAGACTCTCCAAAATCACCATTCTACAACCCTTCTCTGAATCAAACTGAACGTTCCCTTTTATCCACCCACCGTTCCATCACCCGAGCTACCTACCTTTCGGACTCATACAACGGTATTCTATCCGGACTCACTCCTACGGCCGGAGGGTACCTAATGTCCTTAAACATAGGCACCCCACCTTTAAACGTCATGGCCATCTTAGACACCGGAAGCGAACTCCCATGGACTCAATGCATGCCCTGCCACCATTGCTACAGCCAAAAAGAACCTATGTACGATTCATCCAAATCCTCCACTTTTAACACGGTGCCATACAGCTCCAAAAGCTGTTCACTTCTAGACGATAGAAAACGCGGCCCTAGAGGCACTTGTGGTTACAAAATCAAGTATGGCGATCAATCAGGCTCCAGCACTGAAGGGGTTCTATCCACCGAAACCATAACCTTTGATTCTTCAGATGGGAAGAAATTTTCTGTTCCAAACATGATGTTTGGCTGCTCAAACAACAGTCTGGGAAACTTCAGGCCTGGCATGTCTGGCATAGTCGGGTTCGACAGAGGTCCTTTGTCGCTTATATCTCAGTTAGGGCAGTCCATTGATTACAAGTTTTCCTATTGCTTGGCTGAAAGTGGCAGCACTAGTGGCTTGCTAAACTTTGGAGACAAAGCTGATGTCGGTCCTCATGCTTCCATTACTCCTATCTTTATCAACAAAAACAGCGGTGTCTGGCCTTTTAGGAAGATAAATGATGTCTTTTACTGGCTGATGCTTGAATCTATCAGCGTTGGTGGTGAGAAGGTAGCCGAGTCGAAGAGCGTTAAGAAAGGAGAAGGTAACATCATCATTGATTCAGGAAGCACGTTGACAACTTTAGATGATTCAATGGTGACACCATTGGTGAGTAAGGTGTCAGAAATGGTGAAATATCATCCTGCGGAGAAGCCGAGTTCACGTTTTAGTCTATGTTACGATGTAAGGGGCGTGGACGGTAAATGGAAGTTTGACTTGCCGGATATCGAGTTGCAGTTTACTGGTGCTAAGGTGACGTTGAAGCCGGTCAATTCTTTTATAGCGGTCACGAAGGATGTTATCTGCTTTGCGATAGTCTCTGGAGGCAAATCCGTTCAGATACTGGGGAATATAGCCCAGCAAAACATGCATATTGGGTTTGACCTTAAAAGCAATAAGCTGGCTATTGCTCCTGCTGATTGTTCCAAGATGTAGATCAGTAGATGATTTTCCCAATATTATGGTTGCTGGATTATTAAATGTATTTCTTATTGGGTAAACTTTTAAATATGTTAGTGGGAAATAATAAAAAAAAATGAAGAGTCATGTGTCATTTGAGTCATGTGTTATGTCTTTATGGTTAAGAGTCATTTACAAGTTTGTGTGTCTATTTAATATGAAGTGTTCCTTAGTTAAGTGTGTCTATTGAATGAAAAGTCATGTAAAGGCTTCTATATAAAGCCTATTATTTTGTAAGGAACTAAGAAGTATTGTAAGGAAGATCGAAGTTGAAACAAAAGAAAATTATAAAAAATATTTCTTCCTCTAAATAAAATCATCTACTTTCCTCCTCTTTTCAATTCTACAAACTGGTATTGGAACTTTCGTTTTTACAAATTGTGCAGTCCGATTATTGCAAAGATGTATCAACAGGGAGGAGCTTCTGTCAGGGAAGAGATAAAGATGCACGAAAAGAAGGTAGAAGCTAAGAATGTGTTGGAGAGCTATGTAAACTATATGAAATATAAGATCAAGGATGATAAGATTGAGAAAGAGAGGAAATACTGAGGCAAGAAAAAATGTTGTAATGAAAGTTGAATTGTAAAAAAGAAAAAAAATTGTTGTGTATCCTTCTCCTCGATAATAATTCCTTTTCATATTAGCTTCTTCAAAGTGGTATCAGAGCTAGGTTGAAACTATGGTATTTTTATTCTTCTCATCGCTCGTTCTCACAAAAGAAAACTTCGAAAAGTGGAGTAGTAGAAAGAAAGAAGAGTTAATCTCCAAAGGACTATGGGTGATTGTTGAGAGTGGCTATGAGTTGCCAAAAGACGTTAAAAACATGTCGAAGAAAGAGAGTGAGACGTTTACAAGCTTGAGATGGAAAGATCTTCATGCTTTTATGGTGCTGAGTGAAAACATCGATAAAGAAGCATGGTATCATATTAATGGAGAGAAAACCGCGAAAGATTCGTGGAAATTACTGAAAAAGGTGTATGGAAAGGATGAAACAAATATAAAAGAAGAAGATGATGAAGAGGAAGTCGAAGAACCTCAAGTAGAAGAGAAGGAAGAAGAAATAGAGAATGAGATGGTAAAAGAAAAAGTGGAAGAAATTTTTGAAAAGGTTGAAGACGAGAAAAAAGAGGAAGAAGTTGATGAGTATAAAGAAGAAGAACATGAGGAAGAGGTATGCAAAGAAGAAGAAGATGATGATGTAAAAGAAGAGAAAAACGAAGTCGTTGACCTTGATGATGACGAGGTAGAGGTGGACGATGAAGTGGAGAACAATGCTAGGGATGATGGCGGTGATGATAGCGATGGAGACGACAACGATGATAGCGACGACGAGGAGGATTCCGACGATGAGGAAGAAGCTTTCAGTGAAAAGGGCACAAAAGGAATGTCAACAAAATTAAGGATCAATCAAGTGCTAAGTCAGAGAAAAAAAGAGGCAGACCATTGAAGTATCAAAAGGAGTTGATTTCAAAATTTTGCAAAGTTGCTGTTTCAAAGGGTTATCGAGTAAAATTCAATGGTTTGAAAGCAGAGGCAAGGTCTGGTACCTCATCGTGCCCCATGCCAAACTTGCAGTAGTCATATTATTATTCTTTTTGCCAAAACATGTGAAATATAAAGATTGAGTAAGATTCAAAATCATTGGCATGACAGATGGTAGAAGTATTTAAAGTTTACGGGGGAGTTTTGTTGGGTAAACTTTAAATATGTTATTGGGAAATGATAAAAAAAAATGAAGAGTCATGTGTCATTTGAGTCAAGTGTTATGTCTTTATGGTTAAGAGTCATTTAGAAGTTTGTGTGTCTATTTAATATGAAGTGTTCCTTAGTTAAGTGTGTCTATTGAATGAAAAGTCATGTAGAGACTCCTATATAAAGCATATTATTTTGTAAGGAAGTAAGAAGTATTGTAAGGAAGATTAAAGTTGAAACAAAAGAAAATTATAAGAAGTATTTCTTCCTCTAAATAAAATCATTTACTTTCCTCCTCTTCTCAATTCTACAAACTGGTGGTATCGAAGTTTTCGTTTTTACATTTCTTTGCTGCCCAGCATCTCATAACTGCTCATTTTACCTCAGTTACATTGTGCTTGAAATTACAGTGTTTTTACGATTTTAAACATCATGTATGCAAACTTGCATTTTATCTGTTATTTATTTATTCATTCATCGACAGAATCAACTACGCTTTTAAGTCTGGCTTCTTTCTTCTTCTTTTCTTTTTCCTTGAAAATTAAAGAATCTCGTCGAAAGCTCACAGCCAAACTGGACTAGTGTTGAAGTAACATTGTCAAAGTGGTAAATTGTTGGCCCCTGATATGCGAGCCAAACGAGTGTACTGTTGTATTTCCAGATGCTATGATGCACTGAAGTAAACGGAATTTGATTTGAAGTAACAAAAACCAAGTTTGAACTTTGAAGTAGTGTACACAAATAATTTGAACTGAATAAAGAAGGATTGAAGAATAAGTTATTCTGAATTAAACTAATTCTTGAGATTCAAAACCTGATGTTCCAACCTTTAATGTCAACCTTCAAAACGTAACTCGCCTGTCTTTTCAACCACCAGCCTTTCATTTCACCAACCTTTCATGATATATCCTTACCATAAACTACTATATTTGCGGATACATCAGTTATTATAAGGTGGAAGTTCAAAAATTCAAGTAAACACCTGTGTTCTTCTTGCATAGCTAAATACTATAATAAAGAATTTCAGTTGCATATCAGGAACTCCCTTCATGTGTTTGTGTCAAAAATCGAGGAACTAATTCTTATTCGGACCACTGTAACACACCTCAAAATCATATGCTCCAATCTTAAATAAAAAACAGAACTCCAAACAAATCGTTTGAGTATAACCCCATGTTGGTTATTACTATATTCTATTTATTTTCTCTACAAGTTTTGATAAGTTATTAAACTTAATAAATCCCGATTCAAAAACACTAGTTCCGATTTTTATGTATAACTTGGAAATCTTGACCGTTCAAAATCATCAAAATTTCCATTTTATTTTAATTAACTAATGAAAATACTAATCAACTTATCAATCGAGATGCAAAACTAACATATTCTAATGCATAGATTATGTTCTGACCTCCCTCCTCTTAATATTAACAGGTTAATAGGCGAGGACTGTTGACTGATGAGGATGAATAATGTAACACCCCACCTCCGCTAGGGTCACTCGCAAAGGAATGCACTAGCTTTAGAGGGGTATTATTGGTAAACATGTACAGAAATATTACAAGACAGAATATATATATATAAAACAGCGGAAGTAAAACAAATTTCATTACCTTATAAAATAAGGTCTAAAAGCCTTTTACATCAAAACCTGTTTTGCAATAATAATGAAGCATAAAACCATTTCATAAATTATTCCCCAAGTAAAACAGTAAAGTAGCCATAGCCAAGAGAAGTCCAAGCCATGCGTGATGACCTTCAAACAGAAGAAGTCCAAACTAGCAATAGCATTTCCTCCCTGTAACCTGGGGGGGGGAAACGGAAGACAAGAGGCGAAACAAAACGGGGTCAGTCATAAAGACTGGTAAGCCCTATCTACTATCAGTATATAAACTAGTAAAGTTAACTGGCATGAGGAACTGAGATGAACATAAGTATGATGACAAGATAGATAAGCTAAACCAAAATAACAGGATGAACTACGGTACCAAAATAAACGAGTGTGTCATGATAAACTACGGTGTCAAGATAAATCAAGGTACCACATCGTCAGGTTTCTATCAAGTATATTATCCCAAGGTATTTATCATGTATAACATCCTAAGGTATATATCATGTATATTTGCTCTGCACCCCTCGTACTAGTATCCCAACCCGCGTCATGTGTTAACTATGAATGTCCCTTGCCCAACGCCACGTAATGGTCCATGTCAACCTAATATATAGCATATGTAGGTTTTCCCAACTCGTATGTTTCTTTCCATGTATAAGTTTAGTCCTTTGCCATGGGCCATACGGGCTTTCCCATGTAAACGTCTTATCCTTGAAGTTATTTTGGACTGCTACCCTTGATCTAGTTATGTTTTCTTACCATGAACTATCGCGTGTCCACTTAGGATTTATGCCACCTAGGACCACTAGGGATTATGCTACCTAATGAACGTTTCCGTGTCTCGGTTTGGGTTCAGCCACCTAGGGCCACTAGGGATTATGCCACCCGTCAACCGCGCCCTTTATCCCACGTATGTATCGTGAATCGTTTTCCATGTCTAGATGCACATGTTCCTCAATGTGCCATCCGAGTTCCGTGCCAGGGCAAATCAAGAAATACGGGACTCGGTCGGGAGCTTTAAGTCGTCTGTTGATGCAGATATCAAGGTCTGTTTTTGTACCCGTGGCTATGGTCCCACGTGACCCCTCCCTCAACTACTGAAAGGCAATCCAAGAAAAATCATGTATGAGAACTACACTAAGGCCCATCGATGCCCACTTCCAGATAGCCAACCTCACCCATAACTTGATAGCTAGTATATGGTCTTTTGGGAGTTCCCTGCCTTTCCGTACGTACACAATTGACTAAAGATGGTAGGTAGTCGGCGACATGCTATCCCGGGGCAAAATCAAGTATCGTCGACTCCACGCTAATCCATCCCAGTCTTTAGGTCGCTCGCATAGCAACCAAGGCATACTCTTGGCTCTTCTACCGCAGACCTTAACCCCTGTGAGGCCGGGTTTCATGGACCACTCGCCACCTCACAGAGGGATACCAAGAGTACCCTCACGTTCCCCGAAGCTTTCACTTCGTCACCCAGTTCGCTGGAGCTTTTATCCTAGTCAGATAACTTGCTCCTCCTCGTATACTAAGCGATGACCTACCGTACCAGGTTACTCATCTCTTTATGAACTAGTCCCATGTCCTTAGCTAAGAATTATTACTTAGTTACCCTTAACTAAGGTTTACCACTTAGCCACTCTTTCCGCTATCCTTGTTAACTACGATTTCCAACCTAGTCCTCTGAGCTAGGGTTTTGTCAAATGGGTTAAGTGTTGTTATCCAAGTTCGTGACTTGACCCTCCTACAAATCATGTCAAGATTGGCTAAGCACTCAAGTTCAAGGCTTAGCCCTACAAGTTGGTTAAGTGTACCAAGAAGCTCATGACTTAACCCTATCAAGTCAAATTGGTTAAGTATTTATTTGCCTTAACCCTATCAGATTTTCATGTTAGATTGATTAAGCATGGATTATCTTAATCCCATCAGATTATCGAGTCGGATTGGTTAAGTATGGGTTAGCTTAACCCAATCCACTAATCGTATTACAATGGTTAAGCCTAATCTTAAAAGGTCTTGTGACTTAACCCTTATCAGGTCCACCTATTAGATTGGTTAAGTATAGGTTACTCAACCTCATCAAATCATCACGTATAATTGGTTAGGTATAAGTTACTTAACCCCATTAAATTATCATGTTAAATTGGTTAAGTATTGGTTACTTAACCCCATTGAATAACCAAGTTTAGATTGGTTAAGTGTTTAACTTAACCCCATCGAATTCCCGTGTTTAGATTAGTTAAGTATAGATTACTTAACCCCATCTAATTACCGTGTTTAGATTAGTTAAGTCTTAGTTACTTAACCCCATCTAATTATCGTGTTTAGATTAGTTAAGTCTTAGTTACTTAACCCCATCTAATTGCCGCGTTTAGATTAGTTAAGCGTAAATTACTTAACCCCATCCCCTAACTGTCTTGTATGGTTAAGTGTCATTAAGAAATCAAGCCCGGTCCCACTTAACCTACCCATTTGTGTCATATCGGTTAAGTGTCATTAGTCAAATTTACTTAACCTTATTATGTGGCATTAATTTAATTAATACACTCTCAACCTCTCACATTAGACTTTGTTGTGGTTACTAGTTAAGCCGGGCGGGTCCGGGTAGATTTACACCACAACCTAGTCTAACC
The DNA here is from genome assembly GCA_030737875.1 of Allium sativum. Taxonomy (NCBI): domain Eukaryota; kingdom Viridiplantae; phylum Streptophyta; class Magnoliopsida; order Asparagales; family Amaryllidaceae; genus Allium; species Allium sativum. The sequence continues at coordinate 295,360,425 of CM060911.1, read as the reverse complement.
TCGGGTCTTAAGCGTGACATGACCAACTTCTCACATTGGATCCTATTGTTTGTAGCCACTAGTTAAGCCGGGCGGGTCCGGGTAGATTTATGCTACGAACTCAACCCAACCTCGAGTTGGCCATTTTCATGTTTGGTCTAGTGTCTTGTTACACTTACAACCCATACGTGTCAAGTTTCCAAGTCCCATGCTCATAGCCAAAGTTACATGTTGTCACGTTTATACCAACTTACCCAAATCATGTTACATGTCATTAAAGTTTCCCCATAACCTAACCCCAACGCTTTTAAACTCGCATATACATTCACAACAACGCATAATGGATTTAAAGAAGGAACTTGGCAAAGGCATGACAAAAAGGGTATAAGGCCACAAGTTAAACATGGTGGAAATGAGGCATAAATGTGCTCACACACTTGCATGTTACATTGTCAAGCCTCAAAAACATGCATAACATTCAAACTTGGCAAATAGGTGATACATGGTCATAGATGACATGAAATGATGACAAGTAACTCGCATATAACATCACATAAGGGTTATGACTTCATATGCAAGTTAACCTAAAGGTTATGAGGGTTCTCATGTTGCATAATGCAACATTTCAACATAAAGGTTATAGCTTTTAACCCACAAGATCAAGGTAATGACTTTATAGACTTGCATAACATGATAGCATGTATCATACTTAATGATCAAACCCAAACTTGCAACATTCATTTAACTTTATAGTTAATATCTAAGAGTAGGAGGGGGCTTACAATGCTATGAAGGCACAAATCAATATGAAATTAAAAGATTGAGACGAAGCCACTCAAGCGACACCAAAAACCCCCAAATGATAAGCTCCAAATGAAACCCTTGAGCAAATACCAATAGAAATCCTTGCTTTGAAGTAGAAAGGTTGCAACTTTGGCCTTGAATGAAGCTTATGAGCTCTCATGCAAGATCCTTGCTTTTTGGTCAAGAAAAGGTTGCAACTTTGGCTAGAATGCAACTTATGAACTCTCATACAAACATGAAATCACTCAAATGATCATAGAATCTCTCATGAATGAAGAAAAGAGGCTCCTTTACTTTGAAACTAGCTTAGAACACTTAAGCTATCATGAAGAAGAAGATGGAGGCCATGGGTTGAAGTGGAGGCCATGATGAGGAATCATTTTGGCATAGTTTAGTTGTAGGATCAATTTATGAGGGTTTTAGGAGAGGGTTAGGGGTCTTTTTATAGAAGACTAGGATAGTTTTAGCTATAGGATAAACCCTAGAACCAATCCTAGCCTTTAAAGCATGTCTTGGGGAAGAAGTCACATGTAGGAACCATTTAGGGCCTTTAGATTAAAGCTGAACCATGAGAACCATTCAAATGCAAAATCTGCATTCGAGCGAATCGGCCCACGGGTTGACAGCCAAACACCCTGGATTAACCCCTAGTCGACCCAGTAAGCTCGGGTCGACCTCAAAAATCGGTCGGTTCGGTTATTCCCCTCTCCCAATTCGCTGTTTTGAACATTTTTGCATATTTATTTATTAAATTTTCAATTATATATATATCAATATATATATATTTCTCTGTGCAACCCATTTCACTTAATTAAGTGTACTTTAATTTGTGAATTTTTATGTTCAAATTACGGGGTGTTACATTCTCCCCTCCTTAAAGGATTTCGTCCCCAAAATCTCTAAGTCAAGAAGAACGTATCCTACCAACCAAACAACCATCTACTCAAACCATCAAACACTAGCATCATTGTCCTTAGACAATTTCTAATGCCATATGAACATATGCAGAACGTGTGTGTATATGCTCCTTAGCTAATGCTAATGATCAGGCCTGAATGATCTTTCTAATGCAAAATATGTTTAGTGCCATGAGTCCAACATGTATGCGAATAGTCCTAGTCATATAAGTACTATATGCGTGCACAAACATTCATTCATATGCAACATCCGCATGATAACACATTCAATTTCATCCATAAACAAGTATAAATACTCGTGCATATGCAACATGAAACGTGACCGCGTCAATCTAGTATCTAATGTGTATTCGCGCATCCACAAGCAACCACTTGCAACCATATCAATCATAACATGTTTCAAATACATGTTTACATCCATAGAGTTCTATCTAAGGTTCCCAAGATAAGATCGAGGAGATAAACAAGACAAACTCCTTACGGGGTTTGTAACAGAAATAGGACCGAGAGGATATCCACCAAGCGATAGCATGCAAGTAAGCTCTACAGGTGAACCAAGGATCAAAGATACACTCTTAAAAAGAGACATGATGCACGCGTCTGAGCCGCATTTCCACGAACTTAATTCCATTGTGCCTTGACCGCCTTTGACTTCATGGTTTCGTAGCTCCTTGATTCCTATTTCCAAGGTATGAGTCGGAACTCTTTTCACTGTCGCCTCTCGTTCCACTTTCATTTATTCTTTCCCTAGTATACTTGGCTCAACCATATCTACGTACTTATGCAAGCTCTCCAAAATTCATTAGTGAATTCTGGATCTCGTTTACCAATGCCAATTTATGTTACCACGTGCACTTACTAGGGTGATTCCTATAACCCATGCTTAAGCGGAATGAACCATCCGTCTTATTGGCGGACGTTACTCGATTGGATCAGAGATTTCCGATAAATGCATCAAGAGATTCTAGGTAACTAACCATGACAGAACCTAAAAGGTTACACGAGACTTCGAAGGTATTACCAAAGCAAGGCAAGAGTCTGACTACCCTCTTTTCAAAACCGAGAATGGTATCCCTTACTGGATAACCACTTTACCCCTAGAATCCATCCATAGCTCAACAATAGAAGTATTGCTTCTAATCTCAACACTTGGCATAGACGTTCTCAAATCCAACAAGTCATGAATAAATGGACCGACTCTCCAACCAGATTTTGGGACAAAAACTGGGATCCTCTACCATGCTAGTACTAAGGTGCAGAGACTCAACTATCCAAGCAGACTTAAATGATACGATGGTCAAGACAAAGTCTGGACGGGATGATAGAAAAGAACAACTAAACCTTTACCAGAAACGGTACCATTTCTTTTAGGTACCCTAGAAATGAGAGCGTACAATTGCCCTCTCCGATGATCTTGTCCTTGTCCTCCTTGATGGACTAAGCCATAGCAACAGTTACTTATCCTTAAGCTCGCGTACTTTATCCTTGTTCTTATTATCCCTTCTTATAACTTCGGTAACCGGTCTCTCGAGAACTTCCTCCATCGCACGGGAAAACACTTACGTAGCTAGACAAGGATTAGTCGCAGTTAAAACTACTGTGACTCCAAATGGAGGAAAGAAAGGGAAAAGAGATTCGATCAAGGGAACAAAGGATAGTGCTAATGGCTTTTGGGGAATAGCCTTTAAAAACTTTTCTTGAAAAATGCTTCTTTGTAAACGGTTTCTCAAATAGTTTTCAGAAGGTTTTTAAAAACTTTTGCCAAGTCTGGTAAACCTCGCTCTGATACCAAATGTAACATCCCACCTCCGCTAGGGTCACTCGCAAAGGAATGCACTAGCTTTAGAGGGGTATTATTGGTAAACATGTACAGAAATATTACAAGACAGAACATATATATATAAAACAGCGGAAGTAAAACAAATTTCATTACCTTATAAAATAAGGTCTAAAAGCCTTTTACATCAAAATACATCAAAACCTGTTTTGCAATAATAAAGAAGCATAAAACCATTTCATAAATTATTCCCCAAGTAAAACAGTAAAGTAGCCATAGCCAAGAGAAGTCCAAGCCATGTGTGATGACCTTCAAACAGAAGAAGTCCAAACTAACAATAGCATTTCCTCCCTGTAACCTGGGGGAGGGGGAAACGGAAGACAAGAGGCGAAACAAAACGGGGTCAGTCATAAAGACTGGTAAGCCCTATCTACTATCAGTATATAAACTAGTAAAGTTAACTGGCATGAGGAACTGATATGAACATAAGTATGATGACAAGATAGATAAGCTAAACCAAAATAACAGGATGAACTACGGTACCAAAATAAACGAGTGTGTCATGATAAACTACGGTGTCAAGATAAATCAAGGTACCACATCGTCAGGTTTCTATCAAGTATACTATCCCAAGGTATTTATCATGTATAACATCCTAAGGTATATATCATGTATATTTGCTCTGCACCCCTCGTACTAGTATCCCAACCCGCGTCATGTGTTAACTATGAATGTCCCTTGCCCAACGCCACGTAATGGTCCATGTCAACCTAATATATAGCATATGTAGGTTTTCCCAACTCGTATGTTTCTTTCCATGTATAAGTTTAGTCCTTTGCCGTAGGCCATACGGGCTTTCCCATGTAAACGTCTTATCCTTGAAGTTATTTTGGACTGCTACCCTTGATCTAGTTATGTTTTCTTACCATGAACTATCGCATGTCCACTTAGGATTTATGCCACCTAGGACCACTAGGGATTATGCTACCTAATGAACGTTTTCGTGTCTCGGTTTGGGTTCAACCACCTAGGGCCACTAAGGATTATGCCACCCGTCAACCGCGCCCTTTATCCCACGAATGTATCGTGAATCGTTTTCCATGTCTAGACGCACATGTTCCTCAATGTGCCATCCGAGTTCCGTGCCAGGGCAAATCAAGAAATACGGGACTCGGTCGGGAGCTTTAATTCGTCAGCTGATGCAGATATCATGGTCTATTTTTGTACCCGTGGCTATGGTCCCACGTGACCCCTCCCTCAACTACTGAAAGGCAATCCAAGAAAAATCATGTATGAGAACTACACTAAGGCCCATCGATGCCCACTTCCAGATAGCCAACCTCACCCATAACTTGATAGCTAGTATATGGTCTTTTGGGAGTTCCCTGCCTTTCCGTACGTACACGATTGACTAAAGATGGTAGGTAGTCGGCGACATGCTATCCTGGGGCAAAATCAAGTATCGTCGACTCCACGCTAATCCATCCCAGTCTTTAGGTCGCTCGCATAGCAACCAAGGCATACTCTTGGCTCTTCTACCGCAGACTTTAACCCCTATGAGGCCGGGTTTCATGGACCACTCGCCACCTCATAGAGGGATACCAAGAGTACCCTCACGTTCCCCGAAGCTTTCACTTCGTCACCCAGTTCGCTGGAGCTTTTATCCTAGTCAGATAACTTGCTCCTCCTCGTATACTAAGCGATGACCTACCGTACCAGGTTACTCATCTCTTTATGAACTAGTCCCATGTCCTTAGCTAAGAATTATTACTTAGTTACCCTTAACTAAGGTTTACCACTTAGGCCCTCTTTCTGCTATCCTTGTTAACTACGATTTCCAACCTAGTCCTCTGAGCTAGGGTTTTGTCAAATGGGTTAAGTGTTGTTATCCAAGTTCGTGACTTGACCCGCCTACAAATCATGTCAAGATTGGCTAAGTACTCAAGTTCAAGGCTTAGCCCTACAAGTTGGTTAAGTGTACCAAGAAGCTCATGACTTAACCCTATCAAGTCAAATTGGTTAAGTATTTATTTGCCTTAACCCTATCAGATTTTCATGTTAGATTGATTAAGCATGAATTATATTAATCCCATCAGATTATCGAGTCGGATTGGTTAAGTATGGGTTAGCTTAACCCCATCCACTAATCGTATTACAATGGATAAGCCTAATCTTAAAAGGTCTTGTGACTTAACCCTTATCAGGTCCACCTATTAGATTGGTTAAGTATAGGTTACTCAACCTCATCAAATCATCACGTATAATTGGTTAGGTATAAGTTACTTAACCCCATTAAATTATCATGTTAAATTGGTTAAGTATTGGTTACTTAACCCCATTGAATAACCAAATTTAGATTGGTTAAGTGTTTAACTTAACCCCATCGAATTCCCGTGTTTAGATTAGTTAAGTATAGATTACTTAACCCCATCTAATTACCGTGTTTAGATTAGTTAAGTCTTAGTTAGTTAACCCCATCTAATTACCGTGTTTAGATTAGTTAAGTCTTAGTTACTTAACCCCATCTAATTGCCGCGTTTAGATTAGTTAAGCGTAAATTACTTAACCCCATCCCCTAACTGTCTTGTATGGTTAAGTGTCATTTAGAAATCAAGCCCGGTCCCACTTAACCTACCCATTTGTGTCATATCGGTTAAGTGTCATTAGTCAAATTTACTTAACCTTATCATGTGGCATTAATTTAATTAATGCACTCTCAACCTCTCACATTAGACTTTGTTGTGGTTACTAGTTAAGCCGGGCGGGTCCGGGTAGATTTACACCACAACCTAGTCTAACCTCGGGTCTTAAACGCGACATGACCAACTTCTCACATTGGATCCTATTGTTTGTAGCCACTAGTTAAGCCGGGCGGGTCCGGGTAGATTTATGCTACAAACTCAACCCAACCTCGAGTTGGCCATTTTCATGTTTGGTCTAGTGTCTTGTTACACTTACAACCCATATGTGTCAAGTTTCCAAGTCCCATGCTCATAGCCAAAGTTACATGTTGTCACGTTTATACCAACTTACCCAAATCATGTTTCATGTCATTAAAGTTTCCCCATAACCTAACCCCAACGCTTTTAAACTCGCATATACATTCACAACAACGCATAATGGATTTAAAGAAGGAACTTGGCAAAGGCATGACAAAAAGGGTATAAGGCCACAAGTTAAACATGGTGGAAATGAGGCATAAATGTGCTCACACACTTGCATGTTACATTGTCAAGCCTCAAAAACATGCATAACATTCAAACTTGGCAAATAGGTGATACATGGTCATAGATGACATGAAATGATGACAAGTAACTCGCATATAACATCACATAAGGGTTATGACTTCATATGCAAGTTAACCTAAAGGTTATGAGGGTTCTCATGTTGCATAATGCAACATTTCAACATAAAGGTTATAACTTTTAACCCACAAGATCAAGGTAATGACTTTATAGACTTGCATAACATGATAGCATGTATCATACTTAATGATCAAACCCAAACTTGCAACATTCATTTAACTTTATAGTTAATATCTAAGAGTAGGAGGGGGCTTACGATGCTATGAAGGCACAAATCAATATGAAATTAAAAGATTGAGACGAAGCCACTCAAGCGTCACCAAAAACCCCAAATGATAAGCTCCAAATGAAACCCTTGAGCAAATACCAATAGAAACCCTTGCTTTGAAGTAGAAAGGTTGCAACTTTGGCCTTGAATGAAGCTTATGAGCTCTCATGCAAGATCCTTGCTTTTTGGTCAAGAAAAGGTTGTAACTTTGGCTAGAATGCAACTTTTGAACTCTCATTCAAACATGAAATCACTCAAATGATCATAGAATCTCTCATGAATGAAGAAAAGAGGCTCCTTTACTTTGAAACTAGCTTAGAACACTTAAGCTATCATGAAGAAGAAGATGGAGGCCATGGGTTGAAGTGGAGGCCATGATGAGGAATCATTTTGGCATAGTTTAGTTGTAGGATCAATTTATGAGGGTTTTAGGAGAGGGTTAAGGGTCTTTTTATAGAAGACTGGGATAGTTTTAGCCATAGGATAAACCCTAGAACCAATCCTAGCCTTTAAAGCATGTCTTTGGGAAGAAGTCACATGTAGGAACCATTTAGGGCCTTTAGATTAAAGCTGAACCATGAGAACCATTCAAATGCAAAATCTGCATTCGAGCGAATCGGCCCACGGGTTGACAGCCAAACACCCTGGATTAACCCCTAGTCGACCCAGCGAGCTCGGGTCGACCTCAAAAATCGGCCGGTTCGGTTATTCCCCTCTCCCAATTCGCTGTTTTGAACATTTTTGCATATTTATTTATTAAATTTTCAATTATATATATATATATCAATATATATATATTTCTCTGCGCAACCCATTTCACTTAATTAAGTATACTTTAATTTGTGAATTTTTATGTTCAAATTACGGGGTGTTACAAATAATTGCATGGAGGAGCCGTATGATGAAGGTTTTAGTTATTATAGCAGTAGTCTTATTATTGTTGTTATGTATTTGCGATAACGAATTATGTACCCGTGGTCCAGGGCCGGCCCTGGACCGATCAAGGCCCTAGGCCAAAAAAATATTTCAGGCCCTAAAGTTTTGTACAGAAAAAGGAGCTGTGCGTATAAAAATTAGCTTTCAGCAGCAATTATGGGCATATTCGAAATCGAACCCGGGTTGCAAAGCAGACAACCATGTATGCTACCACTGAACCACTACAATTTCACAATTTAATTGACAAATATATTATATTAGTATCCCTTTCCTAAACTTTGAGGGCCCTCCTCCTCCCTCCTCCTCCTCCTCGGCCCGGCGCCCTAGGCGACCGCCTAGGTCGCCTATGCCCAGGGTCGGTACTGCCGTTATTTGTGAGACTTATTGTATTAGACTTTATCATTTTAATAAATTTGTATATTAACTTTTAAGAGAGAATTCAAGAAACTAAACCCTCGGGATTTAATTCAATGTAATTTGAAAATATGACTATACTTTACATAGTATATTAAAATAGAGTTTGTTCTCCTAAGCAACATAAAATAGAATTCTACAACGGCTCCCCATTTAGAAACCTGTTAACCCAGCTAAAGCACTGGATCGGTCTCAATTATATGGGTCGGACAGTACCAACGGACCGGTTCGGTCAGTTGTGAGGCACCTGATCGTTCAGTTGTAAAGCATCGGGTCGGTCCATTTCATTCAGAACGGGTTGGGTCGGTCAGTTCCAACAAACCAGGTCAGTCGGTTCCAACAAACCGGGTCGGTCTGTATCAGTGGACCGGGTCGGTCAGCACCTTAACAATTTGAGTCGGTTACAAAGTGATAATATGGTGCCTGGTCAGTACAAAAATGAACAGTGCGAGTCGACATACAAAATGTAACATGTTGCAAACAAAGATCATACATGAGCCACAATCCATGCATCGAATGGATCAACGTTCAAGGCTTCAGCATGAATCAGTACAATATATAAAAGGTGGAAAATAAAATGTATGAACTGGGCATGCTTCATTTTATACGATAACATATGGACGATGCCCAAGAACGTTATTCCAAAGTGAGTTGTCCATCATCCCCAAGTGAATGGACCTGGATCGGTCATCAAATATGAAAGACATGTCGACGGCTGCGGTGTACTTTTCAAGTCAGTTAAGTGCTTTCTTCATGGGTCGGTGTTAGAATATTAAGATGCTGATATGGATCGGTGTGTAAATATTCTGCATGGGACAACAAGCTTCACGTAAGAATGGATTGGTCACAATATAAAAGGCGATATAGTAGCACATCAAAGAATAAACGTGCTAGAGTTTAAATGCCAGCTGTCGCTAATAAAGGTACTCCATGCATGATTCGGTATATTATATTTGCACATGGGGCAACAGCTAAATAATGGATCGGCCATGAAGCATTACTTTGGGTCGGTCCCATTTGCAGCAGCAGTTGGATCAGACAAGAATAATACGAAACGCGGTGTCAACAATGGTAAATTAAAGTAAACTGCATCGGTCCGATAATGAATAGCTGGGTCGGTACTGTAGCAACAAAGTGGATCGTTGCATTACATTAAACAGAGAATGGATCGGTACATAGCAGGCAGACCGGGTCGTTGCACTCATTGATATTTGGATCGGGCATATTCAAAAAGCGGTGGCAGAACTATAATTAATGGACCATGACAACTGTATACAACTGTAAAGTGGACCAGTGGCATTTCTGTAAATAGTTTTTAGCCCGATCCAAGTTTACGCCCAATCCAAACTCTGCACCCCGTAATTACGAGACTGCCACTACTTTCAAACTTTGCCTATAAATAGCCCCTTGCTCCATAATTCAAGGGACCCATTCCACTACCCCGAAGGGCTGCCTAAATCATTCCGCAATCGTTCTAAATCTTCTAAAAACTCCATTAATGGTCGTCAAACTTCTCTCCTTCTTCCTCCTACGTGAAATGGATCTTATCTTCTCTGCGCGCCATTAATTCACACTCCGATCTACTCTAAGTGATCTCCAACCGCCATAGTTTCTCTTCTATGCATGGATCTAAAATCATTTTCATAATGGAACCAAGGAAAAGAATATAATTACACAATCCAGTCCATTCCTCCTCGAATCTAAGTGTGATCTAAAGCAGAAACAGAGCAAAAAGCGGAGAATTATCACAAAAGTGGTCAAGTGTAATAAATACGATGTATGAGATGACAAAGTATGTAATTCTCTCCATAATGATGATGAATACTTCAAAAGTGGACGTAGATTCACATTGAATCGAACCACTATAAAAATCCTGTATCTTTTACTTGTTTTTCTCCGTTTATTTTGCGATTGTGGCTCTATTAATTTCTAACCATAATTGGTGAAGTGTGATTTCACACCTTAATTTGGTGTTTGAGCCATTTTTGATTCAAACATTTGGCGCCCACCGTGGGGCCGCGTTCGCATCTCCTACCTTCACATTGAAGTTCTAATCCTACTTCTACCGTAGGGCCGCGTTCGCATCTCCTACCTTCACATTGAAGTTCTAATCCTACTTCTACGTAGATTCCTCAAATCTAAGATCTAGGCCAATCGACGAATTATCATCAAAATTCAAGGCTTTGTCCAAGATCATGGCTAAGTCTAAGAAGACCACTAGCAATGTTGTTGGAGAAAACGACAATCTTGCTAACAACGAGACTACTCCACTTGCCAATCACTTTGAAGCTGGAGAAAATTCAATGGCCGGAGCTGGAGTGACTAAAGCCGAATTAGACGCCGTCGTCGCTAACTTGAGTCAACGCATGGATGCCTCCAACAAAGCTTTAATCGATGCTAATAAAACTCTCATGGACGCTAATCAAGCTTTAATGGATAAAATGAGTTCTCTCCTAAACACTCAAGCAAATCCCGCTCCTCCTTCAAAAATCCATGTCAACCTTGAAGAGAATGCAAATTCATCGGCCTCTGATCCTCATAATGGCAACTTGAAAGGATTTGTTGACAAAGACGACGCTAATGTCGAAGACTCAAAGTTGAATGCTATAAATTACTCTAGCTGAAGTAACCGACAAGTTGCAAGTCCCACCAAGGGGGTACCTTCCCATAATGGAAGTAAAAGACCTGGATCCTCTAAACGTGATCGCTCGCCACGACGAGTATCCGGAAAAGAGATCGAAGTCCCCTCCCCGGAACGACACAACTCGAAGGAATATATTGCGGATGTGATAAAGAAAATCATGAAAGAAAACATACCTCGCAAGGATAGTGAAAGGGAATGACACTTCTCTCTCGGTAAAAATCCATTCACAAAGAGGATCTACAAGGCTGAATTTCCCAAGAAGTTCACTCATCCTACTCTTCCTCCGTACAATGGGACTTCTGATCCGAATCACTTCCTATACAAATACGAATGGTATATGAATGGAGCTAAAGCAACAGATGAGATCAAATGCCTGTGCTTCCCTATCTATCTAGAAGGTATCGCATCGTTATGGTTCACAAGGCTCCCGCCCAAATTCATCAACCAATTTGATGATTTGATTATGAAATTCGAAGAGCAATTCAGGCTGCAAGCTTCGAAGGAAAAGGACGTTATTTCTCTTACATCAATGAAACAATAACTAGAAGAATCTGTCAAAGCTTTCCCCAAAAGATTCGATGTTGCTATATCCGTAGTAGGAAATCCCGAGACTCGTATGATCTTAATGTCTCTAATCGGTGCCATAGATGAGAATAGCAAATTTGGTAAATGCATCAAAATGAAAGAGCCAAGCATACTTGACAAATTCTATAAAAAGGCCGAGGAATGCATGATATTGGGGAATAAGGCTGAACCTCTTCAGATTACTAATTCAAACCAACCTCCCGAAGCTTCTAAAAATGTTGTTGCTCAGTATTATCAGAATAACACTCAGTGGCAGAAGTGCACCAATGATGGGAACGGCAGCAAGGCTAATAAGAAGTCTCGCCTTTTCAACTCATCAGAGCTGATGCCTTTGAACGACACTCCTGAAAATATCTATCTTTCAACAAAGAATTCTGAAGAGTATGCGGAGCCAAATTCAATAAGCATAAGCGACAAAGCAGCAAACTCTGGAAAGTTCTGCAGATTTCACAACCAGCCTGCTTATAACACTAATGAGTGCCGACACCTGAAGAACCTTATTGAGGAGTTGATCAGGAAAAACAGGCTACAACAGTATGTAAGGAATCTGCAAGCCATGAATCCTTCTACAACTCCCCAGGGGAAAGGGGCATCAAACAATCAGTCTGGTCCAAGCAACGTGGCTTCTGCTCAATTCATGCCAAGGCCGATTATCAACTAATAACCGCTAATGGAGCTCCAATTCCAATGGCTCAGAATAAGCGATCAACATCGCTACCGCCTTACTTCATGCTCTGTTTCCTGCTTTAGTTCATACTTTACTTCGCGTTTTACTTTTTGTTATATTCAAAATTTCTTGTAAACTATCTGTAATAATCTGCAAGTGATGCACTGAACATTAGCTCTGCGAATAAGAGCATATCCGTATGAATGAATTTCTTGCTTGCAAAATTATATGTCAAATCAAAACTTTCCTAACAAATGATTTCATATTGCAGGCCATCTGTCGAGTGCTTGTTCTTGTAGCATCGCGACCCCAACAACGCTAGTTCAAGTGCCAAATGTTGTAAATATCAACATGCATAAATGCAGAAATAGAAAAGCAACGCATCGAAAAGTGAATGGGAAAGTCACAAAGATTCAAACAACGAACAAGCGTCACGACAAACGAACACGAGAGCTGTAGCTTTTATCATAGGGGCACTTCCCTAAGTGAGAAGTTCATAGCACCAGTTTCTAAACAGAAATAGCCTTCCAAGTCGAAAATTCAACAAAGAAACTGATAGTTGCCTTGTAAAACGATATGACAACCGCCCAATTCATTTGCATAACATCTGGAATCCCCAGATGTGAAGAATGAAAACCGCTTGCGTAACAATTGAAATCTCAGATGTGAAGAGTGTCAATCCATTTGCGTGACATCTGGAATCCCCAGATGTGAAGAATGAAAACCACTTGTGTAGCATCTGGAATCTCAGATGTGAAGAGTGTCAATCCATTTGCATAGCATCTGGAATCCCCAGATGTGAAGAATGAAAACCACTTGCGTAGTATCTGGAATCTCATATGTGAAGAGTGTTAAACCATTTACGTAGCATCTGGAATTCCCAGATGTGGAGAATATAAACCACTTGTGTAACATGTGGAATCTCGGATGTGAAGAGAGCCAATTCATTTGCGTAGCATCTGGAATCTCAGATGTGAAGAATGTCGGGCACCCAATTGATCGTCAGAATCAGGAAGTACCTGATGCGATAACGACAAACATTGGGGTTTCAACCAAAGTATTCTTCGGGGGCACCCGATTGATTGTCAGTATCAGGAAGCACCTGATTCAATCACGAAAAGCATTGGGTCTTAACCGAAGTCCTTTCTAGAGGTATTCCATATAAAATTACCGACGCTTGGATTATTCAGTATAGTTGAGTGGCGAAAGTCTCCAATATCTGAAGTAATCAAGCCGGATTACAGATGGAATTCAGATTTAACCAATTAACTTATGTTGAGTCTGAAAATTTTGGACATGACAGGTACTAAATTTTAGCCCAAGCAAAGGCGTCAAATCCAAAGTATTTCCCTAGAGGAAGGCTGATAACGATCCCCTAAAACCAGGGGAAAATTTTCCCAGCCTTCTCTAAAGGGAAACAGGGGATAAATCATGAATGTGCATTTCCTAGATATGAAATGATATCCTCCATCACATAAGTCATTAAAACAATAACATTCAAAATCCGCAATTAGCCTTAGTCGATTAGTTGATTTTAAGTGTTATTGCGAATTTGAATTAGAATATCGTATTTGTGCAGATAACATTTTATGAATTATAAACCATTAAGCAGAACAATTCTATGCAGACACCTTATACAATTCAAAAATAAAATTCACTATAAGTCAATTTTAATGATTAACTAATCCGCTATCGATATGGACAGTCGATGGTGAGTATAAGTCCAAAATTGTGCAAGTTCTTGCTTTAAGTATAGAACATGTGGCATGAATTATACAAATTCAAAGCATGGTTCAACATGGCAAATCAAAAAGCTGTAACTGGACCTCAGTGTAGAATATATCAACAACAATGTTTATTTCGAAGCCAACATTTCTTGCAAGCAAAAAATACAAGCTTCGAGGGGAAAATGTTAACCCAGCTAAAGCACTGGATCGGTCTCAATGATATGGGTCGGACAGTACCAATGGACCTGGTCGGTCAGTTGCGAGGCACCGGATCGGTCAGTTGTAAAGCATCGGGTCGGTCCATTTCATTCAGAACGGGTCGGGTCGGTTAGTTCCAATGGACCAGGTCGGTCAGTATCAGTGGACCGGGTCCGTCAGCACCTTAACAATCTGGGTCAGTTTCAAAGTGACAACATGATGCCTGGTCAGTACAAAAATGAACAGTTCGAGTCGACATACAAAATGTAACATGTTGCGAACCAAGATCATACATGAGCCACAATCCATGGATCGAATGGATCAGCGTTCTAGGCTTTAGCATGAATCGGTACAACACATAAAGTTTTGAAAATATAATGTATGAACTGGGCACACTTCATTTTATATGATAACATATGGACGATGCCCAGGAACGTTATTCCAAAATGAGTTGTCCATCTTCACTAAGTGAATGGACCTAGGTTGGTCATCAAATATGAAAGACATGTCGACGACTGCTGTGTACTTTCAGGTCGGTTAAGAGCTTTCTTCATGGGTCCGTGTTAGAATATTAAGATGCTAATATGGATCAGTGTGTAAATATTTTGCATGGGACAACAAGCTTCACGTAAGAATGGATTGGTCACAATATAAAAGGAGGTATAGTAGCACATCAAAGAATAAACGTGCTGGAGTTTAAATGCCAGTAGTCACTAATAAAGGTACTAGATACATGATTTGATGTATTATGTTTGCACGTGGAGCAGCAACTAAATAACGGATCAGCCATGAAGAATTACTTTGGGTCGGTCCCATTTGCAGCAGCAGTTGGATCAGATAAGAATAATACAAAACGCGGTGTCAACAATGGTAAATTAAAGTAAACTGGATCGGTCTTATAATGAATAGCTTGATCGGTACTGTAGCAACAAAGAGGATCGGGGCATTACATTAAACAGAGAATGGATTGGTACATAGTACGCGGACCTGGTCGGTGCACTCGTTGATATTTGGATCAGGCATGTTCAAAAAGCGGTGGAAGAACTGTAATTTATAGACCATGACAGCTGTATACAACTATAAAGTGGACCAGTGGCAGTTATGTAAATATTTTTTAGCCCGATCCAAGTTTATGCCCGTTCCGAACTCTGCATCCCGTAATTACGAGACTGCCACTACCTTCAAACTTTGCCTATAAATAGCCCCTTGCTCCACAATTCAAGGGACCGATTCCACTACCCCGAAGGGCTGCCTAAATCATTCTCCGACTGTTCTAAAGCTTCTAAAAACTCCGTTGATGGACATCAAACTTCTCTCCTTCTTCCTCCTGCGTGAAATGGATTTTATCTTCTCCGCGCGCCATTAATTCACACTCCGATCTACTCCAAGTGATCCCCAACCACAATAGCTTCTCTTCAATGCATGGATCTAAAATCATTTTCATAATAGAACCAAGGAAAAGTATATAATTACACAATCCAATCTGTTCCTCCTCGAATCTAAGTGTGATCTAAAGCAGAAAGAGAGCAAAAAGCGGAGAATTATCACAAAAGTGGTCAAGTATAATAAATGTGATGTATGAGATGACAAAATGTGTGATTCTCTCCATAATGATGATGAATACTTCAAAAGTGGACGCAGATTCACATTGAATCGAACCACTATAAAAATCCCTTGTCTTTTACTTGTTTTTCTCCGTTTATATTCTGATTGTGGATCTTTTAATTTCTAACCATAATTGGTGAAGTGTGAATCACACCTTTGTTGTTTGAACTATTTTTGATTCAAATAAAACCTAAAAATGAATACTGACGATGTCGAGATAATCAACGAAATTATTTCTCATCGATTACAGTGAGTTCAATGCTTTTTATTTATAAAAGATATCATCCAATAATACTATTATTATTCTTTAATTGTGAAAAGAATTTTTCAAAACATCAGAATTGAAGTCCTGAAAACTTTAGTTTAAATCCATTTCTAATTATAGACTCCATTTTATAATTCATTCTCTATAAATTTATATTTTAATCCAACATTGATATTGGGCATCTTAAAGTTGAGCACTGCAGCTAAGTTCACAAGGAGTTTGTTTCAATGTTTCCAGAAGGCTATACCTGTGCAACTCATGTAGAAAAAGAGAGTATTTTTCTTGTTAAGTAGCCAAGTGAAGTAAACCAGTCAAGTAATAATAATAGTTGAATATTATCATCCTAACAAACAAACGCTTCCTAATTCTGTATAATTATTTATAAAATATTCTTTATGTACATATAATATATTCCTAGGTAGAATTATTTCATTTACTAATTCAAAATAATATCATGGCTGTTTGCCTTATTCAGGCATTTAGAAATCATTATCGATACAGTTGTACTTTTTGTATCGACTAGAATTGATCCACTCAAAAGAACAACCATCTTAATGTAAAACATTTTATATAACACTAATGAATACGTGCTCTCATATATATATATATATAAGGATCAATTGACACAATTAATCCAAAGCTTAACGTATCTTCCCTCCCAAGTTTGGATTATTTTTAAATAATCTCAAGTTTAGAGGGCCTCTTCTCCATGTTGATCCCATTGACCTATTAACTTGTTGCAGCCGGTTTAAACATTTTACTTTATCAAATCTGATGTGAATTCATTTCTTCTTCTTCAACTTCACCTCCTTTTCATTTCCCTTGAAATTTCACCAATCCACGTGCGAATCTTCTCATTTCTTTGGCTCTTAAAACACATACAACAACAGATTATGTACCTCGAGCTTAAACTACGCAATCAAAAACTGATTCATAAATCAGAATTCCAGTTTGAAACTTGTTACAAATCGTATTCCTTAATTGATGATAATCCCAATTTGGAGTTTAGTGAAGGTAGTAAGATTTGGTTTCGAATTTGTTAATGCGGTTAGGAACGTGAATTGCGTTGGTGAAGGGAGATCCAAGGAGTTATATCGGGTATGACTGAAGTGAGTATGTAGGTGGTTTAAGTTTAGAATGGAAGGAAGTGCACGGGGACGTTGTTATGTTGGTGAAGAAGTTTGTGATTCAAGGCAACGAGGTCGCGATGATTTCTGTTTTGCGAGAAGAGGTCGCGATTGATTGCTACGGCTGCTGAATTGAAGTGAGATTTTGCGATTTCAGGGAGTTCAATTTATGTTTGTTGGCTTTGGCTTGGAAACTGATGGCCGATTACTGTTGTTTTTTGGTGTTAAGGCTATTTTGGATTGATGCCAGCGACTTACAGGGATTGTGGACTGAGTTGTAGTGACTGAAGGAGTAGCGTGTTGTGGAAAGTAATTGCAACAAGGAGGTGTTATTGAATTGGGGGAGGAGATGGTTTGTTGCGGTTGATGGTGTTTGTGCAAGGATGTTGGTGATGAATTGAATTCACGTTAAATTTGGTAAAACAAAAAGTTTAAACCGACTGTAACAAGTTAACACGTCAATGTGATCAATATAGGAACGGACCCCCTAAACTTGGGATTATTTAAAAATAACCCAAACTTCGGATTATTATGGGAAGATGCATTAAACTCTGGATTAATCATGTCAATTAATCCTATATATGAATATATATATATATATATATATGTGTGTGTGTGTGTGTGTGTGTGTGTGTGTGTGTTTGGTGGCAGCTGATCCTATCGGCTAGAAAAACTACTGTCGAAATGTGTTATAAAATTTAACTGCAAGCGCTACCAATACATGGTGAGTACGGGTTAATCCACAGAAAAAAATGAATTTAAATTCTATTCAAACAAAATTAAATAGTAAGTTGGAAATTGTTTTAATCAACTAATTAAAAAAAATTGCAAAAACTATTACTGAAAAGGTGGATGAAAACTATGAGATTTTGCTAATTTAAAGAAAATCCCACTCTTATGATCACATAAATCAACACAACATGAAATTATGATGTCTCTTTTGGCAAAATGTGTTTGGTTGATACATACATACATGCATATATATATATATATATCACAAATATGGAATATTTGTTGTAACGATCCGATTTTTCGACCTTTGTAGCCGACACTAATACATTGACGGTATTATATATCGAACTTCCAAGTGTCAGAAAACCAAATAATTAGAGATTAAAGTAAAATAAGATATGATAAAATCTTACAATCGCAAAGGATAACGTATAATATATAATAACAAGTCTCTACAAATTAAAAGAACTTTTATTTGATATACATATACAGCATCATACTAAACATCTAATACTAATATGAATAGTTATAACAACATGCCCAAACTGACAAAGATAACATCAAAAACACTAGCAGAGCGGAAACAAGAATCTACGAAAGTACATCCTGAGCTCCTTCTATTCTCCTAAGCTCCAAACATCTAACTAACCTGCCAAACATGCTCAATCTGACCTGAGCATTATCTTGAAATAACACACAAATCAGGCAGGAAAATAGTGCGAGAAAACTTAAGTAACAAGAAACTTTATTTTATTTTTTTTGCTTATAAATTTTTTGGAAGCAATATCTTGTAAGACCACGCTACACATAAAGACGGACGAGTTTTTACCATGCTACAACCAAAACACTTTATATAAAATCTCATGATATTATAGTCGTGTCTAAATACAAATATCTATCAATCTAGTTGTAAATGTTACATTTATTAAATTTCAACATAATAGGTATGCAACCAAAACCGTAAAAGAGCACGTATTGGATTTTTTTATTCCATAAAATGACAAGGTAATGGACTACATTCCGATCAGTACACCTCTAAGAAAATGTATTGATGGGTTAATCTATGGCCCTCTGCCAACACTGAACCAGCCTGTCACTCAATTGATGGTACCGAGAAATTCATCACCGCGGTTTTAGTCAACAACAACATAAATGCATAAATAAGAATCATCTAGTCCAGATTTGGTGACGACAATACCCTACTTGGGTGCAATCCACTTAACCTGATGCATTTTCCATATTTAAACTATTCTCCGTTGATGAGGCTTGAGGTTATGTTTTTACCTTTCTACAAAAGATTTCACTTTGAATGTTCATTACCCTTTAGTGCCAATATTATGATAACATTGATCCATATAAGTTGTTCAACAACAGAATGAACCGAAGGCATTACCTCTACTACATCCATAGGATTAGTAGAAAGTAACGCTTGCAATCCAATTATGCCCTGATTTCTCCTTCTTCAATAAATATCACATTCGTCGCTCATCTGGATAGAAGTGGTTTTCAAATAATCTGATTTGATCTCGGTCTCTTTGAAATAACTTTCAATAATTCATGGTTAACTGAACCGCGATTCTTTATAAAATAAACAACCGGGGATAAGAGTAGAGTTCACCTCCGACTGTTTGTAAATGGGTTACCTTATCGCTTGTCCTAGGAGAACAAAAAGGATTTTATATGCATGGTAATCATTAACAGAGATGACTGTGTCGTATAACTCACGCATTTCCCCTAGATATTTTAGAGTAAGATTTTTGGTCCAGATTTGATATTCAGTTATTTAACTATTAAATAACACACATAACACAATCAATGGTTTATTTTCCATAGAATCACTAATCCTCTTTTAGTTAATTTCTTAATAACTAGATTTCTATTCTCTTATCTTAAAACAATCACATGCTTAATTCTCCGGTATAAATATGTATTCCAAAATTGGTTATGATGGTTTCTCATTTCTAATTCACTAGTAGTGGTTTACGGAACCCAAATCTCTTCATTTTACTATTAAGACTTTGTCTTTTTAAGTAACAAATCAGTTATAAAAATAATGATTTAAATATCCAATACTCATCTTATAATACTATTCCTCGGATAAAAATAATGTCGTTCAAGTTGAGATATTTTATTTACCTCTTGGACCTTGACGCATAGTCGTCTTTATATAGAAATTAACTATCTTAAGTTGTAAAACATCTAACTTAAATTGGAAAAATTCCAATGAAATTCATTCCAAATAAGTTATGTAATCCATTATTCATTCTCTTACGAATTCATATAATATTTAACCCTGTTTACTTCACTCAAATAAATTCGTTTATCAAAAATAACTTAGTAACTTTTAATCCATTTTCAAGGTCGATATTTAATTTAAAGCTTATTGTAAATTAATCGAATTAACTAGAACACTATAGTTAATAAATTTTTTAACTGTAATTATTGTCTATCTTGAATACATTTAGTAAAATTATTCATTTAAGTCTAAACCTCATCACTAAATAAATTAATTAGCTGTAAAATTAATTAAAAGTAATCATCAAGTTTAATCTCGGTTATTAAAACAATTCATTAGTTTAAATCCTTTATTTAAGATAATATTTTAACGTTAAAACATCATTATTTAATAATTTAATTATCTTAAAATAATCATTCATAAAAATGAAATCAACTTTATCCCATTTAAAATAAGATAATAATAATCGTAAAAAGTTATTAATTAGCTATTAAACAATTATTAATCCTTAAATTAATAATTAAGTATTTATTTAACCTTTAAATAAATAATTAAATACTAGTTAATTTTTAGATAAATAATTTACAGATTCAAATAACTCTATTTAATAATTAAATAAAAATTTAAAATATTTATTAATAATTAAATCAATATTTAAAACTATTCCTAAATAATTAATCTTAAACCTTAATCAAATAGTTTAATACTAACAACTTTTCCTTTGATAACTTATTAAACAATAATTAAACTTAATTCATTAATTATAATAATTATAATTAACTTCTTAATTAAAACTTAAGTATAAATTATAGGTAAAACATCATTACTAAGTAATTAGTCAATCAAAATATCATTAATAATATTTTCTTAAGTATTAAACCAACATAATGAATAATAAATAACATTGTAACTTAATTAATAAGGTTACTCCTAATAATCAAATTAGTTTAAACGATCCTTTAAAAACACTTAATTAATGCTTAAATGTTTGATAAGAACTTTTTAAACATTACTATATGGAACACTCATCTATTTAATCAATTTCATTTAGGAATTAAAACAACTTGAAAAAAATTTCAAATTTAAGGCTTAGTGATTGCAATAGTACTTAAATAAGTTATCATGCACTAATTTCCACATCCAAATGGGTTCACATGTTAATGTCACATATAATATTATCAAGATACAAAGGTTCTAGCACACAACAATCAATAACCCATAGTTAAATAACTGTTCAATTCATATCAATCAATATTGATAACAAATAATCAACAGTTCAAACTAATACTTAACAAACACAAAGTGTGGACTTATTATGCTCGAATGCCCATTGTGATCTACACTACTCAAATTAAATTGTCTGTATTTTATTTGGCTAATTAAACAACATGTATTAAGATGCACAAATTTTAAATGACGTTATTATTGAATATAACGTTATTCTAATTATGTTCGTTTTAAGATGTCCTAAAATTTTACTTGTCTAGACATAACAATAAAGTACAGTACGATGTTGTGCTCATAGGTATGAAAACAATGCAAAAGTATGTTCGATGATCAAATCATATATAAGTGAGATTTTCCACTCTATGCTATCACACATACACACATACACACACACACGTATGGTAAGCGTTCAATGGCACCCAGAAAATGCAGCACACCTTTGGCTCCCTTGCATTCCACCTTTAGTTTATATTAGGTTAAGTTGGTGGGAGGTGAGAGAATAAGGAAAAGGAGAGAGAGGGAGAATGTGGGGTGGAAAAGAGGGAGGCCAAAGGGGTACTCCATTGTTTGTGGTGTCGTTGAACCTGACTCTATATGTATATATGTGTGTATATATATATGTGTGTGTATATATATATGTATGCATTTATAAGCTTAAAACTAGTGTTAACTCATATAACCCTAAGAAATTTGTTATGAAATATATGATAAATTTTATTGTGAAATAGATAAACTATTAATTAAAATTATTATTTTCATTGGTGTGTAATTTATATTTTATAGCTTATAAAAACAATATGTATGTGTGTGCATTAGAGAATTTTTTTTAATCATTTTTTGTTTTGTATAGATATGCATGTTGAAAAATTAATGTATGTTAGTAATTTATTCGATGAAATAACAAATATTATTCAACATAATTTGTTTAAATAAGTTAAATGTAAAACAACGAAGTTAGTTTAACTATATAGATAACAGGAAGAATTGAAAAGAAATTTGTATAAAATGTATAAAATCAATTGTGGAGTTATTGTGCTACAAAGAACACAGTGTTTTGTGATTGCAAAAAATCGTCGGCAGCCGTCGCTAGCCGTCGCAATTTAAGTCGTCGCCCACAGGAAAAGCGACGGCTTTGTCGCTTAATTTGCAACGGCAACTTGTCCATGTGGCATCATATGTGGCAATTAGTTTGTTTCCCGGAGGAGCCATAACAAGGTGTTGCAAACCATTGCAATTTGGTCGTCGCTAGCTGTCGCAAATCTGGAACCTGTAAGCCTTCGCTAGCCGTCGCAAGCCGCCGCAAATCTGGAACATATTTTCTGCCCTACATAGTTATTCCTTTCCTCAATCCACACAACAACAATATCGTTCTAATATCACTCTAGTATAATCAGTATTGACTATCACACCACTATCATTCCATCAATTCACCAGTACTCATCAATAATCAATTCACTAAGTCATAATGTATCAAAAAAATAACAAAATTCAAAACACCATCATAACATACCATCGTCATACATCCAAATCACAATACCATCGTCATCTATCGTCGTACCATCGTCACATATCATCGTCATATATATCCAGACACACCATATGTAACAACTCGTATTTCGATAACATGTTAAAACGAGAATCAAGACAGAATTTAATTTTAAATTCTGAATCAAGTAAAACGGGCTATGCCATTGCGTTCGTCTCGGAAAAATACGCGAAATAGAGTCCGAAATTTTGTAAATCGGAGTCCGTATGACCCGGTTAAGGCCCAAAGAAGTTTTCGGGAAATTTGAATTTCGAAACATGCAGAGATGGGGCCAGGCGGGAAAATTCCCGCCCAGACAAGTCGACTTGGCTGTCGACAGGGCTGTCGACTTGCAAGTCGACAGGAATGTCGACAGGCAAGTCGACAGGGCTGTCGACTTGCCCTGTCGGCTGATTCTGGCCTGGTGCACCTATTTTCTATCTTGGCTAGGTTTTTGGGCCTGGCTTGAAATCTAACGGTTCAGGTTGGTCCTAAGGTTAA
The DNA here is from genome assembly GCA_030737875.1 of Allium sativum. Lineage (NCBI taxonomy): Eukaryota > Viridiplantae > Streptophyta > Magnoliopsida > Asparagales > Amaryllidaceae > Allium > Allium sativum. The sequence continues at coordinate 295,336,986 of CM060911.1, read as the reverse complement.
TCTAAGGGTCCTAACTAGCCTAATCTTCTATAAATAAGCCCCTAAACCCCCCTAAACCCTCATTATTCACTCATGTAACTAAACTATGGCCAAATTTCTACTCTCATGGACTCCACTCAACTATCCTAGCCTCCACTTCATTTCTATGAGAGGTTTCATGATCATGAGAGTGTTAGAGAGTCCCTATGTTAGTATGAGAGCTTCTCAAGTTGATTTCAAGGCAAAAGCTATGATCTTTGTTCATAGAGATGGTGTTTTTAGTGATTTGGTGCATCCATCTTTGGGTTTTTGGGTGATGACATGCATAGGCTTCATCATAAGCTTTGGTTTAATCGATTTAGGCCTTCATAGCAAGGTAAGCCCTTCCCTACTCTTAGGTATTAACTATGAAGTTAAAAGTTCATGTTGAAAGTTTGGGTTTGATCATTGAGAATGATGCATGCTATCATGTTATGCAAGTTTATGAAGTCATTATCTTGATCTTATGAGCTAAAAGCCACAACCTTTATGTTGAAATGTTGCATTATGCAACATGAAAACCTTCATAATCATTATGTCAACTTGCATATGAAGTCATAACCCTTATATGATGATATATGCGAGGTACTAGTCATCATTCCTTGTCTTTTGTCACCATGATTCGTTTATGTGCCAAGTTTGGGTTTATGCATGTTTTTGAGGTGTAGGAATGTAACATGCAAGTTAATGAACACATGTGTGCCTCATTTGCCACCATGATTAACTTGTGGCTTAATATCCATTTTTGTCATGCCTTTGCCAAGTCTCTTCTTTTAATCCATCACGTTGTTGCAAACGTATATGCGAGTTTAAAAAGCGTTGGGGTCACATTATGGGGAAACATAATGACATGAATATGATTTGGGTAAATGGGTATAAACATGACAACATGTAACGTTAAATATGACATGTGTTTATACTTGAAAACATAACTTGAAATGTAACATGGAAGTTGACATGTAAGTATGCATAAAAACATAAGCTTGGGAATTTACCTATTAAGTTAGGTCTACCCATTGGGAATTTACCTATTAAGTTAGGTCTACCCAATTGCTTGAAAACTTGACTATGAACATGACACTAGACTAAACATGAAAGTGGCCAACTCGAGGTTGGGTTGAGTTTGCAACGTAAAACTACCCGGAACCGACCGGCCTAACTAGTAGTTGCAAACAATAGGACTCAATGTGAGAAGTTGGTCATGTTGTGCTTGAACCCGAGGTTAGACCAAGTTGTGGTGTAAATCTACCCGGACCCGCCCGGCTTAACTAGTAACCACAACAAAGTCTAATGTGAGAGGTTGGGGTGCATTGAATAATTAATGCCACATAATAGGGTTAAGTTAATTTGATTAATGAGGCTTAACCAAATATGACATGGACAAATGGGTTAAGTAATTTGATTAGGCTAATGATACTTAACAAAACATGACAGGGTTGGGTAGGTTAAGTAACTTGATTTGCCTAACGACACTTGACCATTTTTATACGACGAGGGGATGGGATTAAGTTAACCAACACTTAATCAATCCAACACGATAACTTGATAAGGTTAAGTAAATTTTCTTAGTAACACTTAACCGTTTAATACAGTTAATGGATGGGGTTAAGTCAACTCAGAGCTAACTAATCTAAACATGGTAATTGGACGGGGTTAAGTTAATTTACACTTAACTAATCCAACTCGTTAGTTTGATGTGGTTAAGTGACCTATACTTAACCAATCTAACGTGAAAACATGATAAGGCTAAGTCACGAATCACTTGAATACGCTTGACCGATTTGACTCGGTAATTTGACAAGGTCAAGTTAATTTATATAATTAACCAATCTAAAATGATAATTAGACGAGGTTAAGTTATGGATTGCTTAATATACTTAGCCAACTTGACACATGGTTTGTAGGGTTAAGTCTTGGACTTGGATACTTAGCCAATTTTGACATGGTTTGTAGACGGGCTAAGTTATGAACTTAAGTGACACTTAACCCATTAGATAAACCCTAATTCGGAGGATTAGGTAAATAACCATAGTTAACAAGGATTATGGAAATAAGGCTAAGTGGTAAACCTTAGTTAAGGGAAACTAAGTAATAATTCTTAGTCAAGGAAATTTGGACCATTTCTTAGATAGATTAGTAACCCGATACGTTAGGTCAACGTTTAAGTATGCGTGTAGGAGCAGGCTATCTGATTTAGATAAAGGCTCCAACGAACTGGGTAACGAAGCAGCAGCTTCGGGGAACGTGAGGATATTCTTGGGATCCCTCTGTGAGCTGCCAGGTCAATATACTAGGCTCACGAGAGGTTGAGGTCTGCGGTAGAAGAACCAAGAATATGCCTTGGTTGCTATGCGAGCGACCTAAAGACTGGGGTGGATAGCAGTGAGTCGACGAATACATAAGGTGCCCGAGATAGCAAGTTCGTCGATCATCTACCATCTTGAGTCAAGCGTGTACGTACGGAAAGGCAGGGAACACCCAACAGACCATAATTGCTATCTAATTATGGGTGAGGTAGGCCGTAGGATGTGGGCTGGCCGAAGTGTAGTTCTCATGCAAGATTTTCTCTTGTGTTGCCTTTCACTAGTTGAGGGAGGGGTCTCGTGGGACCATAGCCACGTGTAGAAAAGCAGACCTTAGTATCTGCATCGGCAGATAAATCTAAAGCTCCCGACCGAGTCCTGTATTTCTTGTTTTGCCCTGTGACAGGACTCGGATGGCACGATGTGATACATGTGCATACAGTTATAGAAAAACGATTCACGATGAATGCGTGGGAAAAAGGGCGCGGTTGAGGGTTAGCGTAATCCCTAGTTGCCTAGGTGGTTTAACCCAAACTGAAATACGAAAGCGTGCAATGGGTAAGCGTAATCCCTAGTGGTGCTAGGTGGCGTAAGTCCTAGTAGTTCAAACGATGATTCATATGGAAGAGCCTAGCTAGAACAAGGGTGACAGTCCAAACGATTTCAAGGATAATACGACATGAGGAAGCCCGTACGAGGTACGGCAAAGGACTGAACTTATATACATGGAAAGAAACATATGATTTGAGTAACCTATATATGCGATATATTAGGTTGACATGGACCATTACATGACATTGGGCAAGGGACATCCATGGTTAACACATGACGCGGGTTGGGATACTAGTACGAGAGGTGCAGAGCAAATATACATGTTAGAACCAGGAAGAATATACGAAACAGATACCGTGGGATGTTAGACGGGGTAGATACCTTGGGATAGTATACTTGATAGAAATCTGACGATGGGATACTTTGATTTATCATGATACCGTAGTTTATCGCGATACCTTAGTTTATCTAAGTTCAATAGTTCATCCTGTTATTTTGATTTAGCTTATCTATCTTGTTGTCATGCTTATGTTCATCTCAGTTTCTCATGACAATTAGCTTTACTAGTTTTTATACTAATAGTAGATAGGGATTACTCAGTCTTTTTGACTGACCCGTTTTGTTTTGCCTCTTTTCTTCCGTTCCCCCCCCCCAGGTTACAGGGAGGAAACACTGTTGTTTAGTTCGGACTTCTTCTGCTTGAAGGTCATCATGGATGGCTTGGACTTTTCCTGGCTATGGCTACTTTACTGTTTTTACTTGGGGAATAATTTATGAAAAAAAGTCTTTATGCTTCTTTACTATTGCAAGACAGGTTTTGATGTACTCTGATGTAAAAGGCTTTAGACCTTATGTATTCATGTTATGAAAGATTGATTTTACTTCCGCTATTTTATATGTTCTGTCTTGTGATATTTCTGTGCATGTTTACCAATAATGCCCCTCTAAAGCTAGTGCATTCCTTTGCGAGTGACCCTAGCGGAGGCGGGGTGTTACATTTGGTATCAGAGCAGAAGGTTACTAGACTGGGCAAAAGTTTTTAAAGACCTTCTGAAAATTATTTGAAAAACCGTTTACAAAGAAGCATTTTTCAAGAAAATTTTCTTTTAAAAAGAAAAAGGCTATTCCCCAAAGGCCATTAGCATTATCCTTGTTTCCTTGATTGAATCTCTTTTCCTTTCTTTCCTCCATCTGTAGTCACAGTGGTTTTGACTGCGACTAGTCTTTCTAGCTGCGTAAGTGTTTCCCGTACGATGGAGGTGGTTCTCGAGAGACCGTTGCAGAGTTATGCATGAAAGGATAGTAAGAACAAGGATAAAGGATACGAGCTCAGGGATAAGCAACATGTTGGTATGGCTGAGTCCTAAAAGGAGGGAGAAAGATGAACAATGAAACCCATGACGAGAGAGTACCTTTGGCATGGTGAAACGGGACGGATAGTTAAGTATCATGGAACAGGGACAAGATCATTCAGAGGGCAATAGTATGCTCTCATTTCTAGGGTACCTCAGAAGGAGGGTAACGATCTTGTTAAAGGTTTAGCTTTTCTTCTCTATCATCCTGTCGGGACTTTGTTTTGATCACCGCATCTTTTAAGTCCGCTTCGATAGTTGAGTCTCTGCACCTTAGTACTAGCATAGTAGAGGATCCCGTTTTTGTCTCAAGTCCTATTGGAAGATCGGTCCATTTACTCATGGCTTGTTTGGATTTGAGAATGTCTATATCAAGTGTTGAGCTTGGAAATAATGCTTATGTTTATAAGTTGTGGATGGATTCTAGGGATGAAGTGGTTATCCAGTAAGGGGTGCCACTCTCGGTTTTAGAAGGATGGTAGTTAGACTCTTGGCTTGCTTTGGTAATACCCTTGAAGTATCGCGTAACCTTTTGGGTTTTGTCATGATTAGTTACTTAGAATCCCTAGATGCCTTTGTTGGAAATTAGAAACCCGATCGAATGGTGTTCGCTAATAAGACGGATGGTTTACTTCGATTATGTATGGGTTATGGGAATTACCCTAGTAAGTGCGCACGGTAACTTGTTTACTTTCAAGAGAAAGTTTTTCTACGTGGAATACCTTATGGTACAAGGTCCAGGATTCACTAGTGAATTTTGAGGGCTCGCATGGAATAATGTGTACGCAGTCCTGTTTGCGCAAAGTATTCTAGAAGGAGAATAAGTGCAAGTGGAATGAGAGGCGACGAGGAAATGAGTTCCAACTCATGTTATGGAAACAGGAAATAAGAAGCTGCGAAATCGTGAAGTAAAAGGGGCGGTCAAGGCACGATGGAACTAAGCTCAAGGTAATGCGACTCAGGAGACTGAAGACTAAATACGTGCATGATATCTCTTTTGGGAATATATCCTCGATCCCTGTTTTTTTTCTGTTGAGCTTGCTTGTAGGCTATCTTTTATGGATATCCTCTCGGTCCTGTCTCTGTTACAAACCTCGTACGGAGTTTGTTTTGTTTATCTTCTCGACCCTGTTTCAGGGAATCCTAGGTAGAACCCTATGGATGTAAACATGTATTTGAAACATGTTATGATTGATATGGTTGCAAATGGTTGCAAGTGGTTGCTCGTGGATGCGCGAATACATATTAGATACTAGCTCGACTCGGTCACATTTCATATTGCATATGCACGAGTATTTATACTTGTTTATGGATGAAATCGAATGTGTTATCATGCGGTTGTTGCATATGAATGAATGATTGTGCACGCATATAATATCTATATGACTAGGACTATTTGCATACATGTTGGATTCATGGCACTATACATATTTTGCATTAGAAAGATTATTCAGGCCTGATCATTAGCATTAGCTAAGGAACATGTACACACACGTTTTGCATATATTCATATAGCATTAGAAATTATCTAAGGACAATGATTGCTTGTGGATGATGTTTTGAGTAGATGGATGATGGATGGTAGGATATGTTCTTCCTAACTTGGAGATTTCGGGGACGAAATCCTAAAAGGTGGGGAGAATGTAACAACTCGTATTTCGATAACATGTTAAAACGAGAATCAAGGCAGAATTTAATTTTAAATTCTGAATCAAGTAAAACGGGCTATGCCATTGCGTTCGTCTCGGAAAAATACGCGAAATAGAGTCCGAAATTTTGTAAATCGGAGTCCGTATGACCCGGTTAAGGCCCAAAGAAGTTTTCGGGAAATTTGAATTTCGAAACATGCAGAGATGGGGCCAGGCGGGAAAATTCCCGCCCAGACAAGTCGACTTGGCTGTCGACAGGGCTGTCGACTTGCAAGTCGACAGGCATGTCGACAGGCAAGTCGACAGGGCTGTCAACTTGCCCTGTCGGCTGATTCTGGCCTGGTGCACCTATTTTCTATCTTGGCTAGGTTTTTGGGCCTGGCTTGAAATCTAACGGTTCAGGTTGGTCCTAGGGTTAATCTAAGGTCCTAACTAGCCTAATCTTCTATAAATAAGCCCCTAAACCCCCCTAAACCCTCATTATTCACTCATGTAACTAAACTATGGCCAAATTTCTACTCTCATGGACTCCACTCAACTATCCTAGCCTCCACTTCATTTCTATGAGAGGTTTCATGATCATGAGAGTGTTAGAGAGTCCCTATGTTAGTATGAGAGCTTCTCAAGTTGATTTCAAGGCAAAAGCTATGATCTTTGTTCATAGAGATGGTGTTTTTAGTGATTTGGTGCATCCATCTTTGGGTTTTTGGGTGATGACATGCATAGGCTTCATCATAAGCTTTGGTTTAATCGATTTAGGCCTTCATAGCAAGGTAAGCCCTTCCCTACTCTTAGGTATTAACTATGAAGTTAAAAGTTCATGTTGAAAGTTTGGGTTTGATCATTGAGAATGATGCATGCTATCATGTTATGCAAGTTTATGAAGTCATTATCTTGATCTTATGAGCTAAAAGCCACAACCTTTATGTTGAAATGTTGCATTATGCAACATGAAAACCTTCATAATCATTATGTCAACTTGCATATGAAGTCATAACCCTTATATGATGATATATGCGAGGTACTAGTCATCATTCCTTGTCTTTTGTCACCATGATTCGTTTATGTGCCAAGTTTGGGTTTATGCATGTTTTTGAGGTGTAGGAATGTAACATGCAAGTTAATGAACACATGTGTGCCTCATTTGCCACCATGATTAACTTGTGGCTTAATATCCATTTTTGTCATGCCTTTGCCAAGTCTCTTCTTTTAATCCATCACGTTGTTGCAAACGTATATGCGAGTTTAAAAAGCGTTGGGGTCACATTATGGGGAAACATAATGACATGAATATGATTTGGGTAAATGGGTATAAACATGACAACATGTAACGTTAAATATGACATGTGTTTATACTTGAAAACATAACTTGAAATGTAACATGGAAGTTGACATGTAAGTATGCATAAAAACATAAGCTTGGGAATTTACCTATTAAGTTAGGTCTAACCATTGGGAATTTACCTATTAAGTTAGGTCTACCCAATTGCTTGAAAACTTGACTATGAACATGACACTAGACTAAACATGAAAGTGGCCAACTCGAGGTTGGGTTGAGTTTGCAACGTAAAACTACCCGGAACCGACCGGCCTAACTAGTAGTTGCAAACAATAGGACTCAATGTGAGAAGTTGGTCATGTTGTGCTTGAACCCGAGGTTAGACCAAGTTGTGGTGTAAATCTACCCGGACCCGCCCGGCTTAACTAGTAACCACAACAAAGTCAAATGTGAGAGGTTGGGGTGCATTAAATAATTAATGCCACATAATAGGGTTAAGTTGATTTGATTAATGAGGCTTAACCAAATATGACATGGACAAATGGGTTAAGTAATTTGATTAGGCTAATGATACTTAACAAAACATGACAGGGTTGGGTAGGTTAAGTAACTTGATTTGCCTAACGACACTTGACCATTTTTATACGACGAGGGGACGGGATTAAGTTAACCAACACTTAATCAATCCAACACGATAACTTGATAAGGTTAAGTAAATTTTCTTAGTAACACTTAACCGTTTAATACAGTTAATGGATGGGGTTAAGTCAACTCAGACCTAACTAATCTAAACATGGTAATTGGACGGGGTTAAGTTAATTTACACTTAACTAATCCAACTCGTTAGTTTGATGTGGTTAAGTGACCTATACTTAACCAATCTAACGTGAAAACATGATAAGGCTAAGTCACGAATCACTTGAATACGCTTGACCAATTTGACTCGATAATTTGACAAGGTCAAGTTAATTTATATAATTAACCAATCTAAAATGATAATTAGACGAGGTTAAGTTATGGATTGCTTAATATACTTAGCCAACTTGACACATGGTTTGTAGGGTTAAGTCTTGGACTTGGATACTTAGCCAATTTTGACATGGTTTGTAGACGGGCTAAGTTATGAACTTAAGTGACACTTAACCCATTAGATAAACCCTAATTCGGAGGATTAGGTAAATAACCATAGTTAACAAGGATTATGGAAATAAGGCTAAGTGGTAAACCTTAGTTAAGGGAAACTAAGTAATAATTGTTAGTCAAGGAAATTTGGACCATTTCTTAGATAGATTAGTAACCCGATACGTTAGGTCAACGTTTAAGTATGCGTGTAGGAGCAGGCTATCTGATTTAGATAAAGGCTCCAACGAACTGGGTAACGAAGCAGCGGCTTCGGGGAACGTGAGGATATTCTTGGGGTCCCTCTGTGAGCTGCCAGGTCAATATACTAGGCTCACGAGAGGTTGAGGTCTGCGGTAGAAGAACCAAGAATATGCCTTGGTTGCTATGCGAGCGACCTAAAGACTGGGGTGGATAGCAGTGAGTCGACGAATACATAAGGTGCCCGAGATAACAAGTTCGTCGATCATCTACCATCTTGAGTCAAGCGTGTACGTACGGAAAGGCAGGGAACACCCAACAGACCATAATTGCTATCTAATTATGGGTGAGGTAGGCCGTAGGATTTGGGCTGGCCGGAGTGTAGTTCTCATGCAAGATTTTCTCTTGTGTTGCATTTCACTAGTTGAGGGAGGGGTCTCGTGGGACCATAGCCACGTGTAGAAAAGCAGACCTTAGTATCTGCATCGGCAGATAAATCTAAAGCTCCCGACCGAGTCCTGTATTTCTTGTTTTGCCCTGTGACAGGACTCGGATGGCACGATGTGATACATGTGCATACAGTTATAGAAAAACGATTCACGATGAATGCGTGGGAAAAAGGGCGTGGTTGAGGGTTAGCGTAATCCCTAGTGGCCTAGGTGGTTTAACCCAAACCGAAATACGAAAGCATGCAATGGGTAAGCGTAATCCCTAGTGGTGCTAGGTGGCGTAAGTCCTAGTAGTTCAAACGATGATTCATATGGAAGAGCCTAGCTAGAACAAGGGTGACATTCCAAACGATTTCAAGGATAATACGACATGAGGAAGCCCGTACGAGGTACGGCAAAGGACTGAACTTATATACATGGAAAGAAACATATGATTTGAGTAACCTATATATGCGATATATTAGGTTGACATGGACCATTACATGACATTGGGCAAGGGACATCCATGGTTAACACATGACGCGGGTTGGGATACTAGTACGAGAGGTGCAGAGCAAATATACATGTTAGAACCAGGAAGAATATACGAAACAAATACCGTGGGATGTTAGACGGGGTAGATACCTTGGGATAGTATACTTGATAGAAATCTGACGATGGGATACTTTGATTTATCATGATACCGTAGTTTATCGCGATACCTTAGTTTATCTAAGTTCAATAGTTCAGCCTGTTATTTTGATTTAGCTTATCTATCTTGTTGTCATGCTTATGTTCATCTCAGTTTCTCATGACAGTTAGCTTTACTAGTTTTTATACTAATAGTAGATAGGGCTTACTCAGTCTTTTTGACTGACCCGTTTTGTTTCGCCTCTTTTCTTCCGTTCCCCCCCCCCCCAGGTTACATGGAGGAAACACTGCTGTTTAGTTCGGACTTCTTCTGCTTGAAGGTCATCATGGATGGCTTGGACTTTTCCTGGCTATGGCTACTTTACTGTTTTTACTTGGGGAATAATTTATGAAAAAAAGTCTTTATGCTTCTTTACTATTGCAAGACAGGTTTTGATGTACTCTGATGTAAAAGGCTTTAGACCTTATGTATTCATGTTATGAAAGATTGATTTTACTTCCGCTATTTTATATGTTCTGTCTTGTGATATTTCTGTGCATGTTTACCAATAATGCCCCTCTAAAGCTAGTGCATTCCTTTGCGAGTGACCCTAGCGGAGGCGGGGTGTTACACCATATCATCGTCACATATCATCGTACGTGCATCTAGCATATAAAAAACCAAGTATATGTACATACCAAAGCATAAGAACAACCAAACTAATCTTCCTCCTCATCGTCATCGTCTTCTTCTTTGTCTTCGCCCTCAGCAGCAGCATCTCCCTCACTAGGAATCGACCTGTGTTCCTGACAGTATGCTACAATGCGCTCGTCTATTTGCTGGACCAGCTGGCTTCTTCGCCAATAATTGATCTCATCCAACTGTTGCTGCATCCGAGCTATATTCTCTTCCTCCATTAACCTTCTATAACCTCATTGAAAAGAAATAGCCTGCGAAATAATTCAAGTTCACATTAAAGTTAACGATTCAATTTATATTCATGATGTTATTTTATAAGTCTAAAAAAGGTTTACCACCTGGTTACTGAAGCCATATCGCTTATTACGAGATTACGAATCAATAATAGAATCCCATACACGATTAGACTCGACAACCGTAAGCTCCTCTTGTCCAGTAGCTCGTATCACTCTATCCGACTCTGCGTCATATCTCATCTACAATACCAATATAATTTTAACACAAATTCTATGTAGTTTACTTATATATATTGTGATATGAACGAATATGAAACATTTTAATTATGGATAAGCATATTTAGCATTACACTCGCAACCTTGTCGTCCGCCCAATCATACGTAATGTTCCCTTCTTCGTCAGTATGCTCTACCGCTTGTGTATGTCTGAAAACATCTTCCATCGACGACTCCCTTCCTAAATTTGCGACCTAAGTACATATACAGTAATGTTGAAACCGTTGTGATTAATACGATTCAAGACTACTCAAATCGAATATCTAAACCACAAAGCGCCTAGCAGAAGACTAGATCGTTGTTAGACTTGCAAAAACAAACAAATCAATATCCAATCACAAACAATCCAAATCTCAATCACAAGCAAGGAAGTAATGACTAAATATCAAAAATAAATCACACAAGGATTTATAGTGGTTCCACTAACATCTTGTTAGTGTACATCCACTTTGGAGAGAGTATTTTATTACCATGATGAGAGGAATACAAGAGGTTGATCCAATGATCACTATATTTCAATATAGAAAAGAGTTTGAGGAGAATAGAATTGAAGAATTTCTAATTAGGTTATAAACCCTAATTAAACCCTTGAGAACAAACCCTTGATTTTAATCAAGTATCCAAGCTCTCCCAATAACAAACCAGAAATAGCTTATATAGAGATAGGCCAATTTCCCAAATTGAACCCAAGTATTCACAAATCAATTTGTCAAGTTTCCAGCCCGAAGCAGCCCAAAAACCTCGTCAGACATCTGTCGTGGGGAGGTGACAGACGTCTGTCCCTCCCAGGGAATTATTTGGGATTCAACACTCGGCTCAGATGTCTGTCGTGGGACTTGACAGATGTCTGTCCATCTCAGATGTCTGTCATATGAATGACAGATGTCTGTAGGAACTCTCGGGAAAATCCGTCCTGACAACTCAATCGCCTGCCATACCCCATGACAGACGTCTGTCGCTCCAACCAGTAGACACCAAACACTAATTCGGCTCTAACTTCCGCGTGCGAACTCCGATTTGTGAATGGTCTTCTCCGGTTCGAAGCTATCTTCAGCCTCTTCGATCTAACATATAGTATATCATACTTCAACACTCCACCTCGATACTATAACCATCTCCATACACCAAACTCCAATGCCCCAAGCATTTCCTTCTACCTTCAACCAATCACCATGAATACTTTCCCAATGAGCTCCGACAAAGCCGCAACCCATTGCACTCCGTTAACGAGCTCTGGCAAGGCCACCTCCTGCCAACAAAGTGTTGAAAGTATTCAAACCAAAAAATCATCTCACCAAAAGACAATATACTTGGAAGTGAAGCGAGTACTTACCATGAAGATAGATTTCCAATCTCTCACCGCTATTCCTTTCCATCAACTCAAACAAAATTACTCTCTCCAACTGTGCCACTCCGTGGCACCTAGCAACTCAATAAGCGAATTAAGTTCGAGCAATGCTCGAACTTCCCAACTGGCAATGCTTTAGTAAACATGTCCGACGCATTATCCTTTGTGTGCACTTTCCGAACGTATACTATATTACCCTCGTCCATGACTACTAGAAATGACTCTCTCATCTCAATATGCTTGGTCCGCAAGCTAAACGCCAAATTCTCCACCAAATGTATAGCACTTTGGCTATCACATCGAACATTGATACTCTCATGTTCGAAACCTAAGTCACACAATAATCACTTCAAGTCAAGTGCCTCCTTGGCTTCTTCCACCGCGGAAATCAATTGTGCCTCTGCAGTGGATAAAGCAACTACAGTTTGCAATCTCGATCTCCAACTATTGGTTGTCCCGCCAAGTGTGAAGACATACCCAGAAGTTGATTTCTTGCGATCCCTATCATCGGCGTAGTCCGAGTCACAATAACCAACCAAATAGCAACTCCTCTCATCAATACCGCCAAAAACAAGACTGTGAGATGTCGTGCCTTTCAAGTATCTCAATATAGCCTTCACGGCTTCCCAATGCAATTTCCTCGGATTAGCCATATATTGACTAACCGCCCCGACGACATTTGCAATATCGGGCCTTGCACACACCGTGGCGTACATCAAACTACCAACCGCACTTGCATATGGCACCTTTGCCATATAAGCCCTGTCTTTATCCCCGATAGGTGATCACTTTTCTGAAAGCTTCATATGCAAAAGTAAAGGTTTATTTAACGCCTTTGCATCCTCCATGCTAAACCGGCAAAGACTTTCTTAATGTACTCCTTTTGAGTCAATCTCAATTCAAAACGCTTTCGGTCCCTTTAAATTTCCATGCCCAAGATTTTCCTTGCTTCTCCAAGATCTTTCATTTCGAATTCCGAATTCAAAAGCATCCTCAAATTGTTGATTTCAGTTTTGTCTTTGGAAGCAATGAGCATATCATCCACATACAAGAATAAATATGCCCAACAATCGTTTACTAGCCTCTTGAAATATACGCAAGCATCCTTGATGCTTCGATGGAAGCCACCTTCAAGCATGAAATGATCGAATCTCTTTGTCTAGGTGATTGCTTCAACCCATATAGTGATTTCTTCAATTTGCAAACCATTTTAGACTTACCATCTACAACAAACCCTTCCGATTGCTCCATGTAAATGTCTTCATCCAAGTCTCCATGCAAGAAGGCTATTTTCACATCAAGTTGCTCTAACTACAAATCATAGATAACAACTAGTGCTAGTAAAACCCGGACAGAATTATGTCGTACCCCGGTGCAAAAATTTCATTGTACTCCTTTCCTTTTCTTTGCGCAAACCCCTTTGCTACTAACCTTGCTTTGTACCTTCTATCATTCTTTACCTTGTAAATCCACTTGCACCCTATAGCATGGTTTTCCTGAGGAAGTGGAACCAACTCCCAAGTTTGGTTCTTCATTAACGATTGCATCTCTTCCTCCATGGCGCAAATCCACTTCGAGCTCTCACTCGACTCCATGATGTCATGAAGTTCAATAGGCTCATCTTGGACTACATTGAGAGCATAGTCCAAATGATCACAAAAGCTAAGGTAGTTCCAATAACCATATCTTTCGGGAGGTCTTATTGCACGTGGACTAACCCGAGTAGAAATACTATCACCCAAACCCCTTTCGGCTCCACCTTGAGTTGAAACTTCTCTAGTATCATGTACATCACCAACATCACTAAAGGAATCATGTGGACGATGTGATGTTTCATCCCCCACTTCAACCCCACAAGCTTTTTCTTTAACTCTACTACCACTTGGACGGAATATGGGAATGACTTCCTTCTCCTTTGATTCACCATGAACCAAATTTGGAAAATCTGATGAGCTCTCGTTCTCCTTGTATAAAGCAGACTCATCTAAAGTGACATGACAAGAATTTACAACCTTCTTCGTTTCAGGATTCCAAATTCGATAGCCTTTCACACCGTCCGTGAAACCAAGCAAGACCCCCTTGAACGCTCTAGCTTCAAGCTTATCATTCGTCGGATCATGCACATAAATCAAGCTACCAAACACACGAAGATATCTCAAGTCAACACTCTTCCCTTTCCACACTTCCTTCGAAATTTTGTTACCAATAGCTGAGCATAAAATTTGATTCACAATATGCATCGCGGTTGACAAAGCTTCGGCCTAAAATCCCTTAGACAAACCCGATGTCAATCTCAAGCATTGAGCTTTCTCAAGTAAAGTTCGGTTCATTCTCCCCGCTACTCCATTAGATTGCAGATCACCCGGTGTAGTAAAATGTCTTCAGATTCCGTGATGCTTACAATACTCCAAGAATTCCCGGGAAGTATATTCTCCGTCATTGTCGCTCCTTAACACCTTCAAAGTCTTACCACTCTCATTCTCAATAAGGGCCTTCCACACTTTGAACTTAGCAAATGACTCCGACTTGGCCTTCATTACATACACCCATACCTTTCGAGACAAATCATCAATGAAAGAAATGTAATAACGAGCTTCACCCAAAGAAGCAACCGGTGTCGGTCCCCAAATATCCGAATGAACATACTTAAGAACCTCCTTTGAGTCATTCTTGCCTTCATCGAATGATACCCTTGTTTGCTTCCCCATGACACATTCCTCGCAAAACTCTAGTTTGTTGAAACTCTCACCATTTATCATTTCCCACTTCCGAAGAGTATCCAAACTCCTCTCCGAGACATGCCCCAATCTTAAATGCCACAACCGTGTCGCATCCAAGTCACGAGAACTATCAACACCCACACAAGTCTCACCTCCTACAGTCACACCTTGAAGCAAATTTATACATGAGTCCTAGCACATTTCATAACCACAAGCGCCCCCTTCAAAACCCTCAAGAAATCCTTCTCGATAGTGATCTTGCATCCTAGAGAATCCAATTGCCCCAACGATATAAGTGACTTCCTAAGTCCCGGAATATAGCGAACATTGGTGAGCGTACGAACTACTCCATCAAACATCCTTATTTGTACAGAGCCAATACCCATCGACTTGCAAATAGTACCATTTCCATAGCAATTCATTTCCCTCTTGAACTTCATAAGATTAAAAACAATTCCTATTTGGCGTCATATGATACAACGCGCCCGAATCGAGAACCCATTCGCTACCCGAAACACCCAATGCTACCACCGTTAACACATTCTCGTCTATCTCACCATCCCCACTCTCCACCGCTATGGACGAATATGCTACTTCCTTCTTATCTTTGTCCGGATATTCACTCTTCCAATGTCCCGTTTTCTTACAAATAAAGCACTTGTCATTTCTCTCTTTCGATTTATCTCTTCCACTAGGTTTTCTTGATTTAGAACGCCACCGATTTCCTTTCTTCACATTCTTTTCTTTCTCCGCAAACAACCCATGACCACTACTAGCTTCACTACTACTCTCACTCATCTCCTTCATATGATCTCCCAACTCCTCACTAAGAAGACCCGTCTTAACATCATCAAGAGTCAAAGTATCTCGACCATAGATCAGACTATTTGAGAAACCCGTATAGTAGTCCGACAATGAACACAATAATACCATCGCCTTTTTCTCTTCCTTAATCTTCAAATCAACGTCCTTCATCTTCATAAGCAAGTCATCAAAGGCATTCAAGTATGCCTTAAGCGAATTACCCTCCTTCATCTTGAAGGTGAAAAACGTTCGCAACAAGATCAAACGGTTAGTGAGCAACTTCTTCATATACAATTCCTCCAACTTGTCCCAAATGGCTTTAGCGGTCGTCTCACCACTAATTTTGGAGATCATATTCTCCCTTATAACAAATTGAAGAGTAGTGTAAGCCGGTTCCTCCACCTCCTCTCTCTCAACATCCGAGATATCACTTGGCAATAAGTGAGTATCAAATACCACTCGGTGCACCCGATTCTAAACCACTTTCATTTTCCGTTGCCACTTCTCAAAGTCATTATCACCTTTCCACTTGTCAATTACCAATTGAGAACCCGACGCCGCATACGAGCCCCAAACATAAGGCGCCACACTATTCGGACTTCCGGTTGAAGGACTTACTGAGCTATTATCCGTTTCCAACATTTTCACAAACACCTAACAAGCACTAATTACTCCGATACCAACTGTTGAAACCATTGTGATTAAGCCGATTCAAGATCACTCAAATCTAAACCACAAAGCGTGTAGAGGAAGACTATATCGTTGTTAGACTTGCAAAAACAACCAAACCAATAACTCTAGTCACAAACAATGATCAACCAATCACGAACAATCCAAATCTCAATCACAAGCAAGAAACTAATGACTAAAGTAGCAAAAATAAATCACACAAGGATTTATAGTGGTTCCTCTAACATCTTGTTAGTGTACATACACTTTGGAGAGAGTATTTTATTACCACGATGAGAGGAATACAAGAGATTGATCCAATGATCACTATATTTCAATATAGAAAAGAGTTTGAGGAGAATAGAATTGAAGAATTTCTAATTAGGTTATAAACACTAATTAAACCATTGAGAACAAACCCTTGATTTTAATCAAGTCTCCAAGCTCTCCCGCTAACAAACCAGAAAATAGCTTATATAGAGACCGACCAATTTCCTGAATTTCCCCCAAGTATTCACAAATCAATTTGTCAAGTTTCCAGCTTGAAACAGCCCAAAAACCTCGTCATACGTCTGTCGTGGGGGGTGACAGACGTTTGTCCCTCACAGGGAATTATTTGGGCTTTAGGACGTTTGTCCATCTCATACGTCTGTCTTGGGAATGACAGACATCTGTAGCAACTCTCGGAAAAATCCATCCTGACAACCCAAATGTCTGTCATACCCTATGACAAACGTCTGTCGCTCCAGCCAACAGACAACAAACACCAATTCGGCTCTAACTTCCGCGTGCGAACTCCGATTTGCGAATGGTCTTCTTCGATGCGAAGCTATCTTCATCCTCTTCAATCTAACATGTAGTATCACATACTTCAACAACAACAAAATTATTGAAAATAAGAATGAAGTTATACACTAAACTTTTACGTGAACATATGCTAAAAATATTGAAAATTTATACCAATTCTCTTCTATGTTGTTGGAATGATTTTGAGCTACCGCGGTGTAAAGAAAGATTCTTAACTCTATTTGTTTTATTTCTGGCTGCTACTTTCTGTTAAATTTGATACATGTGAATATTTTGATAATTAAAATAATGCAATCAAATAAATGTGAATATTTTCATTATATCTTACATTAGATTCTTTCGTATCGCAATATGCTAGAAATGCAACCCAAACATTGTCACTCATCCACGAAGGTTTTTTTACCAGATGTCTTAACCCTTGAAATTGCCACTCGGTAATTTTTATGCAACTTCATATTCCATGAGTCAAAAAAAGTTTCATGTCCTTTGGCTCCATACGTACAACATCCTGCATATTTAATTTATTTTGAATTATTTATAGTATATTAATTTTCGATAATAATATAAAAATACTTTCCAATAAATCAGCTATAATGGCATTCTTGATATGGGGTGGGATACTATCGCAATGCGGCCAAGCCCCAGTCTTCTTTCCCCTGTAAGACTCCCACGACACCTCTAGAATGAAATTTGATGGCTCAATCTCAAAGCCCATGTGTACATATGTTGACATAGATATTTCGTATATTTTAAATAATGTAAATTGAAATAAATTTGATATTTACCCTGCACTCTTCGAAACAATCTCTGCAACTTGGCTCCTGTCTGACTCCGAGCTGCTCAGACCTGCTCATGGTGTAGGAGATGTTGAAGGAGTAGGCTGAGACATACTCCTCGATCGTCTTCGATCAAACATATCTGTCACAATCATATAATGCATACAAAATAACTTGAATTATTAACATCAATCGTTATTATTATTACATAAATCGTACATAAGAAGAACAATGCATATCTCTTTATAACGCATAACATATGTAGTCATCGTTATCATTACATAAATCAGAATAGTAAGGAACATAAGTAAATTCATAGTTGAGAACATTCATCATCATTATTATTACATAGCTCAGTATAGTGCATAACATATATAATACATAGCTCGTAATAGTACATAACATAAGTACATAACATCAGTCTTCATCATCTTCTGATCCCGACTCAGTCTCATACTCTATGTCATTTTCTTCAGTACTTACAAATGCATCTATTAATACATTCGCTTTATCATTCAATGACCCTACATCAATGTCATCAATTATTATTATTTTAGTATTTGGCTCAAGATCCGCTTGATACGCTGCTTCATCTGGAATATTATTTCCATCAAATGTCTACGTTACGTTGATTATTAGATTTAGCAAATCTAATAAATTTTTGGACTCCGTTACAAAAATGTTCCTTTATCGACCCTTTTTTACCGATTCGAGATTCATACATCCAACTGCGATCAAGTAAATAATCGAACATTTTCCTGATTTGCAACAAATAAGTTAGAAAATTCGATCAAATACTTTATATTAATTAAAGTCTTGTAAAATTTCATTTATAACTACTTCGTGTTTTTGGTTTATTACTTTATTTCTTTTTACATTGACGGCCAGTCAACCTGCTTCCCATTACAAATATAATAACGTAAGCATATATTATAAATCATTTCAGGTTAAACGGTTTAACCAATTTTCGGTAGCACTTCCATTCGGTCCTTGTATCGTACACAAAAGCGTGTACATAGGAAACAAAAAGGAAAATGCCATCAAAATTTTGTTAACTATTTAAACTAAAATGATTTATAAAATATACTTACGTTATTATATTTGTAACTTTTCCAACTGGGACAAGTCCAACAAATATTGTATCAGATGAATATAGATTTTCATTCTGTGTAAAAACGAATATCAATATAATGATCATATACAACATTTGTCAGATGGGGCCAAAAATCTCTATGGAGTTCACATAAGTAAAACACATTATATAATTTGTAAACTAATGTCTACATAATATTTTTTTTCATACGTTCAATTTGTATACTGACATTACATAACCAACTAGAATCCCAATTTTAGTTTAAATTATGAAGTATAAATTAGTTTAAGTTAATTTTAGTTTAAAGTATAAATTGTGAAGTTAATTTTAGTTAGTTTAAATTTTTGGAAGATAAACTAAGATTTCAAGTTAATTAATTAATTTCATTTAAAATTTAAAGAGTTAAGTTATAAATATGATTTTCATATTAAATTTTAGTTCATTAAATTGTATTTTGAATTCTTGACTTTAGTAAAATTGTAATATTTTGATTTCGCTTAACAAAGCAGTCAAATAAAATATATGAATAGTTAAAAATTGTATAAAATATGACTAAATTTAATATTTAGTATACAGAATAGTTTAATAAAATATTAAAATAGTTAAATCAATGATAAAATACAAATTAATTTAATATTTACTTAGTAAAGTAGTATAATAAAATATTTAAGTAATTTAATAAAAATATGAAATATGATCAAACTTAATTTTTAGTTAATAAATTCTAAATAGTTGAATGAACTATAAATAGTTAAAAGAATAAAAGTTAAAATTAGAATTATAGTAAATAAAATAGTTTACTAACTTTATATATCACTATAAATAAATAAAAATATCAACACTGAAATCTTCAATTTATAGTAGTAATTTATTGTTCAGTTTCTTTTCCATCAAAAAACCCATACTCGTATGAATTGGCGCTTTAAAAAAATCCTCGTTTTCAACATCCTAAATAAATAGAATTAAATATGCGATAATCATTCATAGTAGTAATTTATTGTTCAGTTTCTCAAATCAACCAACAACGCCTACAACACAATCATCGAAGCCCAATTACATATGCGATAATCATCGTTTTCAACATCCTAAATCAGTTACTATGTGACAATCAACCTTCTAACCAACTACATTTATTCCCAAATCAATCTACAACACAATCATTGTCATAAGAATCCCATATGACAACCAATTTCATATCCATAAACAATCAATTTACAAACCTACATAAACATGTAAATTAACCCTAATTAAACATAAAATAGTGGTAGAGAACATACCAATACAAATTAGGAAGCTTAGAAGCGAGTTTTTTGTTTTTTTGTTTTTGGAAGGGGGGTGAACTCGTAGCAGCGATGGGGGGCAACGGGGAGGGTTTTCTTTTTTATTGCTGAAACAAATTGGGGAAGAAAGGCTGCGGTCTGCTGATTGTATCAGCAGACCGTGCAATGACCGCTTTTTTAGCCATCGCAAGCCGTTAGCCCCTCTCGTCACAATTTAAGCCACACCTTGTAGTGTTGATGTTTAAAAAGAATTTGATGATATAATATATGATAAATTCTTGATATAAATGAATCATAGCTAATTTACAAATTAACTTTGTCATTATTGTTGATATACACAATTCATGTTATGCGATTTATACATCTTTATAGTTGCATGGAAAACTATTTTTTTTTAATAAGAATATACATAGTAAAATTGGCGTATTTTTTTATGAGCTATTAGAAAAATGAACTAAATACCCTCGAAGATTGTTTAAATAAATAGAATTAAATATTTCATGAGTAGTTGAAACATATGGATTAAAATATAGAATATCATAAAAGAGTTGAGAAGGTGCAGCAAATAAATATAGAAACATCAAAATGCAGGTATTTAAATCATAAATTGTTTTCTTCAATTTATGATAAATTTATTGAGATAAATATATAATATATTAAAAAAACAGGAAAATAATTAAGAGGACAAATTTAAAGGCTTTTTTCTCCAAAAGGACAGCCCACTTAAATTTTACTCACAAGGACAACATCTTCATTTTCTGATCTCATGTGCGTTTTTTTATTACCTGTCGAAATTATCTTCCGCATATCACGCGCGCAATTCCTTAATTCATAAAATCTTTCTCGTCCTGGAAAAATTATCAGGATCTCGCCGTCATTCATCTCGACTCAGTCTTCCATATTTTCGATTTCAATTTTTATTTTGATTTCATAAATTCAATCAAATCCGAAATCTTAATTGAACGCAGAATTCTTGAACGGAAATTTGATCAGAAGCCAATCATACAGGACCGCGATCAATTGCATATTAGGTTTAGGACAAATTTCGACGATTCATTGTGCGTTTATGATACTAAAAATTCATGGATTCTCGTTGTGATACAAGCAGGTATGGTTTTTTCCTATTTTCGAATCTCTGTTATTTTTTCCTGTTATTCTTTGTTTTTACTCTCAATTGTTTTTTCTATAAATTCAATAATTGAAATGTAAATGCATTGACGAATTAAAATTGTTTTATATTAAAGCAATTTTTTATTCAATCAGTATACATGTTAGTTTTGAGTAAAATTGGAATTTGTTTGTTATGGTTTCATGAAAAATTAACTTCTGCAGTTTTTAGGTATCATTTTAGTATTTTTGTGGTTATCATTTTCTTCTCTCTTCTTTGAATGTGCAGTATTCTGCAGATATCATTGTACTATTTTTATAGGTATCATTTTGTATGTGTTACCTGCTTGTTTTAATTTTTTACTGTATGTGTTTACCTCTTTTTACTCTGCTAACTGAAGTGTTCAAATTAAAAATGTGTTGCAGTTGTGAAGACACTCTTCTTATAGTGTTTGTCTTCAATGGTACCTCTTTTAGTACTCGGTTGTCGGTTAATTGTTCATTGTACGCTTTGCAAAATGAAATATGTGCGTACTGGTCTCAGCTTACTCCTAAATCAATTGAAATAAGCTACGTGATTGAGGAAAGAACTAAAATGGTTGAAACTGACTTTGATCTTCAAAGTACCATTTTATTTCAATTACATAAGAGGGCTGCTTTTTTTCCTTTGATGTTAAGTTGAAGGAGTATCTGTTGGAAGATGTGGTTGATGGTTCCTCAGCACTTTCTACTAATGTTTCGATTCCTTCGTCTTCTGTTCCATGTTTGGGTGCGAACATTATTGTCCATAGGAAGAGTTACTTAAAAGATTTTATGAAAAATGGATCAACATTGAAATTTTCTGATTTTACCGTTTTTGTTTTGAAGGCGCTACTGAGTTCAGACTATTCTTGATGGCCTATCAAATTAAATCAGGTCATGAATTACAATTTCTGAAGAATAGTGCTACTAGGATCACTGCTATTTGCTCATCATCGTCTTTTGGTTGTCTTTTTAAAGTGCATGCCTCTTCTGATGTTGGCCAACTACGTAGGTTTTTCATTAGAAATATGATTGCTGACCATTCTTGCGGAGGTGGTTTAACAAATTCGAATAAACCTGCTCTATCTAGTGAATTTGTTAAATCATTGATCATTGATGAAATTAGAGATCGTCCGAATAAGAAACCGAAAGACATTATGTATGATTTTCGAAGAGAGTTTAATCTTACTTTGTCTTACCCTTATGCTTATAAAGGAAAGCAATTGGCTTTAAAGGAATTGTATGGCGATGATGCAATGTCGTACAATGATTTGTGTTGGTATTTAGGTGCACTACAGACCCACAACCCAGGTTCTTATGTTGCAATGGATGTAGACTCTTCTACAAATCAGTTTGAATGAGTGTTTGTTGCTTTTGGTGCTTGTATTCTTGGATTCAAACATTGTAGGCCTATGATTTTTTTAGATGGTACCCATTTGAAAGGGAGGCCAGGAGTGTTGATGGGTGCTACAGCTAAGAACGACAATCAAGGTATTATTTTACGATACCATTTGGCCCCTATTGGATCAGTTTTAGTTAGTACATTTTATTATTTATCAGTATTTTGTTTCTTACACTATCATTGTTTAGCTGTACTGATTTAAGTTATCATTTTTTTTAAACTACGGTATCATTTTCTTCTCTGTTTCCAATCTGCAGTTTGTAAGTATCATTTTACTACGTATCTAGGGATCATTTTTTATCAAACATTTTTAAAGCAGATTTAAGTTATCATTTTTATTTCCATATAGTTATCATTTTCTGTTATGTTTCAATGCACAGTTTGTAGGTATCATTTTACTACGTATTTAGGGATCAGTTTATATCAAACACTTTTTAAGCATCATTTTTTGTTATTTGCAGGTATCAATTTGTATTTTACAGTATTTAATTAAAAAAAAAATTATGTCTGAAACTATAATTTTTTCTTATAATGAAGAATTCTTTATGATTTATATTCAAAAAAAAATTCCAGGTTTCTTCCCTCTAGCTATGGCCGTAGTTTCAATTGAAAATGTGGATAATTGGAGTTGGTTTTTAAATCATTTGAAAAAAATGCTTAACGAAGATCGTAATTTGGTTTTTATGTCCGATCGACATCAAGGTCTGATTTCGGGTGTTCAAGATGTTTTTCCCACTTCATACCATAGTTATTGCTACCTTCACATGAAACAAAATTTGCTGTCTGCTGTTAAGTCCAAAAATGCACACATTTCGATTGTGGAATTGTTCTACACATGTTCTCGAGCATCTAATGTTCATGAGTTTCAAGTTGCTCATTCAAAGTTTTTACAAGTTGGTGGTGCTGCAGCGGTTAATTTTTTGAAAGACAAACCTTTTGATAAGTGGGCTGATTTTTTTTCCGTGGTAAAAGGTACGGTGAGTACAGCTCCAATGTGGCTGAAAGTTTCAACAGCTGGATTTTAGAAGAATGGGCCTTACCAATTACATCTTGTTTGGACGGGATAAGAATAAAAATCATGGAACAAATGGCTAAACGTCGGGAAAAATCCCGTTTATGGACTACTATTTTGTGTCCAACAATGGAAAATCGATTACAAGTGCTAGTTCAAGACGGTTTTGGTTGGGACATATTACGGGCTTCTGAACACCTTTTTGAAGTTAGATCACCAATCTCTCATCGTGTTGATCTACAAGACAGGACTTGTAGCTGTAACCAGTGGAATGTCATGGGATTTCCATGTGCTCATGCGATAAAATGCATTACTAAAATGAAATTAAATGTGTACGATTTCATTGAGCACTATTTCACGGTTGAAGCTTACCGATCTTCATATAGTCATACAATTAATCCTATACCTACATATGACAAACCGGATGTTGATTCAAGTACTGAAGCAATAATTAAGCCACCAAAGGATAAACGTGGTGCTGGTAGACCTTCATCAAAAAGAAAAGGAGGATTTGCATATTTCCGAAACAAGCTAAACAGATGTAGAGTGTGCAATGCATATGGTCATAATAAGCGGAATGGTCAAGCATCCAAAAATTAAAGAATAAAATTCATTATATTTCTTCTATGTATCATTTGTATCTCCATATATACTTGTCGAGTAAACTTGTATGCGTTGGCAATTTAGTTGATTATGCTCTTTAAATGTACGCAACAATCTGCATTTTTAATAAATAAAATTCTTATTTTATTTTGTTCACATTTTATTATAACATGGCTGTGTTGTTGGCTTGATGTTTTTTTTTGGTTGTTATGATCATTGACATTCGAACTGCATGTTTAGTATTTGTTTTTACAAGTTTGTATACATTTATTTATGTTTTTCTTTTATGTTTGATTAGGTGATTATCTTTTCAATGTCTTTGTAGGGTTCAGTTTTGTGTAGTTACCATGTATAAAAAATATCCTGGTATCATTTTTATAATATTTTAGGGGTCATTTTTAACTTATCTTCCTTTCAGAGTATATGAGTATCTTTTTTCCTACACTGCAGATATCATTTTTTCTTTGAATTTAAAACTTCAGATTAAGGTTATCATTTTTCGTATATTTTAGATATCATTTTTATAAATCAAATCAATTAACAGTTTATGGATATCATTTTTTATGCAGTTTAGTTATCATTTTTTTGATATCTCCTCCACTGTACAGTTTTAAGTTATCTTTTCCCGGCTTATGTAATTATCATTTTTTACATTTTGATAGTTAACATCCCTTGTGCACACATACAACATACTGATAACAGTGAAAATGATATTATTTTTCAAATTTAGACTTTTCCAATCCAAATCCTTAATTTTGCTAGTACACAGATTCATCATCAATCATTTATTCAGTACTAGTATTTCACACAAACATCCATTCATTACTGAAATTTTAAACATTAACAACTGCATAAATTTCAACGTAACAGAAAATAAATTGTTTTCCAACCAACTACAACACACAGCACTGTTTCAACTCATTTTTTCATTGATTTTTTACTTTTCTTTTTGGTCAATCCAGTGACGAATCGAACTAGATTCCAGCAGCATCCATGATTCGAAATGACTTCACGTACAATCAGTGCTCTTATCTTATCCATATTCTCTTTCGACACCTTTAGTGGAATTTCAGCTCTGTTGTCTGAAATTATATTTATGATGACAAATATCCCGCAGTCCACTCTGTATAAATGAAAACTAATGCTGATTAGAAAATAGAAAAAAAAATCCAGTTATCATTGTTGTGCATCACAAACACTTCTATGTCAGTTTCAATCAATTATTGGGACAAACTAGTACTTCTTTTGTATTCAGCAACGCAAAAAATAAATTAAAAAGACAGAAACATCAGAAAAACAACATGAAGAAAACATAACCTGTCAGAGTGCTGCTGTGCACATGGTTCTTCAAAAATCTCTCCGTCAACAATTTTCTTATCCACAATTTTATTTTCTACCCAAATTTGTTGCAGAATTTCTTCCACTTTCTTTCGCTGTAATAAACATTTTTTAGTACTAGTTTACTCACGAAAAATATAACGGAAAATTCTTACCACTTCATACGCTTCGTTCAAATGAAGATTATTATACTTGTTCGATCTTCTTGGTCTCTTCGAATCGTAGTGAACCCATTGCATGTTTGCATATGCTAATGTCAACAGGGACCAATGGTTGTCAAAATGTAATGGGAAGTAAATTTTTTCTGTATATTTCTGTAAAGTTGCTTCTTTCAAGAAAGGAGTAACCAAACAATTAATAATTGAACTCCTGCCTTCCATTATACCTTTCTGCTCAGTGTAAACTTTATCTTAATGAGTACTGAAGACCTGAATACTGTAATATTAATTTTTTTAAACTGTGATTCAACTTACTGTCATCATTGTAGACATTGCGTAATTGTAATCAACTAGATCACATTTATTGGTGCACCAGTCGATTATCTGAATATCCCAAAAAAAAAACATAAAGTCGATAAACATGCTACAATAACTAATAAACGATTTACGTCATTGCTTTATCTTGCTAATAATTTGTGTTTGTGGAGAAATGTTGTGTTATTAACAAAAAACATAAAATGATAACAACAGTTTAGAAAAAAAGATATCCATAAACTGTTAAGTGATATGAATTACTAAAATGATATCTAAAATAAACAGAAAATGATAAATATAAACCTGGAGTTAAAAATTCAAATCAATAATGAGTAGTCATTAACAAATAATATCATCAAAGAGTGTAGTCAGTAAATTGGATGATGACATACTGAACTGACAACAATATTTTTTTGTAAGTATTTGTGTTTGTGGAGAAATATTGTGTAATAATCAAATAACAGATAATGATAACCACATTTTATAAAAAATGATATCTAGAAACTGTAAAGTTAAATGAACTGTATAAATGATAACTACTATACAATAAAAATGATAACCAAAATGTGCAGTAAATAATTCAACACAAAAAATGATATCTTCATTGAAGGAAAAATGATACCCATGAACTATTTCAGTAAGATGGCTATCAATAAATTATTTTTGTACTTATGTTTACCTACCCATCTGTTAACGACCATCTCAACAATTATGTCAGCATGTCCTTCGTCACAACACATCCTCCCCTTGCCATGTCATCATCTTGCCAAGCTACTGGACTGTCCAATATTTACAAGTCAAACAGTTAACAAAATAATTTCTATGTTTTATAAGCACAGATGGAAATATAATACTCACTTGTCTTCTGCTATTGACATTGAATAAAATTTCCGTACAATTCTACCTTCCTCATCATCTAGATGTTTTGTCACTTTTTTGCATTTTGATAAGTCCAAGGCTTTCTATGACGGTTCTTCAACATTTATTGGCTCTACCAGTTCAACATTTTTTTCGTGCTCCACGTTATCTTCATTTATCGTTTTTCCCTACATTTTTCATCATCAAATGGAATCAATGAGAGTTGTAACTCATCATTTTTCCCTTCACATGAAACTTCAGTCTCCTTCTTTTGTGTTACCCATGCTTTCTTCCACGCTTTTACATAATATTCATACTCCTCTTTTCTTTTTTGTGTTCTTCTTCTTGCTCTCAATCTCAGTATGTATGAAGGTGGTTTTGCACTTTTTGACTTGGAAAATGATTTTTTAATTTTTTTTCCTTGACTTTTGAGAATTCCCTTTTCTGACTTTCATCTTTGCAATCTCAGCAGTCAAATTAAAACTAAAACTCGGAGGTTCAATGTCGTCAATTGATTGTGCACTCTTATTTCTAATCTCACTGTTACCGACAGAATCTTTAACTGTGACTGGCGTTTTTTCATTCCCTAAACCAGCTGGTAGGCTTTCTTCTGCATAACTCCTATCCTCAACATTCGTCATGCAATCGTTCAATTTATCCTGATCTAGATTCAGATTATTCACCTCAGTTGTTCTCACTTCATTACAGTCCAAATTATCATCTGTATGCGCATCAACCATTGTCGTTTGTAAACCAACTCTATCCTCCGTTTTATCATGTTGCATTTCAGCTTTCTGTTGTTTCATTTGCTCTTTAAGTCTACATAACTCTTCTTCTGCTTTTCCTCTCAAGTTTCTTTCCTGCATCCACTTCTTTTTAAATTCTTTGTTTTCTTTCTCCAACTCTGTGATGCGATAGTTCAGAACTCTATTTTCCATGTCCAAACCAACTGTTTCCACTACTTGGACTTGCTGAACACGCTTTCTTTTTTTGTTTTGTGCAACTTTTCCTTTTAATGCAGCTCTATTTGCCAAACTTTCCTTACACTCTAACAGCAGTGTTTCATGTAGTACAATTTTTCTCATTTCCATTACCTGCACAAGAAGACACATAATATGAATTAATTTGCATACTAGCCACAATTTAGAATTGGATTTAAAAAGAATGGATGTATAACAGATTTTTTTTCCTTTTTCACTATTTTGTATGTTTTTACAATTTATGTCAACTATCAAAATTTAAAAAATGATAACTACATCAGCTGGAAAAAGATAACTAAAAACTGTACAGTGGCTAAGACATCAACAAATGATAACTGTAATACATGCAAAATGATAATATAAAATTGAATAAGCATTTGTACAAATTAAATGATAATTGAATTGTTTAAAAAATGATATCTATGGGTATTTCATAAGCTAAATACTCAGCAGATTAAATTAAAAAAATGAACAGTTGAATAATATCATCAAAGAGTGTAGTCAGTAAACTGATTAATGAAATACTGAACTGACAACAAAATTTTTGGCTAATTATTTGTGTTTGTGGACAAATGTTGTGTACGAAACAAAAAACAAAAAATGATAACCACAGTTTAGAAAAAAAGATATCCATAAAATGTTAAGTTAAATTGATTGTAAAAATGATATCTACAAGACACCAAAAATGATAACCTAAATCTGAAGTTAACAATTCAACATAAAAATGATATTTGCAGTGAATGAAAAAAGATACCCATGGACTATGAAATTAAGATTAGTACAAAAAAAAAACCCTAACTAATTACAAATAAGATACCAAAAAAATTCCAATACACGGTACCTACACAAAAACGAACCCGACGAATACATCAAAATTATATTTTTACCTGTCCAGCTTTGAAAGTGTCTAAAAATTCCTTCGTCACGATTTTACTCAACTTCCTCAAATCCCACCTAGCAAAACGAGGGATTTTATTCTCAAACTTCTTCCTCTGGGCAATTAGATTTAACTTCTCACACATCACATACTGCATAAACATAAAATACAATGTTAACAATAAATTCATCAATAGTTGGTCGTGTTTACAGAAGAAATACTTTAATCAAAATATTTACCAAAGGAATCATTGAGCAACCAGCCATATCACGCGGATTTTTTATGGAACTTTTTACAAACTTTTTAAAACTTGAATGAATGGTTTTAGGCCATGACACTGATCTCATTTTCTTCGCGTCTACAATGTATGGAATGAAACCCCACCTAAACTTTTGTTGGTTATTCGGAAAGAAAAATGTAAGCAATATTAGCATTATCATAAGCAGCGGCAAGTCCTCTTCAAACACCTTCTTCTTCTTCCTTATTTCTTCTTTAATTCTTTTTTCAATTAAACTTCTTACAATGATAGTTGATTTCCCAAAGTTTCTCGACACGAATTCCTTGCAATCTGTCGGTGTCGTTTTACTAGTCATTTTTGGTGTATCGTCTATATCAGTACCTTCCAAAGGCATGTAAAATAGAAAACTTATATCTTCTGGACATATTTCCATTTCACTTTCACCAAACACAAAACATTCTTTCTCCACTGAGTAGCACGAATATACAGCATCCAAATTTTCTGCTTTTTTCTTGCACTCTGTTAGTGAAATGTTTTTCTCGTAAAAAACAGAAAAGAAATCATAGAATGGTGTTTGTTTCAAAAACTCAATTTGCTTTGATGTAAGTGTTTTCTTATCTCTCAACAAACAGATCGTCTTGTAAGACGATTGCAACCCACATCTGTAAGCTGTAGCACAACTAGTTTTCTCACCAACCACTACCTCTTCTTTACTTTCCACTGGAATTGTACCAGACTTGATTTCTCGAGGCCTTGGGTTTTCAAAATCATCATCCTAGTTATCAAAAAAAACTAAAATAACTGTAGAGAACAAAATTATTTATCACTGACACAATTGAATTTCATTCATTACAAACCATAATTAATCTAAATAACAATGTAAGTGCTAATTATACTAATTAACAAATTTACAGTCTCACTTTGCATTATCATTTTATCAATGTACACTATCATTTTTACCTACACCAAAAAAATCAAGTTAAATAGTATTCTCATACTCAAGGTATCATTTTTAACACATATACAGTATCATTTTTTTATAAATATCTATACTCATGATATCATTTTAATACCTATGAAGTTATCATTTTTATATAATTGAAGTTAGCATTTTTTACTTATAGAATTTTCTTCATTGACTCCACCATCCTTTTCTTCAAGAATTTTCGATTTTCTTCCTTCTTTAACCTGCACAAATAAAGAAATATTGTTACAAAATTTAAACAAAACATACAAAAATTTATTATAATGAATAGAACTTACCTTTTTTTTTGTCATTCATTTCTTTCTTCAACTTTTCTACAACATATTTAGGATCATTGAACCTTTTCGACTGCGTCTCTCTTCTTATACATTCAGTGCTTTTCCTGACTGTTTTTTTTTCCATCATTTTTTCGATTAACATTATCATTTCTTTTGGCTAAATTTGCTTGCTCTACATTTTCAGCGTTGACATTATCATTTTTTTTCCCCAACAGACCTTCTTCATCAGTAATCTCCTGTATTGTTTCACTCTGGTTCTCAACCTCATTTCTTTCAACAGTTTGTACATTCGCGGTTTGATTTTTTCCACTATCTTCTCTTTCATCCACAAATTGATAATCAACGTTATCATTTCCTCTGTCAACTGCGTGTTTATCAATTGCAGTACTGTCGATTTGCTTCTGGGCGTCAATAACTAGGTTTTCGACTCCACTTCGTGATAATTCGGCGGCATCAGCTAGGGTTTTAAAATTTCTTTCCACGAGTCTTTCCATTAACTTGCTGTCAGTCTTGCTGCTAGGGTTTCGGTTTGATTTAGGGGAATCCGTAGGAGGAGAATTCGTCGATCGCGTTTCTGTGGTCATTTCTGAATTACGGCGGACGAAATTGAGGGTTACGCTGTACAAGAAGAAAAATGAAATAACGGGGTATTATTTGGGCTGGGCTATTATTTGTCCTTTTGGATAAAATATATTAGTGTTGTCCTTATGAATAAAATATTTAATTAATTTGTCCTTACAAATTTTTTTCCCTTAAAAAAATTATAATTGTTCACATATATTTTTTAAACTTGTGACTTATTTAACCTTATATTTGAAAGAAAAACTATTTTTGCCATTTTAGTTGATATGAACATGGCGTTCATATTAAAACATCACACTTAACGTTAATTAGATGAATTAATAATAATTTATTGATTGAATTCATTTGTTAAATTCAAAATTACATACTTAATTTAAACATATTGAATTAGTGTACAATGTTAAGTGATATTGTGCAGCGTTTCATATTTAACTAAATAAATTTTAAAATGTAGGCGTTTGACATTAATATTACAATACAATATATGGTTAATATATTGATGTAAATGAGTTCAACTTTGAACTTGTGATATATATTTATGACAATGTTATGAAAAGCGCGATTAAGTGGTGCTTAAGCAATGTTTAAGCGATTTTTGCAACTACTTCGCTTAATTTTCTGAAAAGCAGAAGGCATTAAACGATTAACGCTTAAGGCACCTTTTTAGCGCTTAATAACGCTTTGCTTAAATTTAAGCACTTGTATAGCAGTATTAAAGGATGACTTATTTGTATAATTGTTAAGGACCTCTTAAGCATGTTTTATTATAGCTTGGTTGTGCATGGATCTAGCGCTTAAGCACCATTAAGCGAAGTGAGCCCTTCATCACCTCACCTCACTTAGCGCTTAATATAACATAGGTTTATGTGCATAATTTATGTTATGTGATTGACATGTTTGTATATTTGATTTTTTTTTTTGTTAATATGAATATGGTTAATCCTGATTTGATTTATTAGGCAAATCAATGAAAAATATTTTGTAAAGTTAATTAAGTAGTTTTAATAGTATGTACTTAATTGTAAAATATGGTACTAAATGTAAAACGTTAGCAATGAATTGAGAAAGACTTGAATGATTATAGAAGATTTGAAATGTAGGTATATGGAGTCAAAAAACACAATTTTGTCATTTTTACTATTTAAAAGAAATATTAATTATTAAATTTATTTAAACTGCTTAAATTTTAGGTTTTGTAATTAATTTAAATACATAGACTTAAATATAAGATGTTAGCAGCTAACTATTAATAAATAATTGTGTAAACTTTGATATGTCCATATCAAAATGTAAAATGAATGAAGTAAAATAATGTGAGAGAAATAATAAATAAGTGTAAAGTGATAAACTAATTTAAAAATAAAACATCTTGAGAGAATTAAGGAGAAGAGGGAAAACTCATAGAATTAAAGATGGAGCTTTAAAAGGTTCCAGTTTACTATAATTTAATATATATCTTTATTGAAATTAATTTCCTACTCAAAAAATTTATAAATTGAAACAATTAATATTGTATGCATTAATGATCAACAAAACTTAGCAAATATAAAATGTTATTGTAAAAAAATTTATAAAAAATTGAGAATACAGTTGTATATACTTGTAGTTGATTTATAAGTTGGATATGATGAGATAACACTTGAAAATGTGAATGTTTACATAGTCTAATATTTTTGTAGTTTGCGTGTTCATCATCCTAATGTTGTAAAATATAATTTATCTTTTATAGGTTGTTCAAAACGAAATTATTAATTATGTTATGTAATGTATGATTATTTTCTTAGGTAAATATATGGATCAAAAATTAAAATGGTCGTTATTATCTATGTATTTATATTACACGATTTAAATATTTAAATAAAGAAGATGCATGGTTATCATTTTCCCCCAAATATATGGATATTGTATATACCAAAATTCTCGTATTTTTAGGAATTATTACATGGATTAATGATGATTAATTTAGCATATTTATCTAAATAATTTAAATTTATAATTACACGCTTAGTTAAATATGTGAACTTAAGATGCTAAATATTAGAAGATAATCATAAAGGATTTCAACGTAATTTTGAGCTTTTTTTTACACTCGAAGCTAATATAATTTTATAGTATAATCAATGTATGATAAATTCATTTATTAAATAAATTATAAAATATAAATTTACTATATAACTTTGGTTACGTGATTTATACGTATTTGTATTTAAATCATTTTTTCTTTCAATCCATTTGTTGAAGTGCATGTGGTACACATGTTGAAATTTTCATCTTCTAGGTTTCTTTATAAATCTTAGTTGACTAAGTTTAACATTAGTTTAGATTTTGAGTTAAACTTAAGTGTGCGGATTTTAGTATAAAATTTTGATAAAAAGCTATGAAAAATTTGTGGATAATTATAGAGTTTTTCTAATAGAAATTACCAATTTAATTGTATATTAAGTAAGGGGTTTAGTAGAATAATTGTGAATGGGTAAATCATAGGATTTTAAAAATAAAATATCCTAGATATTGAGAGAATTAAGGAAAAGAGAGTAAACTCCTAAAATTAGGAGAGAGCTTCAAAAGGTTTTGCTTTACTATTATTTAATACATTCCTGCACAATGTCAGTGTATAAATTGTGCACGCACCCCCTCATTCCTCCCATCTCTCAATGAAATTCGACTTCAGTTGCGCCAACCAACTTGGCATCGAAATCTCCACCACCCTACAACCCTGAATTAAAACTCGACACCTTCCTAAAACATGGGTCGTCGAACCCGAGACACATGCTTCAGTAAAAGGAAAAAATATATGCGACCTCCTCCCATTGTCGCACCACCCAAACATCCATCAAAGTATCCTAAATCGATGCTCAAGAAGCTTCTTACCATGGGAAACCTCGAGCCACTGACAACGTTGTACAACAATGCTTATAGCCATGGAAAACCCAAACCCTAGTTTCCACCTCCGTCGATGACCATCACCAAACTCCGCTATCATAACTAAAAAAAATACTACACATCACCATGCAAACCCGATAATGCTGACAACATCTTTTAATTCATAGAGGTGTGAGAGATTTGTTTCTTTAAAAAAATTCTAAGCAGTATTTTTCCTTTACTATAAATTGACAATATCTTATTTTGTGCTTGATGAAACGTTGAGCAATCCTTTTCATTTGTGTATTGTTGATAGATACTACGAAATTTTTACATAATATTGAATGTATCTTTGTATGTATGAAATTGTGACGTGTGTTTCAATTGTGTAAATTTAAGACTGATAAAAGATAGAATTTATGTCTTAAAATCCAGTTTCAAGTATAATTAAGACTACAACATCAGTCTTTATACTTTGAGACTATAACATTAGTCTCAATATTTTTTATATTTAAAGACCGAAACATTAGTCATCATATTTTTTTTGTAGCTTGGAAGACTGAAATTTTAGTACTCAATCAATCTATAAGTATAATTTAAAGACTGAATTACTGGGTTAAAGACTGTAATTTTTAGTCTTTAATTCAATGTTTTTTTGTAGTGTTGTTATTAAGCGGCACATCATATTTATTAAAAAAAGAAACGTTCCAACTCAATTTTTTTGTGTGTATATTTTACTTTCTATTACAGATAATAGAGAGGCTACAACCTTTTCTTTCTATCAATCTAGAGCTTCAGCTTTTTTTCGCTCTTGTTCTTTTGTTTTTTACTTGGTACATATTTAGCACATATAAAGTTGTATTT
This sequence comes from Allium sativum, assembly GCA_030737875.1. Classification (NCBI taxonomy): domain Eukaryota; kingdom Viridiplantae; phylum Streptophyta; class Magnoliopsida; order Asparagales; family Amaryllidaceae; genus Allium; species Allium sativum. The sequence goes on along the minus strand of CM060911.1, from coordinate 295,302,266 downwards.
ATAGGTCATACATGTATGTTGATTGACCTCATTGCTTACATCATTGTCCAGCTGCTTATATTAATATCGCCAACTTTTTTAAGGTTTTGAACATAGACCGACCACCCCTTTTGAATTCATATTCACTGGTCCAAGTTTTACACCATCAAGGAGCTTTGACATCTACATAAACGTTTTCTGCATGCATGCATCCTTCATAAACAATATAAGAAAATGTGTCTTCTTTTTTCTTTTCGAGTGTTTGAAAACTTTAACACATGCAACCTATACATAAAACAAATTAAATCTTTTATTCTAAGAACTGCCCAGTGACGTAACTAGGATTTTTGTGTGTGGTGCGCGCAACTATGTACATGTCTAAAAGGTTTAGTTAATATGCTTAAGGATCTGGCACTTTCCCAATAACAACAACAATTAGTGTCTATATAATTTGCACCAATATAAATGGCAGAATGGGTAATTATATAACATTGATGACTAAATGGTAAGTACTCCGATCAAATTGTGCTTTATATACTTCTTGAAATTTACTTCACAACATGTTGATCTGTACTTTTAATTTCATTTGTGCTAGGTGTTTGAGCTAAAATGAAGGTCTTTGTTTATCCGTTTTGAATTTAATTTTTATTGGGGTGGACATTTGCCCACCTAACCTAAAAACTGGTTACGTCCTTGGCCCTACGTAGTATATATCTCACTCTATTATTATCAGCAAGCAACGAGTACTATTTGCTATGCCATAAATTTTCTTTGCTTTTTTAGCAATTGGAATAACTGAATAATAAACCGATGTTTCCTAAAGATAGAAGTTGCTCTGATATCAAACCCGTGGAACTGGAAGCAAAGATTTTATAAAAATATGAATTGCTACAACAAAGAGCTCTTAATTTGCACACATATTTTCACTTTGAAAATTGAATTGGTGAACACAGGGAACGGATACTTCTTTGTAGTGGTTCGGTTAACATATCAAAGAGAGATTGCTTTTCACATAGAACTGAACATATACAACAAATAGATAAATTAATTCCAAAAATAATATGGTATCTCAACTAGCAAATCATTCAAGCAAAAAGAACCAGAGGCCAAGAAGATCAAACTAACAAAATCTACACAAAGTTAAATGTAAGAACAATCCGATATTTTATTGCAAAGTTACATGGAAGTGAAATTAACAAGAAAAACGTTCATCAACTTAGAAAATACAACGTCGTCTTCTGATATTTGTACAACAACACACTTAACAACAACAGAAGAAAGAACATACAATAACGAACTTTTAAGACCTGCTTTTAAATGGAATTGCTCTCCTATGAATGGTCAAACCCAGAATATGCACTGCATTTTTCATTCCATATTCATTCAGTTAATCAGCCAATGCTTAGTATTATATATATACATATACATATACATATACATATATATGCACATATATATATATATAATGTATGGGTTATAAATAAATAAAAGCATACATGGTCATCCCAAGCATGATCTGTTCTAAGCTCAAGTAATGGGAAATTAATTAACTTTGTGACTATATCTGTTGTAAGCTCAAGTAACATAATTTCCAACAGTCGAAATGGTATACAAGCAAGAAGTACTGTTTCGTATGCCATAATTTTTCTTTGTTTTTTAGCAACGTAAATCACATTATATTTTAGCAGGTCGCTGTTGGAATTATCCTACATCGGGAAATTTGTCTATCCAATCTTCCTTAAAAATATAAGGAGTTCCCCTTCACATTGCCAATTGATTTTGTGATAATATGGGGGACTCCATGATTCCTAACATGGTATCAGAGCGGGTTTCTGTCTGACTCACATCGGGAATTGTCCACACTTATCAATGCCACCCAATAAGGTCCACATGTTAGGTTAAGGATATGCCATAATTGCCGGGGCGTGTTTGAATTGTTCTACATCAGAAAATTTGTTTACCCAATCTTCTTTAAATATAAGGAGTTCCTCCTTCACATAGCCAATTGGTTTTGTGATAATATGGGGGGCTCCATCATTTCTAATATGGTATCAGAGTGGGTTTGTATTTGAGTAGATTTGTGTTTGTCCCAGGTCATCCCAATCATCCATGTGCTAGGCTTATGTATGTCTAACACGTGCGGGGGCGTGTTGGAATTGTCCCACTTCGCGAAATTTGCTACCCAATCTTCCTTAAAGTATAAGGCGTTCCCTCTTCACATTGCCAATTGGTTTTGTGATAATAAAAAGGGCTTCATCATTTTTAACATTCACATTTTCAATGAATTAAATAGGTTATTCCCCCAAAAAAATAGAGAAAAAAGGAAAAAAGAGGAAAGTCTACTGTAAGAACTGCCTTATCTAGTCTATATCTCACTCTATTGTTATAAGCAAGCAACGAGAATTGTTTGGTACTATTTAGAAATGTACATGAAGTCATGAACCCACTAGAGTTAAATATTCTAAGGACCACAGTTAGCAGAGACAAGTATATATTGTTTGGTATCCCGTAAATAATTTGTTTGTTGTTTGGTATCTCGTAAAAATTAATCAAGATGACCAACAAGTTATACAACTTTCTAATATTCAAATTTCACCTTTTCCATGATTTAATTGTGAAAAGCCTATCCTGAAGCTTGTAAGTGTTTGATCTTATGATAGATGGATCTTTTGAATTGAAAAGTTCGTATTTTTATAATTTTAAAAATGTGTTAGAAGTGGAAGGATTTGGAAGTATAAAAGGAGGAGGATAAAAAAAAATGAGAAAGTGAGATATGATGATATAAAAATTTATGTGTATAAATGAAAATAAAGAAGTAAAGACCACAATGCCTTTAAATCATTTCAAATCTCTTCTTTTTTAAATAAATAAATAAATAAATTGTTAAAAACATTTAATGCTAGCATTGGAAATCACTTTCCATTATGTACAATTGGATCCTTAATCTTTGCATTAAACCACTTCATCTCCTAGGATTTGAACAATTGTACAATCATTCCACTTCATCTACTTTTCTAACGTGTACAATCATTCCACTTCATCTACTTTTCTAACGTGTACAATCATTCCACTTCATCACTTTTCCATTATGTACAATTGGATCCTTAATCTTTCCATTATGTACAATTTGCGGCCGTCGAATAAAATTGAACAATCAAACGCGTTTGATTGTTCAATTTATTTTGTTAAGCGGAATGATTTTACGTTGATTTTCCCTTTTTGTGAATTAGGGTTAGTGAATTTTACAGATATCGATTTAGGCATTTTTCTATCTGCTGCTTGCTTTTTCTGATTGCATGTATACTTATACTCTGATTGTATGTCTACGAACTTTGCATGTCATTTGCTTGCTTCCTTTCATCGATTTGATCTTCTCATGGAACTTTGATGACATTGTGCTCTGTTCTTATAATACACACATCTCAAGCCTGCTTCCTTTCATCAATTTTTATTGATTTTGTTTTTTGATTGCATTTGATAGCATTATAATGTGATAACTTGTGTATTTGATTGTAGGGGCTGAAGTTTTAAGGGTTCGTGGTGCAATCAAGATCATAAGTGTGGATCGCAATCTGGACAAATTTGAATTGGGTAAATTTCTTCATTATTTTGACAACATATAAATTGGGTATGCTGTCACTATTTAGTTTGGGTATGTTGTCATTGTTTTGACAATATTTCTTCATTGTTTAGGTTGGGTACGCTAGTGTACTATATCCCCCTGTTTTGCGTTAAAGTTTCCACATATATAGAATAATATATTTTTAAAAAGAACAAAAGAAAAAAAAAATTATGTCATCAGTTTTTTGTTGGGTTCATTCTTTAGCTCATCTGGTAAGATTTTTAACTTACATTGGACTGTGGGTTGAATTAACCACATTGGACATCAAATGGATATAATTAATTATCTGGTAAGATATTTAACTTACAATACTAATAATACATATTCAGTGTCACTAAGCAGTAGTTTGTTAGAATTGCATTCATGAACAAACTATCTACCCTATTCCTACTTATTAGTAGAACTATAGATAGAGAGACAGTTTTACATAGAAATAAGAGACAACACAGTAAAACAAATCCACCAAGCAAGCTAGTTAATAGTCGTAATTAACTGAATTATAATTATCAGTAATGACCTGAATTATAATTATAATTATCAAGTATGCCTAAAACTTACTAAGGCACTGCTAAGTGCTAGCAATATAAGTATTAATAAACAAGTCTTGGCCTCTTGGGCATGTTTCTATGCTAAAGTATGCCTGAAACTTCTGTTTGTATCATGGGTATAAATCCGACTGCTAGTTGTGATGTAAACTATATGTTCTTTTTTTGAGTTTACTACTGCAAATTTGCTTCTTTGTGCTTAAAAACTTCTGCTAAATACTATTGTTTTATTCATGTCAGCCCGCTACAAATCACCCTACACAGCAGTCAACAGATGTATGCATTGCATTTGCTGTTTATTCCTTTTCCAAATCTACTTTTCTCTGCGCATTGAAGCTTTTAACAAATAATTTATTTGCCTTGTTGAATTGATTAACAAAATAAATTATCGTAAATACGTTTATTATTGCTCTTTGTTGTTTGTACTGAAGCCTTCTTGATATATTGTGTTGTTTCTATACTAATACATACATCATATGCTTTTCTTTTCTTAAAAAAAATCGTTAACCTCAAACCCTGTTTCATAGATTTTGGTAATATAATTATAACATTTTCAAAACAAAGTATGATCTGGGTATACTTATGATGGTTCATTAATCAGTCAGTTCAGTGATTCTGCTCATTTGTTGCCCCAAATATTGGATAATTGATTTTCTGAGCTGAAAGTAAAGCATTCCTTTTGTTATCACTGGACGGAGTATTATTTGTGATATTCTTGCTTAGTCTGTTTTTTGCTTTTTTTCATTTTTGGTTTTCCACCGTTGTTACCCTAAATTTCAATGTCTTATTTGGAGTTATACGAGGAAAGCCTAAATATATAATATCAACACCTACATATATAATATAATTTTCAACATGGGTCGACTCTTTTACTTGTTGGAATTTCTAATTTTTTTCCCATTCCTTAAGCTTTAGTGCATTTTTGTACCTCAAAATGTTCATCCACGACACCATATCTGAAGTGTGAACCACCTAGCCTTTTCAGAGTAGTTTCCCTCACTGTTATCTTGCCTGATTTCCTTAATTGAGCTGCTGATTCACATGTCTTAATTCATGAAATAAAAATCAAATCGATCTAATTATCATCATTATGTTGCATAGTATACAAGGCCAACTTATGCTTATCATAACATATTAAGTTTGTTCATGCTATTAAATGGTTATTCTACAACTTAAAACAATGTCCAATTGTTTAATCATTAATGGTTCAATTGTTTGCCTTCAATTTTCTAATTAATGCATGAGCGCAAGAACTGCATGTACTGTGAATGTCCTTTACACTTCAGCTTAAAGCTACTGAGTATATGGTTGAAGGTAGGATCTATCCATTTGAATATAAAATCTGGATTATGAATAGGATACTATCATAAATTCTGTGGCAGCATCATAAAACTCGATTGTTTGATCTGGTCTAATGCAAGTTAAAAAACCAAAATTCTGAATAGGATACTATCATTAATTCTGTTTTGTCCACGACTGCCTAAAATATTTATCTTTATTTAATTATCTATATAGAAAATGGGAGGTCATAGTAAGGCAAAGGAACCAATGTCATGGTCTGACGAGAACAAACGTACTTTCATTGGAATACTCTATGAGTATGTAAAAGCGGGAAAACTTCAATGCTCTACGTTCACTAAAGACCAATGGGGAAAGATCAATCAAGAGATGATTGAAGCAACAAAGTTTGATTATGGGGTGGAGAGATTGAAGGGAAAATGGAACCGTTTACGTATTGAACATCGTTTGTTTTCACAACTATTAGGACATACGGGCGTTACATGGGATCCAAATACCAACAAGGTTAACGCCGCAGAAGAAGTTTGGCAACACTTCTATACGGTATGCATTTTAAAATGCATTTCATGAATATAAGTGCATGTCGAACTAATATTTGTTAAATTATTATAGATGAGCAAAACCGAGTTTAAAACTTTTCGGAAAGATGGTTGCAAGAATTATGAACTTTTGGGAGAGATTTTCGGTGGAACTACGGCTACCGGAGGTTTGAGTAATGCTTCAACCAACCCCCCACCCAGTTCGGATGACGAAAGACGACTAGAGGATAATTTTCTAACCAAGGGCGTGCATGTTCATGTGATAAATGATGATGAGCAAATTAGTAGTCGTGCAAGTGATGACACGTCAACAAATGAACGACGACGCAAAAAACATAAGGCTAATAATGTTGAAAAGCTCGAGTCATGTATGGACAAGTGGTCTTCTTCAATCGAAATGCGCAATGAAGAAGCCGAACTTAGAATGCGATACTTAAAAGGAAAAATTGCAAAAGTTGAAGGAAAGTCCCCCAAGCCAAATGATAGTCAAAGTGATGCATCTGACCCATATTCCGATATGGTGTGTATGAATATATTAAATGGTATTGACGGTGTTTCTGATGACGTCTACGCAAAGGCAGTGAAGGCTTTTGATAATCCCAATTTCAGGAGGCGATTTGTTATGATGCCAGAACATAGAAGATTGCCGGTTTTAGAACGTCTAGATTAATTTTTTATCTTGTGGGTTATGGTATCTTTGTCGTAGGTTTATGTACTTTGTGTTGCGTTGAACTTTGTGTTTGCTAGTCTATGTAGTTTTTATTCTGTAGATGTTCTGTTTCTTGCTGTTTGAACTTTGTGTCCAGTTTCTTGCTATTTTTATTCCAATATGGGCTCTGTTCTTGTGGTTGAGCTATGCTTTGTTCTCATCTGTTTATGAGCATGTTTCCATGTTTGTTGTTCATGCTAGTTTAGTCTGTATAGTTTATCTTCTTTTTATGTTATGGTAGTTTTGTCAAAACATTTGTGTTATGCTTATTTAATAGTTGTGTTTCATTTAATATGGTGGTTATCATAAAGTCAGAGTCACTTTCACTTTGAGGTATATATTTTCCTTTTGTGAAATTTGTCCCTGTAGAAACATAAAGTTTAGACAATGAACTACTTTGCTAAATTAGCTCCTGTTAATGTCACTACTTTGCTAAAAAAAACTTACTACTTTTAAAGGCAATTGGAATCAATAAAAAGGGTATGTAATTTTACCAGGTATGCCAGAGAAGTAACCTAAAGATTTGGAATAAATATGATTGATATTATAATGGGAAAGGATTAAAATATCATTTATTTGATTAAAATTTAACATGAGAAAAGCTGGTATGCTGAATGGATTGATTGGCAAACATATACACTCATGAAATGAGTAATGAAGTTGGCTTGGATGGGAACTATGGCCTAACATTTATACATGTATTTATGTGAATGATTATAAAATTTACATTTATCTTGTATAAAATTTTGGGAGGTTTACATGATAAATTTATGGTAATAAATATTATGGTATCATGGTTTTGGAGCGCAAAATTATACTTGGAATATTGTTCATCTGTTTTATTGAAAACATGGGTTTGGCCCCAGGTATTAAATTCCACATAAATATAATACTAAATTGTTCAGAGGCTCTATATTGAATGTATTCCCACCAAATATAATACTATATGTAACGGGTTTAAACAGCCTTAAATCAAATTTCATACCCATATTGTAGGCATCAAGAGGTTTAAACATTGGATTCTTGAATTTATACATCAAATGTCATGAACAATGGGAAAATTAAGGTTAACTGTGGGTCTGAATGAACAAAATAATAAAGGATAATGCCTCACTCGATTGCTACCCATAACTTGTGCTTTAAAACACAAATGAATGAAAAAGGGTAAAACTTCCTAGAAGGAGCACCCATGCATTAATATGTTTGAACAAGCAACTGTTCTGGGCACTTTTAAACTCTTAAGACCTATACCTTTCTCTGGTTTAGTCTGCATTTATGTTGCGTCCCTACCCAAAATAAATCAGCACTTATATCATCAAGTTTGATACAAAACTATTTTCATTAATAATGTCTATTGGATATTGTTTATGCAGAGTAATGTCTACTCGATCTACTATCATTTCTTATGAATCTGATGACGACACTAGTTCTGATGATGATTTTATGTTTATGGATTACCGTAATGAACAATTTGGTGATATGTTGATGATTAATTGTTTTATTGCTACCCAAAGGAGTACCATGAATAAAGTGCCTTGTAGAACATCATCACTTACAGGAAGGATGTTCTTACTTGATATATTAAATGGAAATCCTACAGTATGTCATCAAATTTTTAGAATGCAAAAACATGTGTTATTGAATTTTTGTGATACCCTAAAAGAGAAAGGACTTTTGACTGATGGTAGAAAAGTAAGTGTGGAAGAGGGTGTGGCAATGTTTCTAATGATAATAGGACACACAACAAGATATAGTATAATTGCCGATCGTTTTCAGCATTCGCATGAGACTATTTCAAAATGGTTCAGAAGAGTTTTACGAGCTGTTTGTTCTTTGGGCACGGAGTTAATACGACAAACGGATAGAGATTTCATACATGAACGCCTTGTAAACAAGTATCCATATTTTAAGGTAAATTTTTTAACAAAATATATTTACCAAGTAATTAACACAAATAATATTATAGTATCGTTTATTGTGTAGGATTGTATTGGCGCAATAGATGGAACACATGTTGCTGCATGGGTGCCTGCATCGAGACAAACGTCTTTTCGTGGAAGAAAAACCAATATAACACAAAATGTCATGGTGGCGTGTGATTTCGATATGAAATTTGTATTTGTGTATGCTGGATGGGAGGGTGCTGCTAATGATTCTCGAGTATTTATCGATGCAGTTACCAGAGTCGGAAATAATTTTCCAATGCCAAGAGGAGGTATGAATTTATTATATTAAATGTTACTATCAAATATTAAAAATGATTACATAATACTTATTTTTATAGTATTCATATAATACATGGGTATTACTTTATAGATCAATATTATCTTGTTGATGTTGGATACCCAAACATGCCTGGATTTTTGGCTCCTTATCGAGGTCGTAGATATCATTTACGTGATTACAATGGACGAGGGAGACTGCGTGGAAAGGAAGATTTGTTCAATTATAAACACTCGTCATGTCGAAATATCATCGAGCGTTGCATCGGTGTTTTGAAAGCAAGATTTCCAATTCTAAAACTAATGACGAATTATCCACTTCGTAGGCAAAGACAAATTCCTATTGCTTGTTGCACATTGCATAACTTTATTTTACAAGAACATGCCTTGGATGCTCTTTTCACACAATACTCATCTGAGAATATGGTATTTGAACATGTATTAGAAGCAAATCAAAATCAAGAAACCATACAATTCGATGTTAGTCAAACAACTCAAATGGGACATATCAGGGATCAAATTGCCACACAAATGTGGAATGATTACACAGCAACTCATCCACAAAACTAGGTAGTTAAGTATGGAATTTGTCCTTTTTAGCGTTTCTCAATAATAATTTGATTTGCTAATGTTCATAATTTTAACGTTTCAGGTTATGAGTGAATGAGGCGACACAACCACTTACTCTTTCTTAATTGGTCAAGTTTCTCTTATTTTCTTTTATGTTGTTACTTCATTTACAGTCAACTGATATTATTGTAACTCTTTTATTGCAGCAGTCATTGGAATCAAACTATGGAGCTTGTTTGGATCAGCTTTCTATGGCCAGTGAAATATAGACAACTTAGAAGTGACGTTGTATGCTTTTTTAATTGTTCAGTCTGGATTACATATGTTTTATCTTAAATGTAGTATTGTTTCAAGAAAATAGGATTGTTATTACAGTTGCAAGACTAATTTAGATATAGGTGTTGATGTGATTGTAGTAAGCATGTTATTAGCAATATTTTCTATTATGTCATTGTAGTAAGCATGCTTGCCTTGAAAGTTACATGCGGGGATTGAATGCTAGCATGATCTTTAATGTTGATCTTGTCATAGTAAGCATTTCTACATTATGTAAATTGTCATAGTCAGAATTTCTACATTATGTAACTTGTTGATCTTGTCATAATCAGTGTTATTTTAATAGCACAATATTTATTTTGATATCTATTAAATCCCCGCTTGTACCACTTTAATGTTGATGTGATTGTAGTAAGCATTTCTACATTATGTAACTTGTGTATTTGAAACTTTCATTTTTATTTTGATATCTCATTTTTAATTTTCAACTAAAAATCGGTTTTTCAAAATAGTAGAACCAAATATATTTTCCAAAATGTTAAAAACAGTAAAAATGAAAAACTGAAAATAAGCTTCAAAAATTAAAAATTAAAAATGAAACCAAACAGGGCCTTATTTTTCCATGCTGAATGGCGTGGTATATAATAACTATATTTGAGTATTAAATTTCTTTTTATTTCTGCGAGATTATGTTTTATATTTAAAGTTGGTCACTTGCACAAGATGGAAGAGATCATGAGTTCGATTCACGACATGCGATGTCGAGCCCACTTGCCATGTAATATGTTATATACTACCTAAACTTATATAAAAACACTTAATTTATTACCCTCCTATTCGCCTGATTTGTGGACCGGAATTTTCGACACGTGACGTCGGACTTGCCATTGCATTCCACCCTCTTTGCACTCTTATCCCTCACCCCACCTCTGTCTTTAATTTATTGAATGTTCTAGGGAGTTCTTCGACGTTTGCTGGGTCAAGAGCTACTTTGAAAGTTTTTCAACCATTGTCGCTATTCTTGCCAAAGTTGCAAAACCAAAATCTTACTTCAAGGGTGAGCTCGTAGTGTTCTTTAAACAGGAATAGAGTACTACTCAGTTTATTACTCCTCTCTAACATACCCATATTGCTCTCTAACATACCCACATTGCTCTCTAACATACCCACATTGGTCGCTTCACTACTACTCATCCATCAGTGGATAAATTCCACAAGGTATTCACTAAGTTTTCTTTTCCTTACCCAAAATTAGGGTCATTGATGATACCCTCATTCTTGCTCAACCTTTTAATGAGGAGGATTACATGTGGCTGAAGGTTCGTGAGCGATTAACTACAGTTCCTAAGCGCTCAAATGAAGGTTTTTAAGTGGTCCATTTGTTTTCATCCACCTCTAGATGATTCGCTATTTCCAATTTGGTTCCCATTCCCATATTTACCAACTCACCTTTATAAAAAAGAAACCAAGGCAATATATGCAAGCAAATTGGCCAACTGCTTTAAGCACATGAAGCTAGAATTAACCGTAATAAATTAAGTCTCGCCCTTTTTGTCAAATTAGATATATCTCAACCCCTATTTCTTGAATTTTCGTTAGGCCAAAAGAAAGTGATTATTGGCAATACGTCGAATAAGAGAATCTTCCCATCAACTGTCCAAAGTGTCGATAATTTGACCACGATCAACACACGAACTACTGAAAAGTGTTTGCTAATCATAATATTTTGTCTAACCTTTCCAAATTTTTTAATCTACCTTCTATGGTCACAACGATGACGCAACGTGCATTTCATACTACAACCTTTCAATGTCCAAAATTCCATTGTTTCTAAAAAAAAATTCAGTTCGGCACTATGCCTAACCAACATAACGCAAGTTTCAAAAGAAAGCAATGGGCTCCCATGTCCAAAGCGTTGACCTCTCTAAATCAAATGGTTTCTTTGTCGTCAAACGCTTTAATATTCTGACATGCCCTGTAACAACCCGGATTTTTACAACATGCTAAGACGAGAATCAAGGCAGAATTTAATTATAAATTCTGAATCAAGGGAAATGGGCTTTTCCATTGCGTTCGTCTCGGAAAAATATGCGAAATAGAGTCCGAGTTTTCGAAAATCGGAGTCCGTATGACCAAGTTATGGCTTGTCAAAGTTTTCAGAAAATTTCAAGTTCAAAAACAAGTTCAAATTTGAATTCAGATTTCAAATTCAGCCAAGCAGAAAAGGCGGGAAAAACTCCCGCCACCCCCGAGTCGACTGGGGAGTCGACTTGGGAGTCGACACACCCCAGGTGGTGTCGACTGCCCAGTCGACACCCCTGTCGACTTGGGTGGTCGGCCAGTTTGGCTTGGATGCACCTGACTTGTTCCTCAAGACATGGTTGGAGGCTTGTGACGGATTTTAAAGGCTCAGATCTATCCTAGGGTTAATCTAAGGGCCTAAACTACTCCTAATCTCTATAAAAAGACCCCTAAGCCTACCCTAAACCCTCACAAATCACTCATGCCATGAAGTGCTGCCAAAATCTATCTTGATCATGGCCTCCATCTCCAACTCCAAGAGCTCATGCATTCAAATCGGATCCGAATCAAAGGTGCTAGCTTGCTACATCAAATCAAGGGAGTGAATCAACATTGCTATGCAAGTTTCATGACGATTCTTCAACAAAGGAGCCACCTTTCTTCGTCAAGACGATGCATGATCCTTCCCTAAGCCTCGCTATGTAAGTTCTAGCTACTTGTAGATTCTAACGGTGGTTCTAATGTGACATGGAATAAAATGCGATGAAACATAAGTATGCTAGCCTATGTGAACCTAACTTTGCCCCTTTTCTATGATCTATGACCTTGGGCTAAGTTTTAGCGACTTAATCATGCCACTCATGTTATGCTTAACCTAGTTTATCTTACAAGTTTGAATCTTTATCTATGGAATGCTAGCATGAACCTTTAGGAACCATTTGACTTGTGAAACATTGGCAAAGATTTGACTTTGGGGCTTATGCATGTAAATGAACCCAAACCCCTTATGTTATCATGCATGTTTGTGGCCAAATTCCCTTATGATACTATGCATGTTTGCGGCCAAATTCCCTTATGATACTATGCATGTTTGTGGCCAAATTCCCTTATGATACTATGCATGTTTGTGGCCAAAAACCCCTTATGATGCTATGCATATTTTGAGGCCAAACCCCCTTATGATACCATGCATATTTGTGGTCAACCCCTTTTCGGCGTCGTGCATGTTTTGAGGCCAATATGTAGCATAGTATCCTTACTATGTTGACTCGCTTTTACTTAGGTTGGAAACACGATTTGGGGTAGGATAGACGAGCGTGATTATGACATGATAATTTGACATGGGATTTCATGAAAATATGACACTCATGATACACCTAAATGGGGACATGACATGTGGGGTAAACATGGGACTTGAAACTAGACACGTATGGGTTGTAAGTGCAATATGACACTAGACCAAACATGAAAGTGGCCAACTCGAGGTTGGGTTGAGTTTGTAGCATAAATCTACCCGGACCCGCCCGGCTTAACTAGTGGCTACAAACAATAGGACCCAATGTGAGTAGTTGGTCATATAGCACTAAAAACCCGAGGTTAGACTAGGTTGTGGTGTAAATCTACCCGGACCCGCCCGGCTTAACTAGTAACCACAACAAAGTCTAATGTGAGAGGTTGGGGTACATTAATCTAATTAATGCCACATGAAAAGGTTAAGTAATTTTGACTAATGACACTTAACCGATATGACACGAATGGGTATGTTAAGTGGAACCGGACTTGATTTCTTAATGACACTTAACCAAACAAGACAATTACGGGATGAGGTTAAGTAATTTACACTTAACTCATCCGACTTGGTAATTAGATGGGGTTAAGTAACTTAGACTTAACTAATCTAAACACGGTAATTCGATGGGGTTAAGTGACCTACACTTAACTAATCTAAACACGGTAATTAGATGGGGTTAAGTAACCTACACTTAACTAATCTAAACACGGTAATTTGATGGGGTTAAGTAACCTACACTTAACTAATCTAAACACGGTAATTCGATGGGGTTAAGTTAAACCCTTAACCAATCTAAACTTGGTAATTCAATGAGGTTAAGTAACTTATACTTAACCAATTATACATGATGATTTGATGGGGTTAAGCAACCATACTTAACCAATCTAATATGAGAGCTTGATAGGGTTAAGTCACGAGACCGTTTAAATATACTTAACCATTATAATACGATTAGTGGATGGGGTTAAGTTAACCTATACTTAACCAATCCGACTCGATAATCCAATGAAGTTAAGATAATCTATGCTTAACCAATCTAACACGATAACCTGATAGGGTTAAGATAAACAAATACTTAACCAAATTGACTTGATGATTGAATAGGGTTAAGCCATGAGCTTCTTGGTATACTTAACCAACTTGTAGGGCTAGGTCTTGGACTTGAATACTTAGCCAAATCTTGACATGATTCGTAGGCAGGTTAAGTCATGAACTTAAATGACAATACTTAACCCATTAGACAAAACCCTAGTTCAGGGGACTAGGTGGAAAACCGGGATTAACAAGGATAACGGGAAAGGAGACTAAGTGGTAAACCTTAGTTTAGGAAACTAAGTAGTAATTCTTAGTCGAGGGATTTGGACCAGTTCACAGATAGATGAGTAACCCGATACGGTAGGTCATCGCTTAAACACACGTGGAGGAGCGAATTATCTGACTTAAATAACGGCTCCAACAAACTGGGTGGCGAAGCGGTAGCTTCGGGGGACGTGAGGGTACTCTTGGTATCCCTCTGTGAGGTGGCAGATGGTTCATGAAACCTGGCCTCACAGAGGTTAAGGTCTGCGGTAGAAGAGCCAAGGGTATGCCTTGGTTGCTGTGCGAGCAACCTAAAGACTGGGATGGATTAGCGTGGAGTCGACGATACTTGTTTTTGCCCTGGATAGCACATTGCCGACTACCTACCATCTTTAGTCAATCGTGTACGAACGAAAAGGCAGAGGACTCCCAACAGACCATGTTCTTGCTATCGAGTCATGGGTGAGGTTGGCCCATAGGAAAGTGGGGCTATAGTGGGCCCGGGATGTAGTTCTCATACATGATTTTTCTTGGATTGTCTTTCAGTAGTTGAGGGAGGGGTCACGTGGGACCATAGCCACGGATACAAAAACAGACCTTGGTATTTGCATCAGCAGACGATTTAAAGCTCCTGACCGAGTTCCGTATTTCTCGATTTGCCCTGGCATGGAACTCGGATGGCACATTGAGATACATGTGCGTCTAGACATGGAAAACGATTCACGATATATACATGGGATAAAGGGCGTGGTTGACGGGTGGCATAATCCCTAGTGGCCCTAGGTGGCCTGAACCCAAACCAAGTTACGAATACGTTCATTAGGTAGCATAATCCCTAGTGGTCCTAGGTGGCATAAATCCTAAGTGAACGCGCGATAGTCATGGTAAGGAAACATAACTAGATCAAGGGTAGCAGTCCAAAATAACTTCAAGGATAAAATGGTACTACGTTGAGGTGTCATAGATTTACATGGGAAAGCCCGTACGTCCTACGGCAAAGGACTGAATTTATACATGGAAAGAAACATACGAGTTGGGAAAACCTACATATGCTATATATTATGTTGGCATGGACCATTACATGACATTGGGCAAGGGACATTCATAGTTAACACATGACGCGGGTTGGGATATTAGTACGAGAGGTGCAGAGCAAATATACATGATAAATACCATGGGATGTTATACATGGTAGATACCTTGGGATTATATACTGGATAGAAACCTGACAATGTGATACCTTGATTTATCTTGACACCGTAGTTTATCATGATACCTTAGTTTATATTGCTACAGTAGTTCATCCAGTTATCTCGGTTTAGCTCATCTATCTTGCCATCATCCTTACGTTTACTTTCAGTTTATGCATGTCTCATGTTACCTTTACCTGTTTTTATACTGGAAGTAGATAGGACTTACCAGTCTTTATGACTGACCCCGTTTTCTTTCGCCTCTTTGTCTTCCATTCCCCCCCCCCCAGGTTTTCAGGGAGGAAATGATGTTGTTTAGTTCAGACCTCTTATGCTTGAAGGTCATCATGTATAGCTTGGTCTTCACTTGGCTATGGCTGCTTCACCACTTTATTTTGGGGAATAATTTATGAAAAGGGTTTATGCTTCTTTACTATTGCAAGACAGGTTTTGATGTATTGTGATGAAAAAGGCTTTAGACCTTATTTCATAAGTTAATGAAATTTGTTTTACTTCCGCTGTTTTATATATGTTCTGACTTGAAATATTTCTGTGCATGTTTACCTCGATAATACTTCACCAAACCTAGTGCATTCCCTTTGTGAGTGACCCTAGCGGAGGTGGGGTGTTATATTTGGTATCAGAGCAGAAGGTTACCAGACTGGGCAAAAGTTTTTAAAACCTTCTGAAAACTATTTGAGAAATCGTTTACAAAGAAGCATTTTTCAAGAAAAGTTTTTAAAGGCTATTCCCCAAAAGCCATTAGCACTATCCTTTGTTTCCTTGATCGAATCCCTTTTCCTTTCTTTCCTCCATCTGTAGTCACGGTAGTTTTAACTGCGACTAATCCTTGTCTAGCTACGTAAGTGTTTTCCCGTGCGATGGAGGAAGTTTTCGAGAGACCTGTTACCGTGTTACAAGGAAGGGTAATAAGAGCAAGGATAAAGGACACGGACGTAAGGATAAGCAAATTGTTGGTATGGATTAGTCCACGAAGGAAGGCAAGGACAAGATCAGCGAGAGGGCAATTGTATGCTCTCACTCCTAGCGTACCTAAGAGGGATGGTATCGTTTCTGTTAAAGGTTTAGCCTTTCTTTTCTATCATCCCGTCCAGACCTTGTTTTGATCATCGCATCATTTAAGTCTGCTTCGGTAGTTAAGTCTCTGCACCTTAGTACTGGCATGGTAGAAGATCCCACTTTAGTCCCAAAATCTGGTTGGAGAGTTGGTCCATTTATTCATGACTTGTTTGGATTTGAGAACGTTTATGCCAAGTGTTGAGATTAGAAGCAATGCTTCTATTGTTGGGCTATGGATGGATTCTAGGGGTAAAGTGGTTATCCAGTAAGGGATACCATTCTCGGTTTTGAAAAGAGGGTAGTCAGACTCTTGGCTTGCTTTGGTAATACCCTTGAAGCCTCGTGTAACCTTTTGGGCTTTGTCATGGTTAGTTACCTAGAATCACTTGATGCATTTATCGAAAACCTCTGATCCGATCAAGTAACGTTCGCCAATAAGGCGGATGGTTCATTCCTCTTAAGCATGGGTTATAGGAATCACCCTAGTAAGTGCACGTGGTAACATGGATTGGCATCGGTAAACAAGATCCAGAATTCACTAGTGAATTTTGGAGAGCTTGCATGAGTACGCAGATATGTTTGGGCCGAGCATACTACGGAAAGAATAAGTGGAAGTTAAACGAGAGGCGACAGTGAAATGAGTTCCGACTCATACCTTGGAAATAGGAATCAAGGAGCTACGAAATCATGAAGTCAAAGGCGGTCAAGGCACAATGGAATTAGGCTCAAGGAAATGCGGCTTAGACGCGCGCATCATGTCTCTTTTTAAGAGTATATCGTTGATCCCTAGTTCTCCTGTAGAGCTTGCTTGCATGCTATCGCTTGGTGGATATCCTCTCGGTCATATTTCTGTTGCAAACCCCGTAAGGAGTTTGTCTTGTTTATCTTCTCGATCCTATCTTGGGAACCTTAGGTAGAACTCTATGTGTGTAAACATGTATTTGAAACATGTTATGATTGATATGGTTGCAAATGGTTGCAAGTGGTTGCTCGTGGATGCGCGAATACACGTTGGATACTAGATCGACCAACTCACATTTTGCATTGCATATGCACGAGTATTTATACTTGTTTGGAAGTTAATGTGTTGTCATGCGGATGTTGCATATGAATGAATGTTTGTGCACACATGTAGTGTTTATATGACTAGGACTACTTGCATACATGTTGGACTCATGGCACTAAACATATCTTGCATTAGAAAGATCATTCAGGCCTGATCATTAGCATTAGCTAAGGAACATATACACACACTTTTTGCATGTGTTCATAAAGCATTAGGAGTCTTTTAAGGACCATGGTTGCCTGTGGATGATGTTTTGAGTAGATGGATGAGGGATGGTAGGATACGTTCTTCCTAACTTGGAGATTTCGGGGACGAAATACTTTAAGTTGGGGAGGATGTAACAACCCGGATTTTTACAACATGCTAAGACGAGAATCAAGGCAGAATTTAATTATAAAATATGAATCAAGGGAAACGGGCTATGCCATTGCGTTCGTCTCGGAAAAATACGCGAAATAGAGTCCGAGTTTTCGAAAATCGGAGTCCGTATGACCAAGTTATGGCCCGTCAAAGTTTTCAGAAAATTTCAAGTTCAAAAACAAGTTCAAATTTGAATTCAGATTTCAAATTTAGCCAAGCAGAAGAGGCGGGAAAAATTCCCGCCACCCCCAAGTCGACTGGGGAGTCGACTTGGGAGTCGACACACCCCAAGTGGTGTCGACTACCCAGTCGACACCCCTGTCGACTTGGGTGGTCGGCCAGTTTGGCTTGGGTGCACCTGACTTGTTCCTCAAGACATGGTTGGAGGCTTGTGACGGATTTTAAAGGCTCAGATCTATCCTAGGGTTAATCTAAGGGCCTAAACTACTCCTAATCTCTATAAAAAGACCCCTAAGCCTACCCTAAACCCTCACAAATCACTCATGCCATGAAGTGCTGCCAAAATATATCTTGATCATGGCCTCCATCTCCAACTCCAAGAGCTCATGCATTCAAATCAGATCCGAATCAAAGGTGCTAGCTTGCTACATCAAATCAAGGGAGTGAATCAACGTTGCTATGCAAGTTTCATGACAATTCTTCAACAAAGGAGCCACCTTTATTCGTCAAGACGATGCATGATCCTTCCCTAAGCCTCGCTATGTAAGTTCTAGCTACTTGTAGATTCTAACGGTGGTTCTAATGTGACATGGAATAAAATGCGATGAAACATAAGTATGCTAGCCTATGTGAACCTAACTTTGCCCCTTTTCTATGATCTATGACCTTGGGCTAAGTTTTAGCGACTTAATCATGCCACTCATGTTATGCTTAACCTAGTTTATCTTGCAAGTTTGAATCTTTATCTATGGAATGCTAGCATGAACCTTTAGGAACCATTTGACTTGTGAAACATTGGCAAAGATTTGACTTTGGGGCTTATGCATGTAAATGAACCCAAACCCCTTATGTTATCATGCATGTTTGTGGCCAAATTCCCTTATGATACTATGCATGTTTGCGGCCAAATTCCCTTATGATACTATGCATGTTTGTGGCCAAATTCCCTTATGATACTATGCATGTTTGTGGCCAAAAACCCCTTATGATGCTATGCATATTTTGAGGCCAAACCCCCTTATGATACCATGCATATTTGTGGCCAACCCCTTTTTGGCGTCGTGCATGTTTTGAGGCCAATATGTAGCATAGTATCCTTACTATGTTGACTCGCTTTTACTTGGGTTGGAAACACGATTTGGGGTAGGACAGACGAGCATGATTATGGCATGATAATTTGACATGGGATTTCATGAAAATATGACACTCATGATACACCTAAATGAGGACATGACATGTGGGGTAAACATGGGACTTGAAACTAGACACGTATGGGTTGTAAGTGTAATATGACACTAGACCAAACATGAAAGTGGCCGACTCGAGGTTGGGTTGAGTTTGTAGCATAAATCTACCCGGACCCGCCCGGCTTAACTAGTGGCTACAAACAATAGGACACAATGTGAGTAGTTGGTCATATAGCACTTAAAACCCGAGGTTAGACTAGGTTGTGGTGTAAATCTACCCGGACCCGCCCGGCTTAACTAGTAACCACAACAAAGTCTAATGTGAGAGGTTGGGGTGCATTAATCTAATTAATGCCACATGAAAAGGTTAAGTAATTTTGACTAATGACACTTAACCGATATGACACGAATGGGTAGGTTAAGTGGAACCGGACTTGATTTCTTAATGACACTTAACCAAACAAGACAATTAGGGGATGGGGTTAAGTAATTTACACTTAACTAATCCGACTTGGTAATTAGATCGGGTTAAGTAACTTAGACTTAACTAATCTAAACACGGTAATTAGACGGGGTTAAGTAACCTACACTTAACTAATCTAAACACGGTAATTAGATGGGGTTAAGTAACCTACACTTAACTAATCTAAACATGGTAATTAGATGGGGTTAAGTAACCTACACTTAACTAATCTAAACACGGTAATTCGATGGGGTTAAGTTAAACCCTTAACCAATCTAAACTCAGTAATTCAATGAAGTTAAGTAACTTATACTTAACCAATTATACATGATGTTTTTATGGGGTTAAGCAACCATACTTAACCAATCTAATATGAGAGCTTGATAGGGTTAAGTCACGAGACCGTTTAAATATACTTAACCATTATAATACGATTAGTGGATGGGGTTAAGTTAACCTATACTTAACCAATCCGACTCGATAATCCGATGAGGTTAAGATAATCTATGCTTAACCAATCTAACACGATAACCTGATAGGGTTAAGATAAACAAATACTTAACCAAATTGACTTGATGATTGAATAGGGTTAAGCCATGAGCTTCTTGGTATACTTAACCAACTTGTAGGCCTAGGTCTTGGACTTGAATACTTAGCCAAATCTTGACATGATTCGTAGGTAGGTTAAGTCATGAACTTAAATGACAATACTTAACCCATTAGACAAAACCCTAGTTCAGGGGACTAGGTGGAAAACCGGGATTAACAAGGATAACGGGAAAGGAGACTAAGTGGTAAACCTTAGTTTAGGAAACTAAGTAGTAATTCTTAGTCGAGGGATTTGGACCAGTTCACAGATAGATGAGTAACCCGATACGGTAGGTCATCGCTTAAACACACGTGGAGGAGCGAATTATCTGACTTAGATAAAGGCTCCAACGAACTAGGTGGCGAAGCGGTAGCTTCGGGGGACATGAGGGTACTCTTGGTATCCCTCTGTGAGGTGGCAGATGGTCCATGAAACCTGGCCTCACAGAGGTTAAGGTCTGCGGTAGAAGAGCCAAGGGTATGCCTTGGTTGCTGTGCGAGCAACCTAAAGACTGGGATGGATTAGCGTGGAGTCGACGATACTTGTTTTTGCCCTAGATAGCACGTCGCCGACTACCTACCATCTTTAGTCAATCGTGTACGAACGGAAAGGCAGAGGACTCCCAACAGACCATGTTCTTGCTATCGAGTCATGGGTGAGGTTGGCCCATAGGAAAGTGGGGCTATAGTGGGGCCGGGATGTAGTTCTCATACATGATTTTTCTTGGATTGTCTTTCAATAGTTGAGGGAGGGGTCACGTGGGACCATAGCCACGGATACAAAAACAGACCTTGGTATCTGCATCAGCAGACGACTTAAAGCTCCCGACCGTGTTCCGTATTTCTCGATTTGCCCTGGCACGGAACTCGGATGGCACATTGAGATACATGTGCGTCTAGACATGGAAAACGATTCACGATATATATGTGGGATAAAGGGCGTGGTTGACGGGTGGCATGATCCCTAGTGGCCCTAGGTGGCCTGAACCCAAACCAAGTTACGAATACATTCATTAGGTAGCATAATCCCTAGTGGTCCTAGGTGGCATAAATCCTAAGTGAATGCGCGATAGTCATGGTAAGGAAACATAACTAGATCAAGGGTAGCAGTCCAAAATAACTTCAAGGATAAAATGGTACTACGTTGAGGTGGCATAGATTTACATGGGAAAGCCCGTACGGCCTACGGCAAAGGACTGAACTTATACATGGAAAGAAACATACGAGTTGGGAAAACCTACATATGCTATATATTAGGTTGGCATGGACCATTACATGACATTGGGCAAGGGACATTCACAGTTAACACATGACGCGGGTTGGGATATTAGTACGAGAGGTGCAGAGCAAATATACATGATAAATACCATGGGATGTTATACATGGTAGATACCTTGGGATTGTATACTGGATAGAGACCTGACAATGTGATACCTTGATTTATCTTGACACCGTAGTTTATCATGATACCTTAGTTTATCTTGATACAGTAGTTCATCCAGTTATCTCGGTTTAGCTCATCTATCTTGCCATCATCCTTATGTTTACTTTCAGTTTATGCATGTCATGTTACCTTTACCTATTTTTATACTGGAAGTAGATTGGACTTACCAGTCTTTATGACTGACCCCGTTTTCTTTCGCCTCTTTGTCTTCCGTTCCCCCTCCCCCCCAGGTTTTCAGGGAGGAAATGATCTTGTTTAGTTCAGACCTCTTATGCTTGAAGGTCATCATGTATAGCTTGGTCTTCTCTTGGCTATGGCTGCTTCACCGCTTTATTTTGGGGAATAATTTATGAAAAGGTTTTATGCTTCTTTACTATTGCAAGACAGGTTTTGATGTATTCTGATGAAAAAGGCTTTAGACCTTATTTCATAAGTTAATGAAATTTGTTTTACTTCCGCTGTTTTATATATGTTCTGTCTTGTTATATTTCTGTGCATGTTTACCTCGATAATACTTCACCAAACCTAGTGCATTCCCTTTGTGAGTGACCCTAGTGGAGGTGGGGTGTTATATGCCCCTCGCTCGCAACATTTTATTCATGGTCCGGATGATACCGATACACCTTTTATGTTTGATCCAACGACTGAATCAATTTGCATTACCACTACGAGCCTAATTTCCATCTTGTCATTGCCTCATCAAGCGCTTTAATGACAGCGTAGGAACCTATCCAGCACAATATGCGTGCTGCCAGCAGGTCTCGTCATCAGTTGGTCCACGCACACGTGCACATTTCTATCATGCCTACTTACAATGTATTACCTTCACATGTACATGAGCTTGTCTCATGTTAGTAATCTATGTATTGGAGACATAATAAAATTGTAACAACCCAAATTTTAACGAATGATGATTTTAATTAAATAATAAATTAAAAGATAATAGTAATTGGGTAACGGGGTTTGCGGCATTGAGTCCGCTATGATTTTCTGATTCAGATAGACTTTTGGTTTCTGTAAAACAGACTTAAAACGAATAAGTTATAGCAATTTGAAATTTGAATTCAAAATCAAAAAATTAAATAGGAAATATATATATATATATATATATATTAACATTGCCACTGGGGCGACCCATAATCGGTCGAGTCAACCTAGGGGTAGAACCAGGTGTCGCCCAGCTGGGTATTGGGTTGACCCCGTAGTTTACCAGGCACAAATTCATGCCTGGAACGAAACCGAGAGTTGCTGCGGAGTTTCGAGGATTTTTTCTGATGTGGTTTGGTTAGCTAGGATCAAAAACCTAATATCCAAGTACCTAAGATTCCTTATCTCCGCTATAAATAAACATATACTTCACCCTCATTTCATACAATCCCTTTTCTTTATTTTTATGTCTCCACTGCACCATTTTCTCATAAATAAAAATAACGTTTTAAAATAAGATTTGTTTACGCGCAAAATTTTTGGGAGAGAATGATTTATTTTGAGGATTTCTACCGGGGCCACTAGATAAGCATATTTAGGTGAGATTTCTTTAGTTACTAGATTCCTAAAAAGTTAAGGTTAAATCTATTAAATAGTAGTTATAGTTGTTTCTGATATGGATTATTCATAATTCTTTAATTTAGATTATTACAGTTTGATTTCAGATTGAATTTCTTCTCCCTATTTTTACAGATTTTATTTAGATTTTTGTAAATTGTTATGTCAGATCTCTTTTTCCTTTCTCTATTTCTAGATTTTGCAGTTGCGCCAAAATATGCCTAAAAAGGACATACGAATATAGTTAAATAAGGCACGAACCTATATGTCTAATAACATGCGATGGATTATTTCTTTTTATTATTATATTCTGCGCTTGGATTAGGGAATAAAATTAATTGAATAGAAATAATCAAAATTGAGGCTTATGTTGAAAACTGCAATGAAGAAAGGAATAACTAGATTAAAACAAATTGGACAGTATAAATGCCTGTTGAACAATTTATGGCAGAGTTGGACTATAATCCGAAAATTACATAAATATGATAATTGGAAATCATAATAAACATGAATGATTTATTTGCAAATCTTAAATATGACTTGGAATAATTTAAAGCGACCACTAGGCTTAATATGTACATATTGATTTATATTATGTGGGTAAATTACGAGCTTAAAACTAGACTGTCATGATTAGGCCTTAATATGTACATATTAATTTATATGTACATATTAGTTTATAGTGTGTGAGTAAATTATGGTCCCAAAACTTTCATCGTCAGGCTTTAATATGAATATATTTATTTACATTGTGTTGGTAAATTAGGGGCCTAATAAATTGAATTTGTTGCGGAAGCCAAATCCTGGGTTGGAAATATGAGTCAAATTATTTGTTTGTTAGGACACATTCCATGTAGCATACCCCTTTTTATCATTTTTGGTCTCAACATGAGGCAAGAGCATGCATCATGCTATGTTATGGATGTAAGTCGGCCCAATTGGAGGGTGTGAGTGTGTTTTGATGAGTCAGTGTGCATGCACTTGTTTGATTTAGGGACATAAGCCACTTTGACACCTGTGGATAAGGTTATGTATTTTTTGCTGATGAGCTAGGGCCTAATAAACCCAAACCCATAGTTGGCATAGGTTATCAATGATTCGTTGTTTCCGATCGATTGGGTAGTGTTAGGGAATATCTTCCCAATTTGGTTTCTATTTGTAGAAGTGCAAAACAATCATCATTATCAAATCATGCTGATGAGTACATCTTTTATGTCACTTATGATATTCCTATTATATTTCTGTTTACACTTTGGTGTGCACAAACACTTACCCTTTTTATACACTAGAACTAGTGTTTTCATCTATTTTTCTTTCGCTTATCATTCTTGCTATAATCATTACAACTCACCATACTTTTTGTCTGACTTATTTCTCCTTTTCATCTTTCCTTTTTCTTCCTTGTGGGCTCTTAGGAAGGAAGCACGTAGCTTGGATTGCTTAGGTAATTTTATCTTTGAAAACTCTTGTAGAGATGTATTGCTTTTCTTATTTCTTTCCACAGTTTGCTTGTACTTTTTGGCTGTTTGGGCATACTATTATTTTTGTACTTTGATATTGCTATTATGACTGAGATTTGAGACAAGGTATTTTAAGTCAATTTGGTTTTCCTGAATATAAGGATGGTTTTATTGTTAATGTAAATTGTCTTCATCTTCCGCTATGAAATTATTACTTTATGTCTTGTGAAATCTTAGTCTCTGTGATGTTTATTGTCTTTGTATCTACAATGCTCCATATTTCTTAACGGGTAGTGTAACAACCCGGAAATTTAGAACCAATTTAAAATTTAGAACCAATTTCCATAAAATAAAATTTTAAATTGGTTCTAAATTTCCGGGTTATTACAGGTAGCTATATTAGGAAAACGTTGTGTAGTTAAAGTCCCGCTAAAGCCCCAAAAAATCCTCGCTACAGCCCGTAGCGCCCTTCAACCACTACACTATTTCTATTTAGCGCTGATGAACAATAGTTCCGCTTAAAGCCCGCCATTCTCTACTGCACCCGCTAGATCAACGCTTTTTAGCACCCGCTTTAGCAATATTAGTATATGAAGCTTGATTTGACTAGTTAACTTTTAAAACAAATCGATATAGTTGCTGCAAAAGGATAATTTTAGCATATAAGTGTCTAATATATGGTAGAAATCTGTTATAATCATCAATTTTAATGTGTGTAACCATGATATTCTTTAATTTTATTATATAAGTTTAATAGATATTAGTTTCTTCTGTACAATTGATGTGAGAATGATAATTAATTGATTCTGAAATACTTATTTTAACATTTAGTGTATCTTTTTGCACCTCCGCTATTCCCCGCTATACCTTTTTGGACCTCCACCGCTACAGAACCGCTAAGCGATTTAACTGCATAGGGATAATGTTAATGGGTATGGGGTGCTACAAAAATGACGTGTATTACATTAGTTTGGTTGTGTATAATGTCACAACTATTATTGGTATGGTCCTAATTTCATCCCTTAGTCCATGTGTGTGTGTATTGCTCTCGACTGCAACATTTTTTGAGATAATCAATACAATAATTATGTTCTCTATTCTACTTTCACTTCATAAACATTCTGTTACAATTTCTGATTAACAAAATTATCAATTCTTAACTTGGTATTGTTGGAAATGTTTTATAACATTAGTGAATTATTAAAAATAATGGAATAAGTGTATGAATGGCTCCTTTGGGAGAATAGTCCCACATCATTGGATTATATAGAAAAGGCAAGCATTTATACTTGTTTCTAAGAAATCATGTTAGGGCCTTGGGCTCCCAATACATGCTTTGTTGTGAGGAGGGAGACCATGCATCATGACCACCACACACGCGCGCGCGACCGACCGACTCGACTCGACCCGACCCGGCCCGGTCCGGTTCGGGCTCGGGCTTGGGCTTGGGCTTTGTGGTGTAGACACTTATATTTTTTTGGACCATAAAACTTAGCCTTTTTCGAACCGTTTTTTTATGGAAAAGATTTCTGCAACGGTAAAAACTCTTATCACTCAATTTTAGCGGCCCACTAATCAGTAACCCTAACCCTACTTCTCGTCCTATATATTGTCATTAGCTTCAGACGAGAATACCTATCGAATCACAATTTCTCTTTTTCTCCTAGCCGCCATTAAAAAAATTCTTTCTCTCAGAAATTCTCGAGCAGTATTTTAATTCAGAAAGTGCAAATCTGCACTGATTTGTTGTGCAAGCAAATCAGTTATTGTTTTAGAGGTTGTTTTATCCTAGAGGCGGCGGCGAAGGAACGAACTGGTTTGCACCTTCGACCAGATCGCCGAATCGTCTTCAAGAAAGCGACCTAGTCCGCGACTCAGCCATTGTTTCCCAACAATTTGAAGACAATCTGAAACATTGACTTCCAACTCAACCCTAGACGATTCTGCTCCACCCTCTGCTTTCCAGAACCCTCTCGTGACTGCTGCTCCATTCAGATTTGAAGGCTTGCATTTCAAACGATGGCGTCAGAAGATGGAGTTCTTCCTCACCATCAGAAAGGTTGTGGCTGCGCCGACTACTGACAAACCGCAGCTTCCAGATAAACCTGACGAGGCTGATGTAGCGAAAATGGCATCATGGACTGAACAGTCAAAGCAACTGCAGACCTGGACTGAACAGGATTACTTATGCAAAAACTTTATTCTGAACGGACTGAGCGATGATCTGTATGATTACTATAACTCAGATGAAAAGACAACAAAGGAGATCTGGGAAGCACTGAAAAAGAAATATGATACATAGGAGGCAGGGGCAAAGAAATATGTTGTGAGCCGCTACCTAAAGTACCAGATGACTGATGATAAATCGGTAGAGATGCAGTCTCATGAGCTGCAGAAAATATCTCATGAGATCATCTCCGAAGGTATGGTCTTGGACGAACAATTTCAAATTGCTGTTATCGTTGACAAATTACCCCCAAGCTGGAAAGATTTTAAGAATGTCTTGCGACATAAGACTAAGGAATTTTCCTTAGAGAGCTTGATTACACGCCTCTGTATTGAGGAGGAGGCACGCAAGCAGGACCAGAAAGAAGAGGTCCTGATTGTGAATAACAACAGTACTAAGAAGACCACACCCGCTGTTCTGAAACCAAATCAGAAATCGTTTAAGAATCAGAACAGGCGCAACAAACAGAATGGGAATCCGCAAGGAAACCCAAAAGGACAGCAGAAACCAGCCCAAAAGAATGACTCTAGACAGTTGTTTCTATGTTACAACTGTGGAAAACCAGGTCATATGGCACGTAAGTGTCGGAATAGGCCAAGCTCTACACCGCAGGCTAACCTGACTAAGGAGCCTCTTACGGCTATGATTACTGAGATTCACCTTGTTGGTGGATCAGAGGGTTGGTAGGTAGACACTGGTGCTTGTCGCCATGTCTGCTATGATCGTGGCATGTTCTCGACATACACGACTGCTGAAAATCAGAAAGTGCTATTGGGAGATTCTCACACCACTAGAGTTGCGGGGATTGGCAATGTGGAACTCAAGTTCACATCTGGAAAAACTGTAATTCTGAAAGATGTTATGCACACTCCAGAAATAAGGAAGAATCTGGTCTCTGGCTTCCTCCTTAATAAGGCTGGTTTCACTCAAGTAATTGGGGCTGATTTGTACACCCTAACTTATAAGGGAACTTTTGTGGGAAAGGGTTATGCTTGTGAGGGTATGTTTAAACTGAATGTTGAATCTAATAAAGTGACTACTTCTGCTTACATGTTGGGTGATTTTAATATCTGGCATTCTAGATTATGTCATGTTAATAATCGAATAATCCATAACATGAGCACCCTAGATATGATGCCTAACATGACAGAATCTGAACTTGATAAATGTGAATTCTGTACAGAAGCTAAAATCACAAAGAAACCTCACAAATCTATTGATAGAGTTTCTGAACCCTTAGACTTGATTCATTCTGACATATGTGAACTAGATGGCACTTTGACTAGACAGGGACATCGTTATTTTATCACTTTTATTGATGAATGCTCTGATTTCACATATGTATACCTTATGAAAAATAAAAGTGATGCTTTTGATATGTTTAAAACATTCAAAACTGAGATTGAGAATCAAGCAAAGAGAAAAATTAAGAGACTTCGTAGTGATAGAGGAACAGAATACGAATCTAATTCAATCCTGGACTTCTATAAACAACATGGTATAGTACATGAGAGAATTGCACCCTATTCTCCTGAAATGAACGGTAAAGCAGAAAGGAAAAATAGGACCTTTACCGAACTAGTAGTTGCCATATTATTAAATTCTGGTGCAGCAAAACATTGGTGGGGGGATATTTTATTGACTGTATGCTATGTTCTGAATAAAATCCCCAAATCTAAGAATAAAATTTCTCCTTATGAAATTTTAAAGAATCATAAACCCAATGTCTCATACTTTAGAACTTGGGGTTGTTTAGCTTATGTTCGCATTCCAGACCCTAAGAGACTAAAATTGGCAAGTAGAGCATATGAATGTGCATTTATAGGCTATGCTATTAATAGCAAAGCATATAGATTTTATGACCTTAATGCA
The DNA here is from genome assembly GCA_030737875.1 of Allium sativum. NCBI lineage: Eukaryota > Viridiplantae > Streptophyta > Magnoliopsida > Asparagales > Amaryllidaceae > Allium > Allium sativum. The sequence continues at coordinate 295,273,231 of CM060911.1, read as the reverse complement.
CATAATATAATTGAATCAAATGATGCTGATTTTTATGAAACTAAATTTCCTTTTAAATTAAGGAATAGTGGGGGCACTTCAAATATGCCAATTAGAACAAAACTTAATGAAAATTCTGAAGCTGAACCTAGAAGAAGTAAAATAGCAAGAACCATAAAAGACTTCGGTTCAGATTTTTGTGCTTTTACTATTGAGGAGGATCCCATAAACCTCCAAGAGGCCTTATCTTCTTTAGATGCCGATTTTTGGCGAGAGGCTATAAATGATGAGATGGATTCTTTAGAATCCAACAAGACTTGGCACTTGGTAGATTTACCCCCTAGTTGTAAATCTATAGGCTGTAAATGGGTACTTAAAAAGAAATTAAAACCTGATGGCACTATAGATAAATATAAAGCACGAATAGTAGCTAAAGGTTTTAAACAAAAAGAAAATATAGATTCTTTGACACTTTTTCACCTGTAACTAGAATAACATCCATTCGGGTTTTAATCTCACTTGCTTCCATTCATAATTTACTTATACACCAAATGGATGTTAAAACTGCTTTTTTGAACGGTGAATTAGACGAAGAAATTTAAATGGACCAGCCTGAAGGATTTGTAGTACATGGTCAAGAACATAAAGTATGTAAATTAGATTAATCATTATATGGTTTAAAACAAGCACCTAAACAATGGCATGAAAAATTTGATAACTTAATCATTTCAAATGGTTTTAAAGTTAATGAAAGTGACAAATGCATTTATTACAAATCTGAGAATGACATTTGCACTATTATATGCCTTTATGTAGATGACCTACTCATTTTTGGGTCAAATATTCATGCCATAAACTCAGTCAAATCCTTATTAAGTGTCAATTTTGATATGAAAGATCTAGGTGAGGGGAGTGTAATCCTTGGTATTAAGATTACTAGGTCAGAAAAGGGAATTTCTTTGGATCAATCTCATTACATTGAGAAGATACTAAAGAAATATAATTACTTTGACTGTAAACCTGCAAGTACACCATATGATCACAGTGTAAAGTTATTTAAGAACAATGGTGAAGGTGTAAGACAGTCTGATTATGCGAGCATCATTGGCAGCCTTCGGTATGCCACTGATTGTACTAGACCCGACATTGCCTATGTCGTGGAATTGTTGTGCAGGTTCACCAGTAGACCTAGTATAGAGCACTGGCAATCTATTGAAAGGGTAATGAGATACCTTAAACGAACCATGAACCTTGGATTACATTATGAAAGGTTTCCAGCTATACTTGAAGGATATTCCGATGCAGACTGGAATACCTTATCTGATGACTCTAAAGCGACCAGTGGCTATATATTTAGCATCGTTGGAGGAGCTGTTTCTTGGAAATCCAAGAAACAGACTATTTTGGATCAGTCTACTATGGAGTCTGAGATGATAGCACTAGCTACAGCTAGTGAAGAGGCAGAGTATTTGAGAAATCTGCTAGTTGAGAATCCCTTATGGGAAAAACCGATACCGGCTGTGTTGATACATTGCGATAGTACCGCGGCTATTGCAAAAGTTCAGAACCGTTATTATAATGGTAAGAGACGACAAATACGTTGTAAGAACAGTACGGTTAGAGAACTACTTTCCATAGGTACCGTTAGAGTGGATTACGTACGTAGTGAGGAAAATTTGGAAGATCCTTTGACGAAAGGACTGTCCAGAGAGAAAGTCCATAACTCTTCTAAAGAATGGGACTATTGCCCTTAGATTGTTCAGTCACGCACAATGGTAACCCGACCTAAATGACTGGAGATCCCAAGAACTAGGTTCAATGGGTAATAACAAGTTGTGTAGTGATATGAGTTGAACATGCTATTTAATAAACCAAGAAGCATGTATTCCTGAAGTGATTAGAGGATGAGTTAATAGAAACTCTTAATGAGATCTATACTCTATGTGGAGTGGAGTACCTACCTTCACGAGTGCTCTTGATAGACTCACCTTTGTGAATATGGAAATGTGGCCGTTTCCTATGGAGTTGCGGGCAAAACTTCTAGAGCATTCACTGAACTAGGATAGATGTGCATGGCCATAAATGCACGGGCTTATTTGATTGCACTATAGAAAAGGTTGTGTGTGGCTTGATGTCAGGAATAGAGTTCAAGACTACGTGTCACTCTAGTGAAAATTGAATCTTATTCACTATGCGAAGGTTCAAGTCGAAAGACACCTATTGTTTATGCACAATCTTATGTTTTTAAGAAACTGCTCGAAAATATTTTTAGAAATTCAAGTGGGGGATTGTTGGAAACGTTTTATAACATTATTGAATTATTAAAAATAATGGAAGAAGTGTATGAATGGCTTCTATGGGAGAATAGTCCCACATCATGGGATTATATAGAAGAGGCAAGCATTTATACTTGTTTCTAAGAAATCATGTTGGGGCCTTGGGCTCCCAATACATGCCTTGTTGTGAGGAGGGTGACCATGCATCATGACCACCACACACGCGCGCGCGACCGACTGACTCGACCCGGTCCGGTTCGGCTCGGGCTCAGACTTGGGCTTAGGCTTTGTGGTGTAGACACATATATTTTTTTTGGACCATAAAACTTAGCCTTTTTCGAACCCTTTTTTTATGGAAAAGATTTCTACAACGGTAAAAACTCTTATCTCTCAATTTTAGCGGCCCACTAATCAGTAACCCTAACCCTAATTCTTGTCCTATATATTGTCATTAGCTTCAGATGAGAATACCTACCGAATCACAATTTCTCTTTTTCTCTCAGCCGCCATTAAAAATTTTCTTTCTCTCATAAATTCTCGAGCAGTATTTTAATTCAGAAAGTACAAATCTGCAATGATTTGTTGTGCAAGCAAATCAATTATTGTTTTAGAGGCTGTTTTATCCTAGAGGCGGCGGCGAAGGAACGAACTGGTTTGCACCTCCGACTAGATCGCCGAATCGTCTTCAAGAAAGCGACCTAGTCCGCGACTCAGCCATTGTTTCCCAAAAGGTATCAGAGCATGTTGAGGATAGATTGTTTTCCCCATCAGAGAATTATCATAATTTGGGGTTTTACTGCCTAAATCTTGATCGAAAAAGATTCACATCATCTGATTTGTGCTTTCCTAGCAAGTGCAAGTCAAAATACTTTCTTCATCCTTGTCTTCATTGGTTGCATCAAACCATTAATGCAGTTTCGTTTCTCCGCTCACTGCCATATCAAGAAGTGTTGTTTCAAAGCACCCTCATCATTAACAACACTTCGAATTTCATCTGAGTTATGCCTTTATCCCATCATACATGTCTGCCTTCGTTTCTTGGTTTCAGATCAGAATCTGATCATCTTTGGCATGACAATTCAAGGTAGCAGGGAAAGCCCATAACTCTTTACATCAAGGATGTCTCAAAACCAGCCAGATATAGCTCAAAATTTGATGAAGGCCATCATCAAGCCTCAAAGTCGATTGATCTCCATTCAGCTTTACGAATCAAACTACTGATATAGAAATTGCAAACAGAAACTGCAATTAGAAGATACAGACTTGATGGTTATATTCTTGGGACAAAGATAGTCCCACCGATATTCACAAGAGATAGTGAAGATAAATTAGTGCCTAATCAATGTTATGTAACATATCAGAGGCATGACAGTCTAGTATGTTCCTAGATGATGTCATCAATCAGTGCTGCAAATTTTCCACCACTGATTGGATGTAAAACAACATAAGAAATATGGTCAGCTGTCGAGAGAAATTTTACATCTCAATCAACGGCCAGAATAATGCATTATAGAATGCAACTGCAAAACATAAAAAAGAAGGCATCGCCATGAATTAGTATCTTCTCAAAATCAAGAATCTCTGTTATCAATTGGCCTTTGTAAGCCACAAAGTTACTAATTTGTAAAACTATCTGTTTAGAATAAGTGGCCTAGGTGTTGAGTATGAAGTTGTTGTCGCTATCATCTCATCCATGGAACCAACCCCATCTCTATAATATGTGTACTCTACCTTGTTGGAACATGAAAGCGGAATTGAACGCATAAAAAGTGCAAATTCTAACCTATTTGTTAACTATGTAAACTAGAACAAGGAAAAGCAACAAGAAAAAGGAAGTGTATCAAGAGGGCAATACTTCAATTAGAGAGGTAGTCAAATTAATACAGGTAGAGGCAGAGGAAGAAGCTACAATAATAATAAAATGAGATGTCAAATCTATAAGAAAATTGATTACCAGTAAATGTTATTTTAGATTAAATACTAATTACACACGATCACAATAACCCAGTAATACAAGCATAAATCTATTCAACACACAGAAAGACAACACAAAAAACTAAGTAGAAGGGTCAGAGTACAGCTACAGCTAGTGATGTTAACAATGACTATTGGTACCCTCCCTCTAGAGCCACTAACCATGCGACAAACTGTTTAAGCAATCCAAACTTGGGTAATAAAGAATACAGAAGTACTCAAAATATTCTTGTTGGTATTGGAAAATCAGTACATATAACGCATACAGGAAATGTAATGATTAATGAACCCAAGAAACTGTTTGTAAAAACTTACTAATGGTTCATCAATCAAGAAAAAATTAATGAGTGTTTCGTAATTTGCAAAAGACAATAATGTGTATTTTGATTTTTTTCCAAATATGTGTGTAATCACTGACATACTAACACATGAAATCATATTGCAGGGTAAAGAGAATAAAGGACTATATAAATTTCATGTTACTAATTCAGCAAATTCTGAATCTAAGGAAAATACTTGTGTTCTCAATGTTGAGAATGATTCCGAATACAGAAAATATTTGATATTTGGCATAGCAAATTAGGACATGCAATGTTAAGACTATTAAGCATGTAATGAACAACAATGATATTATGTTTGACATATTTCTTACTTCTTGTGTTTGCACATTTTGCCAAATAGGAAAAGTCACAAAATTGCATTTTCAAATTCTAGCACTGATTGCACACAACCACTTGAACTGATTTCCACTGACCTATTGGGTCCTGCCTCAGTTTATTATGACTATGACTACAAATATTACATATCATTCGTTGATGCATATTCTCGATTTTGTGGATTTATTTATTGAAATATAAGTCTAAAACGTACAACATTGTAATGCGGTTTATTGCTAAGATGGAAAATCTAAATGGTCATAAGATTAAAACTTTTCAAATTGATATGGAAGAAAATTTCTACCACTAAAACAAATTTTTCGAAAGAAAGGGGATAAGACATAGAATTATATGTCCCTACACCTCTGAACATGTTGGAAATGTTTTACAAAGATTAAGTGAATTATTAAAAATGTTGAATAAGTGTATGAATGACTCTTATGTGTGAATAGTCCCACATCATGGGATTATATAGAAGAGGCAAAGATTTATAATTGTTTCTAAAAAATCATGTCGGGGCATTGAGCTCCCAATACATGCTTTGTTATGAGGAGGGAGACCATGCATCATGAACATCACACACACGCACGAACGACCGACCGACTTGACTCTACCCGACCCGGCCCGGTCCGGTTTGTGCTCGGGCATATGAAGTTGCAATATAATCAAATATATTTTCCAATCGTCTAAGATAGTTATGGGAAACCACTGTGATAAAACCTTTTGCGACTGTATTACATCTGCTTTAGCCCATTGTTTAAAATATATAGAATACGTAAAATATCTGTTTATTGTTGCAACGCTCACCTATGATGTTAGCATTATTTAATAACTGAAACCAAAATTTTACTAATGTGAAACAAAACAATTCGTAGCATACAACATAGGCATTACAAACACAAAAATAGCCATAAAGTATGGGAAATTCAGAGTACCACTGACATAACCAAAAAATGCTATTAAATACATAGGAATTTACCATTAGAACCTCTAAGCAGTTTGTAATTTCATCAACAAAAGTTGCTGCTTTGGGGTTTTCCAGTAGAAACTTTAGACAATCTTTAGCAGGTTCTAGTAATGTGTTCATGTGTTTTCAAACAAACTATGTTGCACCATAACCTATTTGGTTCAGAAAGTTTGCATCGCCAGCAGAGGGCTCTGGTTCTACAATGAAAATGGCTTTGCAACCTGAATCGATGGCTTCACTTCGAACAGGGATTTGTTCTACTTCAAGCAACTTGAAGGTGTGTCAAAGGCTTTCTTCAGTCATCTATATGGAATAAGTAAGGAAGAGGCATAAGCTGGAAGATACAGTATTACACTTAAAATACACTGCTTTTTGTGTCGAAGCACCCTGCTTCAAGTGTAACTGCACTCTGCTTGAGTTTTAAAGCACCTCACGCATCAAGCATTTGTTGGAAAATGAATGAGCAAAGAAGGAGAAAAGTGGGAAGAAGAAGAGATAGGGGTAGCAACATTTAAAGTCCCACATCATAGAAATATTAGCACAATCTCTCCTTATATATTGGAAGCCAAATATGCTTATGTAAAATAAAAAAGAGAGGGATAATAAAAGGATGTGGACTTGGCCATATTAAATACATTAAAAAGTCAAAGATAAGGGCCTTGGGCCTTGGGGCACTCCTCCTTGCCTATATATACACTGCCCAAAACAAAGACAGAATTCACTTTTTTCTACTGCGTTATTCCTTCTTCTTCAACGTAATTCTATGATCTAGTTTCTATAACTAACTTCAGTTCGTCGGAGCTCCGTTTGCTGGCACTAAGCTGCGGAGTTGGTCCGTTTTATCCTGGGAAACGAATTGCAACTACGTCGATTGGTGTATACGACGGCAATATTGTTTCAAGGAAACAGAAAAGTTCTGGACTCGGACATTATTTAAACAGAATACTTTCTGTTTATCTTTGATTTTATGCACAAATCGGTTGCGCTTTCTATGATTATTGTAAACATAGTTTGACGTGACAATTGTGACATAATTGAATAACGGTGATTGTTGTTGCTGTCTGTTTGTAATACAATTGTGTAATTACAAAAGTTCTAACAATCTTGAAACAATATTTTGTTGCAGATGACGAAAAACAGCAGCACTGATTCTGCACCGATTCAGACGGTGAAAACTGCTCAGCCAGCGCCTGTGCTTCCGACAATGGCTCTGTCTCATGGCGAAAGGCTAGAGAAGTTCAATGGAATCAATTTCAAGCACTAGCAACAGAAAATGTTGTTTTATTTAACAACACTAAGCCTTGCAAAGTTTCTGACTGAAGAGGCTCCTGTGGTAGACGAACTCGAACCTGACGCTACTAAAGTAGAGGCACTTAATATCTGGACAAATTCAGATTTCATGTGCAAAAACTATATTCTGAATGGTCTGGATGATAGCCTCTACAATGTCTATTGTACTTTGCAACGTCCAAACAACTCTGGTTGGCTCTGGAAAAGAAGTACAAAACTGAAGATGCAGGCATGAAGAAATTCATTGCTGGAAAATTTCTAGACTTCAAAATGGTTGACTCAAAGACGGTGATAAGTCAAGCTCAAGAACTGCAACTTATCATCCGTCAATTAGAAGATGAAAAGATGACTCTTAGCGAGACTTTTAAAGTTGCTGCAACTATTGAGAAATTGCCTCCTTCTTGGAAGGACTTTAAAAATTACCTTAAGCACAAGCGTAAGGAAATGACAATGGAAGATCTCATAGTTCGGCTTCGCATTGAGGAAGATAACAGAAATTCTGAGAAAAAGATTTCTCAGAATATTGCTGCCAAAGCAAATGTTGTTGAGTCAGACAAAACTAACAAAAGAAAAAGGGAGAATGCTCCTAAGAAGTCAAAGAAATTTCTGGGTTCTTGCCACAACTGTGGAAAGAAGGGGCACAAAGCAGCCGAATGTCGTGCGCCTAAAAAGAAGAAGTTGGAAGCAAATACGGCTGATGTTTCGAAAGGCATTTCTGATCTTGATTTATGTGCAGTAATATCAGAATGCAACCTTATTGGCAACTCAAAGGAATGGTTTGTAGACACTGGAGCCACTCGACACATATGTGCTAACAAGTGGATGTTTACAACCTATAAAACTGCAACTGATGCTGAACAACTTTTAATGGGCAATTTTTCCACTTCCAAGGTCGAAGGCAAAGGAAAAGTTGTGCTGAAACTGACTTCTGGAAAGGAACTGACTTTAAATTATGTTCTCCATGTTCCAGAAATTCGCAAGAACCTGATTTCAGGATCGTTGCTGAGCAAGCATGGCTTCAAATTGATCTTTGAAGCTGACAAATTTGTTCTTTCCAAGAATGGGGTGTATGTTGGAAGAGGTTATGTGTGTGATGGTTTATTTAAAGCAAATGTAACCACTATTGTACCACGCACTGAAATGAATGAAAGTGAATCTTCTGCTTATATTGTTGAATCTTCTAACATATGGCATTCTAGATTAGGGCATGTAAACTTTGATACATTGCGAAAATTGATTAATCTAGAATTTATACCAAAATGCAATATAGATTCCAACTATAAATGTCAAGTTTGTGCAGAAGCAAAATTGACAAGAACCTCGTTTCATCATGTTGAACGAGTGACAGAACCTCTAGACTTAATACATACTGATGTATGCGATTTGAAAATGTGTCAAACTAGAGGTGGAAAAAGGTACTTTATTACATTCATTGATGATTGTATCAGATACTGTCATGTGTATCTCCTTAGAAGTAAGGACGAAGCATTCGAAATGTTTAAACAGTATAAGGCAGAGGTTGTGAATCAACTCAACAAGAAAATAAAATCATTAAGAAGTGATAGAGGAGGAGAATACGAATCTCCATTTGAGGAATTCTGTGCTGAACATGGAATTATACATCAAACAACAGCCCCGTATTCACCTCAATCCAACGGTATAGCCGAACGGAAAAATAGAACTCTTAAAGAAATGATGAATGCCTTACTAATTAGCTCTGGCTTGCCAGATAACTATTGGGGGGAAGCTATTCTTTCGGCAAATCATATTTTAAATAAAATACCCCGAAAGAAAATATCTAAATCTCCTCATGAACTTTGGAAAAACAGACCACCATCCTACAAATACCTAAAAGTGTGGGGGTGTCTTGCCAAAGTAGAGGTACCAAAACCAAAGAAGGTCAAAATTGGACCAAAAACAATTGATTGTGTATTCATTGGATATGCACAAAACAGTGCTGCATATCGATTTTTGGTACACAAATCTGAAATTGATGATATTCATGAAAATACCATCATTGAATCGAGAAATGCTAGATTTTTCGAACATGTATTTCCCTTGAAACATGGTACTGAAAATCATGCACCTAAGAGACCAAGGGAAATTGAAGTTCCTTACTCTATTGAGGACGCTGAACAAAATAACACTCAGCAAAGTAGTGTTGAGCAGCAAGTGGAGGAACCAAGAAAAAGTAAAAGGTCAAGGACTTTAAAAACCTTTGGACCGGACTTCTATACATTTATGTTAGAAGATGATCCATTGACATACAAACAAGCTATGTCTTCCAACGATGCCCCTTATTGGAAGGAGGCAATTAACAATGAAATTGAATCCATTATGTCAAATCATACATGGGAATTGGTTGATTTACCTCAAGGATGTAAGGCCTTAGGTAATAAATGGATATTTAAAAAGAAATTGAAACCTGATGGTTCAATAGACAAGTACAAAGCTCGTCTGGTAGTCCAAGGATTTAGACAAAAGGAAGACCTGGACTATTTCGATACATATTCACCTGTAACAAGGATAACGTCAATTAGAATGCTCATTGCAATTGCATCCGTACATGACTTGGAAATACATCAAATGGATGTTAAAACTGCATTCTTGAATGGTGAACTAGAGGAGGAAATCTATATGAAACAACCTGAAGGATTTCTAAGCTCAGAAAATGAGCATAAAGTTTGCAAACTGGTAAAATCACTTTATGGCCTTAAGCAAGCTCCAAAACAGTGGCATGAGAAGTTTGACAATACTATGTTATCAAATGGATTCACGATAAATGAATCAGATAAATGTGTGTACATAAAACATACACACATTGGATATGTCATTGTTTGTCTTTATGTTGATGACCTATTGATCCTAGGCAACAACAAGGCTATAATAACATCTACAAAGGATATGTTATCCTCTAGATTCGATATGAAAGACCTAGGACTAGCTGATGTAATATTGGGTGTAAAAATTCTGAGAACACCACAGGGATATGCATTGTCCCAATCGCATTACATCACCAAAATACTTGAGAAATTCAAGCAATATAATGTAACTATTGCAAAATCACCAGTAGATATGAACCAAAATTGGGTAAAGAACACTGGTGATGGTATTTACCAATTGGAATACTCTCGTATACTAGGAAGTATCATGTATGTTATGAACTGTACTAGGCCTGATATCGCATATGCTGTAAGAAAACTAAGTAGATTTACCAGCAATCCTGGTAAACATCATTGGAAAGCGATAATCAGAGTTCTAGGATATCTAAAGTATACACAGAGTTATGGTCTATACTATACAAACTATCCTTCAATAGTGGAAGGATACAGTGATGCAAATTGGATCACTGGATCAAATGATACAAAGTCTACAAGTGGATACGTGTTCACATTAGGAAATGGAGCAATTTCATGGAAATCATCCAAACAGACTTGTACCGCTAGATCTACGATGAAATCAGAGTTTATTGCACTAGATAAGACTGCAGAAGAAGCAGAATGGATTCGAAGCTTCTTGGAAGACATTCCTAATTGGAGCAAACCTATGCCTCCAATATGTATACATTGTGATAGTCAATCAGCTATTGGAAGAGCTAATAGTACACTATACAATGGTAAATCTAGGCATATTCATCGTAGACATAAAACGATAAGACAACTTCTCTCTAATGGGGTTATCACAATAGATTACATTCGATCTAAAGATAACTTAGCGGATCCACTTACAAAAGGCTTGCCAAGAGAGAAAGTTCAAACCTTATCGAAGGGAATGGGGCTAAGGCCTATAGACTAAAGGTTTTTCTGAAATGGAAACCCCACCTAGATGACTGGAGATCCCAAGATCTAGGTTCAAAGGGACAACGAAGTTTTAGAGAAACTTGATGGCACTGTTATACACAAACCATTCCTATGATAAGTCAGTGCATTATATGTTGAATAAGGATAAGTATTAGTACTTTTAATGATGTCTGTATTTGAGGAATTAAAGAATACCCTTTACAGAATCATCTACGTAAGTGCGAAGGCACCGCTTCAAAGAGAATTATGAGGCCAAATTCTCTATGCACTTATGAGACCAGGCAGGTGTTCAAGGAAAAAACGAACACATACAGAGAACGAAGGGTTATAAGAAACATTTATCGTGTGTTATCTACTTTGGAATTACACAAAAGGCTTACAGTTCAAGGACAGTCTATGTCTACTGATTCGCCTGTGATTCAAATAGGTAATCACTAGGAAAGTTCAAAGCCCTTGTGCTACTTTAACCGATGCGATAAATGGTTCGTGAAACTAAGATCGATTGCTCATTCATATGGGGGATTGTTGGAAAATGAATGAGCAAAGAAAGAGAAAAGTGGGAAGAAGAAGAGATAGGGGTAGCAACATTTAAAGTCCCACATCATAGAAATATTAGCACAATCTCTCCTTATATATTAGAAGCCAAATATGCTTATGTAAAATAAAAAAGAGAGGGATAATAAAAGGATGTGGACTTGGCCATATTAAATACATTAAAAAGTCAAAGATAAGGGCCTTGGGCCTTGGGGCTCTTGGGGTCTCCTGATTGGATATGGCCGACGTTGCTGATTGGGCTAGTGCACTGACATGAGAATATTTTTTCACAGAATTTTAAAAGGTGTGTCTGTTCAGTCCAGAATTTGAAAGGAATGTCTGTTAACTGAACGAGTACAACCATTTGAATTCTCAGCATATGCATATTAATAACAAAGTGGTTAAAGGGTCGCAACCTTTCCTATTCTGACAGTTACTGATGCATGCGAACAGGCACTCCTCCTTGCCTATATATACACTGCCCAAAACAAAGACAGAATTCACTTTTTTCTGCTGCGTTATTCCTTCTTCTTCAACGTAATTCTCTGATCTAGTTTCTATAACCAACTTCAGTTCGTCGGAGCTCCGTTTGCTGGCACTAAGCTGCGGAGTTGGTCCGTTTTATCCTGGGAAACAAATTGCAACTACGTCGATTGGTGTATACGACGACCATATTGTTTCAAGGAAACAGAAAAGTTCTGGACTCGGACATTATTTAAACAGAATACTTTCTGTTTATCTTTGATCTTATGCACAAATCGGTTGCGCTTTCTATGATTATTGTAAACATAGTTTGAAGTGACAATTGTGACATAATTGAATAACAGTGATTGTTGTTGCTGTCTGTTTGTAATACAATTGTGTAATTACAAAAGTTCTAACAATCTTGAAACAATATTTTGTTGCAGATGACGAAAAACAACAGCACTGATTCTGCACCGATTCAGACGGTGAAAACTGCTCAGCCAGCGCCTGTGCTTCCGACAATGGCTCTGTCTCATGGCGAAAGGCCAGAGAAGTTCAATGGAATCAATTTCAAGCGCTGGCAACAGAAAATGTTGTTTTATTTAACAACACTAAGCCTTGCAAAGTTTCTGACTGAAGAGGCTCCTATGGTAGACAAACTCGAACCTGACGCTACTAAATTAGAGGCACTTAATATCTGGACAAATTCAGATTTCATGTGCAAAAATTATATTCTGAATGGTCTGGATGATAGCCTCTACAATGTCTATTGTACTTTTGCAACGTCCAAACAACTCTGGTTGGCTCTGGAAAAGAAGTACAAAACTGAAGATGCAGGCATGAAGAAATTCATTGCTGGAAAATTTCTAGACTTCAAAATGGTTGACTCAAAGACGGTGATAAGTCAAGCTCAAGAACTGCAACTTATCATCCGTCAATTAGAAGATGAAAAGATGACTCTTAGCGAGACTTTTCAAGTTGCTGCAACTATTGAGAAATTGCCTCCTTCTTGGAAGGACTTTAAAAATTACCTTAAGCACAAGCGTAAGGAAATGACAATGGAAGATCTCATAGTTCGGTTTCGCATTGAGGAAGATAACAGAAATTCTGAGAAAAAGATTTCTCAGAATATTGCTGCCAAAGCAAATGTTGTTGAGTCAGACAAAACTAACAAAAGAAAAAGGGAGAATGCTCCTAAGAAGTCAAAGAAATTTCTGGGTTCTTGCCACAACTGTGGAAAGAAGGGGCACAAAGCAGCCGAATGTCGTGCGCCTAAAAAGAAGAAGTTGGAAGCAAATACGGCTGATGTTTCGAAAGGCATTTCTGATCTTGATTTATGTGCAGTAATATCAGAATGCAACCTTATTGGCAACTCAAAGGAATGGTTTGTGGACACTGGAGCCACTCGACACATATGTGCTAACAAGTGGATGTTTACAACCTATAAAACTGCAACTGATGCTGAACAACTTTTTATGGGCAATTCTTCCACTCCCAAGGTCGAAGGCAAAGGAAAAGTTGTGCTGAAACTGACTTCTGGAAAGGAACTGACTTTAAATGATGTTCTCCATGTTCCAGAAATTCGCAAAAACCTGATTTCAGGATCGTTGCTGAGCAAGCATGGCTTCAAATTGATCTTTGAAGCTGACAAATTTGTTCTTTCCAAGAATGGGGTGTATGTTGGAAGAGGTTATGTGTGTGATGGTTTATTTAAAGCAAATGTAACCACTATTGTACCACGCACTGAAATGAATGAAAGTAAATCTTCTGCTTATATTGTTGAATCTTCTAACATATGGCATTCTAGATTAGGGCATGTAAACTTTGATACATTGCGAAAATTGATTAATCTATAATTTATACCAAAATGCAATATAGATTCCAACTATAAATGTCAAGTTTGTGCAGAAGCAAAATTGACAAGAAGCTCGTTTCATCATGTTGAACGAGTGACAGAACCTCTAGACTTAATACATACTGATGTATGCGAGTTGAAAATGTGTCAAACTAGAGGTGGAAAAAGGTACTTTATTACATTCATTGATGATTGTACCAGATACTGTCATGTGTATCTCCTTAGAAGTAAGGACGAAGCATTCGAAATGTTTAAACAGTATAAGGCAGAAGTTGAGAATCAACTCAACAAGAAAATAAAATCTTTAAGAAGTGATAGAGGAGGAGAATATGAATCTCCATTTGAGGAATTCTGTGTTGAACATGGAATTATACATCAAACTACAGCCCCGTATTCACCTCAATCCAACGGTATAGCGGAACGGAAAAATAAAACTCTTAAAGAAATGACGAATGCCTTACTAATTAGCTCTGGCTTGCCAGATAACTATTGGGGGGAAGCTATTCTTCCGGCAAATCGTATTTTAAATAAAATACCCCGAAAGAAAATATCTAAATCTCCTCATGAACTTTGGAAAAACAGACCACCATCCTACAAATACCTAAAAGTGTGGGGGTGTCTTGCCAAAGTAGAGGTACCAAAACCAAAGAAGGTCAAAATTGGAACAAAAACAATTGATTGTGTATTCATTGGATATGCACAAAACAGTGCTGCATATCGATTTTTGGTACACAAATCTGAAATTGATGATATTCATGAAAATACCATCATTGAATCGAGAAATGCTAGATTTTTCGAACATGTATTTCCCTTGAAACATGGTACTGAAAATCATGCACCTAAGAGACCAAGGGAAATTGAAGTTCCTTACTCTATTGAGGACGCTGAACAAAATAACACTCAGCAAAGTAGTGTTGAGCAGCAAGTGGAGGAACCAAGAAAAAGTAAAAGGTCAAGGACTTTAAAAATCTTTGGACCGGACTTCTATACATTTATGTTAGAAGATGATCCATTGACATACAAACAAGATATGTCTTCCAACGATGCCCCTTATTGGAAGGAGGCAATAAACAATGAAATTGAATCCATTATGTCAAATCATACATGGGAATTGGTTGGTTTACCTCAAGGATGTAAGGCCTTAGGTAATAAATGGATATTTAAAAAGAAATTGAAACCTGATGGTTCAATAGACAAGTACAAAGCTCGTCTGGTAGTCCAAGGATTTAGGC
The DNA here is from genome assembly GCA_030737875.1 of Allium sativum. NCBI lineage: Eukaryota > Viridiplantae > Streptophyta > Magnoliopsida > Asparagales > Amaryllidaceae > Allium > Allium sativum. The sequence continues at coordinate 295,258,203 of CM060911.1, read as the reverse complement.
AAAAGGAAGACCTGGACTATTTCGATACATATTCACCTGTAACAAGGATAACGTCAATTAGAATGCTCATTGCAATTGCATCCGTACATGACTTGGAAATACATCAAATGGATGTTAAAACTGCATTCTTGAATGGTGAACTAGAGGAGGAAATCTATATGAAACAACCTGAAGGATTTCTAAGCTCAGAAAATGAGCATAAAGTTTGCAAACTGGTAAAATCACTTTATGGCCTTAAGCAAGCTCCAAAACAGTGGAATGAGAAGTTTGACAATACTATGTTATCAAATGGATTCACGATAAATGAATCAGATAAATGTGTGTACATAAAACATACACACATTGGATATGTCATTGTTTGTCTTTATGTTGATGACCTATTGATCCTAGGCAACAACAAGGCCATAATAACATCTACAAATGATATGTTATCCTCTAGATTCGATATGAAAGACCTAGGACTGGCTGATGTAATATTGGGTGTAAAAATTCTGAGAACACCACAGGGATATGCATTATCCCAATCGCATTACATCACCAAAATACTTGAGAAATTCAAGCAATATAATGTAACTATTGCAAAATCACCAGTAGATATGAACCCAAAATTGGGTAAAGAACACTGGTGACGGTATTTACCAATTGGAATACTCTCGTATACTAGGAAGTATCATGTATGTTATGAACTGTACTAGGCCTGATATCGCATATGTTGTAAGAAAACTAAGTAGATTTACCAGCAATCCTGGTAAACATCATTGGAAAGCGATAATCAGAGTTCTAGGATATCTAAAGTATACATAGAGTTAAGGTCTATACTATACAAACTATCCTTCAATAGTGGAAGGATACAGTGATGCAAATTGGATCACTGGATCAAATGATACAAAGTCTACAAGTGGATACGTGTTCACATTAGGAAATGGAGCAATTTCATGGAAATCATCCAAACAGACTTGTATCGCTAGATCTACGATGAAATCAGAGTTTATTGCACTAGATAAGACTGCAGAAGAAGCAGAATGGATTCGAAGCTTCTTGGAAGACATTCCTAATTGGAGCAAACCTATGCCTCCAATATGTATACATTGTGATAGTCAATCAGCTATTGGAAGAGCTAATAGTACACTATACAATGCTAAATCTAGGCATATTCATCGTAGACATAAAACGATAAGACAACTTCTCTCTAATGGGGTTATCACAATAGATTACATTCGATCTAAAGATAACTTAGCGGATCCACTTACAAAAGGCTTGCCAAGAGAGAAAGTTCAAACCTTATCGAAGGGAATGGGGCTAAGGCCTATAGACTAAAGGTTTTTCTGAAATGGAAACCCCACCTAGTTGACTGGAGATCCCAAGATCTAGGTTCAAAGGGACAACGAAGTTTTAGAGAAACTTGATGGCACTGTTATACACAAACCATTCCTATGATAAGTCAGTGCATTATATGTTGAATAAGGATAAGTATTAGTACTTTTAATGATGTCTGTATTTGAGGAATTAAAGAATACCCTTTACAGAATCACCTACGTAAGTGCGAAGGCGCCGCTTCAAAGAGAATTATGAGGCCAAATTCTCTATGCACTTATGAGATCAGGCAGGTGTTCAAGGCAAAAACGAACACATACAGAGAACGAAGGGTTATAAGAAACATTTATCGTGTGTTATCTACTTTGGAATTACACAAAAGGCTTACAGTTCAAGGACAGTCTATGTCTACTGATTCGCCTGTGATTCAAATAGGTAATCACTAGGAAAGTTCAAAGCCCTTGTGCTACTTTAACCGATGCGATAAATGGTTCGTGAAACTAAGATCGATTGCTCATTCATATGGGGGATTGTTGGAAAATGAATGAGCAAAGAAAGAGAAAAGTGGGAAGAAGAAGAGATAGGGGTAGCAACATTTAAAGTCCCACATCATAGAAATATTAGCACAATCTCTCCTTATATATTAGAAGCCAAATATGCTTATGTAAAATAAAAAAGAGAGGGATAATAAAAGGATGTGGACTTGGCCATATTAAATACATTAAAAAGTCAAAGATAAGGGCCTTGGGCCTTGGGGCTCTTGGGGTCTCCTGATTGGATATGGCCGACGTTGCTGATTGGGCTAGTGCACTGACATGAGAATATTTTTTCTCAGAATTTTAAAAGGTGTGTCTGTTCAGTCCAGAATTCGAAAGGAATGTCTGTTAACTGAACGAGTACAACCATTTGAATTCTCAACATATGCATATTAATAACAGAGCGGTTAAAGGGTCGCAACCTTTCCTATTCTGACAGTTACTGATGCATGCGAACAGGCACTCCTCCTTGCCTATATATACACTGCCCAAAACAAAGACAGAATTCACTTTTTTCTGCTGCGTTATTCCTTCTTCTTCAACGTAATTCTCTGATCTAGTTTCTATAACCAACTTCAGTTCGTCGGAGCTCCGTTTGCTGGCACTAAGCTGCGGAGTTGGTCCGTTTTATCCTGGGAAACAAATTGCAACTACGTCGATTGGTGTATACGACGGCAATATTGTTTCAAGGAAAAAGAAAAGTTCTGGACTCGGACATTATTTAAACAGAATACTTTCTGTTTATCTTTGATTTTATGCACAAATCGGTTACGATTTCTATGATTATTGTAAACATAGTTTGACGTGACAATTGTGACATAATTGAATAACAGTGATTGTTGTTGCTGTCTGTTTGTAATACAATTGTGTAATTACAAAAGTTCTAACAATCTTGAAACAATATTTTGTTGCAGATGACGAAAAACAGCAGCACTGATTCTGCACCGATTCAGACGGTGAAAACTGCTCAGCCAGCGCCTGTGCTTCCGACAATGGCTCTGTCTCATGGCGAAAGGCCAGAGAAGTTCAATGGAATCAATTTCAAGCACTAGCAACAGAAAATGTTGTTTTATTTAACAACACTAAGCCTTGCAAAGTTTCTGACTGAAGAGGCTCCTGTGGTAGACGAACTTGAACCTGACGCTACTAAAGTAGAGGCACTTAATATCTGGACAAATTCAGATTTCATGTGCAAAAACTATATTCTGAATGGTCTGGATGATAGCCTCTACAATGTCTATTGTACTTTGCAACGTCCAAACAACTCTGGTTGGCTCTGGAAAAGAAGTACAAAACTGAAGATGCAGGCATGAAGAAATTCATTGTTGGAAAATTTCTAGACTTCAAAATGGTTGACTCAAAGACGGTGATAAGTCAAGCTCAAGAACTGCAACTTATCATCCGTCAATTAGAAGATGAAAAGATGACTCTTAGCGAGACTTTTCAAGTTACTGCAACTATTGAGAAATTGCCTCCTTCTTGGAAGGACTTTAAAAATTACCTTAAGCACAAGCGTAAGGAAATGACAATGGAAGATCTCATAGTTCGGCTTCGCATTGAGGAAGATAACAGAAATTCTGAGAAAAAGATTTCTCAGAATATTGCTGCCAAAGCAAATGTTGTTGAGTCAGACAAAACTAACAAAAGAAAAAGGGAGAATGCTCCTAAGAAGTCAAAGAAATTTCTGGGTTCTTGCCACAACTGTGGAAAGAAGGGGCACAAAGCAGCCGAATGTCGTGCGCCTAAAAAGAAGAAGTTGGAAGCAAATACGGCTGATGTTTCGAAAGGCATTTCTGATCTTGATTTATGTGCAGTAATATCAGAATGCAACCTTATTGGCAACTCAAAGGAATGGTTTGTAGACACTGGAGCCACTCGACACATATGTGCTAACAAGTGGATGTTTACAACCTATAAAACTGCAACTGATGCTGAACAACTTTTTATGGGCAATTCTTCCACTTCCAAGGTCGAAGGCAAAGGAAAAGTTGTGCTGAAACTGACTTCTGGAAAGGAACTGACTTTAAATGATGTTCTCCATGTTCCAGAAATTCGCAAGAACCTGATTTCAGGATCGTTGCTGAGCAAGCATGGCTTCAAATTGATCTTTGAAGCTGACAAATTTGTTCTTTTCAAGAATGGGGTGTATGTTGGAAGAGGTTATGTGTGTGATGGTTTATCTAAAGCAAATGTAACCACTATCGTACCACGCACTGAAATGAATGAAAGTGAATCTTCTGCTTATATTGTTGAATCTTCTAACATATGGCATTCTAGATTAGGGCATGTAAACTTTGATACATTGCGAAAATTGATTAATCTAGAATTTATACCAAAATGCAATATAGATTCCAACTATAAATGTCAAGTTTGTGCAGAAGCAAAATTGATAAGAACCTCGTTTCATCATGTTGAACGAGTGACAGAACCTCTAGACTTAATACATACTGATGTATGCGATTTGAAAATGTGTCAAACTAGAGGTGGAAAAAGGTACTTTATTACATTCATTGATGATTGTACCAGATACTGTCATGTGTATCTCCTTAGAAGTAAGGACGAAGCATTCGAAATGTTTAAACAGTATAAGGCAGAAATTGAGAATCAACTCAACAAGAAAATAAAATCTTTAAGAAGTGATAGAGGAGGAGAATACGAATCTCCATTTGAGGAATTCTGTGCTGAACATGGAATTATACATCAAACTACAGCCCCGTATTCACCTCAATCCAACGGTATAGCCGAACGGAAAAATAGAACTCTTAAAGAAATGATGAATGCCTTACTAATTAGCTCTGGCTTGCCAGATAACTATTGGGGGGAAGCTATTCTTTCGGCAAATCATATTTTAAATAAAATACCCCGAAAGAAAATATCTAAATCTCCTCATGAACTTTGGAAAAACAGACCACCATCCTACAAATACCTAAAAGTGTGGGGGTGTCTTGCCAAAGTAGAGGTACCAAAACCAAAGAAGGTCAAAATTGGACCAAAAACAATTGATTGTGTATTCATTGGATATGCACAAAACAGTGCTGCATATCGATTTTTGGTACACAAATCTGAAATTGATGATATTCATGAAAATACCATCATTGAATCGAGAAATGCTAGATTTTTCGAACATGTATTTCCCTTGAAACATGGTACTGAAAATCATGCACCTAAGAGACCAAGGGAAATTGAAGTTCCTTACTCTATTGAGGACGCTGAACAAAATAACACTCAGCAAAGTAGTGTTGAGCAGCAAGTGGAGGAACCAAGAAAAAGTAAAAGGTCAAGGACTTTAAAAACCTTTGGACCGGACTTCTATACATTTATGTTAGAAGATGATCTATTGACATACAAACAAGCTATGTCTTCCAACGATGCCCCTTATTGGAAGGAGGCAATTAACAATGAAATTGAATCCATTATGTCAAATCATACATGGGAATTGGTTGATTTACCTCAAGGATGTAAGGCCTTAGGTAATAAATGGATATTTAAAAAGAAATTGAAACCTGATGGTTCAATAGACAAGTACAAAGCTCGTCTGGTAGTCCAAGGATTTAGGCAAAAGGAAGACCTGGACTATTTCGATACATATTCACCTGTAACAAGGATAACGTCAATTAGAATGCTCATTGCAATTGCATCCGTACATGACTTGGAAATACATCAAATGGATGTTAAAACTGCATTCTTGAATGGTGAACTAGAGGAGGAAATCTATATGAAACAACCTGAAGGATTTCTAAGCTCGGAAAATGAGCATAAAGTTTGCAAACTGGTAAAATCACTTTATGGCCTTAAGCAAGCTCCAAAACAGTGGCATGAGAAGTTTGACAATACTATGTTATCAAATGGATTCACGATAAATGAATCAGATAAATGTGTGTACATAAAACATACACACATTGGATATGTCATTGTTTGTCTTTATGTTGATGACCTATTGATCCTAGGCAACAGCAAGGCCATAATAACATCTACAAAGGATATGTTATCCTCTAGATTCGATATGAAAGACCTAGGACTGGCTGATGTAATATTGGGTGTAAAAATTCTGAGAACACCACAGGGATATGCATTATCCCAATCGCATTACATCACCAAAAGACTTGAGAAATTCAAGCAATATAATGTAACTATTGCAAAATCACCAGTAGATATGAACCAAAATTGGGTAAAGAACACTGGTGACGGTATTTACCAATTGGAATACTCTCGTATACTAGGAAGTATCATGTATGTTATGAACTGTACTAGGCCTGATATCGCATATGCTGTAAGAAAACTAAGTAGATTTACCAGCAATCCTGGTAAACATCATTGGAAAGCGATAATCAGAGTTCTAGGATATCTAAAGTATACACAGAGTTATGGTCTATACTATACAAACTATCCTTCAATAGTGGAAGGATACAGTGATGCAAATTGGATCACTGGATCAAATGATACAAAGTCTACAAGTGGACACGTGTTCACATTAGGAAATGGAGCAATTTCATGGAAATCATCCAAACAGACTTGTATCGCTAGATCTACGATGAAATCAGAGTTTATTGCACAAGATAAGACTGCAGAAGAAGCAGAATGGATTCGAAGCTTCTTGGAAGACATTCCTAATTGGAGCAAACCTATGCCTCCAATATGTATACATTGTGATAGTCAATCAGCTATTGGAAGAGCTAATAGTACACTATACAATGCTAAATCTAGGCATATTCATCGTAGACATAAAACGATAAGACAACTTCTCTCTAATGGGGTTATCACAATAGATTACATTCGATCTAAAGATAACTTAGCGGATCCACTTACAAAAGGCTTGCCAAGAGAGAAAGTTCAAACCTTATCGAAGGGAATGGGGCTAAGGCCTATAGACTAAAGGTTTTTCTGAAATGGAAACCCCACCTAGTTGACTGGAGATCCCAAGATCTAGGTTCAAAGGGACAACGAAGTTTTAGAGAAACTTGATGGCACTGTTATACACAAACCATTCCTATGATAAGTCAGTGCATTATATGTTGAATAAGGATAAGTATTAGTACTTTTAATGATGTCTGTATTTGAGGAATTAAAGAATACCCTTTACAGAATCACCTACGTAAGTGCGAAGGCGCCGCTTCAAAGAGAATTATGAGGCCAAATTCTCTATGCACTTATGAGACCAGGCAGGTGTTCAAGGCAAAAACGAACACATACAGAGAACGAAGGGTTATAAGAAACATTTATCGTGTGTTATCTACTTTTGAATTACACAAAAGACTTACAGTTCAAGGATAGTCTATGTCTACTGATTCGCCTGTGATTCAAATAGGTAATCACTAGGAAAGTTCAAAGCCCTTGTGCTACTTTAACCGATGCGATAAATGGTTCGTGAAACTAAGATCGATTGCTCATTCATATGGGGGATTGTTGGAAAATGAATGAGCAAAGAAAGAGAAAAGTGGGAAGAAGAAGAGATAGGGGTAGCAACATTTAAAGTCCCACATCATAGAAATATTAGCATAATCTCTCCTTATATATTAGAAGCCAAATATGCTTATGTAAAATAAAAAAGAGAGGGATAATAAAAGGATGTGGACTTGGCCATATTAAATACATTAAAAAGTCAAAGATAAGGGCCTTGGGCCTTAGGGCTCTTGGGGTCTCCTGATTGGATATGGCCGACGTTGCTGATTGGGCTAGTGCACTGACATGAGAATATTTTTTCTCAGAATTTTAAAAGGTGTGTTTGTTCAGTCCAGAATTAGAAAGGAAAGTCTGTTAACTGAACGAGTACAACCATTTGAATTCTCAGCATATGCATATTAATAACAGAGCGGTTAAAGGGTCGCAACCTTTCCTATTCTGACAGTTACTGTAACACCCCGAATTTCAATTAACACTAATGGTTAGTAATTAAAGTATAATTAATCTCAGATGTGAGAATCAGGGGAAACGGGCTATGTCATTGCGTTCGTCTCGGAAAAATACGCGAAATAGAGTCCGAGTTTGCGTAAAACGGGTACCATATGAAAGAGATATGGACGAACGAAGTTAGGCAGAAAAACCCGAAACAGGCCAGAAATGCACTGGCGCACTTGTGAAGTGCGCCAGCACAAAAATACACTGGCGCACTTGGGAAGTGCGCCCATGTCGGGACAGGAAACCTGCACAGTTTCTAGAGAGTTCTATGGTTGGGTGCACCAGTTTGGGGTTTGGGCTTGGTCTTAGGGCTGGTTTCTGGAAGGTTCCGAAATCTGAGGGTCCTAATCTAATTTAGAGTTAATCTAAGGGCCTAAAACACTCACCTAATCTATAAATACACCCTAAACCTACCCTAATCCATACTAAAAATAGAATTGAGGGCTACATGCCGCCAAATTAAATCTTAGAAGGAGCCTCCACTAATTTATGAAGAGGGTTGCAAGCTAATCACTCTCTAATCAACCTCTAATCCATTCTAAGCATCTTAATCTTCTTCATTTGGAGTGCAAATTGGCTAGTTGTGAGTTTCTATCACTCTAATGATCAATTGCTAAACTAAGTAGATGAGATATGATGAGATCATTTGGTTTTGTTTGTGGATTAATGGATTTTAAGTCATATGACATGATGTTAGTTTGCTAATGTATGTGGGTTATGCAAGTTTTGTGCTTTGTGATCATATGTTAATATGCAAGTTACATGTATGATAATATGCAAGTTACATGTATGATAATTATGCAAGTTGTATGTTTCTTCATATGCAAGTTTATGAGTTCATATGCAAGTATGTAACATGTTATGCAAGTTCATATGCAAGTTTATGAGTTCATATGCAAGTTATGTAACATGTTATGCAAGTTCATATGCAAGTTATGTGACATATTATGCAAGTTCATATGCAAGTCATGTATTTGTTAATATGTAAGTTTATGTAACATGTTATGCAAGTTAATATGCAAGTTATGTGACATGTTATACAAGTTAATATGCAAGTTATGTGACATGTTATACAAGATTATATGCAAGTTATGTGACATGTTATGCCAGTTATGTGTTTGTTAATATGCAAGATGGCACCTTTGAAACATGTTCATACATATGCAAGTTGACACCTTTTATATGTGTTATGTCATGAGAACGAAATTACGTGGGAACGATGGGGTTAATTAAATGCATATGTTAATAAGATTGTGTGAAATTAATATAATTATGCATAACATAAAATAAATGAACATAGTATGGGAATTTGCCTATTTAGTTAGGTGTACCCATACTATGTGTTGGGAATTTGCCTATTAAGTTAGGTGTACCCACACTTTGGAGTTGGGAATTTGCCTATTAAGTTAGGTGCACCCATATTCCTAAAATAAACATGATAATTAACACAAATTATGGGGGTGATTAATTAGGAGTAATTAATCGACTAAGACACGAGGTTGGACCCGTTTGTAGTGTAAGACTGCCCGGAGTTTACCGGCTTAACCAGGCATCTACAAATGACGGTCCAATGTGAGGGGTCTTAATCATAAATTAAATACGTAACAAGGGTAAATGACACGAGGTTGGACCCGTTTGTAGTGTAAGACTGCCCGGAACCTACCGGCTTAACCAGGCATCTACAAATGACGGTCCAATGTGAGGGGTCCTTTACACGGTTACGGTGTTAATCAATTAAGAAACACTTAACCAGATAAGCATGTAGTGGGGCATGGGGGTTAAGTGGGTACCTTGGGTGGTATGTGGAAATTGCTAGTGGTTGCCAATAGAAAATATGATAAAATACTTAACCAAGATGAAACATGTAATTAAACATGATTAAAGGGTTAAGTGGGAAACACTAGTGTGTGGGCCAAGCTTAGGGGGATGGCTTGTGCTGGGGGCCCATTTCAACCAGTAACCCATACGTATCTTAGTGGGCTCGACCCATGTCGAGGACGGGACACGCATACTGGGCTTGACTATAAGAGGCCAAAATGGGTTAGCGGTGGCAACGCATGACCAACGGGTTTCATATGCGTGTGTGGACTCGGGCTGGTAAATAAGACGTTGTTGCATCGTGTAGATATAAGCCGTGCACCGTTAGTTTTATCAGGTTGCCACGTTGGGGAATGGTACACCCCACGGTGGGGCCAGCACGGGTATCTACGTTAGGGAGCCGATCGAATGGGGAGTAGTGTGTACACCTAGTGGATTGTAGGGCCCCGTGGCGTCTACTTAGTCACCTAGGGGTACGCGAGAACTATTAAGATAATTTTATAAGTCCATGGGTGGAATCAACCTTTAAGTTAGGAATGACTGGTGTGGTGCAGTTTAGTAATTTACCTTTGGAAGGGTAGATGCGTCTTTATCTTTTATCTTAGTTTAGTTGACTGCTTAGTGTAGCCATTCATCCCCATTAGTTACCGTATATCAGTTTATGTCTTCTCTGGTTACTTTAACGATTGTATTGTTAAAGTTATAGGACTCGCTCAGACTTATGTCTGACCCCGTTGTTTTTATCTTTTTCCCAACCCTCGGGTCCTACGGTGGATCCTAGCAGTAGTAGAGCTTGATCGGATTGCTGTTCCAGTCTTTAGGAGCTTGGATTGATGTAAAGCTCCAGTTACCCAGTTATCTTTTCTTTTGTCATGGCTATTGTATGAGAGTGGGATTATGTACTTCTTTATTTTGATGGATATTGTACTTGACTTTTATTGTGGTTTTATGATGTAACCAGACATGTTTTACTTCCGCTGTTATGAGATGATGTTTTAAATTTCAAGTACTATTTATATCTGTCTTGTTGTAATTTTTCTGTTCTATATTCACTAAAATACTCCACCGATGCTATGGCATTCCCTTAGTGAGTGACCATAGCGGGAGTGGGGTGTTACATGTGGTATAAGAGCTGACGGTTACCGGAACAGATAAATTTTTGAGAAAAATACTTTTTTTTTGGAAAATAGTAAAGGTATTATTTTTGGAAAAAGTATTTTCAAAAACATGTCTTTTAAGAGAAAAGTTTTTGAAAAAGAAAAGCATAATCCCCAATAGCTATATCTTTATCTTTCAGAATCTCCTTTTTGAATCTTTCCCTTTTCGTTTCAGCATGGCTGAAGAACTTAACATCCCGGAGGGCTTAGTTATACCACTATGGTATAGGAGGTTACAAGAGGCTAGGGCCGCGGCTGCGGGTCCAGCCAATGCTACTACACCAGAGGCAACCGCCCTCCTCCACAGCCTAGAGTGGATAATTTTGATAAGATTTGCAAGGAGTTCAAGGCTATAGGAGGAAAACCTTTTCTAGGTTCAGAGACTTTCGTAGAGGCTAGAGATTGTGTAACACCCCGCCTCCGCTAGGGTCACTCGCAAGGGAATGCACTAGCTTTAGAGGGGCATTATTGGTAAACATGCACAGAAATATCACAAGACAGAACACATAAAATAGCGGAAGTAAAATCAATCTTTCATAACATGAATACATAAGGTCTAAAGCCTTTTACATCAGAGTACATCAAAACCTGTCTTGCAATAGTAAAGAAGCATAAAGACTTTTTAATAAATTATTCCCCAAGTAAAAACAGTAAAGTAGCCATAGCCAAGAGAAGTCCAAGCCATCCATGATGACCTTCAATCAGAAGAAGTCCGAACTAAATAGCATTGTTTCCTCCCTGTAACCTGGGGGGAACGGAAGAAAAGAGGCGAAACAAAACGGGTCAGTCAAAAAGACTGAGTAAGCCCTATCTACTATTAGTATAGAAACTAGTAAAGTTAACTGACATGAGAAACTGAGATGAACATGAGCATGATAACAAGATAGATAAGCTAAATCAAAATAACAGGATAAACTACTGAACTAAGGTATCATGATAAACTACGGTGTCATGATAAATCAAAGTATCATATCATCAGATTTCTATCAAGTATATTATCCCAAGGTATCTACCCCGTCTAACATCCCACGGTATCTATTCCATATATTCTTCCTGGTTCTAACATGTACATTTGCTCTGCACCCTCCGTACTAGTATCCCAGCCTTGTTATGTGTTAACCATGAATGTCCCTTACTCAAAGTCGTGTAATGGTACATGTCAACCTAATATATCGCATATATAGGTTACTCAAATCATATGTTTCTTTCCATGTATATAAGTTCAGTCCTTTGCCGTACCTCGTACGGGCTTCCTCATGTCGTATTATCCTTGAAATCGTTTGGACTGTCACCCTTGTTCTAGCTAGGCTCTTCCATATGAACCATCGTTTGAACTACTAGGACTTACGCCACCTAGCACCACTAGGGATTACGCTTACCTATTGTGCGCTTTCGTATTTCGGTTTGGGTTAAACCACCTAGGCCACTAGGGATTACGCTAACCCTCAACCGCGCCCCTTTTTCCCACGCATTCATCGTGAATCGTTTTTCTATAACTGTATGCACATGTATCACATCGTGCCATCCGAGTCCTGTCACAGGGCAAAACAAGAAATACAGGACTCGGTCAGGAGCTTTAGATTTATCTGCCGATGCAAATACTAAGGTCTGCTTTTCTACACGTGGCTATGGTCCCACGAGACCCCTCCCTCAACTAGTGAAAGGCAACACAAGAGACAATCTTGCATGAGAACTACACTCCGGCCAGCCCACATCCTACGGCCTACCTCACCCATAATTAGATAGCAATTATGGTCTGTTGGGTGTTCCCTGCCTTTCCGTACGTACACGCTTGACTTAAGATGGTAGATGATCGACGAACTTGCTATCTCGGGCACCTTATGTATTCGTCGACTCACTGCTATCCACCCCAGTCTTTAGGTCGCTCGCATAGCAACCAAGGCATATTCTTGGTTCTTCTACCGCAGACCTCAACCTCTCGTGAGCCTAGTATATTGACCTGGCAGCTCACAGAGGGATCCCAAGAATATCCTCACGTTCCCCGAAGCCGCTGCTTCGTTACCCAGTTCGTTGGAGCCTTTATCTAAATCAGATAGCCTGCTCCTACACGCATACTTAAACGTTGACCTAACGTATTGGGTTACTAATCTATCTAAGAAATGGTCCAAATTTCCTTGACTAAGAATTATTACTTAGTTTCCCTTAACTAAGGTTTACCACTTAGCCTTATTTCCATAATCCTTGTTAACTATGGTTATTTACCTAATCCTCCGAATTAGGGTTTATCTAATGGGTTAAGTGTCACTTAAGTTCATAACGTAGCCCGTCTACAAACCATGTCAAAATTGGCTAAGTATCCAAGTCCAAGACTTAACCCTACAAACCATGTGTCAAGTTGGCTAAGTATATTAAGCAATCCATAACTTAACCTCGTCTAATTATCATTTTAGATTGGTTAATTATATAAATTAACTTGACCTTGTCAAATTACCGAGTCAAATCGGTCAAGCGTATTCAAGTGATTCGTGACTTAGCCTTTTCATGTTTTCACGTTAGATTGGTTAAGTATAGGTCACTTAACCACATCAAACTAACGAGTTGGATTAGTTAAGTGTAAATTAACTTAACCCCGTCCAATTACCATGTTTAGATTAGTTAGGTCTGAGTTGACTTAACCCCATCCATTAACTGTATTAAACGGTTAAGTGTTACTAAGAAAATTTACTTAACCTTATCAAGTTATCGTGTTGGATTGATTAAGTGTTGGTTAACTTAATCCCGTCCCCTCGTCGTATAAAAATGGTCAAGTGTCGTTAGGCAAATCATGTTACTTAACCTACCCAACCCTGTCATGTTTTGTTAAGTATCATTAGCCTAATCAAATTACTTAACCCATTTGTCCATGTCATATTTGGTTAAGCCTCATTAATCAAATTAACTTAACCCTATTATGTGGCATTAATTATTTAATGCACCCCAACCTCTCACATTAGACTTTGTTGTGGTTACTAGTTAAGCCGGGCGGGTCCGGGTAGATTTACACCACAACTTGGTCTAACCTCGGGTTCAAGCACAACATGACCAACTTCTCACATTGAGTCCTATTGTTTGCAACTACTAGTTAGGCCGGTCGGTTCCGGGTAGTTTTACGTTGCAAACTCAACCCAACCTCGAGTTGGCCACTTTCATGTTTAGTCTAGTGTCATGTTCATAGTCAAGTTTTCAAGCAATTGGGTAGACCTAACTTAATAGGTAAATTCCCAATGGGTAGACCTAACTTAATAGGTAAATTCCCAAGCTTATGTTTTTATGCATACTTACATGTCAACTTCCATGTTACATTTCAAGTTATGTTTTCAAGTATAAACACATGTCATATTTAACGTTACATGTTGTCATGTTTATACCCATTTACCCAAATCATATTCATGTCATTATGTTTCCCCATAATGTGACCCCAACGCTTTTTTTTTAAACTCGCATATACGTTTGCAACAACGTGATGGATTAAAAGAAGAGACTTGGCAAAGGCATGACAAAAATGGATATTAAGCCACAAGTTAATCATGGTGGCAAATGAGGCACACATGTGTTCATTAACTTGCATGTTACATTTTTACACCTCAAAAACATGCATAAACCCAAACTTGGCACATAAACGAATCATGGTGACAAAAGACAAGGAATGATGACTAGTAACTCGCATATATCATCATATAAGGGTTATGACTTCATATGCAAGTTGACATAATGATTATGAAGGTTTTCATGTTGCATAATGCAACATTTCAACATAAAGGTTGTGGCTTTTAGCTCATAAGATCAAGATAATGACTTCATAAACTTGCATAACATGATAGCATGCATCATTCTCAATGATCAAACCCAAACTTTCAACATGAACTTTTAACTTCATAGTTAATACCTAAGAGTAGGGAAGGGCTTACATTGATTTGAAGGCCTAAATCGATTAAACTAAAGCTTATGAGGAAGCCTATGCATGCCATCACCCAAAAACCCAAAGATGGATGCCCCAAATCAACAAAAACACCATCTTTATGAACAAAGATCAAAGCTTTTGCCTTGAAATCAACTTGAGAGGCTCTCATACTAACATAGGGACTCTCTAACACTCTCATGATCATGAAACCTTTCATAGAAATGAAGTGGAGGCTAGGATAGTTGAGTGGAGGCCATGAGAGTAGAAATTTTGCCATAGTTTAGTTGCATGAATGAATAATGAGGATTTAGGATAGGTTAGGGTCTTATTTATAGATTAGGCAAGTGTTTTAGGCCATAGGATTAAACCTAGATTCAATCCAAGCCATCAAAGCATGTCTTGGGGAAGAAGTCAAGTGTAGGAACCATCTAGGGCCTTTAGATTAAAGATGAACCATGAGAACCATCCAAATGCAAAATCTGCATTTGAGCGAATCGGCCCACGGGTTGACAGCCAAACACCCTGGATTAACCCCTAGTCGACCCAGCGAGCTCGGGTCGACCTCAAAAATCGGCCGGTTCGGTTATTCCCCTCTCCCAATTCGCTGTTTTGAACATTTTTGCATATTTATTTATTTAATTTTCAATTATATATATATATATATATCAATATATATATATATTTCTCTGCGCAACCCATTTCACTTAATTAAGTATACTCTAATTTGGGAATTTTTCGTGAAACTTCGCGAGGCCATATCTTGGTCATACGGACTCCGATTTTCGAAAACTCGGACTCTATTTCGCGTATTTTTCCGAGACGAACGCAATGGAATAGCCCATTTCACTTGATTCAGAAATTAAAATTAAATTCTGCCTTGATTCTCGTCTTTAATCATGTTATCGAAATACGGGTTGTTACATTCTCCCCACCTTTTAGGATTTCGTCCCCGAAATCTCCAAGTTAGGAAGAACATATCCTACCATCCATCATCCATCTACTCAAAACATCATCCACAAGCAACCATTGTCCTTAGATGATTTCTAATGCTGTATGAATATATGCAAAACGCGTGTGTACATGTTCCTTAGCTAATGCTAATGATCAGGCCTGAATAATCTTTCTAATGCAAAATATGTATAGTGCCATGAATCCAACATGTATGCAAATAGTCCTAGTCATATAGATACTATATGCGTGCACAATCATTCATTCATATGCAACAACCGCATGATAATACATTCGATTTCATCCATAAACAAGTATAAATACTCGTGCATATGCAATATGAAATGTGACCGAGTCGAGCTAGTATCTAATGTGTATTCGCGCATCCACGAGCCACCACTTGCAACCACTTGCAACCATATCAATCATAACATGTTTCAAATACATGTTTACATCCATAGGGTTCTACCTAGGATTCCCTGAAACAGGGTCGAGAAGATAAACAAGACAAACTCCTTACGGGGTTTGTAACAGAAAATAGGACCGAGAGGATGTCCGCAAAAGATAGCCTACAAGTAAGCTCCACAGAAACAGGGATCAAGGATATACTCCCAAAAGAGATATCATGCACGCATCTAGTCTTTGATCACCAAAGTCGTATTTCCTTGAGCTCCATTCCATCGTGCCTTGACCGTCCTTTAACTTCGCGATCTCGTAGCTTCTTATTTCCTGTTTCCATAACATGAGCTGGAACTCATTTCTTCGTCGCCTCTCGTTCCACTTGCACTTATCCTTTTCCTAGAATACTTGACGCAAACATGACTGCGTACTCATGATCTCATGCAAGCTTTCCAAAATTCACTAGTGAATCTCGGACCTCGTACCATAAGGTATTCCACGTAGAAGAACTTTCTCTTGGAAGTAAACAGATGCCAACCAGGTTATCAAGCGCACTTACTAGGGTGATTTCTATAACCCATGCATAAGTGAAATAAACCATCCGTCTTATCGGCGAACACCACTCGATCGGGCTTCAAATTTCCAATAGAGGTATCAAGGGATTCTAGGTAACTAATCATGACCGAACCCAAAAGGTTCCACGAGACTTCGAGGGTATTACCAAGGCTAGTCAAGAGTCTAACTACCCTCCTATCAAAACCGAGAGTGGCACCCCTTACTGGATAACCACTTCATCCCTAGAATCCATCCATAACCGAGGCATGTCATTCTCAAATCCAAAACAAGTCATGAATAAATGGAACAGTTCTCCACAGGACTTGAGACAAAAATGGGATTCTCTAATACGCTAGTACTTAAGGTGCAGAGACTCAACTATCGAAGCAGACTTAAATGATATGATGATCAAACCAAAGTCCTAACGGGATGATAGAAAAGAAAAGCTAAACCTTTAACAAGATCGTTACCCTCCTTCCGAGGTATCCTAGAAATGAGAGCATACTACTGCCCTCCCGATGATCTTGTCCTTGTCCCATGATACTTAACTATCCGTCCCGTTCCACCATGCCAAAGGTACTCTCTCGTCATGGGTTTCATTGTTCATATTTCTCTCTCATTCTGGGTTGAGCCATACCAACAAGTTGCTCATCCTTAAACTCGTATCCTTTATCCTCTTTCTCACTATCCTTTCTTATAACACGGCCACTGGTCTCTCGAGAACCACCTCCATCGCATGGAAAGCACTTTCGTAGATAGAAAAGAATAGTCGCAGTTAAAACCACTGTGACTACAGATGGAGGAAAGAAAGGAAAAGAGATTCAATCAAGGAAACAAGGATAGTGCTAATGGCCTTTGGGGAATAGTCTTTTTCTTTTAAAAGAAAATTTTCTTGAAAAATGCTTCTTTATAAACGATTTTCAAATAGTTTTCAGAAGGTCTTTAAAAACTTTTGCCCAGTCTGGTAACCTTCTGCTCTGATACCAAATGTAACACCCCGCCTCCGCTAGGGTCACTCGCAAGGGAATGCACTAGCTTTAGAGGGGCATTATTGGTAAACATGCACAGAAATATCACAAGACAGAACACATAAAATAGCGGAAGTAAAATCAATCTTTCATAACATGAATACATAAGGTCTAAAGCCTTTTACATCAGAGTACATCAAAACCTGTCTTGCAATAGTAAAGAAGCATAAAGACTTTTTAATAAATTATTCCCCAAGTAAAAACAGTAAAGTAGCCATAGCCAAGAGAAGTCCAAGCCATCCATGATGACCTTCAATCAGAAGAAGTCCGAACTAAATAGCATTGTTTCCTCCCTATAACCTGGGGGGGAACGGAAGAAAAGAGGCGAAACAAAACGGGTCAGTCAAAAAGACTGAGTAAGCCCTATCTACTATTAGTATAGAAACTAGTAAAGTTAACTGACATGAGAAACTGAGATGAACATGAGCATGATAACAAGATAGATAAGCTAAATCAAAATAACAGGATAAACTACTGAACTAAGGTATCATGATAAACTACGGTGTCATGATAAATCAAAGTATCATATCATCAGATTTCTATCAAGTATATTATCCCAAGGTATCTACCCCGTCTAACATCCCACGGTATCTATTCCGTATATTCTTCCTGGTTCTAACATGTACATTTGCTCTGCACCCTCCGTACTAGTATCCCAGCCTTGTTATGTGTTAACCATGAATGTCCCTTACTCAAAGTCGTGTAATGGTCCATGTCAACCTAATATATCGCATATATAGGTTACTCAAATCATATGTTTCTTTCCATGTATATAAGTTCAGTCCTTTGCCGTACCTCGTACGGGCTTCCTCATGTCGTATTATCCTTGAAATCGTTTGGACTGTCACCCTTGTTCTAGCTAGGCTCTTCCATATGAACCATCGTTTGAACTACTAGGACTTACGCCACCTAGCACCACTAGGGATTACGCTTACCTATTGTGCGCTTTCGTATTTCGGTTTGGGTTAAACCACCTAGGCCACTAGGGATTACGCTAACCCTCAACCGCGCCCCTTTTTCCCACGCATTCATCGTGAATCGTTTTTCTATAACTGTATGCACATGTATCACATCGTGCCATCCGAGTCCTGTCACAGGGCAAAACAAGAAATACAGGACTCGGTCAGGAACTTTAGATTTATCTGTCGATGCAAATACTAAGGTCTGCTTTTCTACACGTGGCTATGGTCCCACGAGACCCCTCCCTCAACTAGTGAAAGGCAACACAAGAGACAATCTTGCATGAGAACTACACTCCGGCCAGCCCACATCCTACGGCCTACCTCACCCATAATTAGATAGCAATTATGGTCTGTTGGGTGTTCCCTGCCTTTCCGTACGTACACGCTTGACTTAAGATGGTAGATGATCGACGAACTTGCTATCTCGGGCACCTTATGTATTCGTCGACTCACTGCTATCCACCCCAGTCTTTAGGTCGCTCGCATAGCAACCAAGGCATATTCTTGGTTCTTCTACCGCAGACCTCAACCTCTCGTGAGCCTAGTATATTGACCTGGCAGCTCACAGAGGGATCCCAAGAATATCCTCACGTTCTCCGAAGCCGCTGCTTCGTTACCCAGTTCGTTGGAGCCTTTATCTAAATCAGATAGCCTGCTCCTACACGCATACTTAAACGTTGACCTAACGTATCGGGTTACTAATCTATCTAAGAAATGGTCCAAATTTCCTTGACTAAGAATTATTACTTAGTTTCCCTTAACTAAGGTTTACCACTTAGCCTTATTTCCATAATCCTTGTTAACTATGGTTATTTACCTAATCCTCCGAATTAGGGTTTATCTAATGGGTTAAGTGTCACTTAAGTTCATAACGTAGCCCGTCTACAAACCATGTCAAAATTGGCTAAGTATCCAAGTCCAAGACTTAACCCTACAAACCATGTGTCAAGTTGGCTAAGTATATTAAGCAATCCATAACTTAACCTCGTCTAATTATCATTTTAGATTGGTTAATTATATAAATTAACTTGACCTTGTCAAATTACCGAGTCAAATCGGTCAAGCGTATTCAAGTGATTCGTGACTTAGCCTTATCATGTTTTCACGTTAGATTGGTTAAGTATAGGTCACTTAACCACATCAAACTAACGAGTTGGATTAGTTAAGTGTAAATTAACTTAACCCCGTCCAATTACCATGTTTAGATTAGTTAGGTCTGAGTTGACTTAACCCCATCCATTAACTGTATTAAACGGTTAAGTGTTACTAAGAAAATTTACTTAACCTTATCAAGTTATCGTGTTGGATTGATTAAGTGTTGGTTAACTTAATCCCGTCCCCTCGTCGTATAAAAATGGTCAAGTGTCGTTAGGCAAATCAAGTAACTTAACCTACCCAACCCTGTCATGTTTTGTTAAGTATCATTAGCCTAATCAAATTACTTAACCCATTTGTCCATGTCATATTTGGTTAAGCCTCATTAATCAAATTAACTTAACCCTATTATGTGGCATTAATTATTTAATGCACCCCAACCTCTCACATTAGACTTTGTTGTGGTTACTAGTTAAGCCGGGCGGGTCCGGGTAGATTTACACCACAACTTGGTCTAACCTCGGGTTCAAGCACAACATGACCAACTTCTCACATTGAGTCCTATTGTTTGCAACTACTAGTTAGGCCGGTCGGTTCCGGGTAGTTTTACGTTGCAAACTCAACCCAACCTCGAGTTGGCCACTTTCATGTTTAGTCTAGTGTCATGTTCATAGTCAAGTTTTCAAGCAATTGGGTAGACCTAACTTAATAGGTAAATTCCCAATGGGTAGACCTAACTTAATAGGTAAATTCCCAAGCTTATGTTTTTATGCATACTTACATGTCAACTTCCATGTTACATTTCAAGTTATGTTTTCAAGTATAAACACATGTCATATTTAACGTTACATGTTGTCATGTTTATACCCATTTACCCAAATCATATTCATGTCATTATGTTTCCCCATAATGTGACCCCAACGCTTTTTTTTTAAACTCGCATATACGTTTGCAACAACGTGATGGATTAAAAGAAGAGACTTGGCAAAGGCATGACAAAAATGGATATTAAGCCACAAGTTAATCATGGTGGCAAATGAGGCACACATGTGTTCATTAACTTGCATGTTACATTCCTACACCTCAAAAACATGCATAAACCCAAACTTGGCACATAAACGAATCATGGTGACAAAAGACAAGGAATGATGACTAGTAACTCGCATATATCATCATATAAGGGTTATGACTTCATATGCAAGTTGACATAATGATTATGAAGGTTTTCATGTTGCATAATGCAACATTTCAACATAAAGGTTGTGGCTTTTAGCTCATAAGATCAAGATAATGACTTCATAAACTTGCATAACATGATAGCATGCATCATTCTCAATGATCAAACCCAAACTTTCAACATGAACTTTTAACTTCATAGTTAATACCTAAGAGTAGGGAAGGGCTTACATTGATTTGAAGGCCTAAATCGATTAAACTAAAGCTTATGAGGAAGCCTATGCATGCCATCACCCAAAAACCCAAAGATGGATGCCCCAAATCAACAAAAACACCATCTTTATGAACAAAAATCAAAGCTTTTGCCTTGAAATCAACTTGAGAGGCTCTCATACTAACATAGGGACTCTCTAACACTCTCATGATCATGAAACCTTTCATAGAAATGAAGTGGAGGCTAGGATAGTTGAGTGGAGGCCATGAGAGTAGAAATTTTGCCATAGTTTAGTTGCATGAATGAATAATGAGGATTTAGGATAGGTTAGGGTCTTATTTATAGATTAGGCAAGTGTTTTAGGCCATAGGATTAAACCTAGATTCAATCCAAGCCATCAAAGCATGTCTTGGGGAAGAAGTCAAGTGTAGGAACCATCTAGGGCCTTTAGATTAAAGATGAACCATGAGAACCATCCAAATGCAAAATCTGCATTTGAGCGAATCGGCCCACGGGTTGACAGCCAAACACCCTGGATTAACCCCTAGTCGACCCAGCGGGCTCGGGTCGACCTCAAAAATCGGCCGGTTCGGTTATTCCCCTCTCCCAATTCGCTGTTTTGAACATTTTTGCATATTTATTTATTTAATTTTCAATTATATATATATATCAATATATATATATATTTCTCTGCGCAACCCATTTCACTTAATTAAGTATACTCTAATTTGGGAATTTTTCGTGAAACTTCGCGAGGCCATATCTTGGTCATACGGACTCCGATTTTCGAAAACTCGGACTCTATTTCGCGTATTTTTCCGAGACGAACGCAATGGAATAGCCCGTTTCACTTGATTCAGAAATTAAAATTAAATTCTGCCTTGATTCTCGTCTTTAATCATGTTATCGAAATACGGGTTGTTACAGATTGACTTAAGGAAGTGGAAGAGTTGCTAGATATCTTTGAAGTGGAAGAGGGAAAGAAAGTCAAGTTGGCAGCTTGGTTAATGAAGGGAGAGGCCTCATTCTGGTGGGAGGTCACTAATGGAGAACGCCCTGTTGACTCTTGGGCAGATTTCAAGCAAAGGTTTGGGGCTAAGTTTCTCTCAAGGGCGGAAGAGAATCTGTTTATGGAGAAGTTCTTGAATTTTAAGCAAGGGAATCTCACGGTGAAAGAATATGTCAACAAATTCAATCAATTAGCAAGGTTTGGCATAGAGTTGGTGAATACACCGGAGAAGAAGGCTTTGAGGTTCGTTAGAGGCTTGAACGAACCATTGCAAGGAATAGCTATGACTCACATTCCTATGGGGGCCACCTTTGAGAAGCTTGTCTACATGGCACTTATGCATGAGGATGATAAGAGTTCTAAGGCACCAGAGAAGAAGGGGGATTAGAAGAAACCGCCACAACAACAACAAGGCAAGGGAGGAAAAGGCAATGGTGACAAGGGGAAGAAGAAGAAGAAGTGCTTCAATTGTGGGACCCCAGGTCACCTCAGCAAGGATTGTCGCAAAAAGAAGAAGACCGGTTGCTTTCATTGTGGTGAAGCAGGACATCTTGTGAAGGACTGCCCAAAGAAGGGGCAGAAGACGGGGTCTACCTCAGGAGGTTAGGTGCAAGCTCTTATGGCACCAGCTCAGGCAGGGGGGCAAGTTCAGGCTCTCTCAGTTCCACCGATTCAGCAGAGAGGTAGAACTATTTCCGTTGAAAGTCTGGTTTTTCTATTTGATCATCCAGTTCGTACTTTGTTTGACTCTGGCGCATCGCATTCTTTTATCTCATCATCGTTAGTTGAGTCACTGCACTTAGACACCAGTCTAGTTGATGATCCCTTGGTTGTTTCAAACCCAATTGGGGGCTCCATATATCTGTCTATGATATGTTTGGGTTTGAAGATTTCTATACTTAGCGTTGAGTTTGGATGTGATGCTTTTGTATTGGGCTTCACGGGCTATGGGTTGATTTTGGGCATGGACTGGTTATCCAGTAATGGTGCCGTTCTTGATTGTGAAAGGAGAGTTGTCAGGCTTATGACCCGCTTGGGTAATACTCTCGAGATCTCTTGTAATCCCATGGAATCTGTTTTGCTAAGTTATCTTGAATCGCTCGATGCTTCGGTCGAGAGTTTGCGTTCTGTCAGAGTGGTCCGGGAATATCCGGATGTGTTTGAAGAGGTGAAGGGTTTGCCTCCGAAGCGGGAGATAGATTTCCGAATTTATTTGGTGGATAATGCCAAACCAGTGTCTTTGCCAGTGCGGCACATGGCTCCTCGTGAGAGAAGAGAACTTCATAAGCAAGTAGGGGAGTTGCTTGAGAAGGGGTTCATAAGGCGAAGTATATCGGAGTGGGGAGCTCCAGTAGTGTTTGCCACGAAGGCGGATGGGTCCCTCAGACTTTGTGTGGATTATAGAGAACTTAATAAGCTCACGAAGAAGAATAGACACCCATTACCGAGGATAGATGATCTCTTTGATCAGTTGGTTGGCGCCTCAGTGTTTTCGCAGATGGACTTAGCTACAGGGTTTCATCAGTTGAGAGTGGCGGAGGACAGTATAGAGAAGACTGCTTTCCGGACTCCGGATGGTTTTTATGAGTGGCTTGTGATGCCATTTGGGTTGACAAACGCCCCTGCATACTTTGTTGATCTGATGAGTTGAGTGTTCAGAGAGTATCTGAATAAGTTTGTAGTGGTCTTTGTGGATGACATCTTGGTCTTTTCCAAAAGTGAAGAAGAGCATGCCTTACATCTCAGAGAAGTGTTGGAGACTCTTCGAGCACATAGTCTTAAAGCTAAATTCTCTAAATGTCATTTTTGGAGAAGAGAAGTGCGATTCTTAGGGCATGTGGTCTCTAAGGAAGGGATAGCTGTGGATCCCGCAAAGATAGTATCTATCCAGGATTGGAAAGTTCCTAGAAATGCTACCGAAGTAAGAAGTTTCTTGGGGTTGGCAGGATATTATAGGAAGTTCATCAAAGACTTCGCGAAGATATCAGCCCCATTAACCCGCTTGACGAAGAAGAATCTGGTTTTCTCATGGGACGTAGATTGTGATGATGCTTTCCGACGGTTAAAGAGAGCTTTGACCACCGCTCCAGTTTTAGTGCTTCTAGATGGGAGTAAGCCGTTTGTTGTTTATACCGATGCTTGTGGGACAGGATTAGGCGCGGTCTTGATGCAGGAGGGAAGGGTAATAGCCTATGGAGGGAGGCAATTGAGAGTGCATGAGAAGAATTACCCTACCCATGATCTAGAGTTGGCCGCGATTGTTTTCGCACTTAAGTCTTGGCGCCATTATCTTCTTGGTGAGAGATTCGAGTTGTTCACTGACCATAAATCATTGAAGTACTTATTCTCTCAGAAGGATTTAAACTTAAGACAGCAAAGGTGGATGGAGTTCTTAGCATCCTATGATTTCGAGATAGCGTATACCCCTGGCAAGGGTAACGTGGTGGCGGACGCCTTGAGTAGAAAAAGGCTATCTTTGAGTCCATTGTTCGTGGAACGGCGAAGCTTGGAGTTTCTTTCTTTGTTCGACTTCAGACCTTCTGTTGACTTTGTACCTGGTTTGTTAGCATCCTTGGAGGTTAGACCTACTCTTTTGGGACGGATTGGCGAGGCTCAGCGAGACGACCCACAGTTGGTTGAGTTGGTAGAGAAGCTTATAAGGGGGGAGTCGTCTAGCCATTTGGGTAGATACACCATAGATGATAGGGGATGGTTGCATAGAGACGGTAGACTTTGTGTACCGCAAGATGAGGGTTTGAAGAAGGCTATTTTGGATGATGCACATCGTTCAAGGATGACTATTCATCCCGGTGGAGACAAAATGTACCAAGACATGAAGAGAGTTTTCTTCTGGGCCGGTATGAAGAAAGATGTGGCCGAGTATGTGGCTAGATGCTTAGTGTGCCAACAAGTTAAAGCGGAGCAAAGGAAACCCGGTGGGTTGCTACACCCATTGGAAGTTCCGCAATGGAAGTGGGATAGTGTCTCGATGGATTTCATCGATGGGTTACCGAGATCGAGGAAGGGCAATACGGGAATTTGGGTTGTGGTAGACAGACTTACCAAGAGTGCCCATTTTATACCCGTGAAGAGTAAGAGGACCGCTCCATGGCTTGCTTCAGTCTATGTTAGAGAGATTGTTAGATTGCATGGCGTACCATCCAGCATTGTGAGTGATCGAGATCCTATCTTCACTAGTGAGTTTTGGAGAAGTTTGCAAGAGGCGGTAGGGACTCAGTTGTGTTTGAGCACCGCATATCATCCTCAGACGGACGGTCAGACCGAGAGGGTGAACCGTATCTTAGAAGATCTCTTGAGGCTTTGTATCTTGGATTTTGGAGGTACATGGGAAGAACATCTTCCTTTGGTGGAGTTCGCATACAATAACAGCTTTCAGTCTAGTATTGGCATGGCACCTTCCGAAGCTCTTTATGGAAGGCCTTGTCGATCTCCTACATGTTGGTGGGATTCTACGGATAAGATCTTGCTTGGGCCAGATATGGTTAGAGAGACTTCAGAGAGGATTGATTTGATTCGAAGAAGGATGAAGGCAGCGCAAGATAGACAGAAATCTTATGCGGATCGGAGAAGGACGGATCTTGAGTTTGAGGTTGGGGACATGGTTTTTGTCAAAGTATCTCCGTTGAGAAATGTTGTTCGCTTTGGGTCCGTTGGGAAGTTAGCACCGAGGTTTGTTGGGCCGTTTCCTATTAAGGAAAGGATTGGACGGATGGCATATAGGGTGGAGTTGCCCAACAGACTTAGTGGTGTTCATGATGTATTCCATGTATCACATTTGAGGAAGTGCTTACATGAGACCGCAGAGGTGGTAGAGCCGAGCTTGCTTAGAGATGTAGAGGTAGAGCGTGATGCGACGATTCGACGAGCTCCTACTCGCATCCTTGGGTCAGAAATTAGGAAGTTGAGGAACAGAGAAGTTCAGCTAGTTAAAGTGCAATGGGGAGATGACGAAAGCAATGCTACTTGGGAGACGGAAGCGAAAATGCGTTCTTTGTACCCATTTCTTTTTGAGAGTATGTCTTTTAACTTCTCCTTTATCGCTTGTCTAGTACTTATCTTTAGTATATCCTCTCGCTAGTACCTATGACCTTTAGATAGGGTAAAACCTATGGTTGAAACATGTGTTTGAAACATGTTATGGTCGATGGATGCATGTGGATGCAATTGTTTGCTAGTGGTTGCTCGTGGATGCATATACACACACATTAGGCACTAGATCGGCTCAGTCACTTCATGTTGCATATCGCATAAATGGATGCGGTAGTTAGATTGATGGATGTATCATGACTGTGTTATCATGTGGATGATGCATTTTTGTGTATGGTTGTGCACGCATATAGAAATTGTATGTGTCAATAGGGTTTCGCATAAATATTGGATGCATGACACTATCATGGTTTGCATTAAGGAGGTCGACTGAATCAGTAGACCGCCTGATTTTGCATTAGTATACAGACATATACACACACTTTCTGCATATGTTCATACATCATTAGAAGTTTCTAAGGATAATGGTTGCTTGTGGTTGATGGTTAGTAGATGGTTGTTTGGTTGGTAGGATACGTTCTTCTTGACTTAGAGATTTCGAGGACGAAATCCTTTAAGTAGGGGAGAATGTAACACCCCGAATTTCAATTAACACTAATGGTTAGTAATTAAAGTATAATTAATCTCAGATGTGAGAATCAGGGGAAACGGGCTGCGTCATTGCGTTCGTTTCGGAAAAATACGCGAAATAGAGTCCGAGTTTGCGTAAAACGGGTACCGTATGAAAGAGATATGGACGAACGAAGTTAGGCAGAAAAACCCGAAACAGGCCAGAAATGCACTGGCGCACTTGTGAAGTGCGCCAGCACAAAAATACACTGGCGCACTTGGGAAGTGCGCCCATGTCGGGACAGGAAACCTGCACAGTTTCTAGAGAGTTCTGTGGTTGGGTGCACCAGTTTGGGGTTTGGGCTTGGTCTTAGGGCTGGTTTCTGTAAGGTTCCGAAATCTGAGGGTCCTAATCTAATTTAGGGTTAATCTAAGGGCCTAAAACACTCACCTAATCTATAAATACACCCTAAACCTACCCTAATCCATACTAAAAATAGAATTGAGGGCCACATGCCGCCAAATTAAATCTTAGAAGGAGCCTCCACTAATTTATGAAGAGGGTTGCAAGCTAATCACTCTCTAATCAACCTCTAATCCATTCTAAGCATCTTAATCTTCTTCATTTGGAGTGCAAATTGGCTAGTTGTGAGTTTCTATCACTCTAATGATCAATTGCTAAACTAAGTAGATGAGATATGATGAGATCATATGGTTTTGTTTGTGGATTAATGGGTTTTAAGTCATATGACATGATGTTAGTTTGCTAATGTATGTGGGTTATGCAAGTTTTGTGCTTTGTGATCATATGTTAATATGCAAGTTACATGTATGATAATATGCAAGTTACATGTATGATAATTATGCAAGTTGTATGTTTCTTCATATGCAAGTTTATGAGTTCATATGCAAGTATGTAACATGTTATGCAAGTTCATATGCAAGTTTATGAGTTCATATGCAAGTTATGTAACATGTTATGCAAGTTCATATGCAAGTTATGTGACATATTATGCAAGTTCATATGCAAGTCATGTATTTGTTAATATGTAAGTTTATGTAACATGTTATGCAAGTTAGTATGCAAGTTATGTGACAAGTTATACAAGTTAATATGCAAGTTATGTGACATGTTATACAAGATTATATGCAAGTTATGTGACATGTTATGCAAGTTCATATGCAAGTTATGTGTTTGTTAATATGCAAGATGGCACCTTTGAAACATGTTCATACATATGCAAGTTGACACCTTTTATATGTGTTATGTCATGAGAACGAAATTACGTAGGAACGATGGGGTTAATTAAATGCATATGTTAATAAGATTGTGTGAAATTAATATAATTATGCATAACATAAAATAAATGAACATAGTATGGGAATTTGCCTATTAAGTTAGGTGTACCCATACTATGTGTTGGGAATTTGCCTATTAAGTTAGGTGTACCCACACTTTGGAGTTGGGAATTTTCATATTAAGTTAGGTGCACCCATATTCCTGAAATAAACATGATAATTAACACAAATTATGGGGGTGATTAATTAGGAGTAATTAATCGATTAAGACACGAGGTTGGACCTGTTTGTAGTGTAAGACTGCCCGGAGTTTACCGGCTTAACCAGGCATCTACAAATGACGGTCCAATGTGAGGGGTCTTAATCATAAATTAAATACGTAACAAGGGTAAATGACACGAGGTTGGACCCGTTTGTAGTGTAAGACTGCCCGGAACCTACCGGCTTAACCAGGCATCTACAAATGACGGTCCAATGTGAGGGGTCCTTTACACGGTTACGGTGTTAATCAATTAAGAAACACTTAACCAGATAAGCATGTAGTGGGGCATGGGGGTTAAGTGGGTACCTTGGGTGGTATGTGGAAATTGCTAGTGGTTGCCAATAGAAAATATGATAAAATACTTAACCAAGATGAAACATGTAATTAAACATGATTAAAGGGTTAAGTGGGAAACACTAGTGTGTGGGCCAAGCTTAGGGGGATGGCTTGTGCTGGGGGCCCATTTCAACCAGTAACCCATACGTATCTTAGTGGGCTCGACCCATGTCGAGGACGGGACACGCATACTGGGCTTGACTATAAGAGGCCAAAATGGGTTAGCGGTGGCAACGCATGACCAACGGGTTTCATATGCGTGTGTGGACCCGGGCTGGTAAATAAGACGTTGTTGCATCATGTAGATATAAGCCGTGCACCGTTAGTTTTATCAGGTTGCCACGTTGTGGAATGGTACACCCCACGGTGGGGCCAGCACGGGTATCTATGTTAGGGAGCCGATCGAATGGGGAGTAGTGTGTACACCTAGTGGATTGTAGGGCCCCGTGGCGTCTACTTAGTCACCTAGGGGTACGCGAGAACTATTAAGTTAATTTTATAAGTCCATGGGTGGGATCAACCTTTAAGTTAGGAATGACTGGTGTGGTGCAGTTTAGTAATTTACCTTTGGAAGGGTAGATGCGTCTTTATCTTTTATCTTAGTTTAGTTGAATGCTTAGTGTAGCCATTCATCCCCATTAGTTACCGTATATCAGTTTATGTCTTCTCTGGTTACTTTAACGATTGTTTTGTTAAAGTTATAGGACTCGCTCAGACTTATGTCTGACCCCGTTGTTTTTATCTTTTTCCCAACCCTCAGGTCCTACGGTGGATCCTAGCAGTAGTAGAGCTTGATCGGATTGTTGTTCCAGTCTTTAGGAGCTTGGATTGATGTAAAGCTCCAGTTACCCAGTTATCTTTTCTTTTGTCATGGCTATTGTATGAGAGTGGGATTATGTACTTCTTTATTTTGATGGATATTGTACTTGACTTTTATTGTGGTTTTATGATGTAACCAGACATGTTTTACTTCCGCTGTTATGAGATGATGTTTTAAATTTCAAGTACTATTTATATCTGTCTTGTTGTAATTTTTCTGTTCTATATTCACTAAAATACTCCACCGATGCTATGGCATTCCCTTAGTGAGTGACCATAGCGGGAGTGGGGTGTTACAGTTACTGATGCATGCGAACTGGCACTCCTCCTTGCCTATATATACACTGCCCAAAACAAAGACAGAATTCACTTTTTTCTGCTGCGTTATTCCTTCTTCTTCAACGTAATTCTCTGATCTAGTTTCTATAACCAACTTCAGTTCGTCGGAGCTCCGTTTGCTGGCACTAAGCTACGGAGTTGGTCCGTTTTATCCTGGGAAACAAATTGCAACTACGTCGATTGGTGTATACGACGGCAATATTGTTTCAAGGAAACAGAAAAGTTCTGGACTCGGACATTATTTAAACAGAATACTTTCTATTTATCTTTTATTTTATGCACAAATTGGTTGCGCTTTCTATGATTATTGTAAACATAGTTTGACGTGACAATTGTGACATAATTGAATAACAGTGATTGTTGTTGCTGTCTGTTTGTAATACAATTGTGTAATTACAAAAGTTCTAACAATCTTGAAACAATATTTTGTTGCAGATGACGAAAAACAGCAGCACTGATTCTGCACCGATTCAGACGGTGAAAACTGCTCAGCCAGCGCCTGTGCTTCCGACAATGGCTCTGTCTCATGGCGAAAGGCCGGAGAAGTTCAATGGAATCAATTTCAAGCGCTGCCAACAGAAAATGTTGTTTTATTTAACAATACTAAGCCTTGCAAAGTTTCTGACTGAAGAGGCTCCTGTGGTAGACGAACTTGAACCTGACGCTACTAAAGTAGAGGCACTTAATATATGGACAAATTCAGATTTCATGTGCAAAAACTATATTCTGAATGGTCTGGATGATAGCCTCTACAATGTCTATTGTACTTTTGCAACGTCCAAACAACTCTGGTTGGCTCTGGAAAAGAAGTACAAAACTGAAGATGCAGGCATGAAGAAATTCATTGCTGGAAAATTTCTAGACTTCAAAATAGTTGACTCAAAGACGGTGATAAGTCAAGCTCAAGAACTGCAACTTATCATCCGTCAATTAGAAGATGAAAAGATGACTCTTAGCGAGACTTTTCAAGTTGCTGCAACTATTGAGAAATTGCCTCCTTCTTGGAAGGACTTTAAAAATTACCTTAAGCACAAGCGTAAGGAAATGACAATGGAAGATCTCATAGTTCGGCTTCGCATTGAGGAAGATAACAGAAATTCTGAGAAAAAGATTTCTCTGAATATTGCTGCCAAAGCAAATGTTGTTGAGTCAGACAAAACTAACAAAAGAAAAAGGGAGAATGCTCCTAAGAAGTCAAAGAAATTTCTGGGTTCTTGCCACAACTGTGGAAAGAAGGGGCACAAAGCAGCCGAATGTCGTGCGCCTAAAAAGAAGAAGTTGGAAGCAAATACGGCTGATGTTTCGAAAGGCATTTCTGATCTTGATTTATGTGCAGTAATATCAGAATGCAACCTTATTGGCAACTCAAAGGATTGATTTGTAGACACTGAAGCCACTCGACACATATGTGCTAACAAGTGGATGTTTACAACCTATAAAACTGCAAGTGATGCTGAACAACTTTTTATGGGCAATTCTTCCACTTCCAAGGTCGAAGGCAAAGGAAAAGTTGTGCTGAAACTGACTTCTGGAAAGGAACTGACTTTAAATGATGTTCTCCATGTTCCAGAAATTCGCAAGAACCTGATTTCAGGATCGTTGCTGAGCAAGCATGGCTTCAAATTGATCTTTGAAGCTGACAAATTTGTTCTTTCCAAGAATGGGGTGTATGTTGGAAGAGGTTATGTGTGTGATGGTTTATTTAAAGCAAATGTAACCACTATTGTACCACGCACTGAAATGAATGAAAGTGAATCTTCTGCTTATATTGTTGAATCTTCTAACATATGGCATTCTAGATTAGGGCATGTAAACTTTGATACATTGCGAAAATTGATTAATCTAGAATTTATACCAAAATGCAATATAGATTCCAACTATAAATGTCAAGTTTGTGCAGAAGCAAAATTGACAAGAACCTCGTTTCATCATGTTGAACGAGTGACAGAACCTCTAGACTTAATACATACTGATGTATGCGATTTGAAAATGTGTCAAACTAGAGGTGGAAAAAGGTACTTTATTACATTCATTGATGATTGTACCAAATACTGTCATGTGTATCTCCTTAGAAGTAAGGACGAAGCATTCGAAATGTTTAAACAGTATAAGGCAGAAGTTGAGAATCAACTCAACAAGAAAATAAAATCTTTAAGAAGTGATAGAGGAGGAGAATACGGATCTCCATTTGAGGAATTCTGTGCTGAACATGGAATTATACATCAAACTACAGCCCCGTATTCACCTCAATCCAACGGTATAGCCGAACGGAAAAATAGAACTCTTAAAGAAATGATGAATGCCTTACTAATTAGCTCTGGCTTGCCAGATAACTATTGGGGGGAAGCTATTCTTTCGGCAAATCATATTTTAAGTAAAATACCCCGAAAGAAAATATCTAAATCTCCTCATGAACTTTGGAAAAACAGACCACCATCCTACAAATACCTAAAAGTGTGGGGGTGTCTTGCCAAAGTAGAGGTACCAAAACCAAAGAAGGTCAAAATTGGACCAAAAACAATTGATTGTGTATTCAATGGATATGCACAAAACAGTGCTGCATATCGATTTTTGGTACACAAATCTGAAATTGATGATATTCATGAAAATACCATCATTGAATAGAGAAATGCTTGATTTTTTGAACATGCATTTCCCTTGAAACATGGTACTGAAAATCATGCACCTAAGAGACCAAGGGAAATTGAAGTTCCTTACTCTATTGAGGACGCTGAACAAAATAACACTCAGCAAAGTAGTGTTGAGCAGCAAGTGGAGGAACCAAGAAAAAGTAAAAGGTCAAGGACTTTAAAAACCGTTGGACCGGACTTCTATACATTTATGTTAGAAGACGATCCATTGACATACAAACAAGCTATGTCTTCCAACGATGCCCCTTATTGGAAGGAGGCAATAAACAATGAAATTGAATCCATTATGTCAAATCATACATGGGAATTGGTTGATTTACCTCAAGGATGTAAGGCCTTAGGTAATAAATGGATATTTAAAAAGAAATTGAAACCTGATGGTTCAATAGACAAGTACAAAGCTCGTCTGGTAGTCCAAGGATTTAGACAAAAGGAAGACCTGGACTATTTCGATACATATTCACCTGTAACAAGGATAACGTCAATTAGAATGCTCATTGCAATTGCATCCGTACATGACTTGGAAATACATCAAATGGATGTTAAAACTGCATTCTTGAATGGTGAACTAGAGGAGGAAATCTATATGAAACAACCTGAAGGATTTCTAAGCTCAGAAAATGAGCATAAAGTTTGCAAACTGGTAAAATCACTTTATGGCCTTAAGCAAGCTCCAAAACAGTGGCATGAGAAGTTTGACAATACTATGTTATCAAATGGATTCACGGTAAATGAATCAGATAAATGTGTGTACATAAAACATACACACATTGGATATGTCATTGTTTGTCTTTATGTTGATGACCTATTGATCCTAGGCAACAACAAGGCCATAATAACATCTACAAAGGATATGTTATCCTCTAGATTCGATATGAAAGACCTAGGACTGGCTGATGTAATATTGGGTGTAAAAATTCTGAGAATACCACAGGGATATGCATTATCCCAATCGCATTACATCACCAAAATACTTGAGAAATTCAAGCAATATAATGTAACTATTGCAAAATCACCAGTAGATATGAACCAAAATTGGGTAAAGAACACTGGTGACGGTATTTACCAATTGGAATACTCTCGTATACTAGGAAGTATCATGTATGTTATGAACTGTACTAGGCCTGATATCACATATGTTGTAAGAAAACTAAGTAGATTTACCAGCAAT
This sequence comes from Allium sativum, assembly GCA_030737875.1. NCBI lineage: Eukaryota > Viridiplantae > Streptophyta > Magnoliopsida > Asparagales > Amaryllidaceae > Allium > Allium sativum. The sequence continues at coordinate 295,224,702 of CM060911.1, read as the reverse complement.
CCTGGTAAACATCATTGGAAAGCGATAATCAGAGTTCTAGGATATCTAAAGTATACACAGAGTTATGGTCTATACTATACAAACTATCCTTCAATGGTGGAAGGATACAGTGATGCAAATTGGATCACTGGATCAAATGATACAAAGTCTACAAGTGGATACGTGTTCACATTAGGAAATAGAGCAATTTCATGGAAATCATCCAAACAGACTTGTATCGCTAGATCTACGATGAAATCAGAGTTTATTGCACTAGATAAGACTGCAGAAGAAGCAGAATGGATTCGAAGCTTCTTGGAAGACATTCCTAATTGGAGCAAACCTATGCCTCCAATATGTATACATTGTGATAGTCAATCAGCTATTGGAAGAGCTAATAGTACACTATACAATGGTAAATCTAGGCATATTCATCGTAGACATAAAACGATAAGACAACTTCTCTCTAATGGGGTTATCACAATAGATTACATTCGATCTAAAGATAACTTAGCGGATCCACTTACAAAAGGCTTGCCAAGAGAGAAAGTTCAAACCTTATCGAAGGGAATGGGGCTAAGGCCTATAGACTAAAGGTTTTTCTGAAATGGAAACCCCACCTAGTTAACTGGAGATCCCAAGATCTAGGTTCAAAGGGACAACGAAGTTTTAGAGAAACTTGATGGCACTGTTATACACAAACCATTCCTATGATAAGTCAGTGCATTATATGTTGAATAAGGATAAGTATTAGTACTTTTAATGATGTCTGTATTTGAGGAATTAAAGAATACCCTTTACAGAATCACCTACGTAAGTGCGAAGGCGCCACTTCAAAGAGAATTATGAGGCCAAATTCTCTATGCACTTATGAGACCAGGCAGGTGTTCAAGGCAAAAACGAACACATACAGAGAACGAAGGGTTATAAGAAACATTTATCGTGTGTTATCTACTTTGGAATTACACAAAAGGCTTACAGTTCAAGGACAGTCTATGTCTACTGATTCGCCTGTGATTCAAATAGGTAATCACTAGGAAAGTTCAAAGCCCTTGTGCTACTTTAACCGATGCGATAAATGGTTCGTGAAACTAAGATCGATTGCTCATTCATATGGGGGATTGTTGGAAAATGAATGAGCAAAGAAAGAGAAAAGTGGGAAGAAGAAGAGATAGGGGTAGCAACATTTAAAGTCCCACATCATAGAAATATTAGCACAATCTCTCCTTATATATTAGAAGCCAAATATGCTTATGTAAAATAAAAAAGAGAGGGATAATAAAAGGATGTGGACTTGGCCATATTAAATACATTAAAAAGTCAAAGATAAGGGCCTTGGGCCTTGGGGCTCTTGGGGTCTCCTGATTGGATATGGCCGACGTTGCTGATTGGGCTAGTGCACTGACATGAGAATATTTTTTCTCGGAATTTTAAAAGGTGTGTCTGTTCAGTCCAGAATTCGAAAGGAATGTCTGTTAACTGAACGAGCACAACCATTTGAATTCTCAGCATATGCATATTAATAACAGAGCGGTTAAAGGGTCGCAACCTTTCCTATTCTGACAGTTACTGATGCATGCGAACAGGCACTCCTCCTTGCCTATATATACACTGCCCAAAACAAAGACAGAATTCACTTTTTTCTGCTGTGTTATTCCTTCTTCTTCAACGTAATTCTCTGATCAAGTTTCTATAACCAACTTCAGTTCGTCGGAGCTCCGTTTGCTGGCACTAAGCTGCGGAGTTGGTCCGTTTTATCCTGGGAAACAAATTGCAACTACGTCGATTGGTGTATACGACGGCAATATTGTTTCAAGGAAACAGAAAAGTTCTGGACTCGGACATTATTTAAACAGAATACTTTCTGTTTATCTTTGATTTTATGCACAAATCGGTTGCGCTTTCTATGATTATTGTAAACATAGTTTGACGTGACAATTGTGACATAATTGAATAACAGTGATTGTTGTTGCTGTCTGTTTGTAATACAATTGTGTAATTACAAAAGTTCTAACAATCATGAAACAATATTTTGTTGCAGATGACGAAAAACCGCAGCACTGATTCTGCACCGATTCAGACGGTGAAAACTGCTCAGCCAGCGCCTGTGATTCCGACAATGGCTCTGTCTCATGGCGAAAGGCCAGAGAAGTTCAATGGAATCAATTTCAAGCGCCGGCAACAGAAAATGTTGTTTTAATTAACAACACTAAGCCTTGCAAAGTTTCTGACTGAAGAGGCTCCTGTGGTAGACGAACTCGAACCTGACGCTACTAAAGTAGAGGCACTTAATATCTGGACAAATTCAGATTTCATGTGCAAAAACTATATTCTGAATGGTCTGGATGATAGCCTCTACAATGTCTATTGTACTTTTGCAACGTCCAAACAACTCTGGTTGGCTCTGGAAAAGAAGTACAAAACTGAAGATGCAGGCATGAAGAAATTCATTGCTGGAAAATTTCTAGACTTCAAAATGGTTGACTCAAAGATGGTGATAAGTCAAGCTCAAGAACTGCAACTTATCATCCGTCAATTAGAAGATGAAAAGATGACTCTTAGCGAGACTTTTCAAGTTGCTGCAACTATTTAGAAATTGCCTCCTTCTTGGAAGGACTTTAAAAATTACCTTAAGCACAAGCGTAAGGAAATGACAATGGAAGATCTCATAGTTCGGCTTCGCATTGAGGAAGATAACAGAAATTCTGAGAAAAAGGTTTCTCAGAATATTGCTGCCAAAGCAAATGTTGTTGAGTCAGACAAAACTAACAAAAGAAAAAGGGAGAATGCTCCTAAGAAGTCAAAGATATTTCTGGGTTCTTGCCACAACCGTGGAAAGAAGGGGCACAAAGCAGCCGAATGTCGTGCGCCTAAAAAGAAGAAGTTGGAAGCAAATACGGCTGATGTTTCGAAAGGCATTTCTGATCTTGATTTATGTGCAGTAATATCAGAATGCAACCTTATTAGCAACTCAAAGGAATGGTTTGTAGACACTGGAGCCACTCGACACATATGTGCTAACAAGTGGATGTTTACAACCTATAAAACTGCAAGTGATGCTGAACAACTTTTTATGGGCAATTCTTCCACTTCCAAGGTCGAAGGCAAAGGAAAAGGAAAAGTTGTGCTGAAACTGACTTCTGGAAAGGAACTGACTTTAAATGATGTTCTCCATGTTCCAGAAATTCGCAAGAACCTGATTTCAGGATCGTTGCTGAGCAAGCATGGCTTCAAAATGATCTTTGAAGCTGACAAATTTGTTCTTTCCAAGAATGGGGTGTATGTTGGAAGAGGTTATGTGTGTGATGGTTTATTTAAAGCAAATGTAACCACTATTGTACCACGCACTGAAATGAATGAAAGTGAATCTTCTGCTTATATTGTTGAATCTTCTAACATATGGCATTCTAGATTAGGGCATGTAAACTTTGATACATTGCGAAAATTGATTAATCTAGAATTTATACCAAAATGCAATATAGATTCCAACTATAAATGTCAAGTTTGTGCAGAAGCAAAATTGACAAGAACCTCGTTTCATCATGTTGAACGAGTGACAGAACCTCTAGACTTAATACATACTGATGTATGCGATTTGAAAATGTGTCAAACTAGAGGTGGAAAAAGGTACTTTATTACATTCATTGATGATTGTACCAGATACTGTCATGTGTATCTCCTTAGAAGTAAGGACGAAGCATTCGAAATGTTTAAACAGTATAAGGCAGAAGTTGAGAATCAACTCAACAAGAAAATAAAATCTTTAAGAAGTGATAGAGGAGGAGAATACGAATCTCCATTTGAGGAATTCTGTGCTGAACATGGAATTATACATCAAACTACAGCCCCGTATTCACCTCAATCCAACGGTATAGCCGAACGGAAAAATAGAACTCTTAAAGAAATGATGAATGCCTTATTAATTAGCTCTGGCTTGACAGATAACTATTGGGGGGAAGCTATTCTTTCGGCAAATCATATTTTAAATAAAATACCCTGAAAGAAAATATCTAAATCTCCTCATGAACTTTGGAAAAACAGACCACCATCCTACAAATACCTAAAAGTGTGGGGGTGTCTTGCCAAAGTAGAGGTACCAAAACCAAAGAAGGTCAAAATTGGACCAAAAACAATTGATTGTGTATTCATTGGATATGCACAAAACAGTGCTGCATATCGATTTTTGGTACACAAATCTGAAATTGATGATATTCATGAAAATACCATCATTGAATCGAGAAATGCTAGATTTTTTGAACATGTATTTCCCTTGAAACATGGTACTGAAAATCATGCACCTAAGAGACCAAGGGAAATTGAAGTTCCTTACTCTATTGAGGACGCTGAACAAAATAACACTCAGCAAAGTAGTGTTGAGCAGCAAGTGGAGGAACCAAGAAAAAGTAAAAGGTCAAGGACTTTAAAAACCTTTGGACCGGACTTCTATACATTTATGTTAGAAGATGATCCATTGACATACAAACAAGCTATGTCTTCCAACGATGCCCCTTATTGGAAGGAGGCAATTAACAATGAAATTGAATCCATTATGTCAAATCATACATGGGAATTGGTTGATTTACCTCAAGGATGTAAGGCCTTAGGTAATAAATGGATATTTAAAAAGAAATTGAAACCTGATGGTTCAATAGACAAGTACAAAGCTCGTCTGGTAGTCCAAGGATTTAGACAAAAGGAAGACCTGGACTATTTCGATACATATTCACCTGTAACAAGGATAACGTCAAGTAGAATGCTCATTGCAATTGCATCCGTACATGACTTGGAAATACATCAAATGGATGTTAAAACTGCATTCTTGAATGGTGAACTAGAGGAGGAAATCTATATGAAACAACCTGAAGGATTTCTAAGCTCAGAAAATGAGCATAAAGTTTGCAAACTGGTAAAATCACTTTATGGCCTTAAGCAAGCTCCAAAATAGTGGCATGAGAAGTTTGACAATACTATGTTATCAAATGGATTCACGATAAATGAATCAGATAAATGTGTGTACATAAAACATACACACATTGGATATGTCATTGTTTGTCTTTATGTTGATGACCTATTGATCCTAGGCAACAACAAGGCCATAATAACATCTACATAGGATATGTTATCCTCTAGATTCGATATGAAAGAACTAGGACTGGCTGATGTAATATTGGGTGTAAAAATTCTGAGAACACCACAGGGATATGCATTATCCCAATCGCATTACATCACCAAAATACTTGAGAAATTCAAGCAATATAATGTAACTATTGCAAAATCACCAGTAGATATGAACCAAAATTGGGTAAAGAACACTGGTGACGGTATTTACCAATTGGAATACTCTCGTATACTAGGAAGTATCATGTATGTTATGAACTGTACTAGGCCTGATATCGCATATGCTGTAAGAAAACTAAGTAGATTTACCAGCAATCCTGGTAAACATCATTGGAAAGCGATAATCAGAGTTCTAGGATATCTAAAGTATACACAGAGTTATGGTCTATACTATACAAACTATCCTTCAGTAGTGGAAGGATGCAGTGATGCAAATTGGATCACTGGATCAAATGATACAAAGTCTACAAGTGGATACGTGTTCACATTAGGAAATGGAGCAATTTCATGGAAATCATCCAAACAGACTTGTATCGCTAGATCTACGATGAAATCAGAGTTTATTGCACTAGATAAGACTGTAGAAGAAGTAGAATGGATTCGAAGCTTCTTGGAAGACATTCCTAATTGGAGCAAACCTATGCCTCCAATATGTATACATTGTGATAGTCAATCAGCTATTGGAAGAGCTAATAGTACACTATACAATGGTAAATCTAGGCATATTCATCGTAGACATAAAACGATAAGACAACTTCTCTCTAATGGGGTTATCACAATAGATTACATTCGATCTAAAGATAACTTAGCGGATCCACTTACAAAAGGCTTGCCAAGAGAGAAAGTTCAAACCTTATCGAAGGGAATGGGGCTAAGGCCTATAGACTAAAGGTTTTTCTGAAATGGAAACCCCACCTAGTTGACTGGAGATCCCAAGATCTAGGTTCAAAGGGACAACGAAGTTTTAGAGAAACTTGATGGCACTGTTATACACAAACCATTCCTATGATAAGTCAGTGCATTATATGTTGAATAAGGATAAGTATTAGTACTTTTAATGATGTCTGTATTTGAGGAATTAAAGAATACCCTTTACAGAATCACCTACGTAAGTGCGAAGGCGCCGCTTCAAAGAGAATTATGAGGCCAAATTCTCTATGCACTTATGAGACCAGGCAGGTGTTTAAGGCAAAAACGAACACATACAGAGAACGAAGGGTTATAAGAAACATTTATCGTGTGTTATCTACTTTGGAATTACACAAAAGGCTTACAGTTCAAGGGCAGTCTATGTCTACTGATTCGCCTGTGATTCAAATAGGTAATCACTAGGAAAGTTCAAAGCCCTTGTGCTACTTTAACCGATGCGATAAATGGTTCGTGAAACTAAGATCGATTGCTCATTCATATGGGGGATTGTTGGAAAATGAATGAGTAAAGAAAGAGAAAAGTGGGAAGAAGAAGAGATAGGGGTAGCAACATTTAAAGTCCCACATCATAGAAATATTAGCACAATCTCTCCTTATATATTAGAAGCCAAATATGCTTATGTAAAATAAAAAAGAGAGGGATAATAAAAGGATGTGGACTTGGCCATATTAAATACATTAAAAAGTCAAAGATAAGGGCCTTGGGCCTTGGGGCTCTTGGGGTCTCCTGATTGGATATGGCCGACGTTGCTGATTGGGCTAGTGCACTGACATGAGAATATTTTTTCTCATAATTTTAAAAGGTGTGTCTGTTCAGTCCAGAATTCGAAAGGAATGTCTGTTAACTGAACGAGTACAACCATTTGAATTCTCAGCATATGCATATTAATAACAGAGCGGTTAAAGGGTCGCAACCTTTCCTATTCTGACAGTTACTGATGCATGCGAACAGGCACTCCTCCTTGCCTATATATACACTGCCCAAAAAAAAGACAGAATTCACTTTTTTCTGCTGCGATATTCCTTCTTCTTCAACGTAATTCTCTGATCTAGTTTCTATAACCAACTTCAGTTCGTCGGAGCTCCGTTTGTTGGCACTAAGCTGCGGAGTTGGTCCGTTTTATCCTGGGAAACAAATTGCAACTACGTCGATTGGTGTATACGACGGCAATATTGTTTCAAGGAAACAGAAAAGTTCTGGACTCGGACATTATTTAAACAGAATACTTTCTGTTTATCTTTGATTTTATGCACAAATTGGTTGCTCTTTCTATGATTATTGTAAACATAGTTTGACGTGACAATTGTGATATAATTGAATAACAGTGATTGTTGTTGCTGTCTGTTTGTAATACAATTTTGTAATTACAAAAGTTCTAACAATCTTGAAACAATATTTTGTTGCAGATGACGAAAAACAGCAGCACTGATTCTGCACCGATTCAGACGGTGAAAACTGCTCAGCCAGCGCCTGTGCTTCCGACAATGGCTTTGTCTCATGGCGAAAGGCCAGAGAAGTTCAATGGAATCAATTTCAAGCGCTGACAACAGAAAATGTTGTTTTATTTAACAACACTAAGCCTTGCAAAGTTTCTGACTGAAGAGGCTCCTGTGGTAGACGAACTCGAACCTGACGCTACTAAAGTAGAGGCACTTAATATCTGGACAAATTCAGATTTCATGTGCAAAAACTATATTCTGAATGGTCTGGATGATAGCCTCTACAATGTCTATTGTACTTTTGCAACGTCCAAACAACTCTGGTTGGCTCTGGAAAAGAAGTACAAAACTGAAGATGCAGGCATGAAGAAATTCATTGCTGGAAAATTTCTAGACTTCAAAATGGTTGACTCAAAGACGGTGATAAGTCAAGCTCAAGAACTGCAACTTATCATCCGTCAATTAGAAGATGAAAAGATGACTCTTAGCGAGACTTTTCAAGTTGCTGCAACTATTGAGAAATTGCCTCCTTCTTGGAAGGACTTTAAAAATTACCTTAAGCACAAGCGTAAGGAAATGACAATGGAAGATCTCATAGTTCGGCTTCGCATTGAGGAAGATAACAGAAATTCTGAGAAAAAGATTTCTCAGAATATTGCTGCCAAAGCAAATGTTGTTGAGTCAGACAAAACTAACAAAAGAAAAAGGGAGAATGCTCCTAAGAAGTCAAAGAAATTTCTTGGTTCTTGCCACAACTGTGGAAAGAAGGGGCACAAAGCAGCCGAATGTCGTGCGCCTAAAAAGAAGAAGTTGGAAGCAAATACGGCTGATGTTTCGAAAGGCATTTCTGATCTTGATTTATGTGCAGTAATATCAGAATGCAACCTTATTGGCAACTCAAAGGAATGGTTTGTAGACACTGGAGCCACTCGACACATATGTGTTAACAAGTGGATGTTTACAACCTATGAAACTGCAACTGATGTTGAACAACTTTTTATGGGCAATTCTTCCACTTCCAAGGTCGAAGGCAAAGGAAAAGTTGTGCTGAAACTAACTTCTGGAAAGGAACTGACTTTAAATGATGTTCTCCATATTCCAGAAATTCGCAAGAACCTGATTTCAGGATCGTTGCTGAGCAAGGATGGCTTCAAATTGATCTTTGAAGATGACAAATTTGTTCTTTCCAAGAATGAGGTGTATGTTGGAAGAGGTTATGTGTGTGATGGTTTATTTAAAGCAAATGTAACCACTATTGTACCACGCACTGAAATGAATGAAAGTGAATCTTCTGCTTATATTGTTGAATCTTCTAACATATGGCATTCTAGATTAGGGCATGTAAAATTTGATACATTGCGAAAATTGATTAATCTAGAATTTATACCAAAATGCAATATAGATTCCAACTATAAATGTCAGGTTTGTGCAGAAGCAAAATTGACAAGAACCTCGTTTCATCATGTTGAACGAATGACAGAACCTCTAGACTTAATACAACTGATGTACGCGATTTGAAAATGTGTCAAACTAGAGGTGGAAAAAGGTACTTTATTACATTCATTGATGATTGTACCAGATACTGTCATGTGTATCTCCTTAGAAGTAAGGACGAAGCATTCGAAATGTTTAAACAGTATAAGGCAGAAGTTGAGAATCAACTCAACAAGAAAATAAAATCTTTAAGAAGTGATAGAGGAGGAGAATACGAATCTCCATTTGAGGAATTCTGTGCTGAACATGGAATTATACATCAAACTACAGCCCCGTATTCACCTCAATCCAACGGTATAGCCGAACGGAAAAATAGAACTCTTAAAGAAATGATGAATGCCTTACTAATTAGCTCTGGCTTGCCAGATAACTATTGGGGGGAAGCTATTCTTTCGGCAAATCATATTTTAAATAAAATACCCCGAAAGAAAATATCTAAATCTCCTCATGAACTTTGGAAAAACAGACAACCATCCTACAAATACCTAAAAGTGTGGGGGTGTCTTGCCAAAGTAGAGGTACCAAAACCAAAAAAGGTCAAAATTGGACCAAAAACAATTGATTGTGTATTCATTGGATATGCACAAAACAGTGCTGCATATCGATTTTTGGTACACAAATCTGAAATTGATGATATTCATGAAAATACCATCATTGAATCGAGAAATGCTAGATTTTTCGAACATGTATTTCCCTTGAAACATGGTACTGAAAATCATGCACCTAAGAGACCAAGGGAAATTGAAGTTCCTTACTCTATTGAGGACGCTGAACAAAATAACACTCAGCAAAGTAGTGTTGAGCAGCAAGTGGAGGAACCAAGAAAAAGTAAAAGGTCAAGGACTTTAAAAACCTTCGGACCGGACTTCTATACATTTATGTTAGAAGATGATCCATTGACATACAAACAAGCTATGTCTTCCAACGATGCCCCTTATTGGAAGGAGGCAATTAACAATGAAATTGAATCCATTATGTCAAATCATACATGGGAATTAGTTGATTTACCTCAAGGATGTAAGGCCTTAGGTAATAAATGGATATTTAAAAAGAAATTGAAACCTGATGGTTCAATAGACAAGTACAAAGCTCGTCTGGTAGTCCAAGGATTTAGACAAAAGGAAGACCTGGACTATTTCGATACATATTCACCTGTAACAAGGATAACGTCAATTAGAATGCTCATTGCAATTGCATCCGTACATGACTTGGAAATACATCAAATGGATGTTAAAACCGCATTCTTGAATGGTGAACTAGAGGAGGAAATCTATATGAAACAACCTGAAGGATTTCTAAGCTCAGAAAATGAGCATAAAGTTTGCAAACTGGTAAATCACTTTATGGCCTTAAGCAAGCTCCAAAACAGTGGCATGAGAAGTTTGACAATACTATGTTATCAAATGGATTCACGATAAATGAATCAGATAAATGTGTGTACATAAAACATACACACATTGGATATGTCATTGTTTGTCTTTATGTTGATGACCTATTGATCCTAGGCAACAACAAGGCCATAATAACATCTACAAAGGATATGTTATCCTCTAGATTCGATATGAAAGACCTAGGACTGGCTGATGTAATATTGGGTGTAAAAATTCTGAGAACACCACAGGGATATGCATTATCCCAATCGCATTACATCACCAAAATACTTGAGAAATTCAAGCAATATAATGTAACTATTGCAAAATCACCAGTAGATATGAACCAAAATTGGGTAAAGAACACTGGTGACGGTATTTACCAATTTGAATACTCTCGTATACTAGGAAGTATCATGTATGTTATGAACTGTACTAGGCCTGATATCGCATATGCTGTAAGAAAACTAAGTAGATTTACCAGCAATCCTGGTAAACATCATTGGAAAGCGATAATCAGAGTTCTAGGATATCTAAAGTATACACAGATTTATGGTCTATACTATACAAACTATCCTTCAATAGTGGAAGGATACAGTGATGCAAATTGGATCACTGGATCAAATGATACAAAGTCTACAAGTGGATACGTGTTCACATTAGGAAATGGAGCAATTTCATGGAAATCATCCAAACAGACTTGTATCGCTAGATCTACGATGAAATCAAAGTTTATTGCACTAGATAAGACTACAGAAGAAGCAGAATGGATTCGAAGCTTCTTGGAAGACATTCCTAATTGGAGCAAACCTATGCCTCCAATATGTATACATTGTGATAGTCAATCAGCTATTGGAAGAGCTAATTGTACACTATACAATGGTAAATCTAGGCATATTCATCGTAGACATAAAACGATAAGACAACTTCTCTCTAATGGGGTTATCACAATAGATTACATTCGATCTAAAGATAACTTAGCGGATCCACTTACAAAAGGCTTGCCAAGAGAGAAAGTTCAAACCTTATCGAAGGGAATGGGGCTAAGGCCTATAGACTAAAGGTTTTTCTGAAATGGAAACCCCACCTAGTTGACTGGAGATCCCAAGATCTAGGTTTAAAGGGACAACGAAGTTTTAGAGAAACTTGATGGCACTGTTATACACAAACCATTCCTATGATAAGTCAGTGCATTATATGTTGAATAAGGATAAGTATTAGTACTTTTAATGATGTCTGTATTTGAGGAATTAAAGAATACCCTTTACAGAATCACCTACGTAAGTGCGAAGGCGCCGCTTCAAAGAGAATTATGAGGCCAAATTCTCTATGCACTTATGAGACCAGGCAGGTGTTCAAGGCAAAAACGAACACATACAGAGAACGAAGGGTTATAAGAAACATTTATCGTGTGTTATCTACTTTGGAATTACACAAAAGGCTTACAGTTCAAGGACAGTCTATGTCTACTGATTCGCCTGTGATTCAAATAGGTAATCACTAGGAAAGTTCAAAGCCCTTGTGCTACTTTAACCGATGCGATAAATGGTTCGTGAAACTAAGATCGATTGCTCATTCATATGGGGGATTGTTGGAAAATGAATGAGCAAAGAAAGAGAAAAGTGGGAAGAAGAAGAGATAGGGGTAGCAACATTTAAAGTCCCACATCATAGAAATATTAGCACAATCTCTCCTTATATATTAGAAGCCAAATATGCTTATGTAAAATAAAAAAGAGAGGGATAATAAAAGGATGTGGACTTGGCCATATTAAATACATTAAAAAGTCAAAGATAAGGGCCTTGGGCCTTGGGGCTCTTGGGGTCTCCTGATTGGATATGGCCGACGTTGCTAATTGGGCTAGTGCACTGACATGAGAATATTTTTTCTCATAATTTTAAAAGGTGTGTCTGTTCAGTCCAGAATTCGAAAGGAATGTCTGTTAACTGAACGAGTACAACCATTTGAATTCTCAGCATATGCATATTAATAACAGAGCGGTTAAAGGGTCGCAACCTTTCCTATTCTGACAGTTACTGATGCATGCGAACAGGCACTCCTCCTTGCCTATATATACACTGCCCAAAACAAAGACAGAATTCACTTTTTTCTGCTGCGTTATTCCTTCTTCTTCAACGTAATTCTCTGATCTAGTTTCTATAACCAACTTCAGTTCGTCGGAGCTCCGTTTGCTGGCACTAAGCTGCGGAGTTGGTCCGTTTTATCCTGGGAAACAAATTGCAACTACGTCGATTGGAGTATACGACGGCAATATTGTTTCAAGGAAACAGAAAAGTTCTGGACTCGGACATTATTTAAACAGAATACTTTCTGTTTATCTTTGATTTTATGCACAAGTCGGTTACGCTTTCTATGATTATTGTAAACATAGTTTGACGTGACAATTGTGACATAATTGAATAACAGTGATTGTTGTTGCTGTCTGTTTGTAATACAATTGTGTAATTACAAAAGTTCTAAAAATCTTGAAACAATATTTTGTTGCAGATGACGAAAAACAGCAGCACTGATTCTGCACCGATTCAGACGGTGAAAACTGCTCAGCCAGCGCCTGTGCTTCCGACAATGGCTCTGTCTCATGGCGAAAGGCCAGAGAAGTTCAATGGAATCAATTTCAAGCGCTGGCAACAGAAAATGTTGTTTTATTTAACAACACTAAGCCTTGCAAAGTTTCTGACTGAAGAGGCTCCTGTGGTAGACGAACTCGAACCTGTCGCTACTAAAGTAGAGGCACTTAATATCTGGACAAATTCAGATTTCATGTGCAAAAACTATATTCTGAATGGTCTGGATGATAGCCTCTACAATGTCTATTGTACTTTTGCAACGTCCAAACAACTCTGGTTGGCTCTGGAAAATAAGTACAAAACTGAAGATGCAGGCATGAAGAAATTCATTGTTGGAAAATTTCTAGACTTCAAAATGGTTGACTCAAAGACGGTGATAAGTCAAGCTCAAGAACTGCAACTTATCATCCGTCAATTAGAAGATGAAAAGATGACTCTTAGCGAGACTTTTCAAGTTGCTGCAACTATTGAGAAATTGCCTCCTTCTTGGAAGGACTTTAAAAATTACCTTAAGCACAAGCGTAAGGAAATGACAATGGAAGATCTCATAATTCGGCTTCGCATTGAGGAAGATAACAGAAATTCTGAGAAAAAGATTTCTCAGAATATTGCTGCCAAAGCAAATGTTGTTGAGTCAGACAAAACTAACAAAAGAAAAAGGGAGAATGCTCCTAAGAAGTCAAAGAAATTTCTGGGTTCTTGCCACAACTGTGGAAAGAAGGGGCACAAAGCAGCCTAATGTCGTGCGCCTAAAAAGAAGAAGTTGGAAGCAAATACGGCTGATGTTTCGAAAGGCATTTCTGATCTTGATTTATGTGCAGTAATATCAGAATGCAACCTTGTTGGTAACTCAAAGGAATGGTTTGTAGACACTGGAGCCACTCGACACATATGTGCTAACAAGTGGATGTTTACAACCTATAAAACTGCAACTGATGCTGAACAACTTTTTATGGGCAATTCTTCCACTTCCAAGATCGAAGGCAAAGGAAAAGTTGTGCTGAAACTGACTTCTGGAAAGGAACTGACTTTAAATGATGTTCTCCATGTTCCAGAAATTCGCAAGAACCTGATTTCAGGATTGTTGCTGAGCAAGCATGGCTTCAAATTGATCTTTGAAGCTGACAAATTTGTTCTTTCCAAGAATGGGGTGTATGTTGGAAGAGGTTATGTGTGTGATGGTTTATTTAAAGCAAATGTAACCACTATTGTACCATGCACTGAAATGAATGAAAGTGAATCTTCTGCTTATATTAACATATGGCATTCTAGATTAGGGCATGTAAACTTTGATACATTGCGAAAATTGATTAATCTAGAATTTATACCAAAATGCAATATAGATTCCAACTATAAATGTCAAGTTTGTGCAGAAGCAAAATTGACAAGAACCTCGTTTCATCATGTTGAACGAGTGACAGAACCTCTAGACTTAATACATACTGATGTATGCGATTTGAAAATGTGTCAAACTAGAGGTGGAAAAAGGTACTTTACTACATTCATTGATGATTGTACCAGATACTGTCATGTGTATCTCCTTAGAAGTAAGGACGAAGCATTCGAAATGTTTAAACAGTATAAGGCAGAAGTTGAGAATCAACTCAACAAGAAAATAAAATCTTTAAGAAGTGATAGAGGAGGAGAATACGAATCTCCATTTGAGGAATTCTGTACTGAACATGGAATTATACATCAAACTACAGCCCCGTATTCACCTCAATCCAACGGTATAGCCGAACGGAAAAATAGAACTCTTAAAGAAATGATGAATGCCTTACTAATTAGCTCTGGCTTGCCAGATAACTATTGGGGGGAAGCTATTCTTTCGGCAAATCATATTTTAAATAAAATACCCCGGAAGAAAATATCTAAATCTCCTCATGAACTTTGGAAAAACAGACCACCATCCTACAAATACCTAAAAGTGTGGGGGTGTCTTGCCAAAGTAGAGGTACCAAAACCAAAGAAGGTCAAAATTGGACCAAAAACAATTGATTGTGTATTCAATGGATATGCACAAAACAGTGCTGCATATCGATTTTTGGTACACAAATCTGAAATTGATGATATTCATGAAAATACCATCGTTGAATCGAGAAATGCTAGATTTTTCGAACATGTATTTCCCTTGAAACATGGTACTGAAAATCATGCACCTAAGAGACCAAGGGAAATTGAAGTTCCTTACTCTATTGAGGACGCTGAACAAAATAACACTCAGCAAAGTAGTGTTGAGCAGCAAGTGGAGGAACCAAGAAAAAGTAAAAGGTCAAGGACTTTAAAAACCTTTGGACCGGACTTCTATACATTTATGTTAGAAGATGATCCATTGACATACAAACAAGCTATGTCTTCCAACGATGCCCCTTATTGGAAGGAGGCAATTAACAATGAAATTGAATCCATTATGTCAAATCATACATGGGAATTAGTTGATTTACCTCAAGGATGTAAGGCCTTAGGTAATAAATGGATATTTAAAAAGAAATTGAAACCTGATGGTTCAATTGACAAGTACAAAGCTCGTCTGATAGTCCAAGGATTTAGACAAAAGGAAGACCTGGACTATTTCGATACATATTCACCTGTAACAAGGATAACGTCAATTAGAATGCTCATTGCAATTGCATCCGTACATGACTTGGAAATACATCAAATGGATGTTAAAACTACATTCTTGAATGGTGAACTAGAGGAGGAAATCTATATGAAACAACCTGAAGGATTTCTAAGCTCAGAAAATGAGCATAAAGTTTGCAAACTGGTAAAATCACTTTATGGCCTTAAGCAAGCTCCAAAACAGTGGCATGAGAAGTTTGACAATACTATGTTATCAAATGGATTCACGATAAATGAATCAGATAAATGTGTGTACATAAAACATACACACATTGGATATGTCATTGTTTGTCTTTATGTTGATGACCTATTGATCCTAGGCAACAACAAGGCCATAATAACATCTACAAAGGATATGTTATCCTCTAGATTCGATATGAAAGACCTAGGACTGGCTGATGTAATATTGGGTGTAAAAATTCTGAGAACACCACAGGGATATGCATTATCCCAATCGCATTACATCACCAAAATACTTGAGAAATTCAAGCAATATAATGTAACTATTGCAAAATCACCAGTAGGTATGAACCAAAGTTGGGTAAAGAACATTGGTGACGGTATTTACCAATTGGAATACTCTCGTATACTAGGAAGTATCATGTATGTTATGAACTGTACTAGGCCTGATATCGCATATGCTGTAAGAAAACTAAGTAGATTTACCAGCAATCCTGGTAAACATCATTGGAAAGCGATAATCAGAGTTCTAGGATATCTAAAGTATACACAGAGTTATGGTCTATACTATACAAACTATCCTTCAATAGTGGAAGGATACAGTGATGCAAATTGGATCACTGGATCAAATGATACAAAGTCTACAAGTGGATACGTGTTCACATTAGGAAATGGAGCAATTTCATGGAAATCATCCAAACAGACTTGTATCGCTAGATCTACGATGAAATCAGAGTTTATTGCACTAGATAAGACTGCAGAAGAAGCAGAATGGATTCGAAGCTTCTTAGAAGACATTCCTAATTGGAGCAAACCTATGCCTCTAATATGTATACATTGTGATAGTCAATCAGCTATTGGAAGAGCTAATAGTACACTATACAATGGTAAATCTAGGCATATTCATCGTAGACATAAAACGATAAGACAACTTCTCTCTAATGGGGTTATCACAATAGATTACATTCGATCTAAAGATAACTTAGCGGATCCACTTACAAAAGGCTTGCCAAGAGAGAAAGTTCAAACCTTATCGAAGGGAATGGGGCCAAGGCCTATAGACTAAAGGTTTTTCTGAAAGGGAAACCCCACCTAGTTGACTGGAGATCCCAAGATCTAGGTTCAAAGGGACAACGAAGTTTTAGAGAAACTTGATGGCACTGTTATACACAAACCATTCCTATGATAAGTCAGTGCATTATATGTTGAATAAGGATGAGTATTAGTACTTTTAATGATGTCTGTATTTGAGAAATTAAATAATACCCTTTACAGAATCACCTACGTAAGTGCGAAGGCGCCGCTTCAAAGAGAATTATGAGGCCAAATTCTCTATGCACTTATGAGATCAGGCAGGTGTTCAAGGCAAAAACGAACACATACAGAGAACGAAGGGTTATAAGAAACATTTATCGTGTGTTATCTACTTTGGAATTACACAAAAGGCTTACAGTTCAAGGACAGTCTATGTCTACTGATTCGCCTGTGATTCAAATAGGTAATCACTAGGAAAGTTCAAAGCCCTTGTGCTACTTTAACCGATGCGATAAATGGTTCGTGAAACTAAGATCGATTGCTCATTCATATGGGGGATTGTTGGAAAATGAATGAGCAAAGAAAGAGAAAAGTGGGAAGAAGAAGAGATAGGGGTAGCAACATTTAAAGTCCCACATCATAGAAATATTAGCACAATCTCTCCTTATATATTAGAAGCCAAATATGCTTATGTAAAATAAAAAAGAGAGGGATAATAAAAGGATGTGGACTTGGCCATATTAAATACATTAAAAAGTCAAAGATAAGGGCCTTGGGCCTCGGGGCTCTTGGGGTCTCCTGATTGGATATGGCCGACGTTGCTGATTGGGCTAGTGCACTGACATGAGAATATTTTTTCTCAGAATTTTAAAAGGTGTGTCTGTTCAGTCCAGAATTCGAAAGGAATGTCTGTTAACTGAACGAGTACAACCATTTGAATTCTCAGCATATGCATATTAATAACAGAGCGGTTAAAGGGTCGCAACCTTTCCTATTCTGACAGTTACTGATGCATGCGAACAGGCACTCCTCCTTGCCTATATATACACTGCCCAAAACAAAGACAGAATTCACTTTTTTCTGCTGCGTTATTCCTTCTTCTTCAACGTAATTCTCTGATCTAGTTTCTATAACCAACTTCAGTTCGTCGGAGCTCCGTTTGCTGGCACTAAGCTGCGGAGTTGGTCCGTTTTATCCTGGGAAACAAATTGCAACTACGTCGATTGGTGTATACGACGGCAATATTGTTTCAAGGAAACAGAAAAGTTCTGGACTCGGACATTATTTAAACAGAATACTTTCTGTTTATCTTTGATTTTATGCACAAATCGGTTGCGCTTTCTATGATTATTGTAAACATAGTTTGACGTGACAATTGTGACATAATTGAATAACAGTGATTGTTGTTGCTGTCTGTTTGTAATACAATTGTGTAATTACAAAAATTCTAACAATCTTGAAACAATATTTTGTTGCAGATGACGAAAAACAGTAGCACTGATTCTGCACCGATTCAGACGGTGAAAACTGCTCAGGCAGCGCCTGTGCTTCCGACAATGGCTCTGTCTCATGGCGAAAGGCCAGAGAAGTTCAATGGAATCAATTTCAAGCGCTGGCAACAGAAAATGTTGTTTTATTTAACAACAATAAGCCTTGCAAAGTTTCTGACTGAAGAGGCTCCTGTGGTAGACGAACTCGAATCTGACGCTACTAAAGTAGAGGCACTTAATATCTGGACAAATTCAGATTTCATGTGCAAAAACTATATTCTGAATGGTCTGGATGATAGCCTCTACAATGTCTATTGTACTTTTGCAACGTCCAAACAACTCTGGTTGGCTCTGGAAAAGAAGTACAAAACTGAAGATGCAGGCATGAAGAAATTCATTGCTGGAAAATTTCTAGACTTCAAAATGGTTGACTCAAAGACGGTGATAAGTCAAGCTCAAGAACTGCAACTTATCATCCGTCAATTAGAAGATGAAAAGATGACTCTTAGCGAGACTTTTCAAGTTGCTGCAACTATTAAGAAATTGCCTCCTTCTTGGAAGGACTTTAAAAATTACCTTAAGCACAAGCGTAAGGAAATGACAATGGAAGATCTCATAGTTTGGCTTCGCATTGAGGAAGATAACAGAAATTCTGAGAAAAAGATTTCTCAGAATATTGCTGCCAAAGCAAATGTTGTTGAGTCAGACAAAACTAACAAAAGAAAAAGGGAGAATGCTCCTAAGAAGTCAAAGATATTTCTGGGTTCTTGCCACAACTGTGGAAAGAAGGGGCACAAAGCAGCCGAATGTCGTGCGCCTAAAAAGAAGAAGTTGGAAGCAAATACAGCTGATGTTTCGAAAGGCATTTCTGATCTTGATTTATGTGCAGTAATATCAGAATGCAACCTTATTGGCAACTCAAAGGAATGGTTTGTAGACACTGGAGGCACTCGACACATATGTGCTAACAAGTGGATGTTTACAACCTATAAAACTGCAACTGATGCTGAACAACTTTTTATGGGCAATTCTTCGACTTCCAAGGTCGAAGGCAAAGGAAAAGTTGTGCTGAAACTGACTTCTGAAAAGGAACTGACTTTAAATGATGTTCTCCATGTTCCAGAAATTCGCAAGAACCTGATTTCAGGATCGTTGCTGAGCAAGCATGGCTTCAAATTGATCTGTGAAGCTGACAAATTTGTTCTTTCCAAGAATGGGGTGTATGTTGGAAGAGGTTATGTGTGTGATGGTTTATTTAAAGCAAATGTAACCACTATTGTACCATGCACTGAAATGAATGAAAGTGAATCTTCTGCTTATATTGTTGAATCTTCTAACATATGGCATTCTAGATTAGGGCATGTAAACTTTGATACATTGCGAAAATTGATTAATCTAGAATTTATACCAAAATGCAATATAGATTCCAACTATAAATGTCAAGTTTGTGCAGAAGCAAAATTGACAAGAACCTCGTTTCATCATGTTGAACGAGTGACAGAACCTCTAGACTTAATACATACTGATGTATGCGATTTGAAAATGTGTCAAACTAGAGGTGGAAAAAGGTACTTTATTACATTCATTGATGATTGTACCAGATACTGTCATGTGTATCTCCTTAGAAGTAAGGACGAAGCATTCGAAATGTTTAAACAGTATAAGGCAGAAGTTGAGAATCAACTCAACAAGAAAATAAAATCTTTAAGAAGTGATAGAGGAGGAGAATACGAATCTCCATTTGAGGAATTCTGTGCTGAACATGGAATTATACATCAAACTACAACCCCGTATTCACCTCAATCCAACGGTATAGCCGAACGGAAAAATAGAACTCTTAAAGAAATGATGAATGCCTTACTAATTAGCTCTGGCTTGCTAGATAACTATTGGGGGGAAGCTATTCTTTCGGCAAATCATATTTTAAATCAAATACCCCGAAAGAAAATATCTAAATCTCCTCATGAACTTTGGAAAAACAGACCACCATCCTACAAATACCTAAAAGTGTAGGGGTGTCTTGCCAAAGTAGAGGTACCAAAACCAAAGAAGATCAAAATTGGACCAAAAACAATTGATTGTGTATTCATTGGATATGCACAAAACAGTGCTGCATATCGATTTTTGGTACACGAATCTGAAATTGATGATATTCATGAAAATACCATCATTGAATCGAGAAATGCTAGATTTTTCGAACATGTATTTCCCTTGAAACATGGTACTGAAAATCATGCACCTAAGAGACCAAGGGAAATTGAAGTTCCTTACTCTATTGAGGACGCTGAACAAAATAACACTCAGCAAAGTAGTGTTGAGCAGCAAGTGGAGGAACCAAGAAAAAGTAAAAGGTCAAGGACTTTAAAAACCTTTGGACCGGACTTCAATACATTTATGTTAGAAGATGATCCATTGACATACAAACAAGCTATGTCTTCCAACGATGCCCCTTATTGGAAGGAGGCAATTAACAATGAAATTGAATCCATTATGTCAAATCATACATGGGAATTGGTTGATTTACCTCAAGGATGTAAGGCCTTAGGTAATAAATGGATATTTAAAAAGAAATTGAAACCTGATGGTTCAATAGACAAGTACAAAGCTCGTCTGGTAGTCCAAGGATTTAGACAAAAGGAAGACCTGGACTATTTCGATACATATTCACCTGTAACAAGGATAACGTCAATTATAATGCTCATTGCAATTGCATCCGTACATGACTTGGAAATACATCAAATGGATGTTAAAACTGCATTCTTGAATGGTGAACTAGAGGAGGAAATCTATATGAAACAACCTGAAGGATTTCTAAGCTCAGAAAATGAGCATAAAGTTTGCAAACTGGTAAAATCACTTTATGGCCTTAAGCAAGCTCCAAAACAGTGGCATGAGAAGTTTGACAATACTATGTTATCAAATGGATTCACGATAAATGAATCAGATAAATGTGTGTACATAAAATATACACACATTGGATATGTCATTGTTTGTCTTTATGTTGATGACCTATTGATCCTAGGCAACAACAAGGCCATAATAACATCTACAAAGGATATGTTATCCTCTAGATTCGATATGAAAGACCTAGGACTGGCTGATGTAATATTGGGTGTAAAAATTCTGAGAACACCACAGGGATATGCATTATCCCAATCGCATTACGTCACCAAAATACTTGAGAAATTCAAGCAATATAATGTAACTATTGCAAAATCACCAGTAGATATGAACCAAAATTGGGTAAAGAACACTGGTGATTGTATTTACCAATTGGAATACTCTCGTATACTAGGAAGTATCATGTATGTTATGAACTGTACTAGGCCTGATATCGCATATGCTGTAAGAAAACTAAGTAGATTTACCAGCAATCCTGGTAAACATCATTGGAAAGCGATAATCAGAGTTCTAGGATATCTAAAGTATACACAGAGTTATGGTCTATACTATACAAACTATCCTTCAATAGTGGAAGGATACAGTGATGCAAATTGGATCACTGGATCAAATGATACAAAGTCTACAAGTGGATACGTGTTCACATTAGGAAATGGAGCAATTTCATGGAAATCATCCAAACAGACTTGTATCGCTAGATCTACGATGAAATCAGAGTTTATTGCACTAGATAAGACTGCAGAAGAAGCAGAATGGATTCGAAGCTTCTTGGAAGACATTCCTAATTGGAGCAAACCTATGCCTCCAATATGTATACATTGTGATAGTCAATCAGCTATTGGAAGAGCTAATAGTACACTATACAATGGTAAATCTAGGCATATTCATCGTAGACATAAAACGATAAGACAACTTCTCTCTAATGGGGTTATCACAATAGATTACATTCGATCTAAAGATAACTTAGCGGATCCACTTACAAAAGGCTTGTCAAGAGAGAAAGTTCTAACCTTATCGAAGGGAATGGGGCTAAGGCCTATAGACTAAAGGTTTTTCTGAAATGGAAACCCCACCTAGTTGACTGGAGATCCCAAGATCTAGGTTCAAAGGGACAACGAAGTTTTAGAGAAACTTGATGGCACTGTTATACACCAACCATTCCTATGATAAGTCAGTGCATTATATGTTGAATAAGGATAAGTATTAGTACTTTTAATGATATCTGTATTTGAGGAATTAAAGAATACCCTTTACAGAATCACCTACGTAAGTGCGAAGGCGCCGCTTCAAAGAGAATTATGAGGCCAAATTCTCTATGCACTTATGAGACCAGGCATGTGTTCAAGGCAAAAACGAACACATACAGAGAACGAAGGGTTATAAGAAACATTTATCGTGTGTTATCTACTTTGGAATTACACAAAAGGCTTACAGTTCAAGGACAGTCTATGTCTACTGATTCGCATGTGATTCAAATTGGTAATCACTAGGAAAGTTCAAAGCTCTTGTGCTACTTTAACCGATGCGATAAATGGTTCGTGAAACTAAGATCGATTGCTCATTCATATGGGGGATTGTTGGAAAATGAATGAGCAAAGAAAGAGAAAAGTGGGAAGAAGAAGAGATAGGGGTAGCAACATTTAAAGTCCCACATCATAGAAATATTAGCACAATCTCTCCTTATATATTAGAAGCCAAATATGCTTATGTAAAATAAAAAAGAGAGGGATAATAAAAGGATGTGGACTTGGCCATATTAAATACATCAAAAAGTCA
This sequence comes from Allium sativum, assembly GCA_030737875.1. NCBI lineage: Eukaryota > Viridiplantae > Streptophyta > Magnoliopsida > Asparagales > Amaryllidaceae > Allium > Allium sativum. The sequence continues at coordinate 295,201,780 of CM060911.1, read as the reverse complement.
AAGATAAGGGCCTTGGGCCTTGGGGCTCTTGGGGTCTCCTGATTGGATATGGCCGACGTTGCTGATTGGGCTAGTGCACTGACATGAGAATATTTTTTCTCAGAATTTTAAAAGGTGTGTCTGTTCAGTCCAGAATTCGAAAGAAAAGTCTGTTAACTGATCGAGTACAACCATTTGAATTCTCAACATATGCATATTAATAACAGAGCGGTTAAAGGGTCGCAACCTTTCCTATTCTGACAGTTACTGATGCATGCGAACAGGCACTCCTCCTTGCCTATATATACACTGCCCAAAACAAAGACAGAATTCACTTTTTTCTGCTGCGTTATTCCTTCTTCTTCAACGTAATTCTCTGATCTAGTTTCTATAACCAAGTTCAGTTCGTCGGAGCTCCGTTTGCTGGCACTAAGCTGCGGAGTTGGTCCGTTTTATCCTGGGAAACAAATTGCAACTACGTCGATTGGTGTATACGACGACAATATTGTTTCAAGGAAACAGAAAAGTTCTGGACTCAGACATTATTTAAACAGAATACTTTCTCTTTATCTTTGATTTTATGCACAAATCGGTTGCACTTTCTATGATTATTGTAAACATAGTTTGACGTGACAATTATGACATAATTGAATAACAGTGATTGTTGTTGCTGTCTGTTTGTAATACAATTGTGTAATTACAAAAGTTCTAACAATCTTGAAACAATATTTTGTTGCAGATGACGAAAAACAGCAGCACTGATTCTGCACCGATTCAGACGGTGAAAACTGCTCGGCCAGCGCCTGTGCTTCCGACAATGGCTCTGTCTCATGGCGAAAGGCCAGAGAAGTTCAATGGAATCAATTTCAAGCGCTGGCAACAGAAAATGTTGTTTTATTTAACAACACTAAGCCTTGCAAAGTTTCTGACTGAAGAGGCTCCTGTGGTAGACGAACTCGAACCTGACGCTACTAAAGTAGAGGCACTTAATATCTGGACAAATTCAGATTTCATGTGCAAAAACTATATTCTGAATGGTCTGGATGATAGCCTCTACAATGTCTATTGTACTTTTGCAACGTCCAAACAACTCTGGTTGGCTCTGGAAAAGAAGTACAAAACTGAAGATGCAGGCATGAAGAAATTCATTGCTGGAAAATTTCTAGACTTCAAAATGGTTGACTCAAAGATGGTGATAAGTCAAGCTCAAGAACTGCAACTTATCATCCGTCAATTAGAAGATGAAAAGATGACTCTTAGCGAGACTTTTCAAGTTGCTGCAACTATTGAGAAATTGCCTCCTTCTTGGAAGGACTTTAAAAATTACCTTAAGCACAAGCGTAAGGAAATGACAATGGAAGATCTCATAGTTCGGCTTCGCATTGAGGAAGATAACAGAAATTCTGAGAAAAAGATTTCTCAGAGTATTGCTGCCAAAGCAAATGTTGTTGAGTCAGACAAAACTAACAAAAGAAAAAGGGAGAATGCTCCTAAGAAGTCAAAGAAATTTCTGGGTTCTTGCCACAATTGTGGAAAGAAGGGGCACAAAGCAGCCGAATGTCGTGCGCCTAAAAAGAAGAAGTTGGAAGCAAATACGGCTGATGTTTCGAAAGGCATTTCTGATCTTGATTTATGTGCAGTAATATCAGAATGCAACCTTATTGGCAACTCAAAAGAATGGTTTGTAGACACTGGAGCCACTCGACACATATGTGCTAACAAGTGGATGTTTACAACCTATAAAACTGCAACTGATGCTAAACAACTTTTTATGGGCAATTCTTCCACTTCCAAGGTCGAAGGCAAAGGAAAAGTTGTGCTGAAACTGACTTCTGGAAAGGAACTGACTTTAAATGATGTTCTCCATGTTCCAGAAATTCGCAAGAAACTGATTTCAGGATCGTTGCTGAGCAAGCATGGCTTCAAATTGATCTTTGAAGCTGACAAATTTATTCTTTCCAAGAATGGGGTGTATGTTGGAAGAGGTTATGTGTGTGATGGTTTATTTAAAGCAAATGTAACCACTATTGTATCACGCACTGAAATGAATGAAAGTGAATCTTCTGCTTATATTAACATATGGCATTCTAGATTAGGGCATGTAAACTTTGATACATTGCGAAAATTGATTAATCTAGAATTTATACCAAAATGCAATATAGATTCCAACTATAAATGTCAAGTTTGTGCAGAAGCAAAATTGACAAGAACCTCGTTTCATCATGTTGAACGAGTGACAGAACCTCTAGACTTAATACATACTGATGTATGCGATTTGAAAATGTGTCAAACTAGAGGTGGAAAAAGGTACTTTATTACATTCATTGATGATTGTACCAGATACTGTCATGTGTATCTCCTTAGAAGTAAGGACGAAGCTTTCGAAATGTTTAAACAGTATAAGGCAAAAGTTGAGAATCAACTCAACAAGAAAATAAAATCTTTAAGAAGTGATAGAGGAGGAGAATACGAATCTCCATTTGAGGAATTCTGTGCTGAACATGGAATTATACATCAAACTACAGCCCCGTATTCACCTCAATCCAACGGTATAGCCGAACGGAAAAATAGAACTCTTAAAGAAATGATGAATGCCTTACTAATTAGCTCTGGCTTGCCAGATAACTATTGGGGGGAAGCTATTCTTTCGGCAAATCATATTTTAAATAAAATACCCCGAAAGAAAATATCTAAATCTCCTCATGAACTTTGGAAAAACAGACCACCATCCTACAAATACCTAAAAGTGTGGGGGTGTCTTGCCAAAGTAGAGGTACCAAAACCAAAGAAGGTCAAAATTGGACCAAAAACAATTGATTGTGTATTCATTGGATATGCACAAAACAGTGCTGCATATCGATTTTTGGTACACAAATCTGAAATTGATGATATTCATAAAAATACCATCATTGAATCGAGAAATGCTAGATTTTTCGAACATGTATTTCCCTTGAAACATGGTACTGAAAATCATGCACCTAAGAGACCAAGGGAAATTGAAGTTCCTTACTCTATTGAGGACGCTGAACAAAATAACACTCAGCAAAGTAGTGTTGAGCAGCAAGTGGAGGAACCAAGAAAAAGTAAAAGGTCAAGGACTTTAAAAACCTTTGGACCGGACTTCTATACATTTATGTTAGAAGATGATCCATTGACATACAAACAAGCTATGTCTTCCAACGATGCCCCTTATTGGAAGGAGGCAATTAACAATGAAATTGAATCCATTATGTCAAATCATACATGGGAATTGGTTGATTTACCTTAAGGATGTAAGGCCTTAGGTAATAAATGGATATTTAAAAAGAAATTGAAACCTGATGGTTCAATAGACAAGTACAAAGCTCGTCTGGTATTCCAAGGATTTAGACAAAAGGAAGACCTGGACTATTTCGATACATATTCACCTGTAACAAGGATAACATCAATTAGAATGCTCATTGCAATTGCATCCGTACATGACTTGGAAATACATCAAATGGATGTTAAAACTGCATTCTTGAATGGTGAACTAGAGGAGGAAATCTATATGAAACAACCTGAAGGATTTCTAAGCTCAGAAAATGAGCATAAAGTTTACAAACTGGTAAAATCACTTTATGGCCTTAAGCAAGCTCCAAAACAGTGGCATGAGAAGTTTGACAATACTATGTTATCAAATGGATTCATGATAAATGAATCAGATAAATGTGTGTACATAAAACATACACACACTGGATATGTCATTATTTGTCTTTATGTTGATGACCTATTGATCCTAGGCAACAACAAGGCCATAATAACATCTACAAAGGATATGTTATCCTCTAGATTCGATATGAAAGACCTAGGACTGGCTGATGTAATATTGGGTGTAAAAATTCTGAGAACACCACAGGGATATGCATTATCCCAATCGCATTACATCACCAAAATACTTGAGAAATTCAAGCAATATAATGTAACTATTGCAAAATCACCAGTAGATATGAACCAAAATTGTGTAAAGAACACTGGTGACGGTATTTACCAATTGGAATACTCTCGTATACTAGGAAGTATCATGTATGTTATGAACTGTACTAGGCCTGATATCGCATATGCTGTAAGAAAACTAAGTAGATTTACCAGCAATCCTGGTAAACATCATTGGAAAGCGATAATCAGAGTTCTAGGATATCTAAAGTATACACGGAGTTATGGTCTATACTATACAAACTATCCTTCAATAGTGGAAGGATACAGTGATGCAAATTGGATCACTGGATCAAATGATACAAAGTCTACAAGTGGATACGTGTTCACATTAGGAAATGGAGCAATTTCATGGAAATCATCCAAACAGACTTGTATCGCTAGATCTACGATGAAATCAGAGTTTATTGCACTAGATAAGACTGCAGAAGAAGCAGAATGGATTCGAAGCTTCTTGGAAGACATTCCTAATTGGAGCAAACCTATGCCTCCAATATGTATACATTGTGATAGTCAATCAGCTATTGGAAGAGCTAATAGTACACTATACAATGGTAAATCTAGGCATATTCATCGTAGACATAAAACGATAAGACAACTTCTCTCTAATGGGGTTATCACAACAGATTACATTTGATCTAAAGATAACTTAGCGGATCCACTTACAAAAGGCTTGCCAAGAGAGAAAGTTCTAACCTTATCGAAGGGAATGGGGCTAAGGCCTATGGACTAAAGGTTTTTCTGAAATGGAAACCCCACCTAGTTGACTGGAGATCCCAAGATCTAGGTTCAAAGGGACAACGAAGTTTTAGAGAAACTTGATGGCACTGTTATACACAAACCATTCCTATGATAAGTCAGTGCGTTATATGTTGAATAAGGATAAGTATTAGTACTTTTAATGATGTCTGTATTTGAGGAATTAAAGAATACCCTTTACAGAATCACCTACGTAAGTGCGAAGGCGCCGCTTCAAAGAGAATTATGAGGCCAAATTCTCTATGCACTTATGAGACCAGGCAGGTGTTCAAGGCAAAAACGAACACATACAGAGAACGAAGGGTTATAAGAAACATTTATCGTGTGTTATCTACTTTGGAATTACACAAAAGGCTTACAGTTCAAGGACAGTCTATGTCTACTGATTCGCCTGTGATTCAAATAGGTAATCACTAGGAAAGTTCAAAGCCCTTGTGCTACTTTAACCGATGCGATAAATGGTTCGTGAAACTAAGATCGATTGCTCATTCATATGGGGGATTGTTGGAAAATGAATGAGCAAAGAAGGAGAAAAGTGGGAAGAAGAAGAGATAGGGGTAGCAACATTTAAAGTCCCACATCATAGAAATATTAGCACAATCTCTCCTTATATATTAGAAGCTAAATATGCTTATGTAAAATAAAAAAGAGAGGGATAATAAAAGGATGTGGACTTGGCCATATTAAATACATTAAAAAGTCAAAGATAAGGGCCTTGGGCCTTGGGGCTCTTGGGGTCTCCTGATTGGATATGGCCGACGTTGCTGATTGGGCTAGTGCACTGACATGAGAATATTTTTTCTCAGAATTTTAAAAGGTGTGTCTGTTCAGTCCAGAATTCGAAAGGAATGTCTGTTAACTGAACGAGTACAACCATTTGAATTCTCAGCATATGCATATTAATAACAGAGCGGTTAAAGGGTCGCAACCTTTCCTATTCTGACAGTTACTGATCCATGCGAACAGGCACTCCTCCTTGCCTATATATACACTGCCCAAAACAAAGACAGAATTCACTTTTTTCTGCTGCATTATTCCTTCTTCTTCAACGTAATTCTCTGATCTAGTTTCTATAACCAACTTCAGTTCGTCGGAGCTCCGTTTGCTGGCACTAAGCTGCGGAGTTGGTCCGTTTTATCCTGGGAAACAAATTGCAACTATGTCGATTGGTGTATACGACGGCAATATTGTTTCAAGGAAACAGAAAAGTTCTGGACTCGGACATTATTTAAACAGAATACTTTCTGTTTATCTTTGATTTTATGCACAAATCGGTTGCGCTTTCTATGATTGTTGTAAACATAGTTTGACGTGACAATTGTGACATAATTGAATAACAGTGATTGTTGTTGCTGTCTGTTTGTAATACAATTGTGTAATTACAAAAGTTCTAACAATCTTGAAACAATATTTTGTTGCAGATGACGAAAAACAGCAGCACTGATTCTGCACCGATTCAGACGGTGAAAACTGCTCAGCCAGCGTCTGTGCTTCCGACAATGGCTCTGTCTCATGGCGAAAGGCCAGAGAAGTTCAATGGTATCAATTTCAAGCGCTGGCAACAGAAAATGTTGTTTTATTTAACAACACTAAGCCATGCAAAGTTTCTGACTGAAGAGGCTCCTGTGGTAGACGAACTCGAACCTGACGCTACTAAAGTAGAGGCACTTAATATCTGGACAAATTCAGATTTCATGTGCAAAAACTATATTCTGAATGGTCTGGATGATAGCCTCTACAATGTCTATTGTACTTTTGCAACGTCCAAACAACTCTGGTTGGCTCTGGAAAAGAAGTACAAAACTGAAGATGCAGGCATGAAGAAATTCATTGCTGGAAAATTTCTAGACATCAAAATGGTTGACTCAAAGACGGTGATAAGTCAAGCTCAAGAACTGCAACTTATCATCCGTCAATTAGAAGATGAAAAGATGACTCTTAGCGAGACTTTTCAAGTTGCTGCAACTATTGAGAAATTGCCTCCTTCTTGGAAGGACTTTAAAAATTACCTTAAGCACAAGCGTAAGGAAATGACAATGGAAGATCTCATAGTTCGGCTTCGCATTGAGGAAGATAACAGAAATTCTGAGAAAAAGATTTCTCAGAATATTGCTGCCAAAGCAAATGTTGTTGAGTCAGACAAAACTAACAAAAGAAAAAGGGAGAATGCTCCTAAGAAGTCAAAGAAATTTCTGGGTTTTTGCCACAATTGTGGAAAGAAGGGGCACAAAGCAGCCGAATGTCGTGCGCCTAAAAAGAAGAAGTTGGAAGCAAATACGGCTGATGTTTCGAAAGGCATTTCTGATCTTGATTTATGTGCAGTAATATCAGAATGCAACCTTATTGGCAACTCAAAGGAATGGTTTGTAGACACTGGAGCCACTCGACACATATGTGCTAACAAGTGGATGTTTACAACCTATAAAACTGCAACTGATGCTGAACAACTTTTTATGGGCAATTCTTCCACTTCCAAGGTCGAAGGCAAAGGAAAAGTTGTGCTGAAACTGACTTCTGGAAAGGAACTGACTTTAAATGATGTTCTCCATGTTCCAGAAATTCGCAAGAACTTGATTTCAAGATCGTTGCTGAGCAAGCATGGCTTCAAATTGATCTTTGAAGCTGACAAATTTGTTCTTTCCATGAATGGGGTGTATGTTGGAAGAGGTTATGTGTGTGATGGTTTATTTAAAGCAAATGTAACCACTATTGTACCACGCACTGAAATGAATGAAAGTGAATCTTCTGCTTATATTGTTGAATCTTCTAACATATGGCATTCTAGATTAGGGCATGTAAACTTTGATACATTGCGAAAATTGATTAATCTAGAATTTATACCAAAATGCAATATATATTCCAACTATAAATGTCAAGTTTGTGCAGAAGCAAAATTGACAAGAACCTCGTTTCATCATGTTGAACGAGTGATAGAACCTCTAGACTTAATACATACTGATGTATGCGATTTGAAAATGTGTCAAACTAGAGGTGGAAAAAGGTACTTTATTACATTCATTGATGATTGTACCAGATACTGTCATGTGTATCTCCTTAGAAGTAAGGACGAAGCATTCGAAATGTTTAAACAGCATAAGGCAGAAGTTGAGAATCAACTCAACAAGAAAATAAAATCTTTAAGAAGTGATAGAGGAGGAGAATACGAATCTCCATTTGAGGAATTCTGTGCTGAACATGGAATTATACATCAAACTACAGCCCCGTATTCACCTCAATCCAACGGTATAGCCGAACGGAAAAATAGAACTCTTAAAGAAATGATGAATGCCTTACTAATTAGCTCTGGCTTGCCAGATAACTATTGGGGGGAAGCTATTCTTTCGGCAGATCATATTTTAAATAAAATACCCCGAAAGAAAATATCTAAATCTCCTCATGAACTTTGGAAAAACAGACCACCATCCTACAAATACCTAAAAGTGTGGGGGTGTCTTGCCAAAGTAGAGGTACCAAAACCAAAGAAGGTCAAAATTGGACCAAAAACAATTGATTGTGTATTCATTGGATATGCACAAAACAGTGCTGCATATCGATTTTTGGTACACAAATCTGAAATTGATGATATTCATGAAAATACCATCATTGAATTGAGAAATGCTAGATTTTTCGAACATGTATTTCCCTTGAAACATGGTACTGAAAATCATGCACCTAAGAGACCAAGGGAAATTGAAGTTCCTTACTCTATTGAGGACGCTGAACAAAATAACACTCAGCAAAGTAGTGTTGAGCAGCAAGTGGAGGAACCAAGAAAAAGTAAAAGGTCAAGGACTTTAAAAACCTTTGGACCGGACTTCTATACATTTATGTTAGAAGATGATCCATTGACATACAAACAAGCTATGTCTTCCAACGATGCCCCTTATTGGAAGGAGGCAATTAACAATGAAATCGAATCCATTATGTCAAATCATACATGGGAATTGGTTGATTTACCTCAAGGATGTAAGGCCTTAGGTAATAAATGGATATTTAAAAAGAAATTGAAACCTGATGGTTCAATAGACAAGTACAAAGCTCGTCTGGTAGTCCAAGGATTTAGACAAAAGGAAGACCTGGACTATTTCGATACATATTCACCTGTAACAAGGATAACGTCAATTAGAATGCTCATTGCAATTGCATCTGTACATGACTTGGAAATACATCAAATGGATGTTAAAACTGCATTCTTGAATGGTGAACTAGAGGAGGAAATCTATATGAAACAACCTGAAGGATTTCTAAGCTCAGAAAATGAGCATAAAGTTTGCAAACTGGTAAAATCACTTAATGGCCTTAAGTAAGCTCCAAAACAGTGGCATGAGAAGTTTGACAATACTATGTTATCAAATGGATTCACGATAAATGAATCAGATAAATGTGTGTACATAAAACGTACACACATTGGATATGTCATTGTTTGTCTTTATGTTGATGACCTATTGATCCTAGGCAACAACAAGGCCATAATAACATCTACAAAGGATATGTTATCCTCTAGATTCGATATGAAAGACCTAGGACTGGCTGATGTAATATTGGGTGTAAAAATTTTGAGAACACCACAGGGATATGCATTATCCCAATCGCATTACATCACCAAAATACTTGAGAAATTCAAGAATATAATGTAACTATTGCAAAATCACCAGTAGATATGAACCAAAATTGGGTAAAGAACACTGAAGATGGTATTTACCAATTGGAATACTCTCGTATACTAGGAAGTATCATGTATGTTATGAACTGTACTAGGCCTGATATCGCATATGATGTAAGCAAACTAAGTAGATTTACCAGCAATCCTGGTAAACATCATTGGAAAACGATAATCAGAGTTCTAGGATATCTAAAGTATACACAGAGTTATGGTCTATACTATACAAACTATCCTTCAATAGTGGAAGGATACAGTGATGCAAATTGGATCACTGGATCAAATGATACAAAGTCTACAAGTGGATACGTGTTCACATTAGGAAATGGAGCAATTTCATGGAAATCATCCAAACAGACTTGTATCGCTAGATCTACGATGGAATCAGAGTTTATTGCACTAGATAAGACTGCAGAAGAAGTAGAATGGATTCGAAGCTTCTTGGAAGACATTCCTAATTAGTGCCAACCTATGCCTCCAATATGCATACATTGTGATAGTCAATCAGCTATTGGAAGAGCTAATAGTACACTATACAATGGTAAATCTAGGCATATTCGTCGTAGACAAAAAACGATAAGAAAACTTCTCTCTAATGGGGTTATCACAATAGATTACATTCGATCTAAAGATAACTTAGCGGATCCACTTACAAAAGGCTTGCCAGGAGAGAAAGTTCAAACCTTATCGAAGGGAATGGGGCTAAGGCCTATAGACTAAAGGTTTTTCTGAAATGGAAACCCCACCTAGTTGACTGGAGATCCCAAGATCTAGGTTCAAAGGGACAACGAAGTTTTAGAGAAACTTGATGGCACTGTTATACACAAACCATTCCTATGATAAGTCGGTGCATTATATGTTGAATAAGGATAAGTATTAGTACTTTTAATGATGTCTGTATTTGAGGAATTAAAGAATACCCTTTATAGAATCACCTACGTAAGTGCGAAGGCGCCGCTTCAAAGAGAATTATGAGGCCAAATTCTCTATGCACTTATGAGACCAGGCAGGTGTTCGAGGCAAAAACGAACACATACAGAGAACGAAGGGTTATAAGAAACATTTATCGTGTGTTATCTACTTTGGAATTACACAAAAGGCTTACAGTTCAAGGACAGTCTATGTCTACTGATTCGCCTGTGATTCAAATAGGTAATCACTAGGAAAGTTCAAAGCCCTTGTGTTACTTTAACCGATGCGATAAATGGTTCGTGAAACTAAGATCGATTGCTCATTCATATGGGGGATTGTTGGAAAATGAATGAGCAAAGAAAGAGAAATTGGGAAGAAGAAGAAGAGATAGGGGTAGCAACATTTAAAGTCCCACATCATAGAATATTAGCACAATCTCTCCTTATATATTAGAAGCCAAATATGCTTATGTAAAATAAAAAAGAGAGGGATAATAAAAGGATGTGGACTTGGCCATATTAAATACATTAAAAAGTCAAAGATAAGGGCCTTGGGCCTTGGGGCTCTTGGGGGCTCCTGATTGGATATGGCCGACGTTGCTGATTGGGCTAGTGCACTGACATGAGAATATTTTTTCTCAAAATTTTAAAAGGTGTGTCTGTTCAGTCCAGAATTCGAAAGGAATGTCTGTTAACTGAACGAGTACAACCATTTGAATTCTCAACATATGCATATTAATAACAGAGCGGTTAAAGGGTCGCAGCCTTTCCTATTCTGACAGTTACTGATGCATGCGAACATGCACTCCTCCTTGCCTATATATACACTGCCCAAAACAAAGACAGAATTCACTTTTTTCTGCTGCGTTATTCCTTCTTCTTCAATGTAATTCTCTGATCTAGTTTCTATAACCAACTTCAGTTCGTCGGAGCTCCGTTTGCTGGCACTAAGCTGCGGAGTTGGTCCGTTTTATCCTGGGAAACAAATTGCAACTACGTCGATTGGTGTATACGACGGCAATATTGTTTCAAGGAAACAGAAAAGTTCTGGACTCGGACATTATTTAAACAGAATACTTTCTGTTTATTTTTGATTTTATGCACAAATCGGTTACGCTTTCTATGATTATTGTAAACATAGTTTAACGTGACAATTGTGACATAATTGAATAACAGTGATTGTTGTTGCTGTCTGTTTGTAATACAATTGTGTAATTACAAAAGTTCTAACAATTTTGAAACAATATTTTGTTGCAGATGACGAAAAACAGCAGCACTGATTCTGCACCGATTCAGACGGTGAAAACTGCTCAGGCAGCGCCTGTGCTTCCGACAATGGCTTTGTCTCATGGCGAAAGGCCAGAGAAGTTCAATGGAATCAATTTCAAGCGCTGGCAACAGAAAATGTTGTTTTATTTAACAACACTAAGCCTTGCAAAGTTTCTGACTGAAGAGGCTCCTGTGGTAGACGAACTCGAACCTGACGCTACTAAAGTAGAGGCACTTAATATCTGGACAAATTCAGATTTCATGTGCAAAAACTATATTCTGAATGGTCTGGATGATAGCCTCTACAATGTCTATTGTACTTTTGCAACGTCCAAACAACTCTGGTTGGCTCTGGAAAAGAAGTACAAAACTGAAGATGTAGGCATGAAGAAATTCATTGCTGGAAAATTTCTAGACTTCAAAATGGTTGACTCAAAGACGGTGATAAGTCAAGCTCAAGAACTGCAACTTATCATCCGTCAATTAGAAGATGAAAAGATGACTCTTAGCGAGACTTTTCAAGTTGCTGCAACTATTGAGAAATTGCCTCCTTCTTGGAAGGACTTTAAAAATTACCTTAAGCACAAGCGTAAGGAAATGACAATGGAAGATCTCATAGTTCGGCTTCGCATTGAGGAAGATAACAGAAATTCTGAGAAAAAGATTTCTCAGAATATTGCTGCCAAAGCAAATGTTGTTGAGTCAGACAAAACTAACAAAAGAAAAAGGGAGAATGCTCCTAAGAAGTCAAAGAAATTTCTGGGTTCTTGCCACAACTGTGGAAAGAAGGGGCACAAAGCAGCCGAATGTCGTGCGCCTAAAAAGAAGAAGTTGGAAGCAAATACGACTGATGTTTCGAAAGGCATTTCTGATCTTGATTTATGTGCAGTAATATCAGAATGCAACCTTATTGGCAACTCAAAGGAATGGTTTGTAGACACTGGAGCCACTCGACACATATGTGCTAACAAGTGGATGTTTACAACCTATAAAATTGCAACTGATGTTGAACAACTTTTTATGGGCAATTCTTCCACTTCCAAGGTCGAAGGCAAAGGAAAAGTTGTGCTGAAACTGACTTCTGGAAAGGAACTGACTTTAAATGATGTTCTTCATGTTCCAGAAATTCGCAAGAACCTGATTTCAGGATTGTTGCTGAGCAAGGATGGCTTCAAATTGATCTTTGAAGCTGACAAATTTGTTCTTTCCAAGAATGGGGTGTATGTTGGAAGAGGTTATGTGTGTGATGGTTTATTTAAAGCAAATGTAACCACTATTGTACCACGCACTGAAATGAATGAAAGTGAATCTTCTGCTTATATTGTTGAATCTTTTAACATATGGCATTCTAGATTAGGGCATGTAAACTTTGATACATCGCGAAAATTGATTAATCTAGAATTTATACCAAAATGCAATATAGATTCCAACTATAAATGTCAAGTTTGTGCAGAAGCAAAATTGATAAGAACCTCGTTTCATCATGTTGAACGAGTGACAGAACCTCTAGACTTAATACATACTGATGTATGCGATTTGAAAATGTGTCAAACTAGAGGTGGAAAAAGGTACTTTATTACATTCATTGATGATTGTACCAGATACTGTCATGTGTATCTCCTTAGAAGTAAGGACGAAGCATTCGAAATGTTTAAACAGTATAAGGCAGAAGTTGAGAATCAACTCAACAAGAAAATAAAATATTTAAGAAGTGATAGAGGAGGAGAATACGAATCTCCATTTGAGGAATTCTGTGCTGAACATGGAATTATACATCAAACTACAGCCCCGTATTCACCTCAATCCAACGGTATAGCCGAACGGAAAAATAGAACTCTTAAAGAAATGATGAATGCCTTACTAATTAGCTCTGGCTTGCCAGATAAATATTGGGGGGAAGCTATTCTTTCGGCAAATCATATTTTAAATAAAATACCCCGAAAGAAAATATCTAAATCTCCTCATGAACTTTGGAAAAACAGACCACCATCCTACAAATACCTAAAAGTGTGGGGGTGTCTTGCCAAAGTAGAGGTACCAAAACCAAAGAAGGTCAAAATTGGACCAAAAACAATTGATTGTGTATTCATTGGATATGCACAAAACAGTGCTGCATATCGATTTTTGGTACACAAATCTGAAATTGATGATATTCATGAAAATACCATCATTGAATCGAGAAATGCTAGATTTTTCGAACATGTATTTCCCTTGAAACATGGTACTGAAAATCATGCACCTAAGAGACCAAGGGAAATTGAAGTTCCTTACTCTATTGAGGACGCTGAACAAAATAACACTCAGCAAAGTAGTGTTGAGCAGCAAGTGGAGGAACCAAGAAAAAGTAAAAGGTCAAGGACTTTAAAAACCTTTGGACCGGACTTCTATACATTTATGTTAGAAGATGATCCATTGACATACAAACAAGCTATGTCTTCCAACGATGCCCCTTATTGGAAGGAGGCAATTAACAATGAAATTGAATCCATTATGTCAAATCATACATGGGAATTGGTTGATTTACCTCAAGGATGTAAGGCCTTAGGTAATAAATGGATATTTAAAAAGAAATTGAAACCTGATGGTTCAATAGACAAGTACAAAGCTCGTCTGCTAGTCCAAGGATTTAGACAAAAGGAAGACCTGGACTATTTCGATACATATTCACCTGTAACAAGGATAACGTCAATTAGAATGCTCATTGCAATTGCATCCGTACATGACTTGGAAATACATCAAATGGATGTTAAAACTGCATTCTTGAATGGTGAACTAGAGGAGGAAATCTATATGAAACAACCTGAAGGATTTCTAAGCTCAGAAAATGAGCATAAAGTTTGCAAACTGGTAAAATCACTTTATGGCCTTAAGCAAGCTCCAAAACAGTGGCATGAGAAGTTTGACAATACTATGTTATCAAATGGATTCACGATAAATGAATCAGATAAATGTGTGTACATAAAACATACACACATTGGATATGTCATTGTTTGTCTTTATGTTGATGACCTATTGATCCTAGGAAACAACAAGGCCATAATAACATCTACAAAGGATATGTTATCCTCTAGATTCGATACGAAAGACCTAGGACTGGCTGATGTAATATTGGGTGTAAAAATTCTGAGATCACCGCAGGGATATGCATTATCCCAATCGCATTACATCACCAAAATACTTGAGAAATTCAAGCAATATAATGTAACTATTGCAAAATCACCAGTAGATATGAACCAAAATTGGGTAAAGAACACTGGTGATGGTATTTACCAATTGGAATACTCTCGTATACTAGGAAGTATCATGTATGTTATGAACTGTACTAGGCCTGATATCGCATATGCTGTAAGCAAACTAAGTAGATTTACCAGCAATCCTGGTAAACATCATTGGAAAGCGATAATCAGAGTTCTAGGATATCTAAAGTATACACAGAGTTATGGTCTATACTATACAAACTATCCTTCAATAGTGGAAGGATACAGTGATGCAAATTGGATCACTGGATCAAATGATACAAAGTCTACAAGTGGATACGTGTTCACATTAGGAAATGGAGCAATTTCATGGAAATCATCCAAACAGACTTGTATCGCTAGATCTACGATGGAATCAGAGTTTATTGCACTAGATAAGACTGCAGAAGAAGCAGAATGGATTCGAAGCTTCTTGGAAGACATTCCTAATTGGAGCAAACCTATGCCTCCAATATGCATACATTGTGATAGTCAATCAGCTATTGGAAGAGCTAATAGTACACTATACAATGGTAAATCTAGGCATATTCGTCGTAGACATAAAACGATAAGACAACTTATCTCTAATGGGGTTATCACAATAGATTACATTCGATCTAAAGATAACTTAGCGGATCCACTTACAAAAGGCTTGCCAAGAGAGAAAGTTCAAACCTTATCGAAGGGAATGGGGCTAAGGCCTATAGACTAAAGGTTTTTCTGAAATGGAAACCCCACCTAGTTGACTGGAGATCCCAAGATCTAGGTTCAAAGGGACAACGAAGTTTTAGAGATACTTGATGGCACTGTTATACACAAACCATTCCTATGATAAGTCAGTGCATTATATGTTGAATAAGGATAAGTATTAGTACTTTTAATGATGTCTGTATTTGAGGAATTAAAGAATACCCTTTACAGAATCACCTACGTAAGTGCGAAGGCGCCGCTTCAAAGAGAATTATGAGGCCAAATTCTCTATGCACTTATGAGACTAGGCAGGTGTTCAAGGCAAAAACGAACACATACAGAGAACGAAGGGTTATAAGAAACATTTATCGTGTGTTATCTACTTTGGAATTACACAAAAGGCTTACAGTTCAAGGACAGTCTATGTCTACTGATTCGCCTGTGATTCAAATAGGTAATCACTAGGAAAGTTCAAAGCCCTTGTGCTACTTTAACCGATGCGATAAATGGTTCGTGAAACTAAGATCGATTGCTCATTCATATGGGGGATTGTTGGAAAATGAATGAGCAAAGAAAGAGAAAAGTGGGAAGAAGAAGAGATAGGGGTAGCAACATTTAAAGTCCCACATCATAGAAATATTAGCACAATCTCTCCTTATATATTAGATGCCAAATATGCTTATGTAAAATAAAAAAGAGAGGGATAATAAAAAGGATGTGGACTTGGCCATATTAAATACATTAAAAAGTCAAAGATAAGGGCCTTGGGCCTTGGGGCTCTTGGGGTCTCCTGATTGGATATGGCCGACGTTGCTGATTGGGCTAGTGCACTGACATGAGAATATTTTTTCTCAGAATTTTAAAAGGTGTGTCTGTTCTGTCCAGAATTCGAAAGGAATGTCTGTTAACTGAACGAGTACAACCATTTGAATTCTCAACATATGCATATTAATAACAGAGCGGTTAAAGGGTCGCAACCTTTCCTATTCTGACAGTTACTGATGCATGCGAACAGGCACTCCTCCTTGCCTATATATACATTGCCCAAAACAAAGACAGAATTCACTTTTTTCTGCTGCGTTATTCCTTCTTCTTCAACGTAATTCTCTGATCTAGTTTCTATAACCAACTTCAGTTCGTCGGAGCTCCGTTTGCTGGCACTAAGCTGCGGAGTTGGTCCGTTTTGTCCTGGGAAACAAATTGCAACTACGTCGATTGGTGTATACGACGGCAATATTGTTTCAAGGAAAAAGAAAAGTTCTGGACTCGGACATTATTTAAACATAATACTTTCTGTTTATCTTTGATTTTATGCACAAATAGGTTACGCTTTCTATGATTATTGTAAACATAGTTTGACGTGACAATTGTGACATAATTGAATAACAGTGATTGTTGTTGCTGTCTGTTTGTAATACAATTGTGTAATTACAAAAGTTCTAACAATCTTGAAACAATATTTTGTTGCAGATGACGAAAAACAGCAGCACTGATTCTGCACCGATTCAGACGGTGAAAACTGCTCAGCCAGCGCCTGTGCTTTCGACAATGGCTCTGTCTCATGGCGAAAGGCCAGAGAAGTTCAATGGAATCAATTTCAAGCACTAGCAACAGAAAATGTTGTTTTATTTAACAACACTAAGCCTTGCAAAGTTTCTGACTGAAGAGGCTCCTGTGGTAGACGAACTCGAACCTGACGCTACTAAAGTAGAGGCACTTAATATCTGGAAAAATTCAGATTTCATGTGCAAAAACTATATTCTGAATGGTCTGGATGATAGCCTCTACAATGTCTATTGTACTTTGCAACGTCCAAACAACTCTGGTTGGCTCTGGAAAAGAAGTACAAAACTGAAGATGCAGGCATGAAGAAATTCATTGTTGGAAAATTTCTAGACTTCAAAATGGTTGACTCAAAGACGGTGATAAGTCAAGCTCAAGAACTGCAACTTATCATCCGTCAATTAGAAGATGAAAAGATGACTCTTAGCGAGACTTTTCAAGTTGCTGCAACTATTGAGAAATTGCCTCCTTCTTGGAAGGACTTTAAAAATTACCTTAAGCACAAGCGTAAGGAAATGACAATGGAAGATCTCATAGTTCGGCCTCGCATTGAGGAAGATAACAGAAATTCTGAGAAAAAGATTTCTCAGAATATTGCTGCCAAAGCAAATGTTGTTGAGTCAGACAAAACTAACAAAAGAAAAAGGGAGAATGCTCCTAAGAAGTCAAAGAAATTTCTGGGTTCTTGCCACAACTGTGGAAAGAAGGGGCACAAAGCAGCCGAATGTCGTGCGCCTAAAAAGAAGAAGTTGGAAGCAAATACGGCTGATGTTACGAAAGGCATTTCTGATCTTGATTTATGTGCAGTAATATCAGAATGCAACCTTATTGGCAACTCAAAGGAATGGTTTGTAGACACTGGAGCCACTCGACACATATGTGCTAACAAGTGGATGTTTACAACCTATAAAACTGCAAATGATGCTAAACAACTTTTTATGGGCAATTCTTCCACTTCCAAGGTCGAAGGCAAAGGAAAAGTTGTGCTGAAACTGACTTATGGAAAGGAACTGACTTTAAATGATGTTCTCCATGATCCAGAAATTCGCAAGAACCTGATTTCAGGATCGTTGCTGAGCAAGCATGGCTTCAAATTGATCTTTGAAGCTGACAAATTTGTTCTTTTCAAGAATGGGGTGTATGTTGGAAGAGGTTATGTGTGTGATGGTTTATCTAAAGCAAATGTAACCACTATTGTACCACGCACTGAAATGAATGAAAGTGAATCTTCTGCTTATATTGTTGAATCTTCTAACATATGGCATTCTAGATTAGGGCATGTAAACTTTGATACATTGCGAAAATTGATTAATCTTGAATTTATACCAAAATGCAATATAGATTCCAACTGTAAATGTCAAGTTTGTGCAGAAGCAAAATTGACAAGAACCTCGTTTCATCATGTTGAACGAGTGACAGAACCTCTAGACTTAATACATACTGATGTATGCGATTTGAAAATGTGTCAAACTAGAGGTGGAAAAAGGTACTTTATTACATTCATTGATGATTGTACCAGATACTGTCATGTGTATCTCCTTAGAAGTAAGGACGAAGCATTCGAAATGTTTAAACAGTATAAGGCAGAAGTTGAGAATCAACTCAACAAGAAAATAAAATCTTTAAGAAGTGATAGAGGAGGAGAATACGAATCTCCATTTGAGGAATTCTGAGCTGAACATGGAATTATACATCAAACTACAGCCCCGTATTCACCTCAATCCAACGGTATAGCCGAACGGAAAAATAGAACTCTTAAAGAAATGATGAATGCCTTACTAATTAGCTCTGGCTTGCCAGATAACTATTGGGGGGAAGCTATTCTTTCGGCAAATCATATTTTAAATAAAATACCCCGAAAGAAAATATCTAAATCTCCTCATGAACTTTGGAAAAACAGACCACCATCCTACAAATACCTAAAAGTGTGGGGGTGTCTTGCCAAAGTAGAGGTACCAAAACCAAAGAAGGTCAAAATTGGACCAAAAACAATTGATTGTGTATTCATTGGATATGCACAAAACAGTGCTGCATATCGATTTTTGGTACACAAATCTGAAATTGATGATATTCATGAAAATACCATCATTGAATCGAGAAATGCTAGATTTTTCGAACTTGTATTTCCCTTGAAACATGGTACTGAAAATCATGCACCTAAGAGACCAAGGGAAATTGAAGTTCCTTACTCTATTGAGGACGCTGAACAAAATAACACTCAGCAAAGTAGTGTTGAGCAGCAAGTGGAGGAACCAAGAAAAAGTAAAAGGTCAAGGACTTTAAAAACCTTTGGACCGGACTTCTATACATTTATGTTAGAAGATGATCCATTGACATACAAACAAGCTATGTCTTCCAACGATGCCCCTTATTGGAAGGAGGCAATTAACAATGAAATTGAATCTATTATGTCAAATCATACATGGGAATTGGTTGATTTACCTCAAGGATGTAAGGCCTTAGGTAATAAATGGATATTTAAAAAGAAATTGAAACCTGATGGTTCAATAGACAAGTACAAAGCTCGTCCGGTAGTCCAAGGATTTAGACAAAAGGAAGACCTGGACTATTTCGATACATATTCACCTGTAACAAGGATAACGTCAATTAGAATGCTCATTGCAATTGCATCCGTACATGACTTGGAAATACATCAAATGGATGTTAAAACTGCATTCTTGAATGGTGAACTAGAGGAGGAAATCTATATGAAACAACCTGAAGGATTTCTAAGCTCAGAAAATGAGCATAAAGTTTGCAAACTGGTAAAATCACTTTATGGCCTTAAGCAAGCTCCAAAACAGTGGCATGAGAAGTTTGACAATACTATGTTATCAAATGGATTCATGATAAATGAATCAGATAAATGTGTGTACATAAAACATACACACATTGGATATGTCATTGTTTGTCTTTATGTTGATGACCTATTGATCCTAGGCAACAACAAGGTCATAATAACATTTACAAAGGATATGTTATCCTCTAGATTCGATATGAAAGACCTAGGACTGGCTCATGTAATATTGGGTGTAAAAATTCTGAGAACACCACAGGGATATGCATTGTCCCAATTGCATTACATCACCAAAATACTTGAGAAATTCAAGCAATATAATGTAACTATTGCGAAATCACCAGTAGATATGAACCATAATTGGGTAAAGAAAACTGGTGACGGTATTTACCAATTGGAATACTCTCGTATACTAGGAAGTATCGTGTATGTTATGAACTGTACTAGGCCTGATATCGCATATGCTGTATGCAAACTAAGTAGATTTACCAGCAATCCTGGTAAACATCATTGGAAAGCGATAATCAGAGTTCTAGGATATCTAAAGTATACACAGAGTTATGATCTATACTATACAAACCATCCTTCAATAGTGGAAGGATACAGTGATGCAAATTGGATCACTAGATCAAATGATACAAAGTCTACAAGTGGATACGTGTTCACATTAGGAAATGGAGCAATTTCATGGAAATCATCCAAACAGACTTGTATCGCTAGATCTACGATGGAATCAGAGTTTATTGCACTAGATAAGACTGCAGAAGAAGCAGAATGGATTCGAAGCTTCTTGGAAGACATTCCTAATTGGAGCAAACCTATGCCTCCAATATGTATACATTGTGATAGTCAATCAGCTATTGGAAGAGCTAATAGTACACTATACAATGGTAAATCTAGGCATATTCGTCGTAGACATAAAACGATAAGACAACTTCTCTCTAATGGGGTTATCACAATAGATTACATTCGATCTAAAGATAACTTAGCGGATCCACTTACAAAAGGCTTGCCAAGAGAGGAAGTTCAAACCTTATCGAAGGGAATGGGGCTAAGGCCTATAGACTAAAGGTTTTTCTGAAATGGAAACCCCACCTAGTTGACTGGAGATCCCAAGATCTAGGTTCAAAGGGACAATGAAGTTTTAGAGAAACTTGATGGCACTGTTATACACAAACCATTCCTATGATAAGTCAGTGCATTATATGTTGAATAAGGATAAGTATTAGTACTTTTAATGATGTCTGTATTTGAGGAATTAAAGAATACCCTTTACAGAATCACCTACGTAAGTGCGAAGGCGCCGCTTCAAAGAGAATTATGAGGCCAAATTCTCTATGCACTTATGAGACCAGGCAGGTGTTCAAGGCAAAAACGAACACATACAGGGAACGATGGGTTATAAGAAACATTTATCGTGTGTTATCTACTTTGGAATTACACAAAAGGCTTACAGTTCAAGGACAGTCTATGTCTACTGATTCGCCTGTGATTCAAATAGGTAATCACTAGGAAAGTTCAAAGCCCTTGTGCTACTTTAACCGATGCGATAAATCGTTCGTGAAACTAAGATCGATTGCTCATTCATATGGGGGATTGTTGGAAAATGAATGAGCAAAGAAAGAGAAAAGTGGGATGAAGAAGAGATAGGGGTAGCAACATTTAAAGTCCCACATCATAGAAATATTAGCACAATCTCTCCTTATATATTAGAAGCCAAATATGCTTATGTAAAATAAAAAATAGAGGGATAATAAAAGGATGTGGACTTGGCCATATTAAATACATTAAAAAGTCAAAGATAAGGGCCTTGGGACTTAGGGCTCTTGGGGTCTCCTGATTGGATATGGCCGACGTTGCTGATTGGGCTAGTGCACTGACATGAGAATATTTTTTCTCAGAATTTTAAAAGGTGTGTCTGTTCAGTCCAGAATTCGAAAGGAATGTCTGTTAACTGAACGAGTACAACCATTTGAATTCTCAACATATGCATATTAATAACAGAGCGGTTAAAGGGTCGCAACCTTTCCTATTCTGACAGTTACTGATGCTTGCGAACAGGCACTCCTCCTTGCCTATATATACACTGCCCAAAACAAAGACAGAATTCACTTTTTTCTGCTGCGTTATTCCTTCTTCTTCAACGTAATTCTCTGATCTAGTTTCTATAACCAACTTCAGTTCGTTGGAGCTCCGTTTGCTGGCACTAAGCTGCGGAGTTGGTCCGTTTTATCCTGGGAAACAAATTGCAACTACGTCGATTGGTGTATACGACGGCAATATTGTTTCAAGGAAACAGAAAAGTTCTGGACTCGGACATTATTTAAACAGAATACTTTCTGTTTATCTTTGATTTTATGCACAAATCGGTTACGCTTTCTATGATTATTGTAAACATAGTTTGACGTGACAATTGTGACATAATTGAATAACAGTGATTGTTGTTGCTGTCTCTTTGTAATACAATTGTGTAATTACAAAAGTTCTAACAATCTTGAAACAATATTTTGTTGCAGATGACGAAAAACAGCAGCACTGATTCTGCACCGATTCAGACGGTGAAACCTGCTCGGCCAGCGCCTGTGCTTCCGACAATGGCTCTGTCTCATGGCGAAAGGCCAGAGAAGTTCAATGGAATCAATTTCAAGCGCTGGCAACAGAAAATGTTGTTTTATTTAACAACACTAAGCCTTGCAAAGTTTCTGACTGAAGAGGCTCATGTGGTAGACGAACTCGAACCTGACGCTACTAAAGTAAAGGCACTTAATATCTGGACAAATTCAGTTTTCATGTGCAAAAACTATATTCTGAATGGTCTGGATGATAGCCTCTACAATGTCTATTGTACTTTTGCAACGTCCAAACAACTCTGGTTGGCTCTGGAAAAGAAGTACAAAACTGAAGATGCAGGCATGAAGAAATTCATTGCTGGAAAATTTCTAGACTTCAAAATGGTTGACTCAAAGACGGTGATAAGTCAAGCTCAAGAACTGCAACTTATCATCCGTCAACTAGAAGATGAAAAGATGACTCTTAGCGAGACTTTTCAAGTTGCTGCAACTATTGAGAAATTGCCTCCTTCTTGGAAGGACTTTAAAAATTACCTTAAGCACAAGCGTAAGGAAATGACAATGGAAGATCTCATAGTTCGGCTTCGCATTGAGGAAGATAACAGAAATTCTGAGAAAATGATTTCTCAGAATATTGCTGCCAAAGCAAATGTTGTTGAGTCAGACAAAACTAACAAAAGAAAAAGGGAGAATGCTCCTAAGAAGTCAAAGAAATTTATGGGTTCTTGCCACAACTGTGGAAAGAAGGGGCACAAAGCAGCCGAATGTCGTGCGCCTAAAAAGAAGTTGGAAGCAAATATGGCTGATGTTTCGAAAGGCATTTCTGATCTTGATTTATGTGCAGTAATATCAGAATGCAACCTTATTGGCAACTCAAAGGAATGGTTTGTAGACACTGGAGCCACTCGACACATATGTGCTAACAAGTGGATGTTTACAACCTATAAAACTGCAACTGATGCTGAACAACTTTTTATGGGCAATTCTTCCACTTCCAAGGTCGAAGGCAAAGGAAAAGTTGTGCTGAAACTGACTTCTGGAAAGGAACTGACTTTAAATGATGTTCTCCATGTTCCAGAAATTCGCAAGAACCTGATTTCAGGATCGTTGCTGAGCAAGCATGGCTTCAAATTGATCTTTGAAGCTGACAAATTTGTTCTTTCCAAGAATGGGGTGTATGTTGGAAGAGGTTATGTGTGTGATGGTTTATCTAAAGCAAATGTAACCACTATTGTACCACGCACTGAAATGAATGAAAGTGAATCTTCTGCTTATATTGTTGAATCTTCTAACATATGGCATTCTAGATTAGGGCATGTAAACTTTGATACATTGCGAAAATTGATTAATCTAGAATTTATACCAAAATGCAATATAGATTCCAACTATAAATGTCAAGTTTGTGCAGAAGAAAAATTGACAAGAACCTTGTTTCATCATGTTGAACGAGTGACAGAACCTCTAGACTTAATACATACGGATGTATGCGATTTGAAAATGTGTCAAACTAGAGGTGGAAAAAGGTACTTTATTACATTCATTGATGATTGTACCAGATACTGTCATGTGTATCTCCTTAGAAGTAAGGACGAAGCATTCGAAATGTTTAAACAGTATAAGGCAGAAGTTGAGAATCAACTCAACAAGAAAATAAAATCTTTAAGAAGTGATAGAGGAGGAGAATACGAATCTCCATTTGAGGAATTCTGTGCTGAACATGGAATTATACATCAAACTACAGCCCCGTATTCACCTCAATCCAACGGTATAGCCGAACGGAAAAATAGAACTCTTAAAGAAATGATGAATGCCTTACTAATTAGCTCTGGCTTGCCAGATAACTATTGGGGGGAAGCTATTCTTTCGGCAAATCATATTTTAAATAAAATACCCCGAAAGAAAATATCTAAATCTCCTCATAAACTTTGGAAAACCAGACCACCATCCTACAAATACCAAAAAGTGTGGGGGTGTCTTGCCAAAGTAGAGGTACCAAAACCAAAGAAGGTCAAAATTGGACCAAAAACAATTGATTGTGTATTCATTGGATATGCACAAAACAGTGCTGCATATCGATTTTTGGTACACAAATCTGAAATTGATGATATTCATGAAAATACCATCATTGAATCGAGAAATGCTAGATTTTTCGAACATGTATTTCCCTTGAAACATGGTACTGAAAATCATGCACCTAAGAGACCAAGGGAAATTGAAGTTCCTTACTCTATTGAGGACGCTGAACAAAATAACACTCAGCAAAGTAGTGTTGAGCAGCAAGTGGAGGAACCAAGAAAAAGTAAAAGGTCAAGGACTTTAAAAACCTTTGGACCAGACTTCTATACATTTATGTTAGAAGATGATCTATTGACATACAAACAAGCTATGTCTTCCAACGATGCCCCTTATTGGAAGGAGGCAATTAACAATGAAATTGAATCCATTATGTCAAATCATACATGGGAATTGGTTGATTTACCTCAAGGATGTAAGGCCTTAGGTAATAAATGGATATTTAAAAAGAAATTGAAACCTGATGGTTCAATAGACAAGTACAAAGCTCGTCTGGTAGTCCAAGGATTTAGACAAAAGGAAGACCTGGACTATTTCGATACATATTCACCTGTAACAAGGATAACGTCAATTAGAATGCTCATTGCAATTGCATCCGTACATGACTTGGAAATACATCAAATGGATGTTGAAACTGCATTCTTGAATGGTAAACTAGAGGAGGAAATCTATATGAAACAACCTGAAGGATTTCTAAGCTCAGAAAATGAGCATAAAGTTTGCAAACTGGTAAAATCACTTTATGGCCTTAAGCAAGCTCCAAAACAGTGGCATGAGAAGTTTGACAATACTATGTTATCAAATGGATTCACGATAAATGAATCAGATAAATGTGTGTACATAAAACATACACACATTGGATATGTCATTGTTTGTCTTTATGTTGATGACCTATTGATCCTAGGCAACAACAAGGCCATAATAACATCTACAAAGGATATGTTATCCTCTAGATTCGATATGAAAGACCTAGGACTGGCTGATGTAATATTGGGTGTAAAAATTCTGAGAACACCACAGGGATATGCATTGTCCCAATCGCATTACATCACCAAAATACTTGAGAAATTCAAGCAATATAATGTAACTATTGCAAAATCACCAGTAGATATGAACCAAAATTGGGTAAAGAAAACTGGTGACGGTATTTACCAATTGGAATACTCTCGTATACTAGGAAGTATCATGTATGTTATGAACTGTACTAAGCCTGATATCGCATATGCTATAAGCAAACTAAGTAGATTTACCAGCAATCCTGGTAAACATCATTGGAAAGCGATAATCAGAGTTCTAGGATATCTAAAGTATACACAGAGTTATGATCTATACTATACAAACTATCCTTCAATAGTGGAAGGATACAGTGATGCAAATTGGATCACTGGATCAAATGATACAAAGTCTACAAGTGGATACGTGTTCACATTAGGAAATGGAGCAATTTCATGGAAATCATCCAAACAGACTTGTATCGCTAGATCTACGATGGAATCAGAGTTTATTGCACTAGATAAGACTGCAGAAGAAGTAGAATGGATTCGAAGCTTCTTGGAAGACATTCCTAATTGGAGCAAACCTATGCCTCCAATATGTATACATTGTGATAGTCAATCAGATATTGGAAGAGCTAATTGTACACTATACAATGGTAAATCTAGGCATATTCGTCGTAGACATAAAATGATAAGACAACTTCTCTCTAATGGGGTTATCACAATAGATTACATTCGATCTAAAGATAACTTAGCGGATCCACTTACAAAAGGCTTGCCAAGAGAGAAAGTTCAAACCTTATCGAAGGGAATGGGGCAAAGGCCTATAGACTAAAGGTTTTTCTGAAATGGAAACCCCACCTAGTTGATTGGAGATCCCAAGATCTAGGTTCAAAGGGACAACGAAGTTTTAGAGAAACTTGATGGCACTTTTATACACAAACCATTCCTATGATAAGTCAGTGCATTATATGTTGAATAAGGATAAGTATTAGTACTTTTAATGATGTCTGTATTTGAGGAATTAAAGAATACCCTTTACAGAATCACCTACGTAAGTGCGAAGGCGCCGCTTCAAAGAGAATTATGAGGCCAAATTCTCTATGCACTTATGAGACCAGGCAGGTGTTCAAGGCAAAAACGAACACATACAGAGAACGAAGGGTTATAAGAAACATTTATCGTGTGTTATCTACTTTGGAATTACACAAAAGTCTTACAGTTCAAGGACAGTCTATGTCTACTGATTCGCCTGTGATTCAAATAGGTAATCACTAGGAAAGTTCAAAGCCCTTGTGCTACTTTAACCGATGCGATAAATGGTTCGTGAAACTAAGATCGATTGCTCATTCATATGGGGGATTGTTGGAAAATGAATGAGCAAAGAAAGAGAAAAGTGGGAAGAAGAAGAGATAGGGGTAGCAACATTTAAAGTCCCACATCATAGAAATATTAGCACAATCTCTCCTTATATATTAGATGCCAAATATGCTTATGTAAAATAAAAAAGAGAGGGATAATAAAAGGATGTGGACTTGGCCATATTAAATACATTAAAAAGTCAAAGATAAGGGCCTTGGGCCTCTTGGGGTCTCCTGATTGGATATGGCCGACGTTGCTGATTGGGCTAGTGCACTGACATGAGAATATTTTTTCTCAGAATTTTAAAAGGTGTGTCTGTTCAGTCCAGAATTCGAAAGGAATGTCTGTTAACTGAACGAGTACAACCATTTGAATTCTCAACATATGCATATTAATAACAGAGCGGTTAAAGGGTCGCAACCTTTCCTATTCTGACAGTTACTGATGCATGCGAACAGGCACTCCTCCTTGCCTATATATACACTACCCAAAACAAAGACAGAATTCACTTTTTTCTGCTGCGTTATTCCTTCTTCTTCAACGTAATTTTCTGATCTAGTTTCTATAACCAACTTCAGTTCGTCGGAGCTCCGTTTGCTGGCACTAAGCTGCGGAGTTGGTCCGTTTTATCCTGGGAAACAAATTGCAACTACGTCGATTGGTGTATACGACGGCAATATTGTTTCAAGGAAACAGAAAAGTTCTGGACTCGGACATTATTTAAACAGAATACTTTCTGTTTATCTTTGATTTTATGCACAAATCGGTTACGCTTTCTATGATTATTGTAAACATAGTTTGACGTGACAATTATGACATAATCGAATAACAGTGATTGTTGTTGCTGTCTGTTTGTAATACAATTGTGTAATTACAAAAGTTCTAACAATCTTGAAACAATATTTTGTTGCAGATGACAAAAAACAGCAGCACTGATTCTGCACCGATTCAGACGGTGAAAACTGCTCAGCCAGCGCCTGTGCTTCCGACAATGGCTCTGTCTCATGGCGAAAGGCCAGAGAAGTTCAATGGAATCAATTTCAAGCGCTGGCAACAGAAAATTTTGTTTTATTCAACAATACTTATCCTTGCAAAGTTTCTGACTGAAGAGGCTCCTGTGGTAGACGAACTCGAACCTGACGCTACTAAAGTAGAGGCACTTAATATCTGGACAAATTCAAATTTCATGTGCAAAAACTATATTCTGAATGGTCTGGATGATAGCCTCTACAATGTATATTGTACTTTTGCAACGTCCAAACAACTCTGGTTGGCTCTGGAAAAGAAGTACAAAACTGAAGATGCAGGCATGAAGAAATTCATTGTTGGAAAATTTCTAGACTTCAAAATGGTTGACTCAAAGACGGTGATAAGTCAAGCTCAAGAACTGCAACTTATCATCCGTCAATTAGAAGATGAAAAGATGACTCTTAGCGAGACTTTTCAAGTTGCTGCAACTATTGAGAAATTGCCTCCTTCTTGGAAGGACATTAAAAATTACCTTAAGCACAAGCGTAATGAAATGACAATGGAAGATCTCATAGTTCGGCTTCGCATTGAGGAAGATAACAGAAATTATGAGAAAAAGATTTCTCAGAATATTGCTGCCAAAGCAAATGTTGTTGAGTCAGACAAAACTAACAAAAGAAAAAGGGAGAATGCTCCTAAGAAGTCAAAGAAATTTCTGGGTTCTTGCCACAACTGTGGAAAGAAGGGGCACAAAGCAGCCGAATGTCGTGCGCCTAAAAAGAAGAAGTTGGAAGCAAATACGGCTGATGTTTCGAAAGGCATTTCTGATCTTGATTTATGTGCAGTAATATCAGAATGCAACCTTATTGGCAACTCAAAGGAATGGTTTGTAGACACTGGAGCCACTCGACACATATGTGCTAACAAGTGGATGTTTACAACCTATAAAACTGCAACTGATGCTGAACAACTTTTTATGGGCAATTCTTCCACTTCCAAGGTCGAAGGCAAAGGAAAAGTTGTGCTGAAACTGACTTCTGGAAAGGAACTGACTTTAAATGATGTTCTCCATGTTCCAGAAATTCGCAAGAACCTGATTTCAGGATCGTTGCTGAGCAAGCATGGCTTCAAATTGATCTTTGAAGCTGAAAAATTTGTTCTTTCCAAGAATGGGGTGTATGTTGGAAGAGGTTATGTGTGTGATGGTTTATTTAAAGCAAATGCAACCACTATTGTACAACGCACTGAAATGAATGAAAGTGAATCTTCTGCTTATGTTGTTGAATCTTCTAACATATGGCATTCTAGATTAGGGCATGTAAACTTTGATACATTGCGAAAATTGATTAATCTAGAATTTATACCAAAATCCAATATAGATTCCAACTATAAATGTCAAGTTTGTGCAGAAGCAAAATTGACAAGAACCTCGTTTCATCATGTTGAACGAGTGACAGAACCTCTAGACTTAATACATACTGATGTATGCGATTTGAAAATGTGTCAAACTAGAGGTGGAAAAAGGTACTTTATTACATTCATTGATGATTGTACCAGATACTGTCATGTGTATCTCCTTAGAAGTAAGGACGAAGCATTCGAAATGTTTAAACAGTATAAGGCAGAAGTTGAGAATCAACTCAATAAGAAAATAAAATCTTTAAGAAGTGATAGAGGAGGAGAATACGAATCTCCATTTGAGGAATTCTGTGCTGAACATGGAATTATACATCAAACTACAGCCCCGTATTCACCTCAATCCAACGGTATAGCCGAACGGAAAAATAGAACTCTTAAAGAAATGATGAATGCCTTACTAATTAGCTCTGGCTTGCCAGATAACTATTGGGGGGAAGCTATTCTTTCGGCAAATCATATTTTAAATAAAATACCCCGAAAGAAAATATCTAAATCTCCTCATGAACATTGGAAAAACAGACCACCATCCTACAAATACCTAAAAGTGTGGGGGTGTCTTGCCAAAGTAGAGGTACCAAAACCAAAGAAGGTCAAAATTGGACCAAAAACAATTGATTGTGTATTCATTGGATATGCACAAAACAGTGCTGCATATCGATTTTTGGTACACAAATCTGAAATTGATGATATTCATGAAAATACCATCATTGAATCGAGAAATGCTAGATTTTTCGAACATGTATTTCCCTTGAAACTTGGTGCTGAAAATCATGCACCTAAGAGACCAAGGGAAATTGAAGTTCCTTAATCTATTGAGGACGCTGAACAAAATAACACTCATCAAAGTAGTGTTGAGCAGCAAGTGGAGGAACCAAGAAAAAGTAAAAGGTCAAGGACTTTAAAAACCTTTGGACCGGACTTCTATACATTTATGTTAGAAGATGATCCATTGACATACAAACAAGCTATGTCTTCCAACGATGCCCTTTATTGGAAGGAGGCAATTAACAATGAAATTGAATCAATTATGTCAAATCATACATGGGAATTGGTTGATTTACCTCAAGGATGTAAGGCCTTAGGTAATAAATGGATATTTAAAAAGAAATTGAAACCTGATGGTTCAATAGACAAGTACAAAGCTCGTCTGGTAGTCCAAGGATTTAGACAAAAGGAAGACCTGGACTATTTCGATACATATTCACCTGTAACAAGGATAACGTCAATTAGAATGCTCATTGCAATTGCATCCGTACATGACTTGGAAATACATCAAATGGATGTTAAAACTGCATTCTTGAATGGTGAACTAGAGGAGGAAATCTATATGAAACAACCTGAAGGATTTCTAAGCTCAGAAAATGAGCATAAAGTTTGCAAACTGGTAAAATCACTTTATGGCCTTAAGCAAGCTCCAAAACAGTGGCATGAGAAGTTTGACAATACTATGTTGTCAAATGGATTCACGATAAATGAATCAGATAAATGTGTGTACATAAAACATACACACATTGGATATGTCATTGTTTGTCTTTATGTTGATGACCTATTGATCCTAGGTAACAACAAGGCCATAATAACATCTATAAAGGATACGTTATCCTCTAGATTCGATATGAATGACATAGGACTGGCTGATGTAATATTGGGTGTAAAAATTCTGAGAACACCACAGGGATATGCATTATCCCAATCGCATTACATCACCAAAATACTTGAGAAATTCAAGCAATATAATTTAACTATTGCAAAATCACCAGTAGATATGAACCAAAATTGGGTAAAGAACACTGGTGACGGTATTTACCAATTGGATTACTCTCGTATACTAGGAAGTATCATGTATGTTATGAACTGTACTAGGCCTGATATCGCATATGCTGTAAGCAAACTAAGTAGATTTACCAGCAATCCTGGTAAACATCATTGGAAAGCGATAATCAGAGTTCTAGGATATCTAAAGTATACACAGAGTTATGGTCTATACTATACAAACTATCCTTCAATAGTGGAAGGATACAGTGATGCAAATTGGATCACTGGATCAAATGATACAAAGTCTACAAGTGGATACGTGTTCACATTATGAAATGGAGCAATTTCATGGAAATCATCCAAACAGACTTGTATCGCTAGATCTACGATGGAATCAGAGTTTATTGCACTAGATAAGACTGCAGAAGAAGCAGAATGGATTCGAAGCTTCTTGGAAGACATTCCTAATTGGAGCAAACCTATGCCTCCAATATGTATACATTGTGATAGTCAATCAGCTATTGGAAGAGCTAATAGTACACTATACAATGCTAAATCTAGGCATATTCGTCGTAGACATAAAACGATAAGACAACTTCTCTCTAATGGGGTTATCACAATAGATTACATTCGATCTAAAGATAACTTAACGGATCCACTTACAAAAGGCTTGCCAAGAGAGAAAGTTCAAACCTTATCAAAGGGAATGGGGCTAAGGCCTATAGACTAAAGGTTTTTCTGAAATGGAAACCCCACCTAGTTGACTGGAGATCCCAAGATCTAGGTTCAAAGGGACAACGAAGTTTTAGAGAAACTTGATGGCACTATTATACACAAACCATTCCTATGATAAGTCAGTGCATTATATGTTGAATAAGGATAAGTATTAGTACTTTTAATGATGTCTGTATTTGAGGAATTAAAGAATACCCTTTACAGAATCACCTACGTAAGTGCGAAGGCGCCGCTTCAAAGAGAATCATGAGGCCAAATTCTCTATGCACTTATGAGACCAGGCAGGTGTTCAAGGCAAAAACGAACACATACAGAGAACGAAGGGTTATAAGAAACAATTATCATGTGTTATCTACTTTGGAATGACACAAAAGGCTTACAGTTCAAGGACAGTCTATGTCTGCTGATTCTCCTGTGATTCAAACAGGTAATCACTAGGAAAGTTCAAAGCCCTTGTGCTACTTTAACCGATGCGATAAATGGTTCGTGAAACTAAGATCGATTGCTCATTCATATGGGGGATTGTTGGAAAATGAATGAGCAAAGAAATAGAAAAGTGGGAAGAAGAAGAAGAGATAGGGGTAGTAACATTTAAAGTCCCACATCATAGAAATATTAGCACAATCTCTCCTTATATATTAGATGCCAAATATGCTTATGTTAAATAAAAAAGAGAGGGATAATAAAAGGATGTGGACTTGGCCATATTAAATACATTAAAAAGTCAAAGATAAGGGCCTTGGGCCTTGGGGCTCTTGGGGTCTCCTGATTGGATATGGCCGACGTTGCTGATTGGGCTAGTGCACTGACATGAGAATATTTTTTCTCAGAATTTTAAAAGGTGTGTCTGTTCAGCCCACAATTCGAAAGGAATGTCTGTTAACTGAACGAGTACAACCATTTGAATTCTCAACATATGCATATTAATAACAGAGCGGTTAAAGGGTCGCAACCTTTCCTATTCTAACAGTTACTGATGCATGCGAACAGGCACTCCTCCTTGCCTATATATACACTGCCCAAAACAAAGACAGAATTCACTTTTTTCTATTGCGTTATTCCTTCTTCTTCAACGTAATTCTCTGATCTAGTTTCCATAACCAACTTCAGTTCGTCGGAGCTCCGTTTGCTGGCACTAAGCTGCGGAGTTGGTCCGTTTTATCCTGGGAAACAAATTGCAACTACGTCGATTGGTGTATACGACGGCAATATTGTTTCAAGGAAACAGAAAAGTTCTGGACTCGAACATTATTTAAACAGAATACTTTCTGTTTATCTTTGATTTTATGCACAAATAGGTTACGCTTTCTATGATTATTGTAAACATAGTTTGACGTGACAATTGTGACATAATTGAATAACAGTGATTGTTGTTGCTGTCTGTTTGTAATACAATTGTGTAATTACAAAAGTTCTAACAATCTTGAAACAATATTTTGTTGCGGATGACGAAAAACAGTAGCACTGATTCTGCACCGATTCAGACGGTGAAAACTGCTCAGCCAGCGCTTGTGCTTCCGACAATGGCTCTGTCTCATGGCGAAAGGCCAGAGAAGTTCAATGGAATCAATTTCAAGCGCTGGCAACAGAAAATGTTGTTTTATTTAACAACACTAAGCCTTGCAAAGTTTCTGACTGAAGAGGCTCCTGTGGTAGACGAAATCGAACCTGACGCTACTAAAGTAGAGGCACTTAATATCTGGACAAATTCAGATTTCATGTGCAAAAACAATATTCTGAATGGTCTGGATGATAGCCTCTACAATGTATATTGTACTTTTGCAACGTCCAAACAACCCTGGTTGGCTCTAGAAAAGAAGTACAAAACTGAAGATGCAGGCATGAAGAAATTCATTGCTGGAAAATTTCTAGACTTCAAAATGGCTGACTCAAAGACGTTGATAAGTCAAGCTCAAGAACTGCAACTTATCATCCGTCAATTAGAAGATGAAAAGATGACTCTTAGCGAGACTTTTCAAGTTGCTGCAACTATTGAGAAATTGCCTCCTTCTTGGAAGGACTTTAAAAATTACCTTAAGCACAAGCGTAAGGAAATGACAATGGAAGATCTCATAGTTCGGCTTCGCATTGAGGAAGATAACAGAAATTATGAGAAAAAGATTTCTCAGAATATTGCTGCCAAAGCAAATGTTGTTGAGTCAGACAAAACTAACAAAAGAAAAAGGGAGAATGCTCCTAAGAAGTCAAAGAAATTTCTGGGTTCTTGCCACAACTGTGGAAAGAAGGGGCACAAAGCAGCCGAATGTCGTGCGCCTAAAAAGAAGAAGTTGGAAGCAAATACGGCTGATGTTTCGAAAGGCATTTCTGATCTTGATTTATGTGCAGTAATATCAGAATGCAACCTTATTGGCAACTCAAAGGAATGGTTTGTAGACACTGGAGCCACTCGACACATATGTGCTAACAAGTGGATGTTTACAACCTATAAAACTGCAACTGATGCTGAACAACTTTTTATGGGCAATTCTTCCACTTCCAAGGTCGAAGGCAAAGGAAAAGTTGTGCTGAAACTGACTTTTGGAAAGGAACTGACTTTAAATGATGTTCTCCATGTTCCAGAAATTCGCAAGAACCTGATTTCAGGATCGTTGCTGAGCAAGCATGGCTTCAAATTGATCTTTGAAGCTGACAAATTTGTTCTTTCCAAGAACGGGGTGTATGTTGGAAGATGTTATGTGTGTGATGGTTTATTTAAAGCAAATGTAACCACTATTGTACCACGCACTGAAATGAATGAAAGTGAATCTTCTGCTTATATTGTTGAATCTTCTAACATATGGCATTCTAGATTAGGGCATGTAAACTTTGATACATTGCGAAAATTGATTAATCTAGAATTTATACCAAAATGCAATATAGATTCCAACTATAAATGTCAAGTTTGTGCAGAAGCAAAATTGACAAGAACCTCGTTTCATCATGTTGAACGAGTGACAGAACCTCTAGACTTAATACATACTGATGCATGCGATTTGAAAATGTGTCAAACTAGAGGTGGAAAAAGGTACTTTATTACATTCATTGATGATTGTACCAGATACTGTCATGTGTATCTCCTTAGAAGTAAGGACGAAGCATTCAAAATGTTTAAACAGTTAAAGTCCCACATCATAGAAATATTAGCACAATCTCTCCTTATATATTAGAAGCCAAATATGCTTATGTAAAATAAAAAAGAGAGGGATAATAAAAGGATGTGGACTTGGCCATATTAAATACATTAAAAAGTCAAAGATAAGGGCCTTGGGCCTTGGGGCTCTTGGGGTCTCCTGATTGGATATGGCCGACGTTGCTGATTGGGCTAGTGCACTGACATGAGAATATTTTTTCTCAGAATTTTAAAAGGTGTGTCTGTTCAGTCCAGAATTCGAAAGAAATGTCTGTTAACTGAACGAGTACAACCATTTGAATTCTCAACATATGCATATTAATAACAGAGCGGTTAAAGGGTCGCAACCTTTCCTATTCTGATAGTTACTGATGCATGCGAACAGGCACTCCTCCTTGCCTATATATACACTGCCCAAAACAAAGACAGAATTCACTTTTTTCTGCTGCGTTATTACTTCTTCTTCAACGTAATTCTCTGATCTAGTTTCTATAACCAACTTCAGTTCGTCGGAGCTCCATTTGCTGGCACTAAGCTGCGGAGTTGGTCGATTTTATCCTGGGAAACAAATTGCAACTACGTCGATTGGTGTATACGACGGCAATATTGTTTCAAGGAAACAGAAAAGTTTTGGACTCGGACATTATTTAAATAGAATACTTTCTGTTTATCTTTGATTTTATGCACAAATAGGTTACGCTTTCTATGATTATTGTAAACATAGTTTGACGTGACAATTGTGACATAATTGAATAACAGTGATTGTTGTTGTTGTCTGTTTGTAATACAATTGTGTAATTACAAAAGTTCTAACAGCATTCAAATGCATCATGTTTGATTTGCATTCATGAAGTACAAAAAGCAGTCATAGGGCTTCATTCCTTCAGGGCAGTAGAATAGCTTTTCTTCGATTAAATACAAGCATTTGCTTTGAATAGCTCGAAGCAAGGAGCTGCTTTTCACATCAGACAGGAAAATGTCTAATCAAAAATGAGAGCAGGCAAAGCGATCTACTTCAATCGTCTGCAAACACAATGCAATCCCTTTTTCGAATCAAAGCAGTGCTGCCTAGAGATAACATCGCAAAGCCAAAGCCTTCGTATCTCTAGCCTTCAAAGCCGATGCCTTTAAAGTCGCAGCCATCTAGGCAGAGGATTTCGAGGCAGAAGTCTTCGAAACCAAAAGAATCGAAGCAAAACATACTTAAAGCAGTTCAGGGAATCGAAGCAGATTATGACCACTTCTACGAAGTGAAGCTGAAACTCCACATACAGATAGAGGCATTGCAAGATCGGGAAATTTCGATAGGAGTCTTCCTAGAACTTCTAGGCAATTCAACTGGGTACCAAGATGAGAAAAATCAGTTAACAGGAAAAACTCAGATTTTTGATGAAAAAGAGATCATCAAACCAAAAGAAGATATCCCATTACAAGCATTCTTTTCCCAAAAGAAATCATTGATCATGTCAAAATTATATTTGGCAATAGAGTACTCTTACATAAATATGATGGAACATCTGAGCTAAATGATCATCTTTTCATTTTTGAGGGTTACACAAAGCTGTATAAAGAATCTAGAACAATCAGACGTAAAAAATCTTTACATCTACTTTTCATAAAGCAACTATTAGATGTTATAGGCATTACCATTGGCCTACCATCTGCACATGGAACGATTCTATCGTGAGTTATTGAAACAATTCCACATATAGAAAGATACAACTAGGGCTGTTATGGTAACGGTTACCGTTACCGTTTGGCAAATACCGTTACCGTACCATTTTTACTGGTAAGCCAGAATTGCTTACCGTTACCGTTACCGATCGACTGGTATACCGATGATTGGTATACCGATAATCTAGTAACCGTTACACTGGTAATGGTAAATTACCGTTTGTCCAACAAAGTTTATATCTTAACATATTTTTTGTACATGGTGCATCTTTATTATACTATATGTAGTGTTAGTTTATAAAAAAACATAAATGAAAAAGAAAATAAGTGTATCTGGAATTATTTCATTTGATTATTGAACTAAATACAATCATTTATTTGGTTCTACGTGCATGTTATAAAGCATATCAGATGAGTATGCTTGGGTTTTGAATTAACTGGTAAATTACCATTACCGCTGGTATTGAAGAAACGTTACCGATAATTTACCGTTAAAAATGGTAAATTTACCGTTACCATACCGTTTTAACTGGTATAACGATTTCAATCAAAAATGGTTACCGATCGACTGCTAATGGTATGGTAATGGTAAATTTACCGTTACCGTAATAGCCCTAGATACAACTATTGGCTCTTATGGATTGACCGACATCAAACAGAAGGCAAAAGATCTATTTGGTGATTACATGAATAGATTTCACATAGAATCACTAAAAGTAGTGGATGCAACTGATAGAGAAAAGCTAATCATGGCATGCCCAAGATTAATTGAGCAATCAACTCTATTTGCATGGGTGTAATGGGTTGCCCGACATTTACTGTCAAACTAATTAGATCATTTGCATGGACGAGATACTCAATGTAAGGAGTGTTATTTGCAAGTATGAAAGGGAGAAAGGATTAGTCTCAACCATTATAACAAGGGTTACTTAAGACCAGATGAGAGAAACGTAGTGATTTATGCGGATTTTGATGCGGATCTAGTATTGTTTATTTAGATACCAATGGAGTATAACAAAATAATTATGAAATCTCACGAAAAACAAAGAAAAAAAAGGACATAGAAGATTTAACGTGGTTCGGATATGAATATCCTACGTCCACGGAGACCCAACAACTTTTATTTCTCAATGAAGAATGAGTACATAAGAGAGGAGGAAGATTACAATAGAGAGAAGATTAATGATGGATTGTTTTTTTTATGCAATAACATGACCTCTATTTATATAGAGGGATTTCTTGACCTCCAAGTAAACCTGGCACCCAAGTTTTCTTGACCTCCAAGCAAACTTGACACCCAAGTTTTCTTGACTTCCAAGTAAACTTGACACCCAACTTTTCTTGATCTCCAAGTAAACTTGGCACCCAAGTTATTTCATATAGGAACCAATTACATGATTGACAATCAATCTTTCCTTCTCTACAGATATTTGAATCATCAATTTCAACACTCCACCTTGATTCAAATATGACAGTCTTTCTTCACCATCTCATCTTCAACAATCAACATAGAAGTTATTGGGCCCAGCGCCCCATGACGCTCAAGTAACAGGAAGCAAACTGATCAAGTTTGAGCAACGCTCAAACTTGTCCTTCGGAAGTGACTTAGTCATCACATCTGAAGGATTATCCGAAGTATCCACCTTCAATAATTTGATCTTGCTCCGTTCTTCCTCAAACATAAGAAAGAAACCTCTAACATTAATGTGTTTTGTCCGTGAATTATAAGCTTGATTCTCAACAAGATGAATAGCTGACTGTCTGAAAATAGCTCCACTGTCCGCTGCGCCATTGAAAGATCATCTAGCAACTGAAGTAAGTACAATCCTTCCTTTGTTGCTTCCACAATCGATATCAAATCTGCTTCGGTAGTCGACAAAGCTATGATAGATTGCAGCTTTGATCTCCATGAAATCGAGCCTATGCCAATTGTATAAACATAGCCCGACACTGACTTCCTAGCATCTCTATCCCCAGCATAATCAAAATCACAATATCCTCTAAGAAAGATGTCACCATCTACTCCACCATATAGCAAGCCCAACGAAGAAGTGCCTCGAAGATATCTAAAAATCCACTTCATAGCTTGCCAATGTTCTTTGCCTGGGTTAGACATATATCGACTGACAACACCAACTGCATGGGCCAAATCTGGTCTCGTGCACACCATCGCATACATTACACTAACAAAAACACTAGAATAAGGTATATTAGCCATATACCTTTTATCTTCTTTTGATGTAGGAGAATGGTCTTTCGACAACTTAAAATGGGAGCCTAAAGGAGTGTCTACCGGTTTGGCCTTCTCCATCCCAAATCGAGCAAGGACTTTCTCGATGTACTGCACCTGAGTGAGCCTTAACTCTCTCCGCTTCCTATCCCTGCTTATCTCCATACCTAATATTCTTTGTGCCTTTCCCAAATCCTTCATATTAAACTCTCTACCGAGCTCCGCTTTCAACTCCTTAATTTTGACCATACTCTAAGATGCAATCAACATATCATCAACATATAGCAACAAATAAATCATGTCATCATCACATCTCCTAAAATAACACATTGGCCTTTGAAGCTTCTGGAGTATCCCTGTGAAAGCATAAACTTATCAAATCTCTTGTACCATAGTCTAGGAGACTGCTTCAGTCCATAAAGAGATTTTTTAAGTTTACAAACATAGTCTGGCCTGCTACTATCAATGTACCCTTCCGGCTGCCACAAATAAATCTCTTCATCCAGGTCACCATGCAAGAAAGCAGTTTTGACATCTAGTTGCTCTAATTCCATGTCATAGTGAGCAACTAATGCCAAGAGAATATGAATGGAAGTATGCCTAACAACTGGAGCAAAGATGTCATGATACTCTACCCCTTTCTTTTGAACATACCCCTTTGCTACTAATGTTGCTTTATATCTGAACTCTCCATTGCCACCGTCTTTAACTCTATAGATCCACTTACATCCAATAGCTCTCTTGTCGGTAAGAAGTGGTACCAAACCCCAAGTGTGATTTTTTCGTAAAGATTCGATCTCCTCTTCCATTTCTACAAACCAACTGGAACTGTCAACCGATGCAATAGCGTCTCTATAATCTCTGGGCTCATCATAGACAACATTTAATGCATATATTGCCTTATCATCAAAGTCAATATCTTTGATGCTCAAACCAACAAACTCGTCAAGCTATCTGGGCTTTCTTCTTTCTCTAACAGACCTGGTCTCTGTATGAGCTCCACCTTGAGTTTGATCTTCTATGCCAGTATCCATACTATCCTCATCAACCACGACGTCATCGGAAACGCCATTTGAACGTCTATGGAAAGAATCAACAGATAATTTGCTTTGTGTTTGGTATTCTTCACATGTCCTCTCATCATCATCCGATGAGGAAGGCTCCACCTTCAAAATAGCCTTCTCATCAAAAGTTACATGCCTGCTTATAATAAGTTTCTTGTTAATAGGACACCACAACCTATATCCTTTTACTCCTCTTCTATAACCTAGAAAGATACACTTGCGAGCTCAAGGTTCCAGCTTTCCTCGACTCTCATGCACATAAGCTGGACAACCAAATACCTTGAGGAATGAATAGCTAACAGGCTCTCCTTTCCATACTTCTTCAGGGATCTTCATATCTATGGCAGTAGAAGGTGTGTGATTAATGAGGAAAACCACCATAGATAAAGCTTTAGCCCAAAATCCCTTTTTTAACTTAGCAGTCAATCCGAGGCACCTAGTTCTCTCCAACAATGTCCGATTCATCCTTTCTGCAACTCCATTGGACTGGGGGTCGTCTGGTGTGGTGTAATGCCTCTTAATACCTTCGGACTCACAATAATCGATGAATTCCTGTGATACGAATTCACCGCCATTATCTGAACAGAGAACTTTCAACTTCTTCCCTGACTGCTTCTCCACCATGGATTTCCATTTACGAAATCTGGCTCCACCCAAGGATGGGCAAGGGGAAGGTCCCCAAACATCCATGTGAACATAATCCAAAATAACTTTTGCCTTATGCTCACCAACACCAAAAAAGAAATCTTCGTCTGCTTACCAAGAACATACTCTTTACAAAAACCAAGCTTTGTATGCCGAACTCCGTCAATCAAACCTCGCTTTCTTAGCTCATCCGTGCTGCGCTCGCCAATGTGGCCCATCCGCATGTGCCATAATTTGGAAGAATCTGAATCAGCTGAAATAACTGAAGCTGATTCACCAACTACAGTAGTGCCCTTTAGTAAATAGAGATTTCCTATCCTCACTACTTTCATAACGATCGTGGGACCCTTAGATATTTTCATCTTCTCTTCTTCAACTACAATCTTTAGTCCAAGTCTACTCCACGCCCCAATAGAAATCAAGCTCCTCCTTAAATCAGGTACATGCCTAACATCAGTAATGGTTCGAATAACACCGTCAGACATCCTGATC
This sequence comes from Allium sativum, assembly GCA_030737875.1. Lineage (NCBI taxonomy): Eukaryota > Viridiplantae > Streptophyta > Magnoliopsida > Asparagales > Amaryllidaceae > Allium > Allium sativum. Next base: position 295,160,849 of record CM060911.1, on the reverse strand, counting down.
TTTACACTACCAACACCAAACATACGGCAAGAAGCAACATTGCCTATCAGAACTTCTCCTCCATCAATCTCATGGTAAGTTGAAAAAGAGTTCCTATCATGTGTCATATGATAGGATGCGCCAGAATCAATCAACCATAGGGTACTCTTCCCAGAAGAGCTAGAAGCTGTAAACACATCGGTGTCACTCTCTGTATCTGATTTCCCCGCTGTAGAGACTGAAGCTTGCTTTGAGTCTTTTCTTCTTCCTTCAAGCTTGGGACATTGTGTTACAAAGTGCCCCTGCTTCTTACAATAATGGCAAGTCAATTTCTTAGGGCCCCTAGACTGGGACCTCGAAGAATTTCGTTCTTCACCTTTCTTTGACTTCTACCTCTCTGAACAGATAAGCCTTCGGTATCACTATCAATGCTAGTGCTCTTCAATCTACCTCTTAACTCTTCATTATGAAGGCAACCTTTCAGAAAGGCTAATCTTACTACGGCCATAAATCATGGAATTGACAAAAGCAGTATATTCTTTAGGCAAGGAACATAGGAGGATCACAGCTTGAGCCTCATTAGTAATATCAACATCTTCTGCCTTCAGGTTCAATACTGAAGTGGTCTAGGCATCTACATGCTTCATAAGATCGGCTTCAGGCTTCATCTTGAATGAATAAAGTCATTGTTGTAGAATAATCTGATTTGTCAGAGACTTGTCTTGATACGCATCTGATAATGCATCCCATAGTTCCTTCGCCGTCTTCTTCTAAGAAAATTCTCTAAGGACTTCACCTGAAAGACTCAACTGAATTATTGTGAGAGCTTCGTCTTCCATTTCCTCCAATTCAGCTGCATCAACATCTTTAAATTTCTAAGGCGCAGAAACAACTTTAAAAGTCTTTTCCTTTTTCAATACAGCCTCCATCTTTATCTTCCAAGTACCAAAATCTCCTTTTCCGTCAAAACGTGTTACTCCATAATTGATGCTAGATCTTCCAACAGACTTATTAGAATTAGCCATTAATATCCAAATAGAAACAATAACACTAGCTCCAATACCAAACTGTAGTGATTTATGCAGAATTTTGATGAGGATCTAGTATTGTTTATTTAGATACCAATGGAGTATAACAAAATAATTATGAAATCTCATGAAAAACAAAAAAGGACACAGAAGATTTAACGTGGTTCAGTTATAAATGTCCTATGTCCACGGAGACCCAACAACTTTTATTTCTCAATGAAGAATGAGTACATAAGAGAGAAGGAAGATTACAATAGAGAGAAGATTAATGGTGGATTGATTTTTTTTTTTACAATAACATGACCTCTATTTATATAGAGGGATTTCTTGATCTCCAAGTAAACTTAGCACACAAGTTTTCTTGACCTCCAAGTAAACTTGGCACCCAAGTTTTCTTGACTTCCAAGTAAACTTGGCACCGAAGTTTTCTTGACCTCCAAGTAAACTTGGCAACCAAGTTATTCCATATAGGAGCCAATTACATGATTGACAATCAATCCTTCCTTCTCTACAAATATTTGAATCATCAATTTCAACAACAAGAACTATTGCACATATCTTAAGGCAAATGGGCATAAAACTGATGAATATAATGTTACAGCAAGGGCAACCCAAAAAAATGTTCAGAAAGAATTAATCAAAAGAAGCTTAAGGAGTTATCTACAACTGAATTTGAGATCATAAAATCTCCCTACCACCTCATATCCTGAATAGTACCTTTTCTTATTAGGATTCTGATACGGTTATAGGAGTGGGTCATGTGATATGCATGCTACTAATTATCCCACCTGCAAAATTCGTTAAAAACAACTTTTTTTTGAAATTGGGTATAGCTTTTATTGAGGCTATTTCAGCCCAAAAGGAAGCCCAAAGGCTTAACTGATTACAACCGCTAGTTAACCAAACTAGATAAATTTGACAACACATCACAAACTCATCATTAACTCTTACATTCCTCAAATGGCACTGTCGGAGACAATCATGGCGGGTTTAGGGTTCGAGTATCGCTACTCTCTACCCGCGTCACCTCAGGAGCAAAAGCATCAAGTTGTTGTCCTCCCCCATGTCCAGTAATTCCTCTACCTCTCGTTCTTTTAATTACGTTAATGTCAATTTGAGCCATTTTTGCTGTCTCTTCAACTGATTTCTTTTTTCCTTTGGAATTGTCTACAATTTCGTTCTTTCCATGTTCTCCAAAGCACAGCTACGATGGAAATGCTGCTTATTTTACTTATCGGGTGTATTCTACTCCCTCCTCCGCACAGGTACTCAACTACTTCATCAATTTTCCATTTTTTGTTTGGGTTGTGCGTAAACATCTCTGGGCATACAATAGATAGGAGTTTTGTCAAAAATTCACACTGGAAAAAGATACGGTCATGGTTTTCCTCTTCCTTTTCACACAAATTACACACAGTCTCGTTAATTATACCCCAAGCATGTAGTCTGTCCTTGGTCGAAAGCCTTCTCTTTATCGCTTTATAAGCTGCAAAAGATATTTTGGGCAGAATTAGTTGATCCCAAATAATTTTACCCCAATTCACAGCACTGTGGTGTTGGCGCGATAGGTTCCACACATATTTGATGTTGAATTCATTTGCTCCATCCCATTTCCATTTATCATGTTCTCTCCCAAAATATAGCGGTAGAAATTCAATTTTCCTCTTAAGTTCAGTTGAGCAAGGCAAACTATTACAGTTCCATTGTTCGTCTTCAATAATTTCACTTACAGATGAAGTTGGGCAGCCATAGGCTGAATATGTGTCCCAACCAAGATGGTCGATCAATGATTTATGGTCAATCCATAGATCTTTCCAAAGGTCAGTAGTCGAACCATCAGCAAATTCACGGTCAATATTTTTTGCCAGTTTATCCCTTATTTTCAGAATTGCTTTCCATGTCGAAGAAGCATTAAAATCCATAGGCATAGTCCAGAAATTGTCTTTCATATATCTTTTTCGCATCCATCTCGCCCATAACCCATTTTCAGATATGATTTTCCATGCATGTTTCAAAGCAAATGCTTCTCTCATGTCTCTTAAGTTTCTCAAGCCAACTCCACCTTCAGCTTTTGGTTTACATAAGTCATTGTATTTGATTTCATGTAAACCCCCCCCCCCCCCCCCCCCCGCCATATGAAATCTGCGCAAACTTTCTCAATTTTCCCAATCGACGCATCAGGCAATTGGAATGTCTGAAGCCAGAAGTTAACTTTGGCTTGAATTACAATGTGAACAAGTTCAATTCTGCCCGCTGCAGAGAGAAGGCGAGAACTCCATCCTTGCAATCTTTCTCTAATGCTAGTAATTAGGGAAGCACACTCACTGTCTGTTATTTTATTCGATGACAATGGAACCCCAAGATATTTGACCGGCAAAGTTCCTTCACTCACTTTCAAAACGTTAAGAATGACATTCTTCTTAGTACAGTGTTTATTAAAATAGCATTTGGTCTTCAATTCATTCATCTTCAAACCCACTTTGCACTCTAAATTGTGAAAAATTTCTAGAATTTTTTGAGCAGCTTCTTCACTAGCTTTGATACATATTATCAAATCATCCGCGTAAAGTAGATGACTTATATAAGGTTGAAAATTATATATAGGCTGAATAGCTTTTTCAAAATGTGCAATCTCCATCTGAAGAGTAAAATATTCCATCGCTACTGCAAACAAATATGGAGATAGAGGATCACCTTGCCTGATACCTCTATTGCTAGTAATGAAACCCTTAGGAGTTCCATTAATTAGGATAGAAAATGTGGGTGAGTTTATACATTCTTCAATGATTCTTGTGAATTTCGTTGTGAACCCCATTGCAACGAGCATGTGAATAACAAAACTTTGGTTGATTTTATCATATGCTTTGTGGAGGTCAACTTTTAAGCAAAATTTATCAACCCCCTTCTTACTAAAGTTTCTTATCAACTCATGTGCTAGCAGCGAATTCTCTGAAATGCTCCGCCCTTTAATGAAGGCGCTTTGACATTCAGCTATCAGATCTGGTAACACTTTTTTCATTCTGTTGCACAATACTTTGCTCAGAATTTTGTACAGGACGTTGCAACAAGCAATCAGTCTGTAATCTACAATATTAACAGGTTTATCAGTTTTTGGAATAAGACAAAGAAAAGTGTGATTAATTTCTTTCAAAAATTTTCTAGACTGAAAAGATTCATTTAAAGCTAATACTAGCTTATTTTTCAGGTCACTCCAGTGGTTTGTGAAGAAACAGGAGCCCATTCCATCAGGTCCGGGGGAGGAGTCGACGTGGATAGACATGACAGCCTCGTACACTTCAGTTTCAGTAATCCGTATGCACAGCATGCGCTTCCCTCTGGCGTTAACGACTTTCCTGGTGTGAATTTGGAGTAAGACAATTCTGTCATGACCATTATATAACTCAGTGAAGTAATTTATAGCCTCTGTTTCAAACTTTTTAAGGTCCATAAGTAATTGCCATCCTGATCAAATATTTCTTGATTGTAGTTAGTATTTCTCCTACAAGACATTTTGGTATAGAAGAATTTTGAGCATTCATCACCTTCAGATAACCATTTTTATTTTGCTTTTTGTTTTAGTTCAATAGCTTTTAACTTCAACAACTCCTTGAGTTTCACCTGTTTTTCTTGATAATTTTTCCATGTCTCATCAGTTGTGTCTCCTTCATCCATCTTCACCAATAAAACAGCAATTTCATTTTCAGTATTCATTATCAGGTCTTCTTCTTTAGGTCTAGTTTTGTTCCACTCTTTTAACCTGTGTTTTGTGTTCTTGAGGAAAGTAACTAAGTTAAACAAGTAACTTTCATTGAACTTTAGTTCCTCAAAAATCAGATTGTCACTATAACCACCAGTAGTGATCCAGTTATTAGCAAACCTAAAAGGCTTTCCTTTAAAATTATCATCTCTTTCCTTTAAAAACAACTTTATTTCCTTTTTATTTTAATTGTTTTATTCCTTTTACTGCCAAGTTTGTTAGAAGAATTTCTCCACTATGCCACATATGCAAGAGTGGTTAGGAATATGTCTATATAAGGGCAGCAGTGTAATGAAAATGGGATAGAAAAGAATTATTTGCTAACTTATTTCTTCCCTGAATTGTGTGCTTCTTCCTTATCTGCTCTCCTTCTTAAATCTGCTTCTCCTCCTTCCTCACGCTTATTATAACTGTATCAGATTCCTATTATTTTCTTGTTAAATTTAAAGATTTATCTATGTTTAAAAATGATTATGTTATACTAGCAAACCTACGAGTGTCTTTAAAGGTAACGACCTACTCTTTAGATTCTCTAGATTCCTTTGTCAAAGCATAGAAAAGCTTCGAATGCTCCATGGAAGAGAAGTAAATTGACCGCTCAAAACAAAGAAACACCAAATTTCAATGTTTGAAAGGGTTCCTTGATAGTATTACAGTCATTGTCATCAGCCTCATTCCAAATCGAATCTCAAATAGGGTAATTATCAAAATTGCCTCACTAGGAAGGTTTCTTTTACAAAAGTATGACCTTATCTGGAAATATTTCTAATTCATGAATCATGACTTTTTAGATTTACAAAAAAGGCATACCTTTTTACTGAGCAATGACTGAATTATAGTGTAATCATACATACATTTGTTAACATTACTTTCAACGAATACTTTTTATTACAAAGACTATAGTATTCATCTTAAAAAGATATTTTTGAGGAGCCATTACCATTTAGCTTGGGCAAACCAGCTCACTAAATATTTCAGTAGAAATTACGACACCTTCAAAATATATTTATTGCCATTAGTAGATGAAAATAAAAAGTTTCAACTTGAAGCATCTTTCAAGCTTTTACAGTCCTTCATGCCACTTCTCGAGACGGTTTTGTAAACTCGTAGCATTGCTGAAATACTAGTAAAAAGAGTTTACTGTTGGGAAATTACGCAAATTTTCTTATAATTAGATTTATGGAGAAAAAAAAATCAAATGTAGAAATGGTAAGACACACAAATTTGATAATGGAGTTCGGCCAATTATGCTTATGTCTTCAGGCAGCTGCAGATCTTTTATTTAAGAGAATATCACAAAGTGATTACACAAAACACTTTTCACTCAACACTCAATCTGACTCTCAGCTTTTCTTCTTGTTGGATTTGGAATGGGATGAAAGTTATGAAGAAGAAGGGTGTATTTATAAGGTGAGAAATGGTTGGTGGGGGTTGGTGGCTTAGTATGTGGCGGTTGGTGGCATCCCCATGTTGAAAACGTGGGCTGCTAGGATGAAGCACTACAAGAAAAATACCCTATTGCAACTAGCAATTTACAACAAGCGGCACATGGCAGTTGCAATAAATGATATTCAGCAACAGACCTATTATAGCAGTTGCAACAGATGAAATCTAGCAACATACCTTTTCTTTCTGTTGCGAAAAACATATTTTTAGCAACTGCGTTTCCCTCCCTGTTGCAAAAACATACTTTTTGCAGCTGTGCTTCCATAACAGTTGCAACAAACATATTATTTGCAACTATGCTTTTAGGCCAGTTGCGAATAAATATCTTTAGCAACTGTTTTCGCCACTTGCAATAATTGTATTTTTTTACAATTGGTAAATTCAGTTGCGAATAAATATCTTTAGCAACTGTTTCCGCCACTTGCAATAATTGTATTTTTTTACCACTGGTAAAGGCAGTTGCAAAAGACACTCTATTAGCTTTTAATAATTAATTTTAAATATTTACTATTAAATAATTAATTATTAGTAATTATGTAAAAGATTAATAATTATTAATTAGTAAAAAAATAATTATTATAAATTAATATTTATAATTGGTAATTAAATAAAAACAATTAATGATTAACAAATAACAATGATTAATAATTAAAAAATAATAAAATAAATAAATCATTATTAAATAATAATAATAAACTAATGGATAAAAAATAATCATTAATTTGAAATATGAATATGTATAAATAATAAATAAATTTAAAATCCATAATCAACAAATAAATTATAATTTATTGATATTATTATTAAAAAGTAACTAATAGTTAATAATAATTTTTTGTATGAATTAATTATATTTTTTGTTTGAAAGAGGTATTTTTATGAATTAACCAATTATTTGTTATTAGTAATTGCTGATGTTGTCGTTTTTAGTTTTTTTAAGTATTTTTAAACTTATATTAAATTAATGTTCAAATAGATACAAAATTTTCTAAAAATGATGCTTTTATATAAGTATAAAAATAATCATCAGTAGTTTTTTTTTGTCCGCCTTAAAATTTAAGTTTAGTTATTTAAATATTTCGTAATTAATATGAAATAACTTATATGTGATCAATGCTAATGTTTAATAACTAAAGTTTAACATCTTACAAAAAAGCAACTAAAAATTAAAATCTATTAATCAGATTTCAATCGCAACTTAACTTGATTGACTGTTGGCAATTGCAACTCGTCACTGATTACGTATCTATAGTACAAATTTTTTGGCTCTAAACTGCTGAAACTTTTGGCTCCCATATCCAAAATTTTGGCTCTAAGTCCAAAATTTAAGCCAAAATATTCACCTTTATCGAGGTTTGAAAGCTCGTGGTATCTTTCTGCAAAATCGCGTGGCATTCTTCCCCCAAATGTGGCTCAATTATTACTCAGCTGCATCGCTTGAAAAAAAAATTACCTTTGTCCTCAAAATTGTTCTGCCGCCACCAACATCCTCTGAGCCCTAATTTGCACCGCCATCTTCATCTCAAATTTTTTCTAAGCGGCCGCTTTTTACATCCTACTCCACCAAGCTTCCTTCGAACCTTGGTCTTTCTCTTCGTTACCACCTCTCTCCTACAGTCCTCAAATTGGTTTGTTTTTTGATATTGCGTCGCTTCTTTAGTCTAAGCAAGAAGACGTTGCACTTGGTTTTTTATTTCGATTTTTTATTTTTAGCCGGTATTCAAATTAATTCTTTTTTTTTTTTTTTTTTTTTTTTTTTTTTTGCAGATTATTTCAATTTTGAAAGAAGAAAGAAGACCGGATGGAGCCTTGATTCTTGGCTAGTAGGGTATGTTGTGTGGCATGTAGTGTGATGCTAATTGAGAGTATGTGTTAAACTGAAATCCATATAAAGTTTTCATTTTAAATTCAGTCAAATGTAGCACTTTTTATTTCCTATGTTTTAAATTTCTCTCCAGGAGCTTGGAAATAGCCATCTGATGCTGTTAAAAATTTCACATTTTCTCAGAGAAACAAGAAGCTTGTTCATTCTCTCCCATGCATTATTGTTTTCACCAAACTTGGAACCTTCTTCTGTCAGATTCAGTTATAACAGCAACACAATATTGTCACTAGAAATTCCAGATTGTAGCTACACTCAAATGTAATTCGAGGATGCAGGTAGCTTCATTGCCGCACAGATCAGCTTATTTGACAGCCCTTACCCAAGAAATCGAGCGGGAGTTGCAAAAGGCATTGGCATTGAAGTCGTAACGATTTGATATTTGCAACTCTTGTTTGCTGATATTGCATTGGAGATTGATGATCGAGCTCGATAAATACTTCTGAGTAGCGACGAAAACAATGTCAGAGCATCAGGCGATAAAATTGAAAATAGTTTGTGCTTCTATGATGTTCCTGCTAATCACTTGTCAAAGTACGGGAAAACGGGAAGTGCATCCTTAAATTGATTGTCCAACTTTGGAGCCAGTCGTTTGCATCACATATATTTGCTCTTCTTTTTCATAAATGGTTATTTGAAATCCCTCTTGAAAACATAGAAGCTGCTTCAAGATATGGATTTTCTTTCATTCAAGGCGCTACAAATGTATTCTGGATTGATACTCAGACAAATACAAGGCCTTTTTTATTCTTGTTCAGTTATCTACTCCGGGAAGTGGACATTGTTCCTCAGAGCCAGAATAATGCTACTTTGCAGACGCACCGTGCCTTTTTTCTGTTCTTTCCAGGTTAATCTTCTTCTACAATTTAGATCACTCGCTTGAAGTTTTCCTTGAACATTATCCTACTCCTAACAACGCTTTCCTGGTTGGTGTTGCAGCAGATTTCTTTGCGACTGAGCTTACTGATTAGCTACAAAAGTTAGAAATAGAACTGTATTGCTACATTATCTCTCTCGTATGCGAGTCCTTCAAGGATGGGAACTGAGGATGACAACATGCTACTTTTTGTCTTGCTTTATACTAACTTTGAAACAGTGGATGTCTACTCTCTACAAAAGCATTTCTCGAGCTGAAGCAAATCCTCCTTCTGAAGAAACCGTGGCCAGGAAACATATTCAGCCTCAGCTGAAGCAGGGGAGCAGAATGTTAGATCCCAAGAAGTCATAGAATATTGCAATTTTGTTGAGAGCTTTGAATGTGACTCGTGAGGATGTGACCTAAGAGCTTCTAAATGGGAGTAGAAATGCAAATAGAAAACATTGTATTTAAAAAAAAAAAATGTATTGTTAAGAAAGTTTGCGTTGTTGTATATGAATAATGTATGAAAATCGTGGGTACTTTTGCTGTTATTATGTGTACTATCAAAAAATTTATTTAATCGTTTTATGATAGTTGACATTGCAAAACATTTTGTAGAAGATTCAATTGCAAAGGAAAAAATCAGCTATGAAAAATTCTTTTGCAATAGGCATAAAATTATATAAGATTATTTTGCAACTGTTATTTGTTGTTGCAAAAAATCAGTTGCAATAGCAATGACCCGTTGCAAAATAGTATACTGCAACATTTTATTGCAACAGGCAGAAAATGCTGCAGAGTTTTTGCAACTTTGGCTATATCAACGGGCGCGGGTCTGTTGCAATTGGTCTACTGCAATAGATATTTCCTGTTGCAAAAAGTATTTTTATTGTAGTGAAGGTTGCTGCTCCAGCTACAGTTTCTAACAATATCCCACTTGAAGACTAATTCCAATTCGTTCATACCTTGATCGATGCAACAGCCATTCTGATCTTTCTACTCTAACAGGCCAACTGAAGTTGAACACAACTTCAGTTTAACAATAGTTATTGTCTTTGTCAGCATATCTGCTGGATTCTTGCTTCCTTCGGTCATCCCCAGTATTAACACATCATCTTCCAGTAGAAATCTGATTAAGTGATAACAAAATCCAATATGTTTGGTTCTAGAATGAAATGCTGATTTTTTTGCCAAGTGTATTGCACTTTTACTATCACTGTATAAGACATTCTTTTCCTGCTTGAATCCCAACTCAGTTAACAAATCTTGAAGTCACATCATCTCTTTACTAGCTTCAGTGATTGCTACATACTCAACCTCTGTAGTGGATAATATGACAATCTTTTGTACCTAAGACATCCAACTAGCAACTGTAGTTCCAATCGTGAATACATAACCAGTAGTGCTTCTTCGATTGTCGACTTCACCTCCAAAATCTGCATCTGCATAGCCTTGAGCTTTTAACTGCCATTTACCAAAGTAAAGACCGTTCTGTACGGTGCCTTGTAGATACCTCAAAATCCGCATGACTGCTTCCCAATGAACTTTCCCTGGATTTGACATAAACCTGCTAACAACTCCCACTGCATGGCCAATGTCTAATCTCGTACAGACCATGGCATACATCAACTTCCAATGGCTGAGGAATAAGGAACATCAATCATGAAATTTCTTTCTTCCTCCATTTGAGGGGATTGATCCTTGGATAAGAGAATGTGATTAGCCAACAGTTTACTGACTGGCTTAACAACGTCCATGTTGAATCTCTGCAAAACACGGTTGATGTAATCTTCCTGAGATAGCTGCAAGAGTCCTCTCTACTTATCACTAGTGATTTTCATTTCGAGAATCTTCTTTGCTGGACCAAAATCTTTTATGTCAAACTTCTTTGACAGTTGCTGCTTCAGTCTTCTGATATCCTCCATATTTGATCCTGCTACTAACACGTCATAAACATAAAGCAGTAAAATTATATAACTTAACCTATGTCTCTTGAAGTAGAAACAATGGTCAGAATTTCCTTTTTGAAGTCTTCCTTGTGCATGAATTCATCAAACTTTTTGTACCATTGTTTTGGGTTTTGTTTCAGGCCATACAAACTTTTCTTTAGTCTGCAAACCATGTTCTTCTTCTCTTTCTCGATGAAACCTTCTGGTTGGTGCATGTATATCTCCTCACTAAGTCTCCATGAAGAAATGTGGTCTTCACATCTAACTATTCGAGATAAAGGTCTTCAATAACAACAATACTTAGTACTGACCTGATAGTATTGAGTTTAACAACGGGAGAAAAAATGTCAGTGTAGTCCACTCGTTCCTTCTGTTGGAATCTTTTACAACTAGCCGAGCTTTGAATCTCTTGGAACCATTGCGCTCATCTTTCACCCGATACACCCATTTATTATAAATTGTCTTCTTTCCTATAGGTAACTCAGCTAGTTCTCATGTCTTGTTGGAGATAAGAGACTTCATCTCATATTTCATGGCAAGCTCCCACTTGTTAGCATCTTCAGTCTGAGAAGCTACATCATTGCTTTCAAGTTCCCCTGCATCATTCAACAACAAATAGTTCATGTATCTTTTGTTAGGTAAATGAGGTCGAGTAGACCTTCTCAATACAGGAGCTGGGGTAAGATGTTGTAGTGTGTCATACTGGTCCACACCGCTCAAATCAACAATTTCATCAGGTTAAGGATTTGCTATAGTCGGTTCTGTTATAAGACTATCTAGGATATCATTTGAATCTGTAAACACTGGCTCACTCTGCTTTGAGTCATTGACTTCTGTTTTATGTCTGCCTTTGTACATTACTCTTTCGTTGACAATTACATCTCGGCTATTGATCATCTTCTTGTTTTCATCATCCCAAATGCGGTAGCCAAACTCATTTTCGCCATAGCCGATGAGAGTGCATTTCTTGGATTTGGGATCAAGTTTATTCCTGCCTTGACCACTAATATGCAAATATGCTATACAATCGAAAACCATTAAATGTGGTAGTTTTACCTCTTTTCCACTCCATAACTCCTCTGGTATTTTGTGCTCTAATGGAATCGAAGGACCTCTGTTGATCAAATAAGCTGTTGTGTTGACTGCTTCTGCCCAGAACTGTCTTGGTAGACCTGATTGTATACAAATGCTTTTGGCTCTTTCCGTCAACGTTCAATTCATACGCTCAGCTACACCATTGTGCCGAGGCATATCCGGCACGGTTCTCTGCTTTTTGTTCCCGTGCTCATAACAGAACTACTTGGATCTGTTGTCTTCATATTCACCTCCATTGTCAGTTCGAAGCTTTTTGATTTTCAGATTTGCCTCATTTTCAACCATAGCTTTCCATATACTGAAAGCCTCGAACACTTCATATTTATGCCTTAACAAATAAATCCATACCTTTAGCGAGTAATCATCGATGAAAATAATGCTTTCCACCAATGGATGAGATGATCGTTGGCCCCCAAACATCAGAATGAACAAGCTCCACTCTTTCCTTCTTTGGTGTTTTACAATTTATTTGAAAGCTGACTCTCTTCTGCTTTCTAAGTATGCAATTTTCGCACATGCCTATTTCCACTAATTTTGGACTTGGAAGTTTTCTCTTGAGTGCATATTATTCATTCCTTTTTCACTCATATGGCCTTGCCTTTGGTACTATATGTTAGAATTTTCATTGCTAGCTGCAACAGTGATCAAAAATCGTGCTCTTGCTATCACGTAAATAGTACCACTCTTCTTGCCTTAAGCAATCGTCATTGCACCCTTCGAAATTTTCTAGTCATCACCATGGAAAGTCGTAGTGTAGCCTTCACTAGCCTGTTGTCCTACAGAGATCAAATTCTTTCTCAAGTCAGGTATGTGACTGACATTCTTTAGCTCCCAAACTAATGCATTTAGCTTAATCTTCACAGAACCTTTACCAACGATATCACAAGGTCAATCGTCGCCAAGATACACCTTTCCAAGATTTCCAATGGCATACCTTTCGAAGAATTCTTTCTGCGAAGTGGCATGAAATGATACTCCAAAGTTTAGCACCCAAGACTCTTCCTTGCTCTCCAAAGAGCATATCAACGCTTCATCTCCTCCCGAGGTAGAAGCAACATTTGCCTCTGCCTTCGCCTCGTGGTCCTTTGGTGCACATCTGCATTGATTTTTGTAGTGCCGAGTCTTTCCATAGTTCTAACACTCAATGGTCTTTCAACTATGAGAATTGTTGGGATTTCTGGATTTAGATCTCCATTCCTGAAATCTACCTTGTTACTTTCATTTCCTTGTGTTGAATTTATTCCTCTTGATTACGTATTTAAAATTGAAAATTTTGATGACCTGCCAGAATCACTTCATCGAATCTCTTCACTGAGAACCATATCACGAATATCATCAAATTTTAACTTATTGCTTCCCGACGAGCTACTCACTGCCGTATCAATGCCTGTATTTCTTCGTCAAACTCAATTTCAATAGAACTTAGCTGAGAAGTAACTGTATTCAGTTCATTGAGATGTTGAGCTACCGACGCACCTTCTGTCATTCACAAATTGAACAACCGCCTCATCAAATGAACTTTGTTATAGGCCGATGGCTTCTCATACATACTGGAGAGAGCCACCGTAAGGCATGCCATGGTCTTTTCCTTTACTATGTTGAAAGCAACATTGCGAGATAACGTCAATCGAGTAACTCCAAGGACCTATCTATCAAGAAGAGCCCAATCTTCATCCTTAACATTCTCTGGCTTCTTTTCCGAGAGAGGTTGATAAATATTTTTCTGATATTGTTAATCTACAATTTTCATTTTCTAAAAGCCAAAGTGTGCTCCATCAAACATCTCAATTTTCACCCTTCCTTTATCTGCCACCATTGCTCCCACTCGAATTTGATTTCCTTTCTAAAAAATATGGCTCTAATACCAGTTGCTAGGAAATTACACAAATACCCTTATAATTAGATTTGTGGAGAAAAGAAATCAAACGTAGAAATGGTAAGACATATAAATTTGATAACAGAGTTCAGCCAATTATGCCTACGTCTACATGTTGCTGCAGATCTTTTATTTAAGAGAATATTACAAAGTGATTACACAAAACACTTTTCACTCAACACTCAATCTTACTCTAAGCTTTTCTTCTTATTGGATTTGGAATGGGATGGAAGTTATGAAGAAGAAGAAGAAGGGTGTATTTATAAGGTGAGAAATGGTTGGTAGGGGTTGGTGGCTTGGTTGGGGGCTCGGTAGGTGGCGGTTGGTGGTAGCCCCATGTTGAAAACATGGGCTGCTTGGATGAAGGCTGCTGCTGCAACTGCAGTTTCTAACATTTACTCTTGATTAAAAAGATATCAATTCATCAATCATGGTGATACAACTAATTATTTGACATTCAAACTTCTAACATGAAATCGACGTAAGCGTTCAAACATTTAAAATGTTTAAACATTCAAAATGTTTAAACATTCAAAAACTCTTATAAATCAAAATCAATTTCCAAAGGAATTTTTAAAGGTTCATCCAATAGATCTATTAATTAAAAGTTATTCATCTCGATCTATTGGAGTCCTCCCACCATGGAGAGAGCTATTGCCTAAATTATTCATGTATCCTCCCTTCAGGGAGAGAGTAATTACATATAGTATTCATCTCCACTTACAAGGTCACCCTCCAGGGAGGGAGTTATTGCTTTGATTATTCTTTTTCATCTATTGGATTCCTTCCAATGTGAATATGGTCATTGCCTGCACTATCCATCTATATCTATTGGATTCCTCCATCAAGGGAGGTGGTTATTGCCTAAATTGTTTGTATCTATCTGAATCCTTCCTCTTATAGATGCTTAATTGCCTACATTCTTCAACTTTAACTAATAGAGACATTCCTCCATGGAAAGGGCTATTGCTTACTGTATTCATCTTCACATATCAGAGTCCTCCCTTCGAGGAGAGGGCTATTACCTACAGTATCCATCTCTTTCTATTCAAGTCCTATTATGCAGAGTATTATCCACAACATTAACGGCTAGAGAAAGGATGTTATCATGTGTTAAATCTTCAAAGTAAAGGAAAACCATCAACAAAGGTCATCAAAAGTTCCATTGTTATGACTGCATTCAGATGTAGCCATAGCTACAGTGCTTTTAATTATGTGATAGGGTATCTGATCGAACAAATAGCAGACAGAAGAAGAGAATTGAGGTAAGGGGTTTAAGAAGAAGGAGTTTTGGAATAGAACAGAAGTAGTTGGTAGATAAGAAGGAGATGATGAAAGAAATAAGGAAGGATCTAAGACGAGGGGACTAGAAAATAGAAGAAATACCAGAGGGAAATTCAAAAAGAACTAGGGTTTAGCAGGAGGAACAATTTTGTATTAATTTTATGATGATCTTTACATGATACAACCTACTATTTATAACCTTCAATTGGACCCAAAGTTCACTAAACTAAAGCATCATAATTACATCACTGCCATTACAAAATTGCGGCCATTAAACACTTAATATTATTCGATATGCACAGGTGAACATGTGCACGAGCACGCTTGCACGCATCAATGAGCTCCTTCTATTGTCACTGCCAATGGTTCAACAGATGCTACAACTCCTCTACTGACTTCGCCATGTCTAGTCACCACCTCTGGCGAACTGGTGATCGGACAACTACCATTCAGACACCAACAGCTAACTCTTCACCATTTGCACACAAATTTAGAAAATCCTAAACTCACTCCTCTTCGGTCATTGGTGATTTTCTGCCACTAAATTTAAGAAATAGATCAAGCTTCTTGAGTACTACAACTTTCATGTTGGACACTTGCCCTAATTCTTACTCGTTTTCGAATTAAAAACAAAAAGGTTGTTTTTGCAAAATAGAATTTTTTGGAGGGTGGTGGCTGCAGAATGTGGAGAAGAAGGAGTGAATGAGGGTTGGGGAGTTAAACATATTATATAGGTGAGATATTTTAGATTTAATAATATTTTATTCGATTTTCATATTACTTCGAGCCTGTCGCCCTTTTCGTTCAACGGTTATTAACTCGCACGATCACATACGAACTTCATTCGCAGTGAAAATGGATATAGAGCTATGGTTTGACATTACGGTCCCAATGAAACTTGTTTTGTGAAATCCAAGTCCGTTTGCTAAGCGCTAATTTGAGTTCAAATTATTGATTTTATATTCATACGTATTTACGTTGAATGTTTATAGCTCGCATGGTCACATACTAACACCAATTGACATGAAATTTGAAATATTACAATAATTTACTATTCCGAGTCTGATGAAACTAATTCCATTGAAATCCGGGATCATTCGCAAAATGGCTACTTTTCAATATTCAATTAAATCGATGAAATATAATTTAAATTCGAAATAATCAAATTCTTTGGAAAATTAATTATTATCTTCGTATATACTCAAACAGAATTCCATATAACTTCAAAATAAACTATATTGGATTTTAAAATTGATATTTCCTTTTCAAGCTAAACCGATATTCAATGTTTTTTAAATCACTTTATTTTATTTAATAAATCGTTATGTTCTATAAACGATTCCATAGCGACATTCTGAAAATTTGATTAGTACATATATCATAATCTACAATATGAAATTTCCAATTTCCACTTTCATTTGAAAACTATAGTTCAACAGATTCAAACGTTTCTTGTTTCAACGAATTCTGATTTACATTGGATTATATACATTTATTTAAAGTTCAAAACGTAATATTATGAACCACCACACCGCTGCGAGCTCATTTTTAATTATATTTCAAATTACATGTTTAATCCTTAAATTTGATAAATTCCAAGTCGTTATTCTTAAAATAAATCATTTTTAAATATTTAAATTAAATAAATATTCTTTAATAAAATCTTGGTCATTACAATCTCCCTCACTTAAAAGGATTTCGTCCTCGGAATCGAAGATGGAATTGAAGGTCGTTCGCTTAACCAACTAAGTCTTTATTCTTACTAACATTAAGTTCTTCAACTTTTTAGTTTCCTAAAAATTTCCTAATTCTTAAAATTTTATAATGCCTTAATTTTTGATTTTTTTTTGCCATAACCTTCTTTGTACGACTTAATCGATACAACTCGCCTCTCTAAGCCCACTAATCAAAAAAGAAAATCGAAAAGTCAAGCGATTGGCCAACTAGGCTAATAAAATCATCATACCCAATTAATACGGTAAACATGTACCTTTTAGACGAGCATTCAAATTTATTTCTTATCTTAGCTTCCATTCAATAACTTGTTCAATACATATACGTCCAATTCCAACAAATTTCCAATTGATAAAGTATGAAATTTAATTTCTTCAAATTTCTTCCAATTATGTTCAACTTTTAATTATATTCAATTCCACTTGATATAATTTCAAATCTAATTTTATTTAACTTCACTTAAGTTAAATTTTAATTCATTTGGTTCACCTTTTCTCCTTTTAATCAATTTAACTTGTACCAGTAAAATTTAAAGCTCAAATCATCTTAATAATTTCCCAAATTACAAACATTGAATTTTAACCAAGTTCAGAGCTTAAGGTTACTCTTTCCTCTATCTTGGCTGTTCATATCATTTTAAAAAACTAGTCTAAATGGGTTTATGTATATCTCGACATTTCAATTGGAATCATATAGTCATTTCACTTTCGAAACTCGAAAATAAACACTAATGATGTTGCAATCATTATCAGAATTATATTCAGGTGACTAGAATGTGATTCTATATCTATCTAGTATATTTAGGACTTTTGTATACATTGGCTAGGCATATATTCAAAATCTTCTTATACTCGATAGTCCAACCTCTACATCAAGTAAAATACTCAAACTTTTATTATATTATAATTATGTAAGTTATTATATGTACTTTCTAAACCCTCTTTTCAAAAATGTAATCTTTCAAAACCAATTTCATTTTTAGAAATACGCAAATTCGTTCTTTCTATATATAATACTCTTCAAACTCATTCTAGGGCATTAGTAACCCTATTTCTAATGAGTCACTCTTCTAGGATATTACTAACCCTACCTTTAATGAGTCTTTTTCTTCTATTCAAATGAGTCGTACCCCAAAGTTTTGTATAAACCAAAGCTCTGAAACCACATGTAACGACCCGCCTTTTGCTTGATTCAAACCGATAATTAACCCGACTTAAAACAAAATGTAACGCTCAGGGTTACAACGCATAAGAACTGAACAAAATAAATTTTTCATTATCATTGCAATAACTTTTACATCATAGTGCAACTTATATCAAATGACAATAGTAAATACATGTACAGCGGAAATAACTATACCAGAGTATAACATGTACACAACGGAAAACATAAAATCTTAGTGGAAGAAACAAAATGCTCCGGACATAACTCTAGCTTCAATCCAGCATCTGCTCTATAAAATATCTACAAACCAAAACTAATAGGCTGCTCGTGTGGAAAATATGGGCATCAGAAGTTTAGGAGAAGAACAATAAACTTCAAATCGGCCATGAAACTGGTGTAAGAACTAAAACAGTTATTTATTTTTATTCTAAAATTAGATAAATAATAAGACAACGCCGTATAACATGGAATGGTAATGAATAACAATCATAACAACTCGTAGTGCTTTTTGAAAATGAAGCTACCATAAGATCCGTATCTCATCACACAATGCAAACACACACAATTAGGAGCAAGTTTTACCTTATGATAACTAAATATTCTTGATACACGAAGGTCTCTTTTATTATTACTAGTCCATAGTGTGGAAATCACTTTCGAAAGTAATTGTATAAATCTTATAAGATGTAGGTACCATATTTTATGTTTACGTACATAGATTACAACTATAACCATAAAAGGCTCGTATAGGAAGTTAGGTTCCATCAATGACCAAGGCAAAGATCTTCCTTAACCGCTATTTGGGTACACCTCTAGCGGGATGTCCCCAGATCAACAAATGTTCCTTTCTGTATCGGCAAAGCCGACCCATCACTATTTCAAGAGATGTTTGGGTTACTCCTGAACCTAACATCTCATGGTCGTTGTTGACCATTATCTGAGGCACCTCGATCTATCATCCACTATGTAAATTTCCTGGGCTCCGTACCATAACATAACTTTCTCAACTAGAAGGAAACGTTAGTCCTTAATTCTGTGGTGCTTCATCCCGTTTTGGCTCATTACTAGTTGTGATTCCCTGAAGTCGTGCTTCCACACAAAGCTCTGCTTTTCAGCAAAAAGCTTTGATCATCAATAGCTCAGCACTTAGCATGCCACATTGTCAATTCACAATATATAATCGGTGTCTATTAATATATAACCCTCTTTGTACATATGTCTCAGAGGAGGGTGTCGAGCTAAGAGGATAAATCCTCTACCACCAACTGAAATATCATCAATAGGAACCAATCTATTATGTCGTAAAAATCAATGTCACACACATCCATTTACAAGTTGTTCTAGATTTAAAAAAAAAACCGAAGGCACCTTATTCTCGTCTAATACAGGAGAGAGGCCCATGCAAATCCGGACAACCTCCAAGTACGTCCAGACCATTTCCACCTATAACATCATCTTGGGTGTACATCCCAATTGAAACATCATCAATCAATCAAAACGATGTGAAGATCCCCGGTCTTCAACCACCGTCCTCACATATCTTCAATACTCGTTGTATAGTTATTCAAAATGGGTTAAAACCCGGTCTTTTCGAATAACTAGCACTTCTTTACAAACCATAATAGGTATATAAATAATATCATGAGTCATTTCGGAATATTCTTTCAGTTAGGTCATTCTTTATATTAGGCTTACCCATTTAAATCTTATCAATGTACATTTTTTAAAAACTTCTTTAAATCTTCCCTTGGAAATCATTTCAAATGATTCTAAAATCTTATTTTACCAATTTGACTCAAACCAAGGTTTTTACGCTTTAGGAATTGTTAAATCTCGCGAAAAAGTAATTTATCAAATCATTATCCCATCTCATCCTATTTATCTCATGGAGAAAAACTTGTGGTGCTCCATGTCTAATTGCCCTCATATTTTGGTAAGTTTAATTACCCACTTTTATTTCAAATTTGATTAAAGATTTCAATTATATTTACAAGAAAACATATTTACCCAAACCTAACACATTCATAGATCATTGGTCAGGGCGAAGTATT